>CP126897.1:62720493-63920493 GCA_030440675.1 Furcifer pardalis | reverse complement strand
ACTGGTTTAAAAGTAAAGGTGCAAACCAAAATGAGGAGGGGTGAGACACTTATGGTTTCACAGAAACTCATTTCTCTCTAACTAGAATCATGTATATTAAGAGGACACACCTCATGTTAGAGGAGAATCATGCTTCACAGAGGCTTTCAGAAGCACCATCCAACTCACAACACTATCTTCCCACTGCCTGCATAGGCATTATCCAGAATGTCATCGTATTCCTTCTTTTTTAAAGGAACTTTCCCTGCTGTACTCTAGCTGTCATAATGCAGTTGCATTTTAAAAATGTATTAATACATGAATTTTTCTGAGATACCATGTTAATTAACCTACTAGAAGCTTCCCTAAGAATCTTATAGTCACTTTTTCTTGTTGTTGTTGTGCCATATCCTATTCTAATATTGGCAATCAACATGGCGATCAGCCATGAAGACTGTCCTGTGAATATAATGCTGTGTCCTTTCATCTGTCTTCCTCATCGCAGCATGACCCCCATTCCACTGATCCAGTTCCGTGAGTCACTTTCTGGTCCTGAGCCCTTTTGGCATGCAAAGCCCTCATCAGCCCCAGGCCAGTATTAATGAAGCTGCTCCCCTCCATCAAGATGGATTCAAGTGGGATTTAATCCACTTGGTGACCATCACCCTTCCCTGTGGACTTCACCAAGGCTGCAAGTCCTCATGGATGTCAGGTTAACTTCTGCCTGATGCTGGGTGTTGAGTCACTGGCTGTATGGTCTACTCTATTCTCATAACAGGATAACCTGTCCCGACTGGCAGGTTGCAGTCACTTATTTCTTTCTCTTTAATCTCCTTCCCCAGATAATCGTACAAGAGTAATCTTGAATTACATCCTAAGAGTCAAGCAATGAAGCATGCAGCCATTTGCCCACTTTCCTGGGAGTAATTCCCATTGAGCTCCAATTGAGTTCCATGGTACTAACTTTTGAGGAAAAATATTTGAATTGCATGCAATCTATCATAAAAATTGTAGTATATTCTCATTGTCTAACCCTCTCATGCACATAATGCATAGGCACATTCTCTTTTTATTCACAGCATGATATGACACTAGTGGCCCTTCAGATAGCCCTTGATGTTTTCAATCTACAACTCCCACCCTGTGCTGCTTGCCACTTCTTTGAACTTTACAAAGAAGACAATGGGTAAGTAATAATGATTCATAAATGCAATAATTGACAAGCAGGTGAACTTTTGCAAGATTAACATACCTTTTCAAGCAAGAAGGAATGCAGTAATTTCTCCCCAAAATTTATGAGGTGCTCAAATAAGATGTGGACACATTAGTTGTATTTCTTCTGCACTCAGAATGTAAACCCAGCTGCTGATAGATCATGAAGTCAAACTATACAATATGATCAGTGATGGGATGTCCCCGGTTCCAGACGGATCCCTGGAACCGGTAGGACCAATCCCGGAGAGTTCTCCGGGAGGGGAGTCCACTTTTGAGGCGTCCGGTTCCAGACGCCTCACCGAAAGAATTTTTTTAAAAAAAAATCTGAGCTAAAATGGCTCCAATTGACTGCGCATGTGCAGAAACTCAATCTGACGCATTGCGCATGCGTCAAATTGAGTTTCTGGACATGCGCAGTCAATTGGAGCCAAATGGCTCCAATTAAAAAAAAAAATCTTCCGAAGCTGGAGCCGCCCCTTTTTAGAGTGGCTCCGGCAGCAGCGGCGGCAGCCCTAAGAGAAGGGCACCTCCCCTAGCCGGCCACCTGGCTCCCACGGGCACGTTGGTGCCTGGCCGCGCCGTCCGCCCGCGCCGCGCCCTCCTAGGGACTTGGGCCCGACAAACCCCCATGCCCTGGGTAAGCCCGGCGGGGCCGAAAAGGCAACGGCCCAAGGAAGCAGCAGGGGCCCGGCAGAAGACGATGCGGCGGTGGCGAGCGCCGCCGGGCTTACCCAGGGCACGGGGGTTTGTCAGGCCCAAGTCCCTAGGAGGGCGCGGCATGGGCAGACGGCGCGGCCAGGCACCAATGTGCCCGTGGGAGTTCGGTGGCCAGGCAGGGGCTGCAGGCGGCTGTGGCGGCCGTGGCCGGCAGATGCAGGGCTGGCCGCAGCCTTCGTAGGAGGAAACGGCCACAGTCGGGAGCAGCGTGCCTTGCCGGGTGGCCCCGGGCCACATGGAGGTTCGTCGGCACCAAGGAAGGTAAGTGAGGCTTTTATATTTAGGGTGGGTGGGTGATTTATTTGTGTTTTGGGTGGGTGGTTGTACTTTTATTTAATTTTTATTTTATTTATTTATTTATTTTATTTCTTTAAGTTATTTACGGGTCTGAGTGCATGTTTATTTTTTTCATTATTTTTTTTAATTTTTGGCCTTGCCCACAATGTCATGACGTCATGACGTTGGCTCCGCCCATGACGTCCATGACGTCATGGCGTGGTAGTAGAATTTTTGACATCCCATCACTGCATATGATTAATAGCATGTCATAATAAGCTGACAACATATTTCCCCTCTAAGAATGCAATAATTTCAAAGCTCAGTGTCTGATCAATCAACTTGCTAAGGAAGGTAGACAATTTTTGTTCTTCAGGTGCCGTATCCATCCAGATATTGGTTATCATCATGACGATAGTCTTCCTGTTCTTAACTCCAATCTGGCCAGGTTGTCCTACTATGGTAATAGAGTAGACCAAACTATGGTAATACAGTAGATCACATCAAGTGGTGGTTAACTAACCTGACAACCCTGAGGACTAAGGGCCTTGGGTGGCAAAGTCCACAGAGAAGGGTGATGGTCCCCAAGTGGATTAAATCCTACTTGACTCCATCTTGATGGAGGGCAGCAGCTTCAGCAATACTGGCCTGGGGTTGATGAGGACTTTGTGTGTCAAAAGGGCTCAGGACCAGAAAGTGACTCACGAAACTGGATCAGTGGTATATGATGCAATGTGAAAGGTTGGGGAAGACCACTGCATTATTTTGTTCCCAGGACAATCTTCATGGCTGAAAGTCAAACAAACACGGCCCTCAGTCCCCAGCAGTCCTTCAGTGGACAGAGGGTGCTAAGACTCTCCAGGTCAGCCATAAAAGTTTGTACCTGGAACATCAGGAGTATTTATGAAAAATGACAGAATAAGGTAACGAATAACAAAACAAAATCAAGTTAATTTTTGATATGCAGAGCTAAGAAAAGCAATATTGTTTTTAAGAGAATTCAACTTCTAGTGGCATTCTAGTTATTAGTTTGACTCATTAATAGAAGCTTGATGCTTAATGCAACTGTATATTTTCCCCTCTTCTACTTTGGTGCTTTACTAGCTGTACATAAAGACTGTACTTGGTTATGCTGTTTGTGAATGATAACATGGTACTTGAGTTCAAAAGTGAGAAATTGCAGGTCATGGTCTCACATTTCTAGAGGCAATGTACACTTCAACAGAATGTATTATAAAAGAAGATCACAGTGGATGATCTTCATTCACATCGGCTGATACAGTTGTATTTTGTTAATGTGTGTTCATATCAAAGGTTCAGAAAGTTCCTTTCCTTGACTATACCTGCATTTTGGTATGCTTTGGTAATGCAGCCTGGAGCATTTGGGGAACTGTAGTTCAAAAAATGGAATTTTCCAGACTCTGGTTTCTATTCAGCCTGATATAGCAAGGAAACTCTAGACAACCTACACAACTTTCTTCCATTTCAACCAATGGAGCTTAAATATCATTAACTTAGTTGTGTCTGTCACATTAAGAAAACTGTTTCCTGCCATTTTACAACCAAGAGCTTCTCAAGATGCCATTTCCCCTATAATAATCCTCTCTTACTCAGCTTTTAAAAAAAATTATATTTTCCCCTTCAAACAAAAGCTGAGTATCAAACATAGAAACAAGCACACATATAATGTACCTTTCTCCAAACTGAGTAGATTTGCTTATATATCCATGGGTCCATAAGTGTAGTTCTGGGTAGTAAAGTGAGATTGCATCATTAAGTAAGCAGGCAACCCAGATAACTTAAATCCCTTGACTAAGGCAAGCTGCAAATAAAATAAAATAAAATTAATGAATGAAATTAAGGCTGTAATCCTATACACACTTAACTTAAGGTAGGTCTTTTTTTAGAGAGCCAGTGTACTATAGTAAATAAAATGATGGACTTGGGATCTGGGCATGAAACTCAAGAGGGTGGTGGTGGTGGTAAAACTACTCCTTGAACATTGTACATACAGGTACCTTGAAAGCTCTCCAAGGGTCATCATCATTTAACAGTGGATGACAACAGCAACAACAAAAGTAACATGTCTTATTGACTATCCTGAAAAGTACCTCCAAATATTATATACACTGTTCTGTTCAGCTACCAATTAAGTACTTCAGACTCTATATAACAGTGATTCTTGGACTGCAATTCCCAGAACCCCAAGTCAGCACTCCTGCTGATCAGGGCTTCTGGGATTTGAAGTTCCAGAATACCTGGTGTGCCAAGGTTTACCATCACTGCTATATAGAATTGGTCTGTGACAGTAAAATCATTTCATCACTTTCTTCGGAATAGGCACCTTTAAATTCAAAATGACTTACTTCCAGATGAACACAGATAAGAGAAGTCTACAAAGCCTCACAATTTGTGAAAAAAATATTGCTTTTTTCCTTCATAATTCAATAACACAATTGCCAGATTAATTTTGTTCTGTCAATAATGTCAAAAAGGTATTTTAAAACAGAGCTTGGATAAGGCCTTTTCCTGGACCAAAGCTCACAAATTCCCCTGCCCAGGAAAGCCAATGACCATAATGACTTAAGGATTCTGGGCATTATAGACTAAACAAGTAACTTTCCAAGCTCTGATGAACTTCCTCTGTTAGCACTTAAAAACTCCAAGCATCTGAAGACATTTGATTCAAAACAAACAGCCAAACTCCTGTTGCATAACTTTGCAATGGCATGACCTGATTGGGTCCTGGAAGCATTTGACTGAAAGTAATTAAAAGTTTCCAATGTTCTTCCATTTACATTCTTAAGCTCCGTGTGGGTCCCTTTGCCTTGGGAAACCCTTGGGAGCCCCAATACAAGGGGTAAACTTTAATAGACCTGGCTGGCAGAGCATGTATCAGATATGGGCTGGACGGTTGCCCCAGTCTGTTCGCTCATCTGACCTCCTCCCTCTGTGTGTGTGTGTGTGTCTTACTTAATCTTTTTACTTAATCTTTTTAATTTTTTTAATCTTGATTTTTATATATTGTGTTTTTATTCTGTTCTAAGTGTTTCGGAGAGTTTGTTAGCCGCCATGGGTCTTTTTGAAGAGGGCGGCAGAAAAGCGTGATTAAATAAATAAATAGTAAAAATTTGTCATTAATTGCTGCCATTGGGGTCAGATCTGCTGGTGATGATCTAGTGATGCTTTTTTTTTTTTTTACTATTAAAGGCTCCTCTCCTGCTAACCCAAGTCTCCCAAAGCCTTTCCCAAGGATAAAGGAAGACCTAGGAAACTTAGGAACCTAAAAGTAGGAGGATAGGATACTCATAATTGTTTTAAATTGAATGCCTCCAGTGCCTGATCTAGGATACCCTGCACAAAGTTAGACCAACAAGATTTTGTCAAATATTTTCTAATAGCAGGGTTGTCTTTACAAAACTGATTACCTCATATATATATATATATATATATTCAAAATCAACCAATGAAGTTCTTTTCTTCTCCCTTTTGGTGCCATAAAAACCAGTGGATACACCATCGAGATGCATTATAGGAACAGCACCACAGCCAAACCCCATCCTCTCATTCTGCCAGGTTGTAGTCGGGCTTGTCCACTGGCGAAGTTCAAAGAACTGGTTTCTCCTGTCATCACAGACGATGTGGAAAAGAAATGTAATAAAATATAGAATTACTTTGCAAATGGCAGGTAAGACATATCTAGCTATCTGTCTGGTTTCTGAGGGCACGATCGTTGTGGATGATGTGATAATTTTCAAACCCATGAAATGGATGTAAAATTATTCCAAATCCCAGATGGAGTTCCCTCTCAAAATTGCACCAGTTAATGTGGTTGAACCTGCTGCCTCCTTCTAGCTCAGGAAGGGTAACAAATGGGCAAGACTGAGTACTCAGCTGACTATATTTTTAAGAACTCTTTTTCTTGGGGGGGGGGGGCAGTTAAATGTACAGGTCTCCAGTGCTCAGACTCCTGATGCTTGGTATATGAAATCTGACATGCTTATTCCAGTCTATCATGTCCAATCATATCTCCAGACTACATGTACAGTACTTTTAGTGCAAAACTGTTCTTTTTAAGGATGCTAACTGTTAAAGCTGTCCACCCTGGAAATGTTAGGAAGAGTTTTTTTGTTGTTCAGTCACACAGTCGATTCCGACCCTTTGCGACCCTCCAGGCACCTCTGTTCTCCGGCATCCTCCTCAATCTGCCCAGATCTGTGCCCATTGCATCTACAATACCATCTAGCCATCTCATCTTTGGCCACGCCCTTCTTCTTTTGCCCTCCAACTTTGCCACCATCAAGGCCTTCTCTTTTTTAAAAAAAATAATTTTTATTAAATTTTGCTGACATACAAAAGTCAAACAATAAAGAAAAACATATATAACATATATAACATATATAACAAGAAAACATATATAACATTACATTACAGTACAATGTGCAAATGAAACAAAAATACATTAAAATATGGTAAAGATGAGCACATAGGATGGGTATTACTTCTTTGTCTTATATACTTCTCGCGTTCTAGTACATCTTTCCATCAACTTACATTTATATTTTGTTTGATTGTTTACCGGTAATTCTTTCAATACCCATATACATATATATATATACACACACACATACACACATGTACATTTGTACCCACTCTTGGACATACACCTACGCCCAAATACCTATATGTGTATATATACGTAACTCATATTTTAATTTTTAATACAAAAAAAGTAGGACCGACAAGAGAAAACAAATACAATTACATGTTAAGAAAGGAGAATTTGTTCTCTTTTCAACACCCTGTGCTATTTACAGTATCCAGAGAGGTTACAATTAATCCATATTCATCCGGGGGAGGGTGAAATTCGGAAATGCCGAAACTTGTTTAGGCGCTTTGCGATGGGAGTTTGGGGATTGCACTTCAAGGCAATGCTGTATAGCAACGGGGATCGCACTTCAAAGCAATGCTGTATAGCAACAGGGATCACAAAGCGCCTAAACAAGGGTTGGCATTTCTGAATTTCACCCTCCCCCGGGGAGGGGGGAATTCGGAAATGCCGACCCTTGTTTAGGCGCTTTGCGATGGGAGTTTGGGGATCGCACTTCAAGGCAATGCTGTATAGCAACGGGGATCACAAAGCGCCTAAACAAGGGTCAGCATTTCCAAATTTCACCCTCCCCTGTTTAGGCAAGCGAAACGGGGATTGCTATAGCGAGCCTGGGAAAGAGGCGGCTTGGTCAAAATCCTCACCCCTGCGCAGGGGGAGGGAATTTCGGCCAAGCCGCCTCTTTCCCAAGCCAGGGAGACCCCGCGGAGAGGCGCCTCTCCTCTCCCGAAGTTTCGAAAGGGTAAAGATCCTTATCCTTTCGGAACATCGGGTGGCTTGGAGGCGCATGCGCGTCGGTGGAGGTTAGCGCAGGATACGGAGATCCCCCCGTATCCTGCGCTAACCCCCACCAACGTGCGACGCACGCCCGAAGTTTCAAAAGGGTAAGGATCCCCGTACCCTTTCCAAACATCGTGGGGGGTGGGCGCTAGGGGGGTTGGATTGGGTAGATGTTTTACCCAATCCAACTCCCCCCACGCATACGCTTGTTCCGAATAACGTTAAAATCACGTTATTCGATACAAGATTTTTTCAAAAATCTTGTCACGTTATGCGGTTTTCGCGCTATACGGTACTCGCGTTATCCAGGGTATTACTGTATTTTTATTCCTATGTGTATATATTTGTATATATATGTTTATGGGAGTAATAACTGATCCCACCAATTTATGTAGAAAAAGATTATGGGCAACTTATATAAGTGAGTATTTTGTTTTTGCTTTGGGTTTTTTATTTTTTTACCAGACAAGGACAAGACAGACACCAAGAATTCTATAGGAGAAAACACAAGGGAGGGGGAGGAAAATTTGGGAGGAGCAACAGTGGGTAATGGAGCCACGCTAGGGAGAGAGAAAATACTTTTTTTTTAAGTATAGAAAGGAAGGGAGGGAAAATAAAAAAAAGGTTAGTTGAAAAGTGTATTGAGGAATGTATTGAAAGGAGGAAAAAGGAAAAAGAAAAAAGGAGCGAAAAAGGAAAGAAAAGTAAAAGAAGTAAGAAAAGTGGGAGAAAGAAAAGAAAAAGAAAAAGGTCCAAGCCGTCTACACAGCGTCACAGCGTCACAGCATTAAAAGGAACAAAAAAGCAAGGGGGAAAGAAGGAGAGGGGAAAAAATTCTTCTTTTTGTTTCCTCGCTGAGGCGTTCTTCAAAAATCAAAAATAATTGTTCCAAGCTTGTCGCTGCCTCTTCGTTGGCTATCGCGATTGCTCAGTTTTTTTCTAAAGCCCCCCTTCTCTTTGCTTCAACCCAACCTTCCTTCACGGTATTACTTGCTTCTCGTTCAAGTCCGATTCGTTCTCTAAGCTCTCGCCACCATTTTACTAGACTGTTGTCCTCTTATGTATTCCTACTTAAAGATAAGGCTATGAAAGGTAGTAAAGGGAAGGCTTCTAATTTGTCTCTTCGCAATTCCTCCTGTCAATTATACTTATTCATAAAGTCATTAAGCGAATAGAGAAAGGAAAAGAAAATAAACCCTCCGATCTTCTGTTCCTCCGCTCCGATAACTTTAGTACTGTCTGATTGAACTTCTGGAGCCGGTTTTCTTTTCTTTCCCCCCCCCCCCTTAGTCTCTTTACACTCTATACTCTTTAAACTCTTGCCCACTACTCTGCTTTACTCACGCCTTAGATCGTATTGATTCGTTATCCATTGTTCGCCACTCTTTTCCACGTTCCGCACCCCCAGGTTTTATTTTATTTCCCCGTCAACAGCTCCGTTATTCATTCTTTTCGCAGTTTCGGGATTTCCACACTTCAGCCCGATGATCCCTGGCTCCTGATTGGCTTCCACGGTTCGGCTCTGCCTAAGCTGAGCCTTACTGGAGCGCGATCGTCCGAGCCCCGATCTTCCGAGCCCCGATCTTCTACCGATAGGCTTTTTAAAATTTCTGCTGGTGTGCAAGGTCCTAATCTTGCATTATTCTTGCTGAAGTTGTTCTATTTCTCGTTTAAGGTCTCATTGGAAACTCACTTTATTGAAGAGCAAGAGAAAGTGTCTGCTACCCCTACGCCATCTTAACCACGCCCCCTGCATCAAGGCCTTCTCAAGGGAATCCTCTCTTCTCATTTGATGTCCAAAGTACTTTAGCTTCATCTTTACTATTTGACCTTCTAAGGAGCAGTCAGGGTTGATTTCTTCTAAGATTGACCTATTAGTTCCCTTCATTGTCCAGGGTACTTTGAAAACTCTCCTCCAACACCACATCTCAAAGGCATCTATTCTTCTGCGCACAGCTTTCCTAATGGTCCAGTTCTCACAACCATACGTTACCATGCAAATTTTTATTTGCAAGGTGGTGTCTCTACATTTAAATATGTCCCCCAGGTTTCTCATAGCTTGTCTCCCAAGATTCAGTTGCCTTTTTATTTCATGGCTGCAATCACCATCTGAAGTGATCTTGGATCCTAAGAAAGTAAAATCTGTCACTGTTGTGTGTTATGGCCCCTGTACTGTAATGTACTGTGGAACTCTCCTTCCTGGGTCTCTGTGAAATCTGACATCTTTGCTAGTGATTCAGAAAGGGATGGATGGCAGAAATGTTTTGGTGTATTTTTGGATGTTGCTAATTTCTACCATTTTGTAGTGGTGCATTTTCTGCTATTTTAATTACTCTGCTAAATGTTTTCACGTTCAGTCGTGATGCATGTTGCTCTGGATGTCCGTGGTGTAAACATTAAACACGCAAACAAAAGTGAAAATGCTATAGCCATTTTGGTGTTCCAGTGCAAATCGGTAACAGTGGATTGATCAGAATTTATAAATTGAGCCAGATCCAGGACCCAGACTAAATGAAATGGGAAACAGATCCCTTCAGACCAAATCAGAATCACTTCCAAGGGCTGAATAGACATCAGAACCAAATCAAGGGACTCATTTCAAGCTCTAGTTTTTGTTTATTTGGGCCTACTGATTTGCCTTCTAACACCTGCTGGGCAGTGTAGTCTTATATGCTATACAGTATTTTATTGTGGCAGGTTTTTGTTTGTTTGTTTGTTTAAAGTCTTTGTATACTATTTGAAATCTAAGATGCATTGTGTCCTTTTGGGGGGAGAAGGCATCTCATAAATATTTTTAGAGCATATATCTCAACGGTATGCAAATATATATATTAATCAATTTTATATTCCGCCCTACTTGCACAGTTTCAGTTCATCGACTGAAACTCGTATCCAAGAATGCATTTTTTCCTGAAGCAGGAAATATTCCGTTGGTATGAATTTGCTTAAGGTGGATCCCAGCTTGCCATGAAGTGACCCACACACTATGATTACAGAGCCATCTCCTGTGGCACACATGAAATGAGACATGCAGGATTTAACATTGGGACTGCAATGGACTACTGCAACCTTGAGGATATTATCAAGGTGTGCTTTCACATCCAGTCAATCTGGCATGGCCTCTTCTGCCTCCATGACCATTGGAAATCAGAAGTGGTTCCTCCTCTGCTCATTTTGCTGTTGGGCCAAATATGATGGTTTCCAGTGGCATTTCGTCCACTGAGGGGGACCATCACCCCACCTAAAGGGGCTCATCCTCCTGTAGCCGTTGGTCCCTTTAGGGAGTCAGGCTAGTTAACCACCACCTGAAACTCAGCATTAAGTCATTGGCTGTATGTTTTCCTAAACACTGACCATATGATTGTCCTCTTGACATGTTGCAGTTGTGTCTCATCTTCTACCAGGAGGAAGAGTGAAGTCAGAAGAAAACCAAAGCGGCAAGTCAGCATCTCAGATGAAAGAAACCGAATGGCAAAGAAGTCATAAACACTAAACTCACTAGATAATGCTTTCTCATTGTCCTTACCAGTAAGATTGTCCTCTACCCAGTAGCTTTTCCAATAAGATAAAAATGTGAAAATCAAAGAGGGTGTGTGCAATAAACAAGCCTAAAAATCAGCCAGCTTCATCATTTTTAAAAAATAATGTGTATTTATGTTGTAATTATTCTTTGCTTTTTTGTTATTGCTGGAGCTCTACAGACTGTGGCTGGTGTCCTTCTGTCCTACGCTATTCAGTCTATGACTTGGCCTTGCTGTTTGTATTTCCCCATTCACAGGAAAGGTGGTTGTTTTTTTAAAGCAGAGAATTGAAAACATACAAATACCATAATGAACATGTACAAGGAGCTGGTTGCATTAAAGGGCACACAAAGTGGGCTAGCAAAAATCACATAGAGTGGAACAGAAAGGCAGGCAGATCCTATAAAAACATACCCTGCACTCACAGGGAGACCTGATTGTGTCTGACCACTCAGAGTGACTGAGAAGTCTAGGTTCTTTTCCAGGTTACAAAGTTGTTTTAATCAATGGCTTACATCCCAAGAGGTTCTGTACCTTTGCAGTTCAGTGGCAGTTCAGGAAGAGTTTAAACCAGGAGTGGCCAACCTTGGCTCCCCAGATATTCTTGGACTTCAATTCCCAGAAGCCCTGATCAGCAGGTATGCTGACTTGGGCTTCTGGTAATTGAAGTCCAGGAACACCTGGAGCACCAAGGCTGACCATCTCTGGTTTAAACCATCTGGGTATCTGTGTTGCCATAACACAAGGTGAAAGTAGCTTGACTATTCTATAAGCATTTACTCTTCTATATTGCTTTTAAAGTATTTCAAAACTTTCTATCCACTTTTGCTCACAGGTTCTGGTTCAAGGACATACATTCTGACTGGCTTTAGACTCATCCCCTGCCACCACCAAAGGCAGTACAGTAATACCTCGGATAACGCTAAGACTTGGTTCCACAAGTCTTGGTGATATCTGATTTTTTGCGTTATCCGATCCATGTTAAAATCCTATGGGATGGATTGGATAACATTAAAGCTCCATAGAGATACATTGTAACCACACAGGCTTCAGCAGTTGTTATCTGATCCATCCCATAGGACCTTAACGTTATTCGATCCAATTCTCCTTCCCAGATTGCTTAACATTATGCGATTTTAGCGTTATCCAAGGTAAACATTATCTGAAGTATTACTGTACTTTAATATATTATCCCCATGTCTCTCGTTCAATGTATTTTTGACTTTCAGAGTTTGGCAGGGCTGTACAAATCCCTAAGGGGCATGGAATTTCTTTAACTTTATTAAAACTTCATTTATCTGAAATTGTTCATATATTTGACATAGTAATCCAATATTCTGCAAGTACCACTTTTATACATTCAACTGCTAGATTACCTTGATAACAGATCTCCCTATCCTTTAAGACACAGTAAGATTTAAAATACAGTAAAATGACTAGCAATAACAAAAACAAAAAAGGGGGTAACTTCTCTTCTAGCCAAAAATTGCGGACAGTCTGATAAAGAATGCAGCTTTAGTCCCATTTCTGAACTTAGTCTATAAATGGGGAAGTTCCCCCCTGAACCATCATGTGTTAATATCTAATTAACAAAACAAGCCTACTTTGCCTGTGCTGTTTTCCATTTAAATGAATATTACTGTCCTGCCACACAGGGTACTCAGGCCTGCTGGGGATCAGGTTCTTTTAGGATCTCAGAAACAATGAGCACTCAGTGGGTAAAGCAACAAAGCTTTATTAGACAGTTCTCTAAACAAAACATAACAAGAAATATAGCAAGAAGAAGAACAAGAACACAAGCAAGCTATGCACACCTAGCGTGGATTCCTTCTGTCTCTTCTCTAGCCATGTGAGAGCCTGGCTAGGTGGCAGGGATGCTTCCTAGCACTTCTGATGTCTCAGGGCTAAGTTTCACTTTATTCCTTAGCAGCTAAAGTATTGTCTCATTTTCTTTGGCTCTACACCCGTCACTCAGAGGATATCCAAATTCAACAATGGCCATCTGGCCTGGGATAATTGGTGTCCTTGCAGATGTGGTGTCATTTGGAATTGGTTAATTGAGGTAACATTCTTGTAGATTGGACCCATTAAGAACAAAGGAAAGGGTCGCCGTGACTTGCCTCATCACTTCCTTATTTTGTCAGGGACTTTTTGCTGATCAGATATCCTAGGCGGTAACGTTGCATGGAATTCAGCCACCCGGGGCTGAAGCCTAATTTGACGCCCCCTGGTGGACATTGGCGCCTGCTCCCACTAGGGCTTCTGGGAATTATAGTCCAAGAATACACATAGCCCAAAAAGCGCCATCCAGGGCCGCCCGCCCCCCTAGCCCCCCTAGTGATGCCACCGATCCTAGGTCAGTGGTGGCAAACCTTGGCACTCTAGGCATTCTTGGACTTCAATTACCAGAAGCCTAAGTCAACACTCCTGTGGATCAGGGCTTCTGGGAATTGCAGTTAAGAACATCTGGAGTGCCAAAGTTCGCCATCATGGTTCTAGGTGCTGGTCTGCTCTATCAACGAAAGACAAGGATGAGTTCAGAGCCATCCTATCTCCTCTGTCTTCTCCTTCCAAAAACTCCCAAACTATACAAATTGATAGGCTTAAGCAGAGAATGTTCCTGCTCAGTGGTTAAGAAACTCGCCTTGTTAGTTTGAAGGCTAGCAAGTCAACAGTTTGAGACCTGGGTACTGCATGATGGAATGAATGCCCATCTCTGTCCCAGCTCTTGGGGGACATGAATGGAGCCTCATTTGGGCATCCCCTGAGCAGAGTTTCTTCTGCAAAAATCCTTTCAACCCAGAATATTTCTGACACGAAATTATTATTATAGCCCTCTGAAAGGCATCCATTGTTCAACATCAAATGCTATTTCTTCAAATGATTTTAACAATTTCAGAGCTTGGCAGTGGGAAATGTTACTAACTCCTCAGATTTATAAGGTCTTGCATGATAGCTCATCATCCAGGGCAATAGGGGCCGTGGTGGCTCAGTGGTTAAGAAGCTCACCTTGTTAGCTGAAAAGCCGACAAGTTGGCAGTTTGAGACTTGGGTAATGCATGATGGTTTGAGCACCTGTCTCTGTCCTAGCTCCTGCCAACCTAACAGTTTGAAGGGAAGAAATTCCAAGCAGATAAATAGGAACCACTTTGGTAGGGAAAGATCTGAAAAGAGTCGAAGCTTTTGAAATGTGGATCTACATTTGGTTGCTAAGGATATCATTGGTTGACCATCTGGCTAATGGGTTGACCATGTGGCCCCAGGTGTCCAGGTTCCACACAAAATCCCCCATGTCTGTCTGCCACCCTCCAGTTGTTGCCAGTACCGGCCTCCTTTAGTGAAGCCTGTTTCTTTCCATGCATGGCTCCTAACTGGTCCAGGGCCAAAGGTCATAATGGCCAATATCTGCTGGTAATAATGCATATCATCAAGACAATAGCTGTGTTTAGTGTGCTGCAAAGAACTTGGTGTAATCATGACTGACTTGTTTTATGGCTGATATTGAGGAAGCATGCAGAGACAACATGTTTATTTTGTTGAGAGAATTGTGCTGATGTGTACTATTGTCCTCATTGCCTGGATATACTGTGCTGCGTTGATCTTTGTAATAATTCTGGGCCATTTGCCATTCTTCAAATTTTCTTTGGAAGTCTCTACCGACATTCTATACTGTGCAAGTTTTAAAAGTACATTATATCTTTGCATCCAGCTACTTGCTACCTGATAGGACCGCTTACTTGAAAAATAGATATACAGTAACATTCTCATCCTGCTTGTCTGTCCCCACTTTTTTAAAGAAAGAAAAACATTAGAGTAACAGATTGTTAAAAAAAGAATAGTAGCCATTTCCAAGAACCCTTTACTGTACTATCAACAGTAACAAAAGGTGTAACATTAAGTTTGTTCCTAGCCAGTAATTAAAGAGTTGCTGATACAAGTTTGAGGTATGTACATGTGTGTACTTGGTGCATGTTCAATAATTCCAGAAAGGTCTCTTTAATTGCGATACTCGGAATTTGGAATTATGTTCCCAAAAATGTTTGCTACGTTCTAATATAGCTTGTAAAGTAAATTACTTCTTTGAAGACTTTTCCCCCAAAGCTAATCCTTTAAATAATAACAATAATCATGTGCCATAAAGTGAATTCTGACCAAGATTTTCTAGGTAGAGAACACTTACCAAGTGGTTTACTAGCCTCTTCTTCTGGGACTGTGCAGCTTATTCAAGAATACATAGTCTGGCTCTAATCTCAGGAGGAACAGTGGGGAACTGTGAGAAAAAACCTACTTACTGCAATCTCTGACTTGAGCTCCCTTCCTGCGATGCTTTGAAGAAGAAGGGTAAAGAAGCAGGTAAGGAAAGGAAGGCCCAATGCCTGCCATGTGACCATGGAAACATCTGCAGATGCAGACAGCACTGGTTCTTGGCAGAGATGAGCACCACCCCTAGAGTTAGACATGACTGCCTTTTGAGCAAGAGAGATCTTACTCTTTTAATTATTAAAAAAAAGGTGGGGGATTGCCAACACCACAAGGGGGGGAAGAAGGCACCTAAAATAACAGATTTGAACAAGATGCTACCACTTTATAGTTAAGAGCAGGGGTCGGCAACCTATGGCCCACAGGCCTAATCCAGCTCACGTCACCAGTTAATCTGGCCTGTGGCACCAATTAATCTGGCCTGTGGTGGGGATCCTGGTGTTGCCAATTGCACTGCCGCCACCACTGGAAACAGCAAAAATGCTACAAAAACTATATGAAAACACCATGAAATGCCATGAAGAAATTCCAGGAATGGGGCAAAAATGCTCCACCCTTGCTCCTGCTGCCACAGGAAGGGACTCAAGTGGTGAAAATGCTGCTGCCACTGCAACTTACCAAAGGCAGCATGAGGAACCACACCTCTGGCTCGCTCACCTGTCTGAGGGGGTGTGAGCCGGCTCATGGTGGAACAACATTGAGAACTCCTGGTTAAGAGTGTTTTCTGAGGCAACAGGAAATGTGGACACAATCTCTTGCACATTTCTTGCATGGGCAGTGTGGTGGTCATCAAATCCCATTGAACATCATGTACCTAAGTAAATGACAAAGACACAGATCAGTAATTATAATGACCAAATTAATCTTCAAGCTGAGATACACAAAGAGGAAGAAAGTAAGTCTCCACGCCCTTTCTTTATTCTTTATAAAACATAGCTTTTTCCTCATGGACTATTTTCAGTCAAAGGCTTCTCCATCTTGCTTCAAGATGGGTATGTCACCACTGTGTCCAGTGGGCAGGATCAGATTTTTAGGCCTTCCCATCCTATGCTGTTTCTTTGCCCTTCTTCTCCAAAGTACTGCAGGAAAGAAGCTACGGTCGGTGATTGTAGTAAGTAGGTTTCTTCTCACTGATAACAATGAGATTTTATAGTTTGGATGGATGGTAAATATATTCAAGAGTAAATCAACTTTGCCATAAATAGCATCTTTATATTCAAGGGTGGTGGTAGAATACAACATGTTAAAAAAAGGCTTTTGATGGATCTATGGTAGTGGGGTGTATTTTGTCTTCTACCAGTTTCTGTGCTACTTTCCCAGATGCTAATACAGTGGTGCCCTCACATACAAATGGTTTGACTTACAAAAAATTTGACATTTAAATAGAAATCCTGGCTAAAAAAAATTGACATACAAAAAAAATATATGGTGACATCTAGAGGCCTCTTCCGGTAATCCAATGTGTTTTCAACATACAATTTTTTTTCGACATACCAATAACCTTGTGGAACACAAAAAAATTGTATGTAGAGGTTTTACTGGGTTTCACTTTGAGTTTGAATGGAAATGTGCTATGCTATGAAACCAGGGGTGGGCATCAGCAGGTTTGCACCAGTTTGCCAGAACTGATAGCAGAAATTCTGACTGGCCCAGCCCATCCAAGTTTTGAAATAAAGTAGTCCTAATTCAGGTGCAATGCTGGGTTTTTCCGCTGGCCATGCCCACCATACCACCGTCCACAGTGTGATAGTAAAATTTTTTGGAGCCCACCACTGTATGAAACTGCATAGTTTCATAGTTTGTTCCACTCCTGATCAGCAGGAGTGCTGACTTGGCCTTCTGGCAATTGAAGTCCAAGAACACCTGGAGTAGCAAGGTTTGCCATCCCTGGTATAGGGAAATGCTTGGAATTTTTATTGTAAAAATCACTGTCATATTACAAAGGTTGTTCATCATAGCTGCAGTAGCCATATTCCCATAGCGAATAGTTGCCATTATAGTAACAATAGGGGCAGTGATGGGATGTCAAAAATTCTACTACCACGCCATGACGTCATGGACGTCATGGGCGTGGCCAATGTCATGACGTCATGACGTCATGGGCGGAGCCAACGTCATGACGTCATGACGTTGTGGGCAAGGCCAAAAATAAAAAAAATAAAAAAAAATAAACATGCACACAGACCCGTAAATAACTTAAAGAAATAAAATAAATAAATAAATAAAATAAAAATTAAATAAAAGTACACCCACCCACCCAAAACACCATAAACCACCCACCCACCCCAAACACAAAACCCTCACTTACCCTTCTTGGGGCCGACGACCCCCATGGCCCGGGGCCACACGGCAAGGCACGCCCCATCGCCGCCGGAACCGAGGAGGAGGCGGGGCGCTCCATGTTGGCTCCAATTTTTAAAAAACCGGACCCGGAGCCACTGCCTGCTGCTGCTACTGTCGCCGCTGCTGCCGCCTCCCGCCATCGCCATCGCCGGGGGGGTGGAAGGAGGAGAGGGAGGGGACTGGAGTGCCGGACCCGGGAGCGTTTCTGTAATTGATCCGGGTAGATGCATTTGCTTTTTTCCCTCCTTCCTTTTCGTTCCGGAGCTGTCTTCCCCGCCTTGCCCGTTGATCGGCTCCCATCCCGTCTTCTTAGTTGCCGCCGCCGCTGCTGGAACCGGAGGAGGAGGAGGCGCGCTCCGCTGGCCTGGGGCGACGGCGGCAACGGCGGCGATGGCGATGGCGGGAGGCGGCAGCAGCGGCGACAGTAGCAGCAGGCAGTGGCTCCGGGTCCGGTTTTTTAAAAATTGGAGCCAACATGGACATGGAGCGCCCCGCCTCCTCCTCGGTTCCGGCGGCGATGGGGACGGCAACGGCAGCAGCGATGGCAGGAGGTGGCAGTGGTGAGAGCACCAGGCAGCAGCAAACGGCGGCAAGCGGCTCCACAGGAGGCTCCAGTCAGGGGCGGCCGGATCCAATTTTTTTTAAATCGGAGAAAAAAATGGCTCCAATTTAGTGCGCATGTGTCAGATTGAGTTTCTGCGCATGCGCACTAAATTGGAGCCATTTTTGCTCCAAATTTTTTTTAAATTTTCCTCCCGGTGAGGCGTCCGATCCGGACGCCTCAAAAACGGTTTTACCCCCACGGAGAGCCCTCCGGAAATCCTTAAAACGGTTCTGTGGATCCGGTCAGAACCGGTGTCATCCCATCACTGAATAGGGGCTGTGGTGGCTCAATGGTTAAGAAGCTCACCTTGCTAGCTGGAAGGCTGTCAGGTTGGCAGTTCAAGACCTGGGTACTGCATGATGCATTGAGCATCTGTCTCTTTCCCAGCTCATGGACACATGAAAGGAGCCTCATTCAGGCGTCCCCTGAGCAGAGGTTCTCTAGCAAAAATTCTTTCAACCCAGAATTTCTGACACAAAATATTTATTAATATTGGATACAAATCAATGCCTGCCTCATGACCAAGGAAACCTCTGCAGATGCAGACAGCTCTGGCTCTTTACCTGTAAACAGAGGTGAGTTAGACATGACTGGCTTTTGAGCAAGGGAGAGTTTACTCCTTTAATTATAAAAAGGGGTGGGGGGAAAGAAGGAATCTAAAATAACATAGATTTGAATAAGATGCTACCACTTAGTTAAGAGCAGGGATCGGTAGTCCTCTTTTGATGTTATTGCTTTGATACATTCTTCATTATCTATTATTGGATATAAATCAATCATTTGATTCACTGGAATAAAATTAACAGTTCAAGCCCTAACCAAGGACCTAAGAACTATTAAAGTAACATCTGAGTATATATGAAGTTCCTAATAGAGGTTTTTTGGGGTTTTTTTTTTTTGAGAGAGTTAGAACATTCAAGTTCGATAAGTTAGAGTTAGAGTTTTGAGAGTTAGAACATTCCAAATATCTAGGGAGTCCTTTTGGTATTGCTCCAAGGGCTTCAATCACTATGGGAACAACAACAGATTTCTTCCTCCATAGATGCTTGACTTCAATTTGCAAATCACAATATTTTGTGATTTTTCTCCAGTTGTTTGTTTTCAATTTGTGCGTCTCCTGGGGTAGCGACGTCAATAAACCAGGCCTTTTTCTTTTCCACAACGGTTATATCAGGTGTGTTGTGAAGCAAATGTCTGTCTGTTTGAATTTTAAAGTCCCACAGGATCTTGACATTCTCATTTTCTAAAACTTTCTCTACTTGATGTTCCCAATGATTTTTACTGCATTCAAATCCAAACTTCTGGCAAAGTTTCCAATTGATAATCAGTCAGTGAAATTTTGCTGCACCCACTGATCAGATGATCTACTGTTTTATCCTTCTCATTACAAAACTGGTATTTGCTGTTGTTGGATATGTGCTGTATTTTTGTCTTCATGCAATTTTTTGGCCAAACTTGTTCCTGAGCTGACAAGATAAAAACCTCCGTTTCCTTCTTCAAAACTCCTGCTCTTAACCATCCTCATGTCAAGCTTTGGGTTCTTGCCTTCTATGTTTTTCAAGAATTGACCATGCATAGGCTTGTTTTTCCAGTTTGCAGCTCAACTTTCTATCCTTTCCTTTCAAGCTCTAACCAAGAAACTAAGAACTATTAAGGTAATGTCTGAATATATGTGCAGTTCCTAATAACAGCTTTCTCCTTCACTGTTTTCAAAATGCCTGTTCACTTCCTAAAGCAGAGGCTCTTCACTTTTCGTAATGTAGTCATTCAAGCTATGCTTTTTTTCCTCTACTGTCTGTTTCATTTGCAGGAGTCCTCTGCCATCCTCAGCTCTTGGTAAATATAGACAATCAACATCACTTTTTGAGTGCAGAGCATGATCCATGGTCAATAGCTTCCTTGTTTTTTGGCCAAGGTTGTCTAATTCCATTTGGGTCCAATCAATTATTCCAGCTATTAATTGCCGATGATATTGCCTCCAGTCAGTTTTGACCTCAAGATTTACCAGACCCGCTTCATGTATTCTGTAGAAGACGTTCTCTTGACTTGGTTGTGTAGCAGGTCAGAAGTTTCTAGAACTCCCAGATACTAGTATCCCTCTTCTGATGTTATCGCTTTGATACATTCTTCATTCTCTAACATCCTCTAACAATTTTGCCTGCCTTAACAGTAATTGTTGCACACTTGTCAATTCCAAATTGCATTCCTATGTCTTTACTATATTTATAGTTTCCAGCAGTGTGTTTAGTTTAGCTCTTGTCTTTCCAAACAATTTTAGATCATCCATATAGAGTAAATGTGAAAACTTCAGTCCTTTCTTAGCCATTTCATATCCACAGTTTGTTCTATTTAGAATAGTTGTCAGTGGTGCCATTGATAAGACAAAAAGCAAAGGTGATAGTGAAAAATTCCATGCTTAATTTCAAGTTCACCAAATTCTTCTCCACAGGCCTTTAACTTTACTTGCCATAGCTTAATTGACGTCTTCATAAAACATTGAATGTTGCTGCTAATTCCAAAAATGTCAAGGCATTTCTCTATCCACCTCTGAGGAAGACTCAAATGCTTTTTTAAAGTCAATCCAAGCCATAAACGATTTTTTGCCTTTTATTTCAATTTTTCAAAACCAATATGTCAATTAATAGCTGATCTTTTGTTCCTTTTGAATTTTTGCAGCACCCTTTCTGCTCTACAGGCAACAAGTTGCTTTTTTTCTTCAAATGTCCAATGGACATTGTCCATATATCTGGTTTACAATTATGTCTATGAGTAAGTGTAAGTTGTTGGTAGACAAGTTATTGGTCTGTAGTTTCCAGGTTCATTTCCCTTTTCTTTATCTTTCTGAATTAGCAGTGTCCTTCCAGTTGTTAACCCTTTTTCATCTGCTGGTGTTTCCAAATCCTGTTTCATCTGGTGTGCCAATCTTGTATGTAAGTTTGTTAGCATTTTTAGCCAAAATCCATTGAGTTCATCTAAACCAGGAGCACTCAATTTTTAAAATCTTCTTTGCATATTCTTGTACGGTTTCTTTTTTAATCTGAAATTTTTTCCAAACTTTATTATGGTCGATGACCAGTGCAATTGTAATCTGAAAATCTTCCATTTTGGATGCTTTTGCTAGATTTTCAACCTGCTTGATCCATATTGCATTTTCATTATACTCCTTATTGTTTCACACAAGCTTCTCCAAAACTTCAGAGTGCTTTCTCTGTTAGGCTTTTCATTTGTTCTGGCTTCACACCCATTTTCAAGGGTCTTGTAAAAATAATGTTGGTTAACTAGAAACTGTGAATTTTGCTGAAACTGCAGCATTCAGTTGTCATATCACCTGATCTTTTCTGCAATGGCCACAGCTCTTTGTTTCAATTCTTCAATTATAACTGCAGTTCCCTTGTTGCTCGTCATACTTTGTTATCAGGCTGTTTTTGATCTTCCTATTTTTTAGATTTCCTTCTCTCAGATTTTTCAGTTTTACTCAAGCCCGATCAAATGCTTTTAATTTTCAACTCTAAGAAAATAGTTGACTTTGGTTTTCCTTTTTTAATCCCTTAACTCTTTTGGATTTTCAAACCTAGTTCTTCAGTGGTAACATAAACTGCTGCATACATTAGCTGGTTTGTTTGGGCTAATGTTTCTGTTGGAATCTATTGTACAGCTTCATTCAAAATTTTGGCCAAGTTTTTATCATCATCATCATCATCATCATCATCATCATCATCATCATCATCATCATCATCATCAATAATAATAAGATAGGGAAAGAGACCTGACTACCTCTCAGACCAGTGATATGAACCTTTTAGAGACCGAGTGCCCAAACTATGACCTAAAACCCACTCTGTGTTGGGGGAAGAGAGGAAGCGCTCCCATTGGGCTGCTGGGCAGAGGGGCAGGGCAAACTCAGAGTGGGCTCTGAGTGCCCCCTGTGGCACGTGTGACATAGGTTCACCACTATGGTCTCAGAATCATCTTTAATTATAATATTGTTGCACTAATGTTGACATCCAGAACTACTCAAATTATAACAATTCTGTCTTCAGTTTACTGTATTTTATATACAGTAATCTGTTAGTTCTAGAACTTCCTGCTATGCCTTGGCTTATGTTCACAGAAGAACACAGACAATTCTGCTACATAAATGCCCACTTCCACAAATTTGTTTTGTATTAGAGCATAACGCTTTTCTGAGACTTTGTGGCAGATTTTCCAGCCTGAGGCTGGTTACTTGCAGTGAGGTAACTGCGGAAATTGCAGGGCCTCCCTTTGAGTAGACTTGCATTCAGTTGTCCTAGAATAGAACTACATGCTCCCATTTTAGCAATATTGCAGTTGCTATTATTTAATTCAGGTAAACTACTTTAACCATGAACTCTAGTTTCTCTGAAAATTGATACAGACTTCAATCCCATTTCACCAGGTTTTCCGACATGGCGACAGAACCCCTCTTTCCACTTTTCCTAGTAATCCAGTGAAAGAAAGTATTTGGCCACAAGGATACGGACAACTCACTCAGGTTTGATAAGATGTTCTTAGAAATAAAAGTACACATGTTAATCAAAGAACACTGCTAACTTTAGGCTCCACTTATTTCCATGCACATTTGGGTACAATTAACTCAAGACAGCATTCTCAACTCAGGTTTCTACGCATGGAACTTTGTTCCTCCAGTTAACACTGGACTGTAACTCTCATCTCCCTTCCCATTGGCTATGTTATGCTTGCCTGAGGTTGCCTTGTGTCCAATTGTATATTGTATTGTATATTTCGACTTATAGCATCTGAGGAACAAAGATTTCATTCCCTAGTTGTGCAGACCTGGGAAGGTGCAGAGAGCCCTGGCATTTCTAGTTAGATCTAGCTTGAGACGCTGAAAAGTCATTGTCAACCAAGGTCAAGTTGTCAACAATACAAGGCTAAACAGACCAATGGCCAAACTCAATAGATGGCATAGAATTGTGTGGGTGTACTTTGGTGTGATCTTTTAGGCATCAATAAAGCACATGCACTTTCTATCCACACATCTCAATCATTGTTTTCTTCACAGAAAAGAGATATCTCTGAAGAGGAGGACTGTTGTGTCCATGAAGTCTCAATGACTGAACCTGATTTTTTTTTTGGGGGGGGGGGCTTGTGTGAAGGGAAACTCTGGACACTACATAGGTGATTTAAAAAAATAGTACCCATGTTTGTCTGTGGTTCAGGCATATCAGAAAACAAACAAACAAATAAAATACTTTTACTGTGAGCTTTTGTAGATCAAGTCCACTTCTTCAGACAAAGGAGTAAATGGGGTAAAACTTCCAGGCATGATTTATATGCACCACATGCAGGGGTCAAGATGTCACAAGGCATATGGGTCACAAAGCAATGAGATTAAGAGTAATCAAGCAGAATAACAGACAAGCATGCACATCAATACAGCTTCCTACTGCCAGAAGTAACAAATGATTATTCAGATTTGTTTTAAATGTCCCCCTTTCTATCTTAAATTTGTGAAGTTGCCAAGCAGAGAAAATGTTAATGAGTTTAACCTCTTACTTGTTTAACCTCTTACTGGTTTAACCTTTTACCTGTGCGGGCACATCCTGTTGTGCTCATGTTGTAAAAGAGAATTTGCAGGAAAGTTAGTGAAGGTTGTATAATACACCAAAATATAGTATATAAAATATGTAGCAGCATATAGCAATCTATGTATCAAATCTGATAATGTCCCAGAAACCCTTGGCTAATATTTAAGCCTCTGTGATGGGAGTCCAACAGATGGATGTATTTGATTTTTTCTGTCTCTCTTTGGATCCTAGTCTTGTAATTTCTCTGTTCCAGAATTGCAACTTTCAGGTCTTGGATAGAGTCTCCAGGTATACTGAAGTGGTTTGAGACAGATCTCTCTGTGTTGCCATTCAGGGTGTCTGATTTGTGCCCATTAATTATTTTGCGCAAAGATTGTCCTATATAAAGTGCAGAACGACATTTTTGGCAAGAAGCGGCATAAGTCACATTGGCAGAAGAACAAGTAAAACTGCCTTTAATGTTGTGTGTGGTGCCATTGGATCCAGCAATACTGTTTCCAGAGCAAATATGGGGGGCATAGTTGACATCTGAGTTTGTAGCACTGAGTTTGAGGTTTGTGTAGTCTGTTGTGCTTGTCGCTCATTCTGCTTGATTATTCTTTATCTCATTACTTTGTGACCCATTTGCCTTGTGACATCTTGACCCGTGCATCTGGTGCATATAAACCAAACCTGGAAGTTTTACTCCTTTGTCTGAAGAAGTGGACTTTATCCACGAAAGCTCACAGTAAAAATATAGCAGTTAGTCTTTAAAGTGCTGCAATGTTTTTTTTTGTTTGTTTTTGTTTGTTTTTGTTTGTTTGTTTTTTGTTTTCTGATAGGCCTGGACACTACATGGTCTTCATTTCAGACACATCAATGATGGTGTGGGTGGGGTCAAATAGCTCCCCTTCTCAAGTGAAAGATATGCATAATTCACTACTCTCTAGATTGGCCTAAAATCTGAAGCCCTAAACTGGGCAGCAATGGGTAGCTGATGTTCTGACTCTTTGTAGATTTAGACATTCAGTGGAAGGACAAAAAAATGCCACTTACATTCACCCATTGTCTTTTGATTTTGGTAGGGAGTTAGCACCAATGTAAATTCACCCCCATTCTAACATCTGGATAATAGAACACCATTTGCTAGATTCTGTATCTCTGCACATTCACACAGTATGTTGCCAACTGCCAGCAGGCCCCAGTTGAGCATGTTGGTCTTACATTTAGGCACTCCAACCCTCAGCACATTCAGAGTCCTTCAAGTGATGTAGGCAGTGATGGGCAGCAACAGGTGAGCACCAGTTCACCAGAACCGGTAGTAACTTTGCCCAATGTCCCGGAGAACCGATAGCAGCTTTTGGGGGGAACCCCCTCGGGGGCTTACCTTTTCACCAGTTCCCCCACTGTGCATGTGTACCAAGTGCTTGGTGTGCATGCATGCCTACAGTGCTTTGTGTACATGCGCAGCCTCCTTGCTGTCCTCCCAAGCAGGGAGGAGGAAGAGAAGTTGCTAGCCTGATGCTCCCTATAGCCTGCTCCCCAGGGTAAGTGACTCACCTTTGGGTGTGGGGTGTGGGTCTGTATTTTAATGTCTATTTAATGTGTATTTTTAATGTGTATTTTTATGTGTTTTATGTCTATTTTATGTATATTTATTTTAATGTGTATTTTATGTGTTTTTATGTGTATTTTTATGTATTTTTATGTCTATTTAATTTGTATTTTTGTGTACTTATTTTTATGGGATTTTTTACATTGGCTCTACCCACATCATTGGCTCTGCCCATGAAGTCATGACATTGGCTCCACCCAAGACATAATGAGGTTGGCTCTGCCCACAATGTTGGCTCCGCCCACAGTGTGGTAGTAAAAATGTTGGCTGCCCACCACTGGATGTAGGGGAGGCTGAGCTCCTCAGCTACAAACTCCTTTAATGTTGTTCCTTGTCCATTGAGTTCCTTCCTCCATCTTGTAATTTGGTTTTGCTCTCATGTACTGTCAAGAATGTTTGTTCTTGTCATAACGCTCTTCCTAGATCTGAGACGGAGGACTCAAGGCTCATATCCAATCAGGGGGTGTAGAGGGCGAGTCTGTTGCTTAATTCTCTGTGTCCGCTGCTACTTCACTCCTTTGGATGGGTAAATGCAGAGATTGTTTCAAGAGGTACTAAACTCTGTTGAGATTTTTATATGACTTTCTCCAACTGTTACACCCACAGCTTGGAATGAAGCAACAACATGAACTTGGAACATTTATAAGGAGGAAATACAAGAACTTCTTGGGTAATAGATACAGACAAAATGAGGCAAGTACTGGAACTAGCAAAACAAGTTTTCCTTTTTTTTAAACCCAAGAATAGTTTTCACACAACAATGAAGTTAGGCTCATGCAGTCAGGAATGGTGAACTTCCCTGTGCCGCCTTGATTGAGACACGTAATATGAAGTAAAAAAATGAGTGCTAGTGAAATGGAGAATTAAGGAAATGAACATTGCTCAGCACAATCCTTGGTGTTTCTAGATACAATTAAGAAGGATTGTTGCTGGAAATCCTAAAAACCCACTGCAGAAAATACATAGAAGTTGTCTGACTTTACTTATATTGGGGTGGGGTGGGGTGGTGGCGGGGCAGGCATACACACTGGAATCAACCCAGTAGTGTGCAAGAGTCAGTTCCCACCGATCCACGCCGACTGGTAGTAACATTTCTGGGTGGCCAACTGGGTGTGTGTGACTTTTTTGGGTGGCCACCAGGGGTGCATACAATTTTTTTTTTTGGGGGGGGGGGTCCAGTTCTTCCGCCTCTCCACCCACCCTGCACATGTGTGCTCCAAGCACAAAATGGCTGCTCAGCTCAGCACGCATGCATGTTAAGATATCAATTGATGCATGCACGCTTCCAGTGCTCAGCACACCCTGTGTCAATTCATATCTTAAAACGCATGCACGCCAAGCCAAGCGGCTCTTTTGTGCTTGGAACACGCATGCGTCGGTGGGTGGAGAGGCAGAGGAACCGGCAGTGGCTGTTGAGGCCTCATCAGAGTTGTGGTGGGGTTGTGGCTGAGGGCCTGAGGGCCTTGGAGGCAAGGCGGGGCAGCAGCTATGGTTGAGGCCCTCGTGCGAGTCGCCCCACCCCACTGCTGCTCTGGCATGATGCCATGCGTCCCGCGCCAGCATAGTCACACTGCCACTCTCCAGTGTCAGTCCAAGTGAGTACTCTGCCGCCTGCTCCCCAGAGTGAGTAGCACTTCCCAGTTTCAAAGGGGTGGGTGTGCATGTGCGTGTGCGTGTGTGTAAATAGGGACCACTTTGGTGGGAAAGGAAACAGCCTTTCATGCACTCTGGTGTCTAGGCATGCCTGCCACATGGCCACAGAAATGTCTGCAAAATGCAGACAGCGCTGGCTCTTTGGCTATAAACAGAGATGAGCACTGAACCCTAGATTTGGTAATGACTGGCTTTCGAGCAAGGGCAACCTTTACCTAATAACAGAAGATTGCTGACTGATATCCAAATTTGACGTCAGTTTTCTCCCTGCAAGTGGTTCAAGGTTTCCCTTGCTCAAAAGCCAATCATATTCGACTCTAGGGTGCAGTGCCCATCTCCACTTACAGCCAAAGAGCCAGTGCTGCCTGTGTTTGCAAATGTATACATGGCCATATGACAGGCATGACTAGATCGCCCATGATGTTGGCTCCACCCATGATGTTGGCTCCACCCACAACGTTGGCTCTGCCCACAGTGAGGGCTGCCCATCACTGGATCAATCCCCTATAACATTCAAATGACATTTCAACATTCTCAGGCTAATGACAACCTCTGTTTCTGCCTGCCTGTTAAAATAAATCCTGAGAACGGGATGTGTTTAGGAAATTTTATTTATTTATTTATTCAAATTTATATTTCCACCCACTCGCCATAGTGACTCAGGGCGGCTTACAAACAATAAATTACATTACAATGCATTATTATTATTATTATTATTATTATTATTATTATTATTATTATTATTATTATTATTATTATTATTATTATTATTATTATTATTATTATTATTATTATTATTATTATTATTATTATTATTATTATTATTATTAACATTATTAATGTTTATTAACAATAATATAACATAAATATATTAACCAAAGTGCGCACAAATAAGAATGAAGACACAGTGTCTCATAGCCTGATGTGAAACTAGGATAGGACAAGAACTCTGAGGGGGTTCTTAGACATTCAATAAAAACTGAAAGTGCTGATATGTACATCCCAATGTGAAAGTCAAACTTGCCTCATGAAAACATTTGAATTGGGCCTTGGGGGTTTCAAAGTTTTTATTAAGGTTTCTTTTTTCTTTTCTTTTTTTTGGCCAAATCGCTACAAATATGCATGGCTTTCAGAAGCTATGTAATTTTAATTAATTTTAGCTTTGTATATTATTATACACTGGTGGTGTATCTGACATGAATAAAGAAAGAAGCTGTGTAAGTAATGTTAAATTATAAGAGTTGGCTTTTACTCATATATGTAATGCCCTAGTGATGGGTAGGAAACTATGTTCCTTCGCTGTCTAACACTATAAAGATCAATCTGTTGGAAAGCGTTCTGAAAATCTCCTGACAGAAATATGTTATCTCAAGTCAACTTCATTCAACAGTAGTTATTTTCACATATCATAGCAAACCATAAATCCTGGTTTGCAGTGCCATAACAAGCAAATGATTCACTTCTCCCTTCACAAGAGTGATTAAACAAACTAAGAAGCCACATTTACTCTATTTGCTGGTGTATAAGACCCACTCCTGTCCCCTTAAAATACACAGGAAAATTGAAATGTGTCTTGTACTGTACCCTATAGTGGGGTATAGTGGGCTATTTTGGTAATAACTGGGTGCATCTTATACTCTGATGAATCTCATACGCCGGCAAATACAATAATTCTTCCACATTATGACCATCTCTGGAATAGAGTAAATGAGATTCTCAACAAGCCAGGGTATGTAAGCCAGATTCACAACAGTATTTCAGTTATTTTCCAATCTTAGCTCAACCGAGTACAATTAACCATAGTCATAAGTAATGAGATACTATGCTTCATTGAGCCATCCTAGTTTGCTTGCTCAACTGAAAGGGGAATTGATGCACACCATCTGTTAATGAATGAAAATTCATTGTTTGTCAAGACATGTAAATACTGGTGAGGTCTCTTCCCTCCTTTTCTAGGTGTATGTCCGAAGTACAGACTATGATCGAACTATTATGAGTGCTCTAACCAATCTGGCTGGATTGTATCCTCCTGTTGCTGACCAAATCTTTAACAGACATATCCGTTGGCATCCCATTCCAGTGCACAGTGTGCCAGTTCCACTTGAAAAGGTAAGGAAATACACATGTTTTTCCCCTACTGTCAGGTTTATTTTAAAGAGAGACACATTGTGGACTTGTGATGGAGCATTCAGAGTTCTGGTATGACTTCCCAGGATCCAATGCATTGCAGACTGAGATTCCTTTGGAAGAGCTACCATTCCCATAATACTTTGCACTCAGCACTCTTTTAGCACTTTGGCATGGTAGAGGACATAAGGGAGTAAAATGTCTTCCTCTTCATGCATTTCAATTTAATTCTCTACTTCTGTAAAGTTAGAGGCCCAGAGATGTGTGTTAAGGAGGTACAGAAAAGACATTTTCAATGAACTTAACACCTGGCTAATTATAACCTGATATAGGTTGTATTTAAGAACTTTTCCTCCCACCATATACTGTTCTGAAATGTCTCCAAAACCTTGTGTATAATTTTAAGAGTGGTGGGAATCTACCACTGGAAGAAAAAAATGAAAGATGGATTTTTCAATAGTATTGGGCACTCCTTTTGTACAGCATCTTAGTGAATATAAGAGGTGAAATATTGATCTTCTGATTTTTCTGGACTTAAATACAAACTTCTAGAGCTATGTTAATAAATCCTCAGAAAAGACCTTGTATTCAAGACTTTCTTAAATACATTCTTCTCCTATGGTTTTAGTCTGAACCAGATAGGAACTAGGGAGCTTGCTAAATTGAATCAAAGTCATAAGGAGCCCGTCATCTAAATGGGCACGAGATACATCTTATCCAGGCATACCCTTATGTGGTGCCACCCTCTTTGCATGTGGGTTAGATTCAGATACAGTCAAGCCTCGCTTAGCAAGCAACTCGCTTAGTGAAAAACTCGCATAACGAGCGGGTTTTTCAAAAAGCGATCTGACTCGCATAACGAAAATTTCGTTATGCGAGTCAGACTTTCCCTATGGGAAAACTCGCATAAGCGAACATTTCTATGGGGAAAACTCGCATGATGAAAAATTTTCGCTGTGTAAGTTTTTCCATAGAAATGCTCGATATGCGAGTTTTCCCATGGGAATTTTCGCTATGCGGGAAAAAAACTTGCATAGCGAGAAACTCACTTGGCGAGCAGCCTCCCAGAACAAATCATTTTCGTTATGAGAGGTATGACTGTACTGTATACAGTATTCAACTTTACTGGTGGAAGCTGATGTCTTGTCTGTAGCAATCTCTCCTGCTTCTTTAAAATGCTAACTAAAGAAACATGTGGGAGATACTGCTATATGGGGTGAGCTGCTGCTGCAGGAGGGAATTGAAATGAAGCTGCTTTCCATTAACAGAGTTTTGCTAGATAATACACCTTCTTATTTCTATTCCAGTTGCTAGTGTCTCCTACACATCGCTGCAGGCGTCTTTCTTTACTTGTGAATGAAACCTTTACAACAAAAAAAATGCAAGGTGAATTGCAATCACACATGGTAAGAATGGCAACCAAATAATATTAAATGTATCATTTGACAGCTGAATGTCTTCTGTTTCCTGAGATGCATTTCCAGCGGAGCCATAATTAGCCGTTTTAGCACTCTGGCCAAGCAGCACAAAATAGGCTCCCAAATCAGTTCAAAACTTGAAAATAATACAGCTCAATGGTTTAGTTATCAGACTGCGGAGCTAGAGGTTTTGAGTTTGATTTCCCACTGTGTCTCCAAGGACAACAGCCAGCCCTGGGTAGCCAGGGGTAAACGGTAAAGCCCAGGACATCCCCAGAAGAAGGGAGTGGTAAACCACCTCTATACAGTATACAGGTAGTCTCTACCTAGCAAACCCTGGAAAGGTTTACCATAAGTCAGAATTGACCTAACAATGTACAATTCTTATTCTTTACATCACTGAACACCTTGCTAACATCTCTCATCCTTCACTGGGGATCTGGAACACTGCATAGGAGTCTCACCTACTATACCAGATTGCTATATCAAACAGACTCCTTCTGCTCTCCCCTCTCATGGCCTGGCCTACTGGCTCTGTGGTCTTTTTTTAAAAAAAAGTACAGTGTATGCTGAAGACCTAGACTACCTATGTCTTCTCCTGTGGTGGTAGATCAGGCAGCCAGGCCAGTCTTGGAAATGTAGGGGAAAGGACAGCACCCTCTAAATTTGCCACCCTGTGGTAACACCCTGGTTTCCCCCCCACACCCCAAGTTACAGTCTTGACTTAAAGTGCTAGTGACTATGTTTTTTTAAAAAAAAATTCTCTAAATTACCAGCCTCATGATCTTGATTACAATCATCAATGTTGTCATCATCACCCTGGAGGTCAAAACTGAAAATTAATGAAGAAGTTCTGGAAGGTGGGATCAGTCAGTAGCAGCCTATATACAGTGGGAGAGACAGATGAAATGAATAAGCCCATTCAGGTTCCCAGCCATAAACCCATGAGCAGGGCTTCCTAGCCTATGGCCCCCAGTCCAGACCCAGACCATGACGCCATCCCAACTGGCCTGTCACTGCCTCCACTGTGCCTGGAAGTCAAAGCCTGTGTGTTTACTTCATCTGTAAAACATGCCCACGGCTGGTGTTATATGCGGAGGTGGCAGTGGTGGATTGTCAAAAAATTTACTACCCTACCGTGACATCATCACAGTGTGGGTGGAGCTAACATCATGACGTCATGATGTATGGGTGGGGCCAAAGAAAAAATAAAATAAAATAAAAATAAGTACACACACCTCAACCCACCCACCCACCCACAACACAAACCCGTAAATAAATTAAAGAAATAAATGAAATAAAAATTACATTAAAATACACCCAACCACCCCAAACACAAATCAACCCATCCACCCACCCCAGACACAAACCCATCACTTACCTGTTAGTATAAGTGCCTGGGCAGCACCATGTTGCAAGATGGATATGGTCATCGTTCTGGTTCTCTAGGATAATATGCCTTAATGTAAATGTAAAACAGCTGTACCTCCTTAAGGGTTCTCCAATTGGAACAGCAATTGGAACAGCACAGGTGTAGTTTATTGATGAGGTAACTCCAAGACTTTGCTTAAAAACCCCAAGCCAGGCTGCCAGGCCTGCCAGCCGCCAGGCCTTTTTAGGAACTGTGGTAGTACGTCAATATAGGTAAAGGTATTAAATACACATTAAAATACACACAGACACACCACATCCAAAGGTGAGTCACTTGCCCTGGGGAGCTTCAGGCTATAGGGAGCTTCAGGCTAGCAGCTTCTCTTCCTCCTCTCCACTTGGAAGGACAGTAAGGAGGCCGTGCATACATACCAAGGAGTGTAGGTGTGCATGCACACTAAGTGCTTGGCGCGCATGCACAGTGGGGGAACCAGTGAAAAGATAAGCCCCGAAGGTGGTTTCCCCCAAAAGCTGCTACGAGTTCTCCGGAACACTGGGAAAAGTTACTACCAGTTCTGGCAAACTGGTGTGAACCTGTTATATCCCATCACTGCTTGTTGTGCACATAATTTTTTTAAAGCAAGAGTTGCACAGTGAAATGTTTATTTTCCTCTTGTGTCACCTAAGAATTCTCTAAGAGCAGTCAATTCCTAGGTTTATTTAATCTATCAATAAAGGAGCAACACCCACCCACCCCGGCTAATTTACAAGAGGACCATTCATACTTTTAACAAGTTTTTAACAAGATTTTTAATTGGTGTAGGTGGGAGGTAGTCTTTCAGTGTTTTAGGAATTTTAAGGGTTTTTATAGTTTAAGCGTTTTATGTACCTGAGTTGAAATGTTGTACGCCACCAAGAGTCGATTGGGCGGCTATACAAATAGCACCAAATAAATAAATAAATAAATCACCCAAAGAGGTTTTAAAGAAAAAAAGATATTTTATCAACAAAGTCAATTATAACATATGCATATGTGGTGCCTGACTCTATGCATATTTAAGATTCTCATTTAACAATTCAACCAGGCTTATATACAGTACTTTTGAAAAGCTACATGTATGTGTTCTTGGCCCAGGTGAGGCTGAAGGGCAAAGGGCGTTTTATCTTGGCATTGCACACTTTTGCAATGTTCAGAAATGCTCAGTCTCATATGTCAACTTCGCTTAGATAAATGACACAGGACTATGACACAGGACTTTTACACAACTGGATTTTTTTCAACATTATAGATTAACAGAAATAATGTCTTAAAATGATTTTTGTTGTTCAGTCGCACAGTCGATTCCGACCCTCTGCGACCCCATGGACCACCGTCCGCCAGGCACTCCTGTCCTCCACCATCCCCCTTAACTCGCTCAGCTCTGCGCCCACCGTCTCCACAACACCATCTAGCCATCTCATCCTGGGCCTTCCCCTTCCTCTTTTGCCCTCGACCCTTCCAAGCATCAAAGCTTTCTCAAGTGAATCCTCTCTTCTCATTTGATGTCCAAAGTACTTTAGCTTCATATTTATTATTTGACCTTCTAATGAGCAGTCAGGGATGATTTCTTCTAAGATTGACCTATTTGTTCTCCTCGCTGTCCATGGGACTCTCAAAACTCTCCTCCAACACCACATCTCAAAGGCGTCTATTCTTCTGCGTTCAGCTTTCCTAATGGTCCAGCTCTCACAACCATACATTGCCACAGGGAATACCATTGCTTTGACTATGCGAATTTTTGTTTTCAATGTGATGTCTCTACTTTTCATTATGTTCCCCAGGTTTCTCATTGCTTGCCTCCCAAGAATCAGTCGCCTTTTTATTTCATGGCTGCAATCACCATCTGCAGTGAGCTTTGATCCTAAGAAAGTAAAGTCTGTCACTGCTTCTACTTCTTCCCCATCTATTTTCCAGGGACTGATAGGGCCTGTTGCCATTATCTTGGTTTTTTTGATATTGAGTCTCAAGCCAGCTTTTTCACTTTCTTCTTTCAACCTAATCAGGAGCTTCTTTAGGTCCTCCTCACTTTCTGCCATTAGGGTGGTATCATCTGCATATCTCAAATTGTTGATATTTCTTCCAGCAATTTTGATCCCAAATTGTGATTCCTCCATCCCTGCATTGCGCATTATGTGTTCTGTGTATAAATTGAATAAGCAGGGTGACAAAATGCAGCCTTGTATTACCCCTTTTCCTATTCCAAACCACTCCATCATTCCACTTTCTGTCCTAACTGTTGCCTCTTGATTCATGTACAGATTTCTCATGAGGCCTATAAGGTGTTCCGGTATTCCCATCTCTTTAATTACTTGCCACATCTTGTTGTGGTCGACACAATCAAAAGCCTTCGTGTAATCAATGAAACAGAAGTAGACTTGTTTCTGATATTCCTTTGTTTTTTCCATGATCCATCTTATGTTGGCGATGTGATCTCTAGTCCCCCTGCTAAATTGTGATCCCTTAACTGGATACTTATTTTGTTAAGAGAAAGGGGGTTAATTATTTTAGCTGATTTTGGAGTCACACTTGCAGTTGCATAGGTCCATCTGTTTTCAATGTGGCAATCTCCAACTTGTTGTTACAGACTGTTCCAAGAGCTAGGGTATAGTAAAGAATAGAGCATCAGATTATGACACAAGAGACCTAGATTCAAGTCCTTGCTCAACTCTAGAAATTCCCTGCTAGACAGCAATACTAAAATGCCTTTTTAACATCTCATTTACCCCTTTGGAAACATGCACACTCTTTTCTATAATTAGATAACACCAATCTTAGTGTTTTTCTCTATTGTATTTCCCCCCAATTATTTCTTGCCCTGAGAATTGTGCATTGAGCAGCACGTTAACAGCAGATTTGCTAGATCAATTCCATATTAATCAAGCAAGCAAGCACAAAGAGAAGATGAATCAATGTTTACATCTGATTTACATTTAGAGATCCTTCTGCTTTTATCTTTCAGGGATTTCTGGCTGAAATGGCAGACAAACTGGGATATGACATAAAGACTCTTCTGGACTTTACAAATCAGAAGCTCTGGGATGCATATGATGCTTTAGCAGTCCAGGTACTTTTCATAAACTTGTGTGATAACCTGAGTTACAAAAAGAAAAACAAAACAAAAAGGTAGATCAGGAGTTTTTGGAGGGGACTTTTACTGGCCCTTTACAAAATTATGTATCTCTGGATTTGTACTTTGGCACCCTCTTGGCTCCTGATTGTAGCACCTCTTTGTTTCTTCACCCATGGAGGCACAAGGTTTTTCAAATGGTGGCTAAGAAGCCATCTGTTTAAACACACCCAATATCAGTGTAGGCGAACCTATGGCATGCACACTGTCATGGGCAAGTCCTGCCCTGCCGGCAAGCCCAGCCCCATGCCACTGGTTGACGGTGCCACTTCTCCATCAACCCGTATCCCACCACCAATGAAGAGGAGAGAGGGAAGGCTGAATGTTCATTGCTTGGGTCTTGCCAGCCATAGGTCACACCGCCAGCAAGTCCCAAGACTTGGTGCTACTTTCCAATCAATCCCTCTCTCTCCACCAATGGGGAAGAAAGAGGAGAGACTAAATGGGAGGTGGCAGATGGAATGAGGTGAAGGAATGAGATACTCCGCCTCCTAGAAGGCAAAGGAGGAGGAACATCTGCAAGGAGGATGGGGGCATGTGGACCCATGGAGGGAAGGCAGTCCCATAGAGTGGGGCTGGGGCATGTGGGCCCATGTGATGCATGGGGTCTGTGACCCTGCCTCCACAGGAGGCCTGTGCACACACCCACGCGACATCACCAGAGGCACACTGGCAACTTCACATGAGTGTGTGGGCATGTGTACCACTGGTGTCGCGCAGACTTCAGCCACCTGGGGTGAAGGCCAAACTCACCACCACCCCATCTAGGCTCTCTGCCACCACTGCCACCCCCCTGCCACAGGACCCAGTTAACCCCTTGCTGCCTGTGCCAAGCCCCCCAGGGCCTGGACCCAGGGCGGGCAAATCCCCCGACAGCCAAGCCCAGGTGCCTGCTACACATACAGCACTGGGGACGTGGCCAGGACAGGGCGTGGGGTGGGGCAGGGTGGCAGCAGCAAGGGCATGTCCAACTCTGGGCTGCCTGCACCAAATGTGGCGGGGAGCAGCATACTGGCTCTAGAGATGGCGGTGGCAATGGCAGGAGGAGGAAGAGGAGGAGGAGGCAGAAGAAAAGGCAGAGGAGGATGCAGGAGATGATCAGAGTACCACTCCCACCGCCGCCGTCCTTCCTGCCCTGCTGCCATGTCCAGGGTGGCCCTCAACACGGCGGCCCCCAAGCTGGGTCAGCCTGCCTGCCTGCCTGCCTGCCTTCCCAGGCTTGACTGGGGCAAAGCCACCGTCCCACCCATTGCCTGGCTCACTCTGCTGGCTTCTGCAAAGTCCTGGTTGGTACCAGTCAGAGGGAGGTGGAGCAGGGGCAGCTACAGTCGGTGGGAGGCAAAGAGGGGCCAGGCTGGCCACCGGCACAGCAAAAGGCCCGCCTTCTGCCTGGGAAGTCTGGCTCCCTAAGCCCAGGCAGAGGGAGGCCAAAGTGGTGGGGACATTTTGCTACCTCCTGAAAAGTGCCGCCCGGTGCTGTCCGCCCCCCTGCCTCCACCATGCTGCGCTACTGATGTGCACTCTTTCCCTACACACTGTCTCCTCCTTCTTGGGCACTCAGTCTCTAAAAGGTTCACCATCACTGCCCTATATCATAATCCTATAAGCACAGGAATGACAGGCTCTGGGGCAAAATGATCACTTGGTACCCAAACTAAGACCCAGGGGGCCAGGTGCGGCCCTAGGGCCTTAGTGACCAGCTCCCTGAACCACATGATTGGTCCATGGCCCTAAAAATTTGGGCACCCCTGACTTAGTTGCTGCTTTCCTTGAGCAGGTAAAGTTAAACAAATCCATACTGCAGATATGGTACAGTTAGATACTGACCTCTACTCAGCTCCACCAACCCAGTAAATCCTCTGTACTAGTCCTCCTCTATTCCACACTAGCTAGACCACATCTATAGTACCATGTCCAATTCTGGATACCACACTTCAAGATGGATGTCAACAAATTGGAACAAGTTCAGGGAAGGGCAACAAGGATGATCAGGAATCCAAATGTAGGCTGAATATCAGGCAAAGCTTCTTAATATGATACATTGCACAACAAAGATTTTGCTACTGGGAATAACACATGCAATTTACATGATATCAAATGTGCTGATTCCAAATCTGAACTCAGAATTTGCCTATCATGTACATATTTTAAGTTATAGGCATGCTATAGCTGTTCAAATGGTTGGTAATTGGGTAAAGTATTTTTACATTAGAGCATTATTGCAGTTGCAGCTATCACTATGCTTGCTGCTGCCTCAGCTAAATCATGTCCCATGGTGGCATGCATGAGTGATGAGAGTGATTAACAAGTGGAGAGATTCCATCAGGACATTTCTGTTATGGAATCAAGATACGAATGCCTTGACTTATGAACGTGTGATACAAAATGAAATCTCAGGGGAAATTTGCTTTGAGATACAAATATATATATATTGGTCTTCCAATGCTCCTCATGGTGGTAGGAAGGTGTTTGGAACACTTCCACTCCATTTTTAGAATTTTTTGTCACATTTTGGCATCGCCAAAAGATTTCCCCACAACGAGGAAGTGCCAAAAATTCTCCCATCCCCTCAACAGCTGATTGTCAGGTACTGAGCCTGCAATTACCAGAGGTGGCCACTAGAAGGCGCTGTCAGAAATGTGTCAAATATGCATTGGAAACCAAAAAAATCAGTTCTGGAACTCGGAAAAAAGCCAAATAAATGTCTTAAATCTCTTTATATAGTTGCCAAAATGCAGTGAACATTTTTTGGGCTTTTTTTTTTTTTTAGTTTCAGAGTGGACTTTTTGTTTTTCAATGCATTCCTATGGGAAATTGTGTTTCAAGATACAAATTTTTCAAGATATGAAAAACCTCAAGGAATGAAATAATTTTGTATCTCAAAGTTTTACTGTAATTGTATATGTTGTTGCAAAATAAACCTACATTTTTGTAATGCCATGGAATTATGAATCAAAAGTTAGTTATGTATAGAGATTACATAGTAACTGCGGAATGAGAGAATGTAGCTAATTGTTTCTATTTGGATTCAGCAGACTTGGTTTAGCATAGGACACATGCATTAGACCAGGGCTTCTCAACCTTCAGCCCATGGGCCACACCAGGAAGTGCCATGTGGAAGAGGAAGGGCAAAATGACCATCCAGCCCTGAAGCTGTCTGAGGGAGCATCACACACACACACAAACACACACACAAACACACACACACACAGTTTAAAAAGGGTGAGAACTCCTGGATTAGACCAAGTAGCAGATGATACTGTATTTGTGTATGTGTGTGTGTGATGCAGTATAACGGATCCAATTATCACAAGAGGTGGTGAGTGCTCCAACACTGGAAGCAGTCAAGAGAAAATTTGACAACCATCTGTCAGATTTGCTTTGATTTGAATTCTTTCACTGAGCAGAGGGCTGGGCTTGATGGGGTCATAGGTCACTTTCAACTCTGATATTCTATAATAGAAGTCAAAACACATTTGGAGGATCACAGATCCTCTATCCCTATCACAAAGAAAGGAGGATTTTTAGTGCTGCGTTGATGTCTCTATGGCTCCTGAGAAAGATGTTATTGGTTGACTCCCTTTAATTTGTTTTCCTCCAGTTGTGTTAATGGAAGCAATTCCATCACCATAACATTTTGACTCCTTGTCTCTGTGTTGATCAGTTCTCTTTAAACTTGTTGTATTATACATCTAACTTATGGCTATAAGCTCCCTTGTGGGTGCTGTGGTAGTGATCTAGTTGCACAGAATGCTTGGAAAGGATATCAGTACAGTGGTGGGCATCAGCAGGATCACACCAGTTCGCCAGAACCGGTAGCAGAAATTCTGGCTGCCCCTGCCCATCCAAGTTTTGAAATAAAATAGTCCTAATTCAGGTGCTACACAGGGTTTTTCCCCTGGCCACACCCACCATACCACGCCCACAGTGTGGTAGTAACATTTTTTGGAGCCCACCACTGTATCTGTACCAAAATTGTAAATTGCAAATAAGGGTTGAAAGAGACATGCTTCAGAGAACTCTTTTATTTTTCATCACAGAAATTCCATCAAAAATTTTTCCCAGCCTGGGCTACACAAGATACCATGAACAGGCTGAAAATGATTTTGAGTAAGGCTGTAAATGCTGTGTTTGGGGTATACAAAAGAAAAGAAAAGGCACGCCTACAAGGAGGTGAGCAGAAAAGCAGAAGCAACCTTTAATGTAATGTAATGTAATTTAATTTAATTTTCCAATTTATATAGCCGCCCAACTTGGAATGACTCTGGGTGGGTTACAACATTAAAATCTGTACTACAATCTAAAATCTTGAAACCGGTAAAAACCCCAATTAAAAATATAATAAGAAATTACAGCTAAAAAGAGCGAGGGGATGATATTATTATATCAGCCAGCAGGCAGGGGTCACCACATCACCAGTGCCCCACACCTGCTTTGCCAGCTAGGTTTTTAGTTCTTTCCTGAAGGGCAGCAACTCCATCTGGAGTCGTAGCTCAATTGGCAGGACGTACCATAGGATCGGAGCAGACACAGAGAAGGCCCTACTTCTGGTGCCAGATAGATGTGCCTTTCTGGCTGATGGAACAACTAGAGAGCCTCTCTGGTCCATTCTGGTGGGATGGACAGATGTTCTCGGAGTGACATGGTCTCTTAAGTATCCTGGCCCACTACCATGTAGGGCTTTAAACGTCATTACCAGCACCTTGAATTGCACCCAGAGGCACACCGGTAGCCACTGCAGCTCCCAAAGCAGTGGAGAGGCATGGGCATAACGCCCGCACCCCATCACCACCTGGGCAGCCGCATTCTGGACCAGTTGCAGCCTCCAAATGGTCATCAACGGCAGCCCAATGTAGAGTGCATTACAATAGTCCAGTCTGGAGGTGACCAGAGCATGTGTGACCATGAGCAAGGAGTCCTGGTCTAGGAGCCGGCGTGCAAAAGCCCTCCTGGCTACCACTGCCACCTGCTCATCGAGCAGGAGTTGAGAGTCAAGGAGGACCCCCAGATTATGCACTGGGTCTGTTTGGGGCAAGATAGTCCCATCCTGAACCAAAGATGGTAGCTTCTGAGATAATGCGGGGGCCCTAACCCATCGCCACTCAGTCTTGCCAGGATTCTAGTGATATCTGTCTTAAACCTTAAGCTGTTGATCCTCTGCAGCCTTTTTCAAAAGAGATTTCAGCATTGGGTAAGTACAGTACATGTTTTAGCTTCATGACTGACTTGGAAAACTTCTTACATCCAAATGTCACCATGATTTCTAAATTAATTTCCAGATTACAGCATATACTCGAGTATAAGCTGGTTTTTTCCCCCCACACCAAAAATGTCCCGAAAAAAACAGACTCATTTTATACTTAAGCTGGTCTTGATCACTTCTACATCTTGTGAAACACTCTTTCTCCCCCGCCCACACTGTCCTGGCATCCACAGCAGTTACCAAGTTGCTGCATATCCCACCTTAGACTTATACTTGAATCATTTAGTTTTCCTGGAATAGTAGCCGTGTTAGTCTGTGGTTCAGGCATATCAGAAAACAAAACAAAATAAAATAAACAAAATAAAATAAAAAACACTGTAGCACTTTAAAGACTAACTGCGATATTTTTATTGTTAGCTTTCGCGGATCAAGTCCACTTCATCAGACAAAGAGTGAAACTTACAGGTATATAAAGAACATGCATGTACGTTTCACTCTTTGTCTGATGAAGTGGACTTGATCCACGAAAGCTAACAATAAAAATATAGCAGTTAGTCTTTAAAGTGCTACAGTGTTTTTTATTTTATTTTATTTATTTTGTTTTGTTTTCTGATATGCCTTAGTTTTCCTGGTTTCTCAGGTAAAATTACCATATTTGCCGGTGTATAAGACACACTTTCCCCCCTTAAGATACACTGGAAAATTGGAGTGCGTCTTATACACCTGTAGCACCCCCATTCCCCGGTGCGGTTTGGTGGCTAGAGAGGATTGGTGGCTAGCAATGGCTATTTTGAAAGTGGCCCTCACTCCTCAAGCAGTTCAGTAGCTGCTGCTGACTGCCAGGAGCTGGACAAAGAGTGGTTTCCAAAGGAGGTCTCTTATACGTTGGATCTCGCCCGGTCCTGCCATCCCCACCTCCTGAAGGTCAGTGGTTTTGAGACATGGGATGGAAATGGGATCCTTCTTTGCCCCTCCAGGGACTGCATTGGCTCAAGTGGTTCAGAAACTGAACTCACTGACTGGAAGATTGGAGTTCGATTCCTGGGTACCATATGACAGAGTGAGCTCCTGTCTCTGTCCCAGCTCCTGCCAACCTAGCAGTTTGAGAGCAAGAAATTGCAAGTAGACAAATAGGTACCACTTTGGTGGGAAGGTAAACTGTGCTCCATGCACTCCAGTGTTAAGACATGCCTGCCAAATGTCCAATCAGAGATCTGCAGACGCAGACAGTGCTGGCTCTTTGGCTACAAACAGAGATGAGCATGAAACCCTAGAATCAGATATGACTGGCTTTCAAGCAACGGTGACCTTTCCTCTCCATCCCACTCTCCCTGACTGGTGGTGGGATGTGGGATGGAAACAGAATTAAAGGATCCTTCCCTCTCCCCCACTATCCCACTGCCCCTGAATGGTGGTGGGATGTGGGATGGAAGCAAGGATCTTTTAAGCCTGTCCCCTCAATACTACAGAAGTTAATTTTGGAAACTAATGAAAAAATGTAAAAAATTATTTTCCCTTAAAACTGTGTATAAAAATAGTGTACATCTTATGCTTTAATGCATCTTATACGCTGGCAAATACAGTAGGTACCTTGGCTTATATTCAGATCAGCTTATACTCAAGTACATACAGTACTCATTACAGTCACCACTGCTTTTGAGGTAGTTTACTTACTTTCAGGGGAGAAATCCATTTAAAAAGAAAGAAAATGGTCCATCTGAAATGTGAAAAATTCACTCAAAATCCCCCCAAAACACGTGTGGTCTCCCCCAAATAATGTAGAAGAAGTACTGTGTAAACCATACTTATTATAAAAGAAAAATAATCTGCTAAAAATTAAAAAAAAAGAATTGTGATCATAAAGTAGGAAGACTACACACGGCAGACCAGGAAGTTGTTGTATCTTTCTCTCCTTTCTTCCCTTGTTGTTACTTCAACAAGTAAGCAAAAAAGACAGTTTGTCCTGCAGAATCATCTAAACTCCCTCTTTCCCTGAACCATCAGCAAAGTTTGGGACAGCTCCTTTTTTGTATGATGACACTCAGAAGACAGAGATTCTCAATCCTACTTGAAGATTAGCCCAGATTTTATCATACAGGACAGAAGCGTAGCGTGCCTTGGTGGGGCCCTGTATAAAAATTTGTTTGGGGGCCCTTAGGAAGGGTAAAAATTTCTCACAAAAGAAAAAAAATTGCATAAAATTAAAAGAAATATTTATTAATCATAATTATCTATCTGTAAATGACTTAAACGGGGAAATCCCGCAGCCCGCGATAACCGATGTAGGGTGTTGCCAACTTTTGAATGCACGCTTTACGCAGGAAAAAAAGAAATTGCTTTTTTTGACTTTTGTCATTTGTGAAAGAAAAAAAATTCAGAAGTTTTTATTAATTTTTGCTTACGCACGTTGGGGGCCCCCGTGGCTTGGGGCCCCCGTATAATTGATACAGCAGATACGGCGGTAGCTACGCTCCTGATACAGGATAAAGGATTAGATATAATAAAATGCTTTTAAATGTTTCAGTGTTTCTCCAGCAGTTATATTCTTTTCTACATCCAGGTATCCTAGTGAAAGAGATTTTGAGAAAGTTTACAAATGTTGTACAACCTACTGATGGCTCTGAGGAACCCAAGCTGACAATGTATTCAGCTGTAAGTATTACCCTCAAACACTAATCAGCTTGGAAGTACAATTGCAGAAGATATATCAGACAACGTGATGACCAGGAAAGATCCAGCAATGAAATCTAACCAAATGCAACATTTAAGTGCTGGCTAAAGGTTTTCATTATGCCTGACTGCTCATACCTTGAGCAAGAGTAGGTTGATTTGGCAGAGGAATAGGCCAATTTTAGCACACCAGAGTCTTTGGTGGTCTGAGCCATCTCCTGTTGACACGTGCAATATAAATCTGGTGCAGATATACAACCAAAAGTAAACAGAAATCCTACTTCTGATTTCTGGATTTTGAACAGTTACATAATAATGGGACAGAAATGAGGTATGTAGAGAACATACATGGTCATCTGTCAGAGGGTGAGGTGTGAGAGGCCAGATAAAACCATAGGCATCAGGACCTAGGCCAGTTGTTAAGTGTTGCAGAGCAAGCCCTCAGGTAGAAGGCCGCATCAGCGGGAGCCTGAGGACATAACTGATAAACACAATAGGCAAAGCAGATATGCTTCTGTGCAAGTAGTTGTTTACAGGTGTGCAAATTAAGAGTTCAAGGTTTCTTAAGGTATTTACAGCAAAGTCACAAAAACAAGGAAGTTAGCTTCTGCTTTCTTACTGTTCAGTTCAGTATCAGATATATACAGTTCAAGTATGCCAAGTCCGATAGGCAAAGAAAACAAAAGCAGCAATTTGTAAGCTTACGTAGCAACAAGTTTTGGGAGTTTATCTTACAGGCTTTTGTTAGTAGTCTTCCATGCATGTCTCTGGCAGTCCTTCAGCGTATCAGCTGGCAGTTTTCCAGTATGAGTGCCAGCAGCCCTCGAGCGGTTGGACATACAGAGAGCTCAACAACAGACTGCTCTCCTCCATGCCAACATCTAGTGCCATGATGGCAAACTTTGGCACTCCAGGTGTTCTTGGACTTCAGATCCCAGAAGCCCAAGTCTCTGTGAATCCACATGAATGGGTTTACTGTGTGCATGTGCAGTAAACCCATTCATGTGGATTCACAGAGACTTGGGCTTCTGGGAATTGAAGTCCAAGAACATCTGGAATGCCACAGTTTGCCATCACTGATCTAGTGTGATGACCTCCAAATGTGATGTCTTCCAAAGAGTAGCTAAAGCCTTACTTTTAAGTACAATGTACAAGAGCTAATGAGCTAATACAATCAAGCTGTTGTAGCATACATTCGGTGCTCTTAAACTGGAATGACCAAGATATTTTACGCTACCCAATAGATTAGGCAAGTACTTACAACCTAACACCAGTGATGGCAAACCTTGACACTCCAGGTGTTCCTGAACTTCATCTCCCCAAAGCCCTGATCAGCAGAAGTGTTGACTTCAGCTTCTGGTAACTGAAGGCCAAAAACCAAAAGAAGTGCCAAAGTTCACCATCACATTGCTAAGCCAACTAGACTAAAGTCCAAGTGGCAATCCAAGTCAAGGCCAGGAATAGACAAGGGAACAAAGCAACCACAGCATTGTAGAAAAGATGTAATCTTAGCAGACTAGAAGTCAGAGAACCAAGGAATCAATATGAATAGGAACAGAGTACCGTTCCTCAGGAGTAGAACAGGAGGAGCACAAGCAATTTGATTGACTTGATTTATTGGATTTGTATGCCACCCAACTCGGCTATGCGACTCAAGGGGGCTAACAACAATCACAATACATCTAATAATAGAGTAGAATAGAGTAAAATAAAACACCAGTGTACATCATAAGAAATTACAAAAACATTGCAAAAGCAGCTACTGGCCCTCTGCAACTGTAGCCACTTCCCCTCCGGCTGGGTGGGCGATGGACAGGGGTCCGGTGGTGGCATAGTTTTAGTATGAATGAATGAATGAAAGTTTTAGTAGCCGCCAGCCCTCCACAGCTGCGTCTTCTTCCCTCTGGCCAGACTGGGGGCGGAGTGAAATTTTGCCGCCACCCCCCCCCCCATTTTTCCACCCACCCAACCTTTTTTTTTGCCCACCCAAATATTTTTCCACCCCCAAAATATTTTTCCACCACCCCTCCCGCCTCCGATGCGCACCTTCAATGCACATCTGGAGGCAAAAAAAAATTGGGGGGGGATTGGGGGGGACTTCAAAATGCCACCCCCTGGAGCACACCACCTGGGGCATTTGCCCCACCTGCCCCCTTCCTAATACAAGTGTAGGCAAATACAAGTGTAGTCATAAGAGCAATGTATAATGACATCATCGATATCTCATGAACTAGAGCTGTTAAAACAAAATGGATGGCATGTTCAGAATCAGCCACCCCAAAATGCCCGAAATCAGTTGAAAACTTTTAGGGACCAAGAAAAATTTTTTTGTTTTGTTCCCCAGTGATTCATTCTCACGTTCTCATATGCATCTATACATACTTCCTGCAACAAGAGTTATATGGTATCCTTTTCTTTCTTTTATAGCATGATATGACACTGATTGCCCTTCAGTCAGCTCTGGATGTTTACAATCAACAGCTGCCTCCCTATGCTGCTTGCTACTTTTTTGAACTATATAAAGAAAATAATGGGCAAGTATTACTCCTACATATATTCAAAAATCAGGCACAATTTATGAGGCGAATTCATGCAAAATCTATATTCTTAAACCAGACTGAACACAGTTTTGCTCACTACACTTTTTGAGTTGCTGAAAAGCAACCAACTGTGGGCGGGATGGGGGAAGGTCTGCTTTGGGACCTGAAGTTCAGTTTTTGAAAATAGGTTTCACAGATGAGTGCCTGAGCATCTTATTTTTGAAGGACAGGAGGGGGATAACTGAGTCATTTCACACTTGATGCAAGTATATATTTTGCCAGTTTGCTTGTACAGTAAAACCTCAGATAACACTAAAACTTGGTTCCACAAGTCTTAGTGTTATCCGATTTTTAATGTTATCTGATGCATGCGTCGGATAATGTTAAAATCCTTTGGGATGCATCGGATTACATTAGAACTCCATAGAGAGATATTGTAACTGGCACAGGCTTTAGTGAACATTATTCAATGCATCCCATAGGATTGTAACATTACGAGATGCATTTTTTTCCAGATTGCTTAACGTTATGTGATTTTAGAGTTCTCTGATGCAAACTACTGTACTTCATTGCACAACTTTTTATGAAGACTCAAGCCATTGTATTGCAAAAACTAACATGGTGGCAGAAGGGGATATGGTTATGAATTGCAAGGGGCACATACCTTGTAATGCAGGAGATAATTGCGGTGGACAATCAGTATGCATTTATACCAGAGGAAAGAAAGACTGATTTATTGTACTACATTCCCCTGAATATATGCAGCCAGGCATCTGACTGGACATTCAAAGAGCTACAGTCTAAGCAGGAGTCCTCAACCTTTTTGACCTGGCGCCTGGTTCATGTCCCCTCAGGCATTTAATGGGTGGGACCACCCTGAGTCCCCCCCCCCCAACACCAGCAGGAGCAACTCGAGCCCCCCCCCCCATGTCATCCACACTACCTGCAGTGGCAACAACCCTGAGCCATTCCCCCCCCCCCTGCAACTTCTTTGCTTACTGGCATGGAGGAGCCAGTAAGCCCTCACCACTGCTTTGGCTTCTGCCATTGCCTCAAACCTCTACTTGGTTTGGCATATCCCTAAAAGTGTTCTGTAGCAGGGCGGATGTTGTGAGCCTTACAACATCTGCCCTGCTACAGAGTGCCACCAGGGACATGCTAGACCAAACAGAGGGGACAAGTATTGAGGCTGCAGTGGTGGAAGTGGCATCTGGAGCAAGGGCACAAGTAGAATGAGTTGGTGCCATTGGCCAGATCTGGCCTGCAGGTTGACGATCCCTTGTCTAAGGCCAGAATCCTGTTCTTTCAAGTTCCTCATGCGACAGACTATTGTGCAAGTGGATCAGTGTTTCCTGAGCTTTTGCTAGAAGGAACCCAGCATTTCTTTGAGCAAATGCAACCCCAGTTCTTTCCCAAAAGGCAACCTCTGTCTACAGACTGAGAGATTTCACAGAACAACAGGGGAGAGAGTGTAAGACTTCAGGAAATAGGATATGGCCTTTAAAAAGAAAATTTCCACACTCTGATGAATTTTCTCCATTAGCAGCATAGAACTGCACATGTCCCAAAGCATGTGTTTCAGAATAAACATTGGCTAGTGAGACCTGCATGATAACAAATGGCACTTATTAAAACAACCATATTGTGTTCCACTGTCCAAAATGTCTACTTCTTTTTGATTCCATGAACATCAGAAAATACACCGTCGAAATGTACTATCGGAATACCACGGGTGGTGTACCCTTCAAGGTCATTTTGCCAGCGTGCGCTGCAACCTGTCCACTAAGCAGGTTTAGAGAATTGGTTGCTCCTATCATTTCGGATAATGTGGAAGAAGAATGTAACAAAATGTAGGGTGACACTATAAACACTAGGTAAGACACTTATCTTATACTTCTATCAAAACATCCATCTATTTCATGTGTTTCAGTCAGGAGCTGCTGGATAAAGTTACATTTTTTTAATATAAAGTACATTAACTGGATGTGAAATTGTTCTACCTCCCCATCAGAAGAGCACTAATTGGCAACTGTCCCAGATGTTTGGCTTTGGGGGTTAGGACTAGAGTTGTGGTTCCCAATGCCCCACAGGAGAACTGATTTTTAAGGGGGGACAATTCGAGAATGTTTAGACCATGTTAATGGTCTTTTAGGCTTCCTCCATGTGAATACGAGTTCACTTTTTGAATAATAAGAAGTATATGTCACAAGGAGGGGGATCAGGATTTTAGAGGTGCCAGGTAGGGCATGGCCAAAAAAAAGTTGGAAACAGTTGGACTAGAATAGTGATGATGAACCTTTTAGAGACGGAGTGCCCAAACAGAGGAGCAGGGCAAGCTCTGTGCTGGGGGGGAGGGAGGAAGTGCTCCAATTGGGCTGCTCAGCAGAGGGGCACGGTGAACGCTATGCTGTGGGGATGTAAGGAAGCATGCCTACTGGTCTGCTGGGCAGAGGAGAAAGCTGCACTCTGCTGAGGGGAGGTAGGAAGTGCTCCCACATGGCTGATGGTCAGAGGGATGGGGCAAACTCTCTGGTGGGGGGAGGGAGGAAGTACTCCCATTGGGTTGCTGGGCAGAGGAGCAGGGTGAACTCTGTGCTGGGGTTACAGTGCACATGCCAACAGAGAGGGCTGGGAGTGCCCTGTCTGGTCACTACTGGACTAGAGCATTCCACATGGCTGTGTTCCAGGACAAGGCACCATCAGTGAAGATAGACTGGTCCCTTTGCATCTCACATTTGCTCAGGAGTGGACAAATGTTTTTCCTCAAGGCAGTGGTGGGATGTCAAAAATTTTACTACCCCACCGTGACATCATCACAGTGTGGGCGGAGCTAACATCATGACATCATGATGTGGGCGGGGCCAAAATAAAAATAATTAAAAATAAATACTAGGTCGGAAGGAAATACAGAATGAACTCACCACAAGAAGGCTTCATTTTGGCACTTTTCAACTTTTCAACAGTTAAAGAAGTTAGGTACTAAGTCTTTGCCTAACTAATTATCTAGAATAATATGCCTTAATGTAAATGTAAAACAGCTGTACCTCCTTAAGGGATCTCCAATTGGAACAGCACTTGGAACAGCACAGGTGTAGCTTATTGATGAGGTAACTCCAAGACTTTGCTTAAAAACCCCAAGCCAGGCCGCCAAGCCTGCCGGCCACCAGGCCTTTTTAGGAACTGTGGTAGTACGTCAATATAGGTAAAGGTATTAAATATACATTAAAATACACACAGACACACCACATCCAAAGGGGAGCAGGCTATAGGGAGCTTCAGGCTAGCAGCTTCTCTTCCTCCTCCCCACTTGGGAGGACAGCAAGGAGGCTGTGCATACGCACCAAGCACTGTAGGCGTGCATGCACACCAAGTGCTTGGCACGCATGCGCAGTGGGGGAACCAGTGAAAAGGTAAGCCCCGAAGGTGGTTCCCCCCAAAAGCTGCTGCCGGTTCTCTAGGACACTGGGAAAAGTTACTACCAGTTCTGGAGAACTGGTGAGAACCTGTTACATCCCATCACTGCCTCAAGGGCTATATCCTCTCAGTGAAAATTCACTAGGTGGGGGCATGTGTTCTTTTGTGGCAAGTTGGGATGGCATACGTCACGGAAAACCGGGATTGTCCCGGATAAAAAATCAAAAAAATTGTCCTGGCCGGTTTAGTAAAAATAATGTTAAAATCCTAGATTTTTTTTAAAAAAACTTACTGATTTGTATATTATAACACCCAGAGCCTTGCTGCAATGTACCGCACATGGAGGGAGAGAAGTGGGGAAGTGCCTCCCTCTTAGTCCCTCCCCATCTTGAGCTTTCGCTGGCTCACTTGCACACATGGAGGGAGAGAGTGTGGGAAGCACCTCCCTCTTAGTCCGTGCCTGTCTTGATCTCTCATTCGCTTGACAGTGGCTCTGCAGGTTGGGAGGGGAAAGCAGTGCCCTAGGAAGAAGAGAAGGGAAATAAACACGCCGGCCACCAAGCCGTAGAGAGCTGCCTGTGTCTTGGTCTTGCCTGCATCTTGCATCCAGTGAGTCCATGTCTGGAGTATTGTGTGTGTATGCATGATTAGACCGAGCTTGGCTCTCGTCACTTGAAAACAGCAAGCAGCACTAAACAATGTTTGGCTGGTGTTTTGTTGCATGGACTATTAAGAATTACTTAATTGTTTCTTTTTTAAATTGATACCCTGTCCTTTTGGAGCAAGTACCACTCGGGACAGCTTACAATCATATAAAACATCAAAGACAAGAGCAATATGTTATAAGAGCAAAGCAATATCATAAAAACAATAAACAGAACAAATATTAATTAACCTCCCCAAGTGACATAAGACCAACGTCACCTATCAGAACCATTAAGCATCAGACAGTAATAACCTCACAAAACATTCATAAAACAACAATAATCAGCACTATGACAGCAATAAAAGACAGCAGTAGTAGCATTCAATGGGAGTCCAGAGCAATCACTTTGCAGACCAAGCAATCTTATTGGCCATGAGAAGCCAGCAGAAATAGGTAAGTCTTTAGTGAGTTACAGAAATTTAACAGTGAAAGAGCTGTCCTTATCTCCACTGGCAGATGTTTACAGAGGATGGGGGCTGTGGGAAAGAAAGATTAGAAGTGTTGGAGAGGGTATCTACTGTACATCTTTCTTGTCATTTACAATCAACTACTCTTTCTGTGCTTACTCTGCATGCTCATTACTTCTCAAATGGAAAGGACATGGGTTTTGTGCAGAGACAGTACTAATAGCAAAACTAAAGTGAACATACAGAGTGGAGTCCTATTGGTGTCTGCATACAGTTTGCATAATTTGCCATAGCTAATGGTTACTAATTGATGAGGTGCCAGGGAGCATCTCTGTTGCACAACCAGGTATGTGGTCAGGTACATGTTTGAACATGCCATGGTACCTCCTAAATTAGCCACACTTAACTAGAACAAGGTAGATAAAATTTAAGATTATTTCCAATGCTAACTTCTATGAAAATGCAGATATCACATGTATAAGCTGTATTGCTATTTCCCATTTTCATGTGTCCCAACATGCTGGCAGTGTTGTTATCCTTTGACACGTTCCTGCTTTCTCTCTCCATCTACCAGAATGAAGACTTATGACAAAGGAAGAGCAAAGAGGAAAGTCAACATTAAAGTGGAAGCAAATAAGATAACAATAAGTCATAAAATCTTAAATGATGCTTTTACCTAGACCACAGCCCACTGATTATTCTTGAACAATTAAAATATTTTTGGTAATAAATAAGATTCTTGAAATCGGCCATTTTCTAATATGTAATTACTGAAATAGATATTTGTTTTGCATCACTTGTGACAAAGCATCCAATCTCAGATACTTCCAGGTCAATCTTTCACATGTAATTGTCAGCCTAATATACCGAATTTTTCAGGGAATCCAGATAATACCATCTTTCACTTTTATTTTTCCTGTGTTTTCTCACACCTATTTGTAGTCTTGGTTTTCTCCCCTCTCGCCACAAATAGATGACTTACATTTTAGCTCCTTTTGTTCTATACATTATAATTTCCCATCTTGTCACAACCATTTGGTATTACATATAGTTTAATGGAGGGTGAATAGTTCATTGCCATGCTGCTCTGCTGGTCATTTTACTCTAATTTAAATAAGTTTAAAAACCTGAACTTATTGGTCATGCGGAGGAATAATATAAAAAACAGATTCATACCAAATGTCACTAGCTAAATTTCTTCTCATGACCTTTCAGAGATGCATACTTGGTTTGTCGGCATGATCAATAAATACTTCAGCAAGATTTGTTCAGTAAAGGTTAAATTATTTAATAGCAAATTAAAATTCATCCCTTGAATTATTGGTTGTCAATATTCATAGACTCCTAAAGCTAATCCACACAAAAAGTCACCTGTTCATTCCCTGTGTGTTGAATGGAAGGGAATAGCTTATATAAAATCTTTTCATTTCCATTTGGCTTGGTTTATGCAGAGAATCTTGCACAGAAGATTTGTGTCTTTTGTCAATGATCACTATTAATAACAGTATTTTCTATCAGAGAGTACAAAAAAAAACCCCAAAAGACAAGAAATGTTGTGAAATCTTAAAAACTAATGGCTGTATTTTAATGTTAACTTTTGTGGATCAACTCAACTTGGTCAGACATAAGAGCAGTGGTGGGATGTCAAAAATTTTACTACCCCACCATGATGTCATCACAGTGTGGGCGGAGCTGATATCATGACATCATGATGTCATGGGCGCGGTCAAAGAAAAAATAAGCATGCACGCGCGCGCGCGCACACACACACACACACACACCTCTGAACCCACCCACCGACCCACCCACCCACAACACAAACCCGTAAATAAATAAATAAATAAATAAATAAAAATTACATTAAAATACACTTACCCACACAAGATGAGATGGCTGGATGGTATTGTAGAGATAATGGGCACAGAGCTGAGCAAGTTGAGGGGGATGGTGGAGGACAGGAGTGCCTGGAGGACAGTGGTCCATGGGGTCGCAGAGGGTCGGAATTGACTGTGCGACTGAACAACAAAACCCACACAAACAACCACCCACCCACCCCAAACATAAATCAACTCACCCACCCCAAACACAAACCCGTCACTTACCTGTTAATGTAAGTGCCTGGGCAGCACCATGTTGCAAGATGGATATGGTCATCATTTCGGATCTCTAGGATAATATGCCTTAATGTAAATGTAAAACAGCTGTACCTCCTTACGGGTTCTCCAATTGGAACAGCAATTGGAACAGCACAGGTCTAGCTTATTGATGAGGTAACTCGAAGACTTTGCTTAAAAACCCCAAGCCAGGCCGCCAGGCCTTTTTAGGAACTGTGATAGTACATCAATATAGGTAAAGGTATTAAATACACATTAAAATACACACAGACACACCACATCCAAAGGTGAGTCACTTACCCTGGGGAGCTTCAGGCTATAGGGAGCTTCAGGCTAGCAGCTTCTCTTCCTCCTCCCCACTTGGGAGGACAGCAAGGAGGCCGTACATATGTGCCAAGCACAGCAGGCGTGCATGCACACCAAGTGCTTGGTGCACATGCGCAGTGGGGGAACCAGTGAAAAGGTAAGCCCCGAAGGTGGTTCCCCCCAAAAGCTGCTACCGGTTCTCCAGGACGCTGGGGAAAGTTACTACCGGTTCTGACGAACTGGTGTGAACCTGTTACATCCCATCACTGAAAAAGAGTGACACTTCATGGCATCAATTTATACACATCAGGTACAGAGTTATATAATGGTTGGTTAATATATCAGATATGTTTGATTTGATTTGATTTACTCTATTTGTATGCCGCCCACTCAGCATACGCCGACTCAAGGCGGCTCACAAAAATCACAACATATCGAACATTTCAAATCAGTGTGGCTTGTTACAACCGGTAATAGCAGAAGATCTCTGATTGGTATTCAGATTTGCTGTAACTTTTACAATAGCATTCTCCCATCAAAATACATACCAAAAAAAAGTTCCAATAGTGGAAAATTCAAGAATCTAAGACAAAAACAAAAAGACAGAAAACATTGTGGCACCCTAAGGATTAAATTTTATATTTTAATGTGAGCTTTCATGGATCAAGTTCACTTCTTCAGACATGAGGATGAGACTAAGTATTTAGAGGCTCATAGAGAATGTAGGTTTGACTCAATTATATGGCAAAATAATCAAATTAGGAAGAGATTAGAACAGCAATGAGAAGATATTTAGAATAGGAATGACATGGGAGAAGTTAAATTACATAGAGTTTGGGATGCCATGAAGGCTGTTTTAAGACGGTTATGCATTAAAGAAATATCAATTTTAAATAAAAAGAACTGAACTAAATATGATGGTATCAAAGAAGAGATCAAGCAGTTTGAAAAAGCCCAGGCAAGCACACATGATAATAGTTAGAGAAAATGAGAATTCTAAGAAAGGAATTAGCAGGAAGATAATTCGAAAAAATAATAATAGAGATTTAATATACTTGAAAAGAGAATATTTCGAATTTAACAATAAGAATTCTAAAATGTTAGCAAAAGCAGTGCAAGAAAAAAGCAAAATAATAGGGGTGTTGTTTAATAAGGATGGTAAAAGATGCAATAAAACCCTGGAAAAACTAAAAATTGTTAAAGAGTTCTATCAAAGTCTATACAGGGGAAAATATATAAAGAAAGATAAGTTAATTGATTTTATAGAGAAAAATAATTTAAGTAGATTAAAAGAAGAGCACAAACTAATAATGAAGGGGAGGATAACAGAACTAGAAATTGATAAAATCATATCAAAATTAAAACTGGGAAAGTCACTAGGACAGGATGGATATTCCACAGATTTTTATACAGGTTTTAAAAAATATTGTTACCAAAATTGTGCAAATTATACAATTATATATTAGATGGAGAGATGTCAAAATCTTGGTTAAATTCAATAATAGTACTATTACCAAAACCTGGAAAAAATTGGAATTAGTCAATTCATACCATCCTATATCTTTATCAAATCAAGGCACAAAAATATTTACAGTGATACTAACCCAAAGGCTCAATCGTTTTATATCAGATTAGATTCATACAGATCAAGCTGGCTTTTTGAAACACATAAATATGTCAGATTTAGCAAGAAGAGTCTTAAATTTGATAGAGCAAAATTAAATAACTGTACAATTGGGTTGCTTGCACTTGATATCATCAAAGTATTCATTTCACTTCAATGAATAACCTTGAAGAAGTTAATAAAAAATATGGGATTTGGTAAAAAAAAATGAAGGTTATAGATCAATTATACCAAAGTAATTTTGCAAAACTAAAAGTAAATGAAAGGATAACAGATGAAATTGGACTGAAAGCAGGAACTTGTCAAGGCTGCCCCCTCTCTCCAACTTTATTTATCTTGGCTATAGAACTTTTTGCAAATGCAGTTAGAAGTGATACAGTACTTGTATAAAGGGTCTGTAAAGGACAAAATAAACTTATATTCGGATGACACACTTTTAAATAGTTAAGGTTCCTACAGAAAATTTACCTAGAGTTCAACAACAGCTTAAGGAATTTGAAGATGTAACAGGGTTAAGGATACATTGGGATAAGTCATAAAGAATAATTTGTAAAAAAAATTGAAGAAGACATAAAATTAGGAAACTATCCCAAGTAAAAATAAAAGAAAGTTTGAGATATCTGGAATTTATAATTTCAGAGGACCTTGATAATTTAGGAAAGCTAAATTATGTTTGGGGGGGAGTGAGAATTATTGGGGGGGGGGTAAAAAATCAAAAAATAAAGCTATCTCGGTTTGGTAGAATTGCAGTTTCTAAGATGAAATGAATGCCAATAATGAATTTTATATATGATTTCCTACCAATCCATTTGACAGAGAAAAAAATTGAATAAAGTGCACAATATAATAAATAGTTTTTGCAATGGTGGAAAAACATCTAGAATTTCTAAATTACTATGGGATTGCCCGGAAATACATTTTTGGAGCGGGCCGGAGAGGCGACTGAAACGGTCGCCCGGGGTTCTACCACCACCACCCCAGTGATCCCTCCTGATGGGGTGCTACCGGTTTGGGCGAACCAGTCCAAACTGGTAACATCCCATCGCTGCCACAAGGGGAAAAAGAAGGCAGCTACAGAACATAGCTTTGAAGATAAAAACGTTACTACTTTATAGTTGAACAGTGTTCTCTGAAGGAATGGGACATGCAGAAACAATATCTTGTACATGTCTTGTGTAGGCAGTGTGGTGATCATCCAACCCCACTAAACTTCATGTACCTAAGTAAATGACAAAGACATAGATCAGTAATTATAATGACCAAGTTAACCTTCAAAATGAGATTCACAAAGAGAGGGAATGGAAGTCTCCACCCCCTTTCTTTGTTCTTTATAAAGCACAGCCTTTTCCTCATGGACAATTTTTACTCAAAGGCTTCTCCATCTTGCTTCCTGGATGGATATGTTGCTGCTGTGTCCGGTGGACATGGTCTGTCTTTTAGGCCTTCCCATTTACAATAGCCTCAGGTATATTTATGACAGGCATGGGTGCATTTATGCAAGCACAGGCATTGTTTATGGCTGATGTAAATGCTTCCACTTCCAGTAGTGTGAGGAGTACTGTGGGCCACATGAAATGGACAGGTCTTGCTCATAGTCTACAGTTTGGCCTCTCCTGGTGTAATTAAACAAATTACAGTGAAGGAAGAAATATTTTATTATCTCAAAGTCTCCCCTTGCTGTTGACACAATTGTTCTTTTGTAGGTGGAACTATTGCAGCAGGATTATAGCTATTGATTTTAGCTATTCTACCAGTGGTGGGATTCAGGCAGTACACCCCAGTACACACGTACCAGTAGCAGAAATTATGTGTGTGCCACGGCTGACACCAAAAAAGTCCCAGCCCATCGGGGCTTCCTCTGATCGCTTGGCTGTTGCTACCGGCCCAGCTGCCTCAAAGTTCTTGTGCACTAGGCACTGCTGTGCACTCCTTGATGCCCCCAAAGGTGAGCCATTAGGGAAGAGATGATGGATGGGGGTGACCAGTGGCTTCCTCTTCCTCCCTGGTGCCAGCCTGAAGTTACAGCTGTCTGCCTTGTGGCTCCATCAGGCAGCCCTGATGGCCCCAGCCAGACTGACAAGCCTGTCAATGATTGTCCCTGACTGAGCCTCTTGCCCACCACACCACTGTTCCCGTCATACACTCTGTCCTCACTCCAGCCCAGTGCTGGGGAAAGAATTTACTGGAATGGGTGGTCACATGCCTCTGCTCAAAGCCCATATTTTAAATGGAAACAGCTCCTCAACAGATTCCCCTTTGCTTCCCCTTGCCAGGCTTTACTCCATTCCCTGGGAGAAAGTCCAACACACTTCAGAAGCTTTGGCAGCCTCTCCTGAAGTGCTTCGGACTTTCTCCCATGGAATGGAGTGAAGCCTGGTGAGGGGAAGTGAAGGGGAATCTGCCTTCACAGGAGCTGTTTCCCTTTAACGTATGGGCTTTGAGCAGAGGCACATGACCGCCTGTCCCGGTAAATTCTTTCCCCAGCATCACTCCCCCTGGGGGAAGAGACCATCTGGCCATGCCCACAGAGTGGGTAGCCAAAATTTTTGAATCCCACTACTGTATTTCACCCAGGCCAAAAACAGCTAAAGATGGCTGAATTTTCCCCCCCAGTGCTAGTCTATGAGTAAGGGAAACAAAGTGGGTGACAGAATAGAGAGTGTGACTTGCTTGGTAACATCCCAAAAGCAGTGGAATTTCACTTGCTCTGGTCTAGGTCAGAAATAAGCAGCAGGTTGCAGAAAGAATGCACTGGTTTGTCATCTGTGAGTAAGACAAAGAAAGGAAACATTGGCTTTCTGAAGTATGAAAGACACACAGGTAATGCTTTAGATATGCCCTAGTAGAGGGAGGAAGGTACACAGCAAAACCAGCAAATTAAGGAAGCCATAAAGGAAGGCTAAGCTGACTGGATAGCTCAATGAGGTGAAGCATCTGGTTGCATAATGTTCAACTGCAATCCAGATTTTGACATAGTGTATCGTTCTTTTACTTCCACTAACAGACATTTCAAGTAATTGCTGCTTTCTGCCAGTACAATAGTGTCAAATGCATATCTTAAATGATTCAGTTTCTTCCACCAGTTTTCACTCTTTCATCTGAATCTACTTTGCCTTTCTATACAATATATTCCATGTAAAGAATGAAGCTTTGTCTGACACCTTTCCCTGTAGGAAGCCATTCTGTCTCTGCAATATTCTAACAGTGGTTTCATAAAATAGACAGCCCAGTAAATACCTTGGAAATTTTCAGATTGTACCTCTAAAATTTGATAATACTGCAGACTAGATGAGATATCCCAATGCCTTATAACAAACAGCCTAGAGCAGGGGTCAACAAACTTGGCTCTCCAGATATTCTTGGACTTCAATTCCCAGAAACCCTGATCTGCAGATGTTCTGGCTTGGGCTTCTGGGAATTTAAGTCCAAGAACACCTGGAGTGCCAAGGTTTGCCATCACCAATATAGGGAAATGCTCGGAATTTTTATTGTAAACTTCATCACAGGTGTATTACCAAGGCTGTTGATCATAGCTGCAGTAGTCATATTTCCATAGCCATTAGTTGCCATTCTAATAAGAATAGGGCCTGGGGTGGCTCAGTGGTTAAAAAGCATACCCTGCTAGCTGGAAGGCTGGCAAGTTGGCAGTTCGAGACACAGGTACTGCATGATGAATTGAGCACCTTCTCTGTCCTAGCTCTTGGGGACATGAAAGGAGCCTCATTTGGACATTCCCTGAGCAGAGTTTCCTCTGCAAAAAATCCTTTAAATCCAGAATAATATCTGACATGAAGTTATTATTATACGTACTAACAATTTTCAAACTAACACTTTCCTGCTATTTCAAAGTAACCAAAAGTGTTGGTTCAATTATTTTAAAAGGAGGCTTGAATGTAGCAACACAAAACACAGAATAAAACAACAATTTTGCAAAATGATTTCACAGCTATACAAAAAAAACTTTCCCCTGGCATGAGCTTTTGCAGTTGTTTTATACTAATTTCAGGCTGCTGTTTACAAATATGATCTCAGATTTGCTCTATCACATCACATTTTATGCTATTGGCCAACCCAATTGTCATTCCTGACTGCATATTGGTGCGAGTCACTTATAGAATTATAGTGATAAAATTAGTGACTGGTCAACACAATTTTTCTGGCATGAATAATTCTAAGGTAATTTTGAGGTGCTGATTCTGAATCTGACATCCATTTTTTCTAGCACATCAGGTTTTTGAGTTCTCAAGTATTGCAATATAACTATGAACAGCAAATTTATCATCATATTTGTCGAGCTAAACAGATATACGGACCTAATAAAATAACATCCAATATGCAATACTTTATTGAACAAACATATATATTTATGAACTGAAGCACAAAGTTGAGAGTGAAAGCATATTAACATGTAAGAATTGAAACGTTAAGATATGAAAATATGTACAAAAAGGTAAATTGACAATATCGACCTTACATCGCCATGAACAACCTTTTCTTGGATGCTCTGCGACATTCAACGTGTGTAATGTCTCTAATCAAGGACCAACAGTAATCTGCCATCATGTTGGTGTTCCATCGGCCTTGGTAACGGTCTTCCATTACTTTAATGTCTTGATGAAAATGTTCACCATGCTCTACGCTCACGTCACCCAAGTCCTCTGGAAAGTTGGACAAGTGACTATGTAAATAGTGAATCTTGATGTTCATTCTACATCCAAGTGCTCTTGAGTTTCCAAGATATTGTCAATTTTATCTTTTTGTACATATTTTATTAGGTCCGTATGTCTGTTTAGCTCAACAAATATGATGATAAATTTGCTGTTCGTAGGTATATTGCACTATTTGAGATCTCAAAAGCTTAATGTGCTATAAAAAATGGATGTCAGATTCGGAATCAGCACCTCAAAATTACCTTAGAATCATTCATACCAGAAATTGTGTTGACCAGTCACTAATTTTATCATTATAATTCTATAAGTGACTCGCACCAACATGCAGTCAGGAATGACAATTGGGTTGGCCAATAGCATAAAAATGTGATGTGATAGAGCAAATCTGAGATCATATTTGTAAACAGCAGCCTGAAATTAGTATAAAACAACTGCAAAAACTCATGCCAGGGAAAAAAATTGTATAGCTGTGTATGATGATAAATTTGCTGTTCATTAGGTATATTGCAATATTTGAGATCTCCAAAACCTGATGTGCTAGAAAAAAAACGGATGCCAGATTCGGAATCAGCACCTCAAAATTACCTTAGAATCGTTAGATTACCTTATGCCAGAAAAATTGTGTTGACCAGTGTTTTCTTTACCATTTACTGAAGCCTTGTCATGGTTTAGTGGCTAAGATGCTGAACTTGATGGCTGGAAGGCCAGCATGTCAACAGTTCAAGACCTGAGTGCTGCATGCCAATGTGAGCTCTCATTATCTGTCCCAGCTCCTGACAACCTAGCATTTCAAAAGCACGACATTGCAAGTAGATAACTAAGTATCACTTTACTGGGGAAAATAACAGTGTTCTATGTAAGTAATTCTCCACCCCCTTTCTTTGCTTTTTATAAAGCACAGATTTTTTTCTCATGGGCAATTTCTAGTCAAAGGCTTCTCAATCCTGCTTTCAGGATGGGCATGTCACTGCCGTGTTCTGTAGGCATGGTCCGTCTTTGGGGCCTCCATCCTAAGCTGTTTCTTTGCCCTCCTTCTCCAAAGCACCACAGGAAGGGAGCTCAAGTTGGTGATTGTAGTAAGTAGGTTTCTTCTCACTGTGATCAGTGAGAAGAAACCTACTTACTGCGATCACTGACTTAAGCTCCCTTCCTGTAGTGCTTTGGAGAAGAAGGGTAAAGAAGCAGCAAAAGAAGGGAAGGCCTAATGCCTGGCGCATGACCATGGAAACATCTGCAAATGCAGATGCAGACAGCGCTCGCTCTTTGGCTGTAAACAGAGATGAGCACCGTCTGCTAGCATTGGACGTGACTGGTTTTTGAGCACGGGAGACCTTACATCTTTAATTATAATGGAGTGGGGTTACCTATACCACAAGGAGAAAAAGAAGACAGCGACAGAACATAGATTTGAATAAGATGTTACTACTTTATAGTTAACAGTATTTTCTGAAGGGATGGGGCATGCAGCTACAATATCTTGCACATCTCTTGTGTGGGCAGTGTGATGGTCATCCAACACTACTGAACTTCATGTACCTAAGTAAATGACAAAGACATAGATCAGTAATTATAACAACCAAATAACCTTCAAAATGAGATACACAAAGAGAGGGAAAGGAAGTCTCCACCCCTTTTTGTTGTTCTTTATAAAGCACAACTTTTTTCCTAATGGACAATTTACTTCTCCATCTTGCTTTCAGGATAGGCATGTCGCCACTGTGTCTGTTGGGAAGGGTCAGTTTTTGGGGCTGTTTCTTTGCCCTTCTTCTCCAAAGCACTGCAAGGAGGGACCTGACATCGGTGATTGTTGTAAGTAGGATTCTTCTCACTGATAACTATGAGATTTTACAGTTTGGATGGATGGTAAATATATTCAAGAGTAGAATTGACTTCCCCATAAATAGTATTTTTATTTTCAAGAAGGGAGAGGAATAGAACAGGTCAAAACAAGGCATTTAGTGGACTATACGGTAGTGGGTTGTATTTTGTTTTCTACCAGTTTCTGTGCTACTTTACAGATGCTGATACAGTAAAACACCGGATAATGATTGGATCGGATAACGCTAAAAATGCATAACGTTGGGGAATTTGAGGCAAACATTTGGATCGGATAGCATTATGTTAATCATTATGTTAACCATTATGTTAACGTTATCCGATCCATCAGATAACCTTTGCCTCAAATTCCCTGAGGTGTGGTTGTGACTCACCAGTTTCTCTTGGGAGAAAGGGAGGGCGCTGCCTGCTCTCAAGCTTGCTACATTTGAATAACAAAAGCTTGCAAACTCAGTCTGACTAGTTTAGCAAAGCAAAAGCAGACATGGAGGTGGGGGTGGGGACTCTTTCAATATGTCCTGACTCCAATTTAAACCATGCAGAGTTTCCATATGGATTCATGAGCACGGGAATCAGTTTTAAAAGCTAACAGCTTTAAATTCTAAACAGCCTGAAACCAAGATTGTAGCTCCGCAAGCCTCATGGAATGGAAAACAAGCAGACACTGAAAGCTTTCACCTACAAAGCAATTAAGCTTTTCACACCCTGCAAAGCCCTGAGGGAACTTCTTTTATTACAGCAATGGACCTCAGCTAAGCCCCAAAGCAAGCCATGGTAGGGGGGATGATTCTAACATTTTCCTAGCTTCTGTTCAGATCTTTTAAAACAGCACTTTATAAATTTAAAAATGCTGTATGGCTTTGTTCCCCTAAAGTCAGGGTGGTCTGGCGTGTTTTTGTAATGTATTTACCCTTTAGACAATTATTTCTTAAAGTCCTTTAAGTTTCCAGCATGTTTCCTTGACTTTCCCTTGAAGCCTCTGTTGCTTATCTCTATGGAGTTAATGTTATCTGATCCACCTGAATAGGATTTTAACGTTATCTGGTGCATGCATCGGATAAGGCTAAAAATCGGATAACGTTAAGACTTGTGGAACCAAGTCTTAATGTTATCCGAGGTATTACTGTATTTCTCTTTGAATTTGAATGGAAATGTCCTGTGTTATGAAACTCCATAGTTTGTTCCAACATTCCAATGTCAAACATAGTACTGTATGAAGATTTGCGAGGTCCTTTAATTTCCCCGGGACTTTTGCACCTTCTAAGCTTACACTCATTGTTTTACTGACATGGTGTGGTGTGTGTGTGTTCTTGCACACACAGAAGTTCATCGTTGTTGTTGCTCTGCTGCTGCTTTCTCTGTGTGATTTTCCATGATTGTCGAACGATTGCTCTTTATTTCTTTTTTAAAAATGTTAAATACTATACCACCCCATTTTTAAATAGAAGCAAAGTGTTCTAAGGTCCTTTGGCTTTGCAGTTTTCAGGTCTTCCAAAATGCCTTCCCCTTCCATCAAGATCTCTACTATGACATAACATAACATGACAATTGCCTGGTTACTACTTGGAAATCAAAGTGCACCCTCTTGTGTTTCTTGTGGCATTCCTATTCCAACAACCTCACTAACAGTCTCCCCTTAAATCCAACTGTGGGAGCACAACGTTAACTGATACCCCAAACCTATATACAGTAGTTAACAAAGTATAGCTGGGTGTAAGGTAAACCTATAGCTATGAATTAGAAGCAATCATTCAGGAAGCTCATGTTAATATAAAAAAGAGTACTGTGTATTGTTCCAATAACTCCATACTTGATCAGGTTTAGACATGAACAGAGAAACTCCTAGAGATGCATTTCGTGTGTACAAACTTATTGAAGGGCAACATGGAAGCATTCTCACAACCAGTCCTCCAGTGCAGACAAAGCATAAAAAAGTAGAAACTATTTTGGATGGAATAACCTAGGAAGCAAGCAAGCAATGACTATTTAAGACTATTATAATCGAAAGGAATAGGAAATCCAACATGACCTGACTGCCTCACAGACCAGTGATGGTGAACCTTTTGACCAAGTACCCAAACAGCAACCCCAAACTCACTCTGTGCTGGGAAGAGAGAAGAAGAGCTCCCATTGGGCTGCAGGACAGAGTCACAGGGTGACTATCTGCAGGGGGGAGGGAGGAACCACTCCCATTGGGCTGCTGGGTAAATGGGCAGGGCAAACTCCATTCTGGGGCAATGGTGCTTGTGCCCATAGAGAGGGCTCTGAGTGCCCCTTTTGGCATGTGTTTCATAGGTTCACCACCACAGTCTCAAACTGGTCTTTAATTGTAATATTGTTGCATGAATGTTGACATCCAGAACTACTCAAACCATAACCATTTTATATAATATCTTAGTTATAGAAATTCCTGCTATGCCTTCCCTTGTGTTCACTGAAGAACATTGTCAACAGTACTACATAAATGCCCACTACCACAATTTTGTTTCGTATTAGACCACAAATAGGTCGATCTTAGAAGAAATCAACCCTGACGGCTCCTTAGAAGGTCAAATAGTAAGGATGAAGCTAAAGTACTTTGAATATCAAATGAGAAGAGAGGATTCACTTGAGAAAGCCTTGATGCTGGGAAAGGTGGAGGGCAAAAGAAAAAGGGGTCAGCAGAAAATGAGATGGCTAGATGGTAATGGAGAGGCAATGGGCACAGAGCTGGGTGGGTTGAGGATGATGGTTGAGGACAGAGGTGCCTGGCGGGCAATGGTCCATGGTGTTGCAAAGGGTCAGAATCGACTGCGTGACTGAACAACAACAACAACAAATCTAGGTACACTACTTTAACCGTAAACTCTAGTTTTCTGAAAATTGATACAGACTTCAATCCCATTTCACCAGGTTTTCCGACATGGTGACAGAACCCCTCTTTCCACTTTTCCTACTAATCCAGTGAAAGAAAGAGCTTGGCCAGAAGGATACGGACAACTCACTAAGGTTTGATAAGATGTTCTTAGAAATAAAAGTACACATGTTAATCAAAGAACACTACAAACTTTAGGCTCCACTTATTTCCATGCGCATTTGGGTACAATTCACTCAAGACAGCATTCTCAACTCAGTTTTCTACGCATGGAACTTTGTCCTTCCAGATAACACTGGACTGTAACTCTCATCTCCCTTCCCATTGGCTATGTTATGCTTGGCTGATGTAACCCAGTGTCTAATGACATCTGAGGAACAAGGATTTCTATCCCTAATTGTGCAGAACTAGGAAGATAAAAATACCTCTGCCATTTCTAGTTAAATCTACCTTGAGACCCTGAAAAGTCATTGCCAACTAAGGTCAAGTTATCATCAATACTGAGCTAGAAGGACCAATGGCCTGACTCAATATATGGCATAAAACTGTGCGGGTGTTCTTTAGTGTGGTCTTTTAGGCATCAATAAAGCACATGCACTTTCAATCCATGCATCTCAATCATTGTTTTCCTCATAGAAAAGTCTCAATGTATGAACCTGATGTTTTTCTTTTGGAGCTGGTGTGAAGGGAAAACCTGCACACTAGATGGTCTTCCTTTCAGACACATCAATGATGGTGTGGGTAGGGTTAAATAACTCCCCTTCTCATTTGAAAGGTATGCATAATTCACTACTCCAGATTGGACTAAAATCTGAAGCCCTAAATTGAGCATCAATTGGCAACGGATGTTCTGACTCTTCATAGATTTAGACACTAAGTGGAAGGGCAAAAAAGATGTCACTCACATACTCCACATTGTAACACTGTCTTTTGATTTCAGTAGGATGTTAGCAGTAGATGTAAATTCAGCCCATCTAACATCTAGATAATAGACACCATTTGCCTTTTTGAGACCAGAGGGAAAAGTTATTCTCTTGGGAATGGGTGAAATTAGAGGGGTTACAGTTTACTGCATAGCAAACCCAACACAATTGTCAAAAACAGTAAAGAGAAGAGACTGTACACCATAATTTGGCAGTCATCTGAGATGGGTGGCCTGGGGGGCACTATAGCCCTAATTGCTTTGGGGCTAAATGCTTAACCTTCTGCTGCTGCCAAACAGTGAAAGTTGGTTAGGTCGTGGTACACCATACCGTAAGATGCCCATGACTGCAGAGCAGCCCTCCCCTGCCAGTCAGACTGATTCTTCCCTCCAAATTTAGGTTCCATCTTTTTGAAGCAATAAAAATATACTATCAGAAATCTCAATTTCAATGTTACATATATTGATGACATGAGACTCTGAAATCATTAAGCCAGAACTTAGTTCAGCTTTGATCTTTTCTTATCCCATGAATGCCTACAATTGCAATCAATATGCACTCCCAGGATGCACAATCTATTTCGATGGATTCTTCTTTTCTGTCTCAATCAAACCTGGACTGCCAAAATGCAGCAACTTTCTTTGCTTTGTTATCAACCAAATTTAAGTCCTTGTGTCTCTGGCAGTAATCAGCAGACCAGTAACTGAGCTGGAGACTGTATCTCTGAATGTTGTCAACTGCCAGCAGTTTCCGCTTGAGCATGTGAGTCTTACATTTAGGGTCTCAACCGTCAGCCTATTCAGGGTGCTCCAAGTGACGTTGGGGAGGCTGAGTTCCTCAGCTACATCCTCCTTTAATGTTGATCCTTGCCCAGTAAGCTCCTTTTGCCATCTTCTAATTTGTTTTTGCTCTCATGTACTGTCAAGAAAGCTTATTCTTGACATGATACTCTTCCATGGCTCATATCTATTAAGTGGTTGCAGAAGGTGGTTCTCTTGCTTAGTTCTCTCAACATCCGCTGTTACTTCTCTCCTTTGGATGGGTAAATGCAGAGATTGTTTCAAGAGGCACTAAACTCTGTTGGGATTTTTATATGACTTTCTCCAACTGTTATTCCCACAGGAAGGAATGCAGCAACAATATGTGCTTGGGCAATTTATAAGAAACAGATACAAGGAGTTCTTGGATGGCAAATACAGACGACATGAGGCAAGTAGCAGAACTAGCAAGTAGCAGAACCTTTTCCCTTTTTTACCTAAAAATAGTTTTCACACAACAATGAAGTTACGTTCATTCAGCCAGGAGTGGTGAACTTCTCTATTCTGCCTTGATTGGGACATGTAATATGAAGTAAAAAATAAATAAATAATCCTAGTGAAAGGGAGAATTAAGCAATTCAATATTGCTCAGCACAATCCTTGGTGTTTCTAGATACAATTAAGAAGGATTATTGCTGGAAATCCTAAAAAGCCACTATAGAAAATACATAGAAATTAGAGTTTTATTGACATTGTCTGACTTTCCTTATTTAAGGGGGGAAAGGCATACACACTAAGATAAATCCCCTCTATAATATTCAAGTGACATTCCAACATCCCCAGGCTCACAACATCCTCTGTTTCTGCCTGCCTGTTAAAATAAATCCTGAGAATGGGATGTGTTTAGGAAATATATTAACCAAAATGTGCACAAATAAGAATGAAGACACAGAGTCTCATAACCTGATGTGGAACTAGGGTAGGACAAGAAGTCTGAGGGAATTTTTAGAAATCCAATAAAAAATGAAAGTGCTTATATGTATATCCCTATGTGAAAGTCAAACTTGCCTCATGAAAACATTTGAATTGGGCCCTGGTGGGTTACAAAATTTTAATTAAAGTGTGTTTTGGCCAAATCACTACAAATGTACATGATTTTCAGAAGCTGTGTAATTTTAATTAATTCTAACGTTGTATGTTATTATATACTGGTGGTGTATCTGACACAAATAAAGAAAAAAGCTGCCTCCCTGCAGTGTAGCAGTTTCCCTGCCTGAACTCCTTGAAGCCATCACTATGTTGGCATTGGAGCTTCCTGGACTTATGGTCCTGGGGAACTTCAACTTGCCTTCATTGGGGACTGGCTCCGTGGAGACATGGGAGTTCATGGCTTCCATGGCAGCTGTGGGCCTGACTCAGGTAATCCAGGACCTAACCAGGAGCAGTGGCCACCCCCCAGACTTAGTTTTCTTGTTGGAACTGTGGCAGAGTGGTCTGAAATTACAGAAACTAGACATTATTCCTGTGCCATGATCGGATCACTATCTGGTGACTCTGACTTTCTGGGGGTGAGGTTACACCTCAGGGAGGTAGGGACAGTTAAATTGGCCCATCTCTGGCAACTGATTCCAAAGGGAACTGGGGTGTATTCCTCTGGATCAGCAACATGGTTCACCTGAGGCTCTTGTCAACCTCTGAATGAGAGGGCGACGGCAGCCTTGGACACAATTGCGCCACTATGACATCTCCATGCCTGTGGGCATCACTTGTCCCCATGGTTTAAAGAAGAGCTGAGGGAGCTCAAACAGGCTAAGAGACGCCAAGAGTGCCGCTGGGTGAAGACCCAGAGTGAGTCCAATCGAACACTTGCTAGAGCTGCTATTAAAGCCTATTTAGAGGTGATCTGGGTGGTGAAACGTCAATATTTCACCACCCTTATTTCCTCTGCGGATAATTGCCCAGCGACCCTGTTCCACGTGACCAGGTCCCTCCTTGGCAGAGGGGGGTCGGGCCCTGGTTGGCAGGGGTCTGCTGAAGCTTTTGCTGATTATCTGATGGAGAAAATAGTTTGGATTCATGTGATGTTTCATCTCGGCATGGAAATTGTAGAGCTGGGGTTGACTGGAGTGCAGTCTGGCCATGTTATCTGGGATCAGTTTAATTGAGTCCCAATTGAGTTGTGCCTTCAGACAGACCTGCTGCCTTTCTGGAAGGGTGTTAAAATGGTTGGTAGGGCTAGTGTGGGGTATTGGTCACATGGTCACTCCAGCTGGCTGGCTCATTTGGTAATCTCTCCCTCCGCCCTTAATCTTTTAATCTTTTATTCTTTTAATATTTTAACTTCCTAAATTCTTAATCTTTTAAATCTTTTAAATTTTATATTTATTGATAAGTTTATTATTAGAGTGCTGTGTTTTATTGTTCTATTATGATGCTATGTTAGCCGCACTGAGTCGCTCTGTGAGTAGAGTGGCATATAAATATGACAAATAAATAAATGTTATGTCACGTCGACTTCACTCAACAATAACTGTTTTCCCATATCATAGCAAGTGTGACATAACAAGCAAATAATTCACTTCTCCCTTCACAACATCAGGCAGCCACAGTCAAAACTAGGAAGCCACAGTTAATACTTCTACATTATGACCATCTCTGGAATAGAGTAAATGAGAGTCTCAACAAGCCAATGTATGTAAACCAGATTCACACCAGTACTGTATTTCAGTTATTTTCCAATCTTGGCTCAACTGAGTACAATTAACCATAGTCAGAAGTAATGGGAATCTATGCTTCATTGAGGCATCCTAGTTTGCTTACTCAACTGAAAGGGGAATTGATGCACATCATCTGTTAATGAATGAAAATTCATTGTTTGTCAAGACATGTAAATTCCAGTGAGGTCTCTTCCCTCCTTTTCTAGCTGTATGTCCGAAGTACAGATTATGATAGAACTATTATGAGTGCTCTAGCCAATCTGGCTGGATTGTATCCTCCTACTGGTTACCAAATCTGGAAGACAGATCTCCGTTGGCAACCCATTCCAGTCCATACTGTGCCAATTGAACATGAAAAGGTAAGGAAATACACAGCGTTCTTCACCTATGAACAGTTTTCTTAAGAGAGAGACCTTCTGGACTTGTCATGGAGCAGTTGAATTTGAAAAGGTAAGAAAATACACAGTGTTTTTCTCCTGCTGTCAGATTTTTTTAAAAGAGAGAGACATTCTGGACTTGTGATGGAGCATTCAGACTTCTGGTATGACTTTCCAGGATCCAATGCATTGCAGACTGAGATTCCTTTGGAAGAACTACTATTCCCATAATACTTTGCACTCAGCATTCTCTAAACACTTTGGCATGGGAGCAGGACATAAAGGAATAAAAGTTCATCTTCTTCTTGCATCCCAGTTTAATTCTAAACTTCTCTAAAGTTAAGAGAGCCAGAAAAGTTTGTAAAGAGGGTACAGAAAAGAACTTCTCAATGTACTTAACATCTGGCTAATTATAATCTGATACATCTGGTATTTAAGAACTCTTTTCATCCCATCATGTGCTGTTCTGAAATGTCTCCTAAACCTTGTATATACTTTTAAGAGTAGTGGAATGCTATGACTGGGAGAAATAACTCAAAAGTGCCAATGCACAAGCTGGACTTTGCAATAGTGTTGGGAAATCCTTTTGTCCAGCATCTTAGTAAAAATAAGAGGTGAAATATTCATCTTCTGGTTTTCTGGACTTAAATACAAACTACTGGACATATGTTAATAAAACCTCAGAAAAGACCTTGTATTCAAGACTTTCTTGAATACATTCTTCTCCTATGTGGTTTTAATCTGAACCAGATAGCAACTCGGAAGCTTGCTAAATTTGCCTTTCCCTTTGAGGTGAGCCATTGGGGTCTCTGACCTTTAATTTAGAGCAGGGATGTCCAAACTAGGGCCTGTGGGCTGGATCTGGCCCCCAATGCCCTCGCCATTGCTGGAAGCGGGTGTAAAATGCACCTCCATATGTACAGAACTCTGCTGTAAGTGCACTTTCATAAATGCATTGAACCATGTGAATGCCCCATGGACCCCAAAGTTTAGAGCCTGATATTAGATCACTTACGATATATACTCAAATATAAACTGAAATGTTTAAACCCAAAAATGAGGTCCAAAAAGGGGACTCAGCCTATAAATGGGTCAACAACCACAAGGTCTTAAAATATATTGTTGTTGTTGTTTCAAAGTTATTCGGCACTTTAAAAGTCAGTTGCAGGACTTCCGCTGCAAAGAAATCGGAGGCGCAATTACACAACTGGACATTTTGCCTTACAGCACTGGCCGGTTAGGTCGGGGGACTTCGGAAATAGTGCAGATTGGGTCCCCCGACCTCCCTAGAGGTGGCAGGGGCAACTCCTTTTTTATCCATTTCAGGCTCTTTGGACCCCCTGCTGCCTCTGGGGAGGTCAGGGGACCCAATCTGTGCTGTTCCCGACTTCCCCAGGCCTCCCTGGGCACTGCAATCACAACATGTGATTGGCGCTTGGTTGGGGGGGGGTTGATTGGGGGTGCACCCGGTTCAACCCCCAACCCAAGCAGCCAATCCCACACTGCAATCCACCTGCCTTTTTGGAAAGGGCAGTGGGGGTTCCACTCATGGAATCCCCACTGTCCTTTCCAAAGAGGCAAGTGGATCATCCCTCTGTTCCCTTTCCTCTTCCGAAATGGAACAGGGCTTTTTTAAACAGTGTGCGAGCAATGCATCGCACAATGTTAAAAACCGGATAACAATGAGACTTGTGGAACCAGGCTTATACTCTGTTCAATCTATTTTCCTGGGTTTCGAGGTCAAAATTAGGTGCCTCGGCTTATGTTCGGGTTAGCTTATATTCACATATATACGGTAGCATATTTCTCTATCTGCAATACAAATAAGATAGAACTTAGCATAAACTGACAACAGGAACCACATGAGTCAAAGTCATAAGCAGCCTATCATCTAAATGGGGATTGTGGTGGCTCAGTAGTTAAGAAGCTCACATTGTTAGCTGAAAAGCTGGCAAGTCTTCAGTTCAAGACCTGGGTACTGCATGACTGATTGAGAGCCCGTCTCTTTGTCCCAGTTCTTGGGGACATGAAAGGAGCATCAGTCAGGCATCCTCTGAGCAGTTTCTTCCACAAAAATGCTTTTGACTAATAATAATAATAATAATAATAATAATAATAATAATAATAATAATAATAATAATAATAATAATAATAATAATAATAATAATAATAATAATAATAATAATAATGATGATGATGATGATGATGATGATGATGATGATGATGATGATGATGATGATGATGATGAGATGGCTAGATGGTATTGTAGACACAATGGGCACTAGGGTGACCATAAAAAAATCGATGTTGGCATTTTTTCAACAGGAACCCCACAAAGTGATCAGCCTTTCCAGCTTTTACAGTAGTTAAAGTTTGAGCACAATTGGAGCATGTTAACCCGTGCCGCTGGGAGCTTAAAGTTACAAAAATGCGTTTTTTGGGCTGACTAGTGACGTTTTGGGGCCGTATCTCCGGAACTACTCATTATTTTCTCATGATTTATGTCTCAAATTAAAGGCAATATTATTGTAACTAATTTATATTCTATATATATTTATTGCTTCCTCTAGTCGAACCAAGCTATAACAGCTTCATCATCATTATATCATGATTTTCATGTAAATTTAGATTTAAGGAGAGTTTTTTATTTCTTTTTTTGTTATTTTTACATCTAATTTCCGAAACCAATATTCATTGTAATGTATATTATAATTTTTTTCAGATTAAAATAAAAGAGTAAAACAATGGCTTCCACCTCCGCCATAAGAAGCAGAACCAAAGATAAAATTTTCATTGTAGGCTATCCGGCTCACCAGATAACCGGTTGTAAATTGCCCTCTAATCGTCAAGTTTTGGCCACTTTGTTCTACAATTACATACTGTGAAACTGAATCTAAGAGATTCAGCAAGAATTACCATACAAGAAGTACTTGTTTTTTGGGGAAAAGCTCGGATTCCTACAAAACATGGGAACAATGCTATTAGTAAATTAGAGAAACTTCACGCAGAGTGGAGAAATGTACAAAAGGGCCTGAATAAAAAATCGGAAGCTGCAAAGAACAAAATCAAAGAGTTCACCTCAAAGGTAGATGATATCTTTGATATCACCCATCAAGATGCCTTAGCCATGATGAAATCAGAAGACGACAAGGAGTTTCTTTTGAAACAAAGGGATAAAGGTCAGCCAGGCTCTAATCTTGGAGTTGATCTGAAGTTAGCTCAAGCTGAAGAAAGAAAACTACTAAAGGAACTTGCGAAAATGAACAAGCAAATCCAAGCAGAATGTTTATTCGACATACAGTAGGTAAGATTCTTTTATTTATGCTTCAATATTGATCTTCTCAGTGGCGTCGCGCAGTCTTCAGCCGCCTGGGGCGAAGAACAAACTCGCCGCCGCCCCCCCCCCGGCTCGCCGCTGCCGCCGCCCCCTCCCCCTGACCCAGGTAGAAGCCGGCCCCCTGGTGACTAGCGGCGTGCGCGCGCAGGCGCGCGCGCACGCGCGCCACACACCTCCGTCCGCTTGCCCGCCACACACCTCCGTCCGCTCACACCTCCGTCCGCTTGCCCGCCCGGCTGGCTGTCGGGGGCTCTCCGCCGCCTGTTGCCCCTGGCAGCGGCTTTCAGGGGGAGGCAAAATGTCCCCTCCCCACCCTTTTGCTGGCGAGGAGGAGAAAAAGTGTTTTTTTTTAGGCGGACAATTCAAGGAGGGGCCCGCCCGCCGGGCTGGCTGTCGGTCGGGGGCTCTCCTGCCCACCTCCTCCTGCCCACCTCCTCCTGCCCAGCCAGCCCCCAGGGGCTCCCCGCCACGGCGCCACCCACCCCCGACGAGCGCCCCGTCTCACGGCAAGTTGGGTGGGTGGCTGGGCGGGCGGAGGCGAGCAGCGTCCGCGCGCATGCGGGCCGCCCGCCAGGAGAGCCCCCGACGGCCAGCTGGGCGGGCGACTGGGCGTGCCCCTCCTTCCCTCCCCACCCTTTTGCTGGCGAGGAGGAGAAAAAGGGGTTTTTTTTAGGCGGACAATTCAAGGAGCCTCCTTGAATTGTCCGCCTAAAAAAAACCCCTTTTTCTCTTCCTCGCCAGCAAAAGGGTGGGGAGGGGACATTTTGCCTCCCCCTGAAAGCCGCTGCCAGGGGCAACAGGCGGCGGAGAGCCCCCGACGGCCAGCCGGGCGGGCGAGCGGACGGAGGTGTGAGCGGACGGAGGTGTGTGGCAAGCGGCGAAGCGCACGTGGGGCGCTCGCCAGCAAAAGGGTGGGGAGGGGACATTTTGCCGCCCCCTGAAAGGCGCTGCCCGGGGCATCCGCCCCCCCCGCCCCCCCCCCACGCTACGCCACTGGATCTTCTGCTAGGTACGTTTACATCCCCTGGTTTTTATTGTTTAGTTTTTACCCAAGCACCAACAAAACAAGATAACCAACCTAACTATTTTCATAATTAATTTGGTCCTTTTCCTTCTCTTCTTTTATTCATAGAAACTGATGATGAAGAAGATGAGGACAGTAATGAAGAGGAAAACACATGCGATGAATATATCGAAGATGTGCTGCGAATGGATGTTTGTACTTCTCAAGAAACTGAGGAACTTCATAGCAAAAGGATGAAGCGTGGGGTTAGGGAAATTTTAACCATGAAACTATCTCTGTTGTTGGATCGGTGTAAGGTATCTGACAGAAATGCCATATGAATACTCATAGCTGCCATAGAAGCACTTGGGGATAATCCTGACGAGTTCAAAGTGTCAAAAACCTCCATCCATGAACAGCGAAAAGTATTCAGAGAAAAATACACTGAGAAGATCTTGGAACGAATTGATATCCCAGAGAAGGAAGCTGTTGTAGTTCATTGGGATGGGAAAATGTTACCAGATGTTCTAAAGACAGAGCAGAAAGAACGAATCGCTGTTTTAATTTCTTATGGTGAAAATGAACAACTGCTTGGAGTTCCTGTAGCAGACAGCAGCACTGGTGAAGAACAAACCCTGGCTGTTTATGAGTGTCTCGAGGAATGGGGTGTCTCCCATTCTATCAAGGCAATGTGTTTCGACTCCACTGCATCAAACACAGGAAGGTTCAAAGGGGCCTGTACAATTTTGGAACACATGTTGGGTAGAGAGCTGCTTTACCTAGCTTGCCGCCACCATATTCTTGAAGTCATGTTGAGAGGTGTTTTCGAATGTAAGTTTGGATCAACAACTGGGCCTCAACCCGATATATTCAAGAGATTCCAAAATGCATGGGCTAAGCTCAGCAAGAAACAATATGACACGGGTATCAGCAACAAAATTGTGAAAAAACATCTACATTCTGAAGCAATTGCCAACATAACTGCGGATTTCACCACTAAAGTCACGGAATCACAAACCAGAGACGTTTACAGGGAGCTCCTACAATTGGTATTGGTGTTTGTAGGAGCACTGAATGGAACGGAAGTGGGATTTAAATCTCCAGGTGCCATCAGTCATGCCAGGTGGATGGCCAAGGCCATCTATTGTCTGAAGATATTCCTATTCTGCGGACAATTCAAACTGAGTGATGAAGAACACAGTGCCTTAGGAGCTGTCTCTATTTTTCTCGTTAGAGTGTATTGCAAAGCTTGGTTCAATGCCCACAAAGCACACTCGGCTCCCAAGCAAGACTTTGATCTCTGGCGATGTTTGTTGGACTATCAGGAGATTGACAAGGATATCTCTGAGAGAGCTCTGGTGAAATTCTCAAACCATTTGTGGTATTTCAATGTAGAATTGGTAGCCCTCGTGTTCTTTGATCCTTCAATTTCAGATGAAGAAAAATCGGAAATGGCGAACAAAGTCCTCCTAACTCAGACTGAGACTGGGACAGAAAATTCAAGAATTGTAAACCCCAAATTTTGAAGACACCAGTTGGAAGAACTGGTTAATGCAGGGTTATCTGGTTTAATTACCAAGGGTACCATGAATTTCTTTGAGCATTTCCAGATTAACGCAGATTTTCTCAGAAAACCCCCCAGTAGCTGTCCTGAAAATATACATTTTAAGGAAGGATTGGGGATTGTGAAGTCACTAAAGGTCATTAATGATGTGGCAGAACGAGGAGTAAAATTAATTACAGACTTTAATAACCTTCTCACCAAAGATGAGGAGCAGAAACAATATGTTGTACAAATAGTACACAAATGCCGAAAGCTGTATCCTGATGTTTCAAAAAACACTTTGAGCCAACCTTTACAATAGATTGTTCATTATTGTATCCTTCTTAAAGATGGCAAACAATGTAATGTCACTCTCTTTTCTTATTTAAATACATTGAAATATGTAAAAAACAACACATTCTGTCATTTTATTTCATCATAATTAATTTCATACTTTGAAAAATATAAAATAATTCTCATTTCATAAGTTCATTAATAGAGGTTCCAAGTCACATTTTTTATTACAAAGGCTGTTATAGCTCGGTTCGACTAAAAGTAGCAACAAATATGCATAGAATAGAAATTACTTACAATATTGCCTATGATTTGAGACATAAATCATGAGAAAATAATGAGAAGTTTAAGAGATACAGAACAAAGACGTCGCTAGCCAGCCAAAAAAATCGAGTTTTTTGAAACTTTGAGCCCCCAGAGGCACGGGTTAACATGCTCCAATCGTGCTCAAACTTTGGCTATCGTAAAATCTGCAAAGACTGATCATTTTGTAGAGTTCCTGTTGACAAAATTTGGGAAATAATTTTCTCCCATTATCATTGTGGTCACCCTAATAGGCACAGAGCTGGGAGGGTTGAGAAGGATGGTGGAAGACAGGGGTGCCTGGAGGGCAATGGTCCATGAGGGCGCAAAGGGTTGGAATCGAATGTGCGACTCAACAAAAATGACAACGATGATGACGATGATGACGATGATGACGATGATGATGATGATGATGATGATGATGATGATGTTATGTAAATGGGCAGAGGACACATCTTATCCTGGCATGTTCTATTGTGGTGCCACCCTCCTTACATGTGGGTTAGATTCAGATACAGTATATTCAACTTTACTGGTGGAAGCTGATGTCTTGTCCATAACGATCTCTCCAGCTTCTTTAAAATACTAACTAAAGAGACAGTGGGAGATACTGCTACATGGGGTGAGCTGCTGTGGCAGGAGGGAATTGAAATGAAGCCACATTCCATTAACAGAGGTTAGCTAGATAATACATCTTCTTATTTCTATTCCAGTTGCTAGTGTCTCCTACACGTCCCTGCAGGCGTTTTGCTTTACTACTCAAGGAAACCATTGGCTCAAAAGAAACCCAAGATCAATTGAAGCCACACGTGGTAAGAATGGCACCCAAATAATAAACATATGATTTGACAGCTGAATATATTCTGTCTCCTGATATGCATTTTCAGCAGAGCCACAATTAACCATTTTGGCACTCTCTCTAGCCAAGCAGCACCAAATAGCTCCCAAATCAGTTCTGTAGTTCAAAATGTGAAAAATAATACAGCACAGTGGTTTAGTTATCAGACTGCGGAGCTAGAGGTTTTGAGTTTGATTTCCCACTGTGTTTCCAAGGAGAACAGCCAGTCTTACGTAGTAGTGGGCAGGCTGTAAAGCGCAGGTTGTCCACAAAGAAGAGAATGGTAAACCATCTCTGTGTATTCTCTACCTAGCAAACCTTGGAAAGGTTCACCATACAGTACATCAGAATTGACCTGACAATGAACAATTGTTATTCATTACATCACGGAACACCTTGCCAACATCACTCATCCTTCACAGGGGATCAGGAACACTGCATAGATCTGCCTTAGTGCAGTGGTGGGATTCAAAAAATTTTTACTACCTACTCTGTGGGCGTGGTATTGTGGGTGTGGCCAGGGGGAAGCCCTCCGTTGCACCCAAATTACGACTAGTTTATTTCAAAACTTGGCTGAGTGGGGACAGCCAGAATTTCTGCTACTGGTTCTGGTGAACTGGTACGAACCTGCCAAATCCTACCACTGCCTTCTACACCTCATTGTTACACCAACCACACTTCCTCTGCTCTCCTCTTGTGGCCTGGCCTCTTGGCTCTGTGGTCTTTCCAAAATAAGTACAGTGGAGACCTAGACTACCTATCTCTTCTCCTATGGTGGTAGATCAGGCCAATCTTGGAAATGTAGGGGAAGGGACTGCACCCTCTAAATTTGCCATCCTAGGGGGGAAACCCAGGTTCCAACCCACCCCACCCCCAAGTTACAGTCTTGACTTCAAGTGCTAGTGACTATATTATACAGCTTTAAAAATTACTAGTCTCATGATCTTGATTACAATCATCAGTGCTGTCATCATAATCATGGAGGTCAAAACTGAAAAATAATGAAGAAGTTATGAAAGGTGGGATCAGTCAGTAACAGCCTATATACACTGGGAGAGAGAGATGAATAAGCCCATTCAGGTTCCCAGCCATAGGGTTTCTCAACCTTAAGCTACAAGATCTTTTGGACTTCCAAATCACAAAAGCCTGGGAGAACTGACTAGGGCTTCTGGGAACTGAAGTCCAAGAACACCTTGGGGGCTGAAGGTTGAGAAATCCTGCTCTAGATTACTCAAGTCTCAGACCTTTCCCACTCCCACATCATTCTCCTGAACTTAAAGACGAAACATCTTCTCCATTCAGTTATGCCATTAAATGTTTGCTTGCTTGTCAACAGTTTATAAATTTTAAAAAACATGCTAATTCCTTTGATGGGACATGACCCTTCCTCAAAATAGTTCATGGTATGAGTTAGCCATTGTTGAGTTCCAGCTTCAAAGGAAGCCCATCTTTGAATCTTGCCACCCTCATATGTATATTTGTTGTTGTAGACAATACATGAGAAATCACACAGTCCTTTTTATTTAAGTGGGCTTTTGACAACTTGGGCTGTCATGTATTTTTTTAATGACAACTAAAACCCTGCTTGTTCTTTCCCCTGCATGTTACAGTAGCTTGTTGTGCAGATAGATAATTTTTTTACAAGATTTGCCAGGGAGATGTTTATTTTCCTCATGTGTCACCTGAAAACTCTCTAAAAGCATTCCATTCCTAGGCTTATGTAATCTATTACTAAAACAACCAAAGAGGTTTTGAAGGAAAAAGAGATTTTATCAACAAAATCAAGTACAGTTGTACCTCGCTTAAAGAGCATAATGTGTTCCACAGGATTGCTCTTTAAGCGAGTTTGCTCTTTAAGTGAAACACCATTGTAAATGTCCAATGGGGGGACGGGATTGCAAACCCCGATTTATTTGTTAAGCGATTTTGCTTGGTTTTATTTGTTAAGCGAAGCAAACATTCAGAGAAAATTCTGCTCTTTAAGCGAGTTACTCTTTAAGTGAGGCGCTCTTTATGGGAGTTTTGACTGTACTGTATAACATAACGTATGCTATGTGGTGCCTGAATCCATGCAGATTCAAGAACCTCAATTAACAATTCAACAAGGCTTATTTACTTTTGACAAGCAACACGCACGTGTTCTTGGCCCAGGTGAGGCCGATGGATGACGGCTTTTCATGTTTTATTTTTGGCATGCTTTTGCATACTTTTGAAATGTTCAGAAATGTCACATATGCGGGGCTGAAGCCAGGGGGTGAATTAGCAGTTTGCCCACCCTCAAACTCCCTGCTGCTTACATATGTGACATATACATATGACATTGTTGCCCATCCTGAAAAAATATTCACTCACCCACATCTAGAATCCTGGCTCCGGTCCTGCACATATGTCGATAAACGACACAGGGCTATAACACAGGACTTTTGTACAACAGACTTTTTTCACATGACAGATCAGAAAAAATAATGTCTTAAAATGATTATGCAAGCTACGCTGTGATCCTTTAACTGCATACTTATTTTGCTAAATAAAGGGGGTTAATAATTATTTTAACTCATCTTGAGGTCACACTTGCAGTTGCACAGGTCCATCTGTTTTCAATGTGGCAATCTCCAAGTTGTTGTTACACACTGCTCCAAGAGCTAGGGTATAGTAAAGAATAGAGTATCAAATTACGACACAAGAGACCTAGAGATTCAAGTCCTTGCTCAACCCTAGAAATTCCCTGCAGGACAACAGTACTAAAATGCCCTTTCAACATCTCACATACGCCTTAGGAAACTCTATTTGGCTCACCATAAATCAGAATTGACTTAATGGTACACAACACATGCACACACTTTTCTATAATTAGATAACACCAATCTTGGTGTTTTTCTCTATTGCATTTCCCCCCAATTATTTCTTGCCCTGAGAATTGTGCATTGAGCAGCATGTTAACAGCAGATTTGCTAGATCAATTCTATGTTCATCAATCAAGCATAAAGAGAAGATGAATCAATGTTTACATCTGATTTACATTTAGAGATCCTTCTGCTTTTATCTTTCAGGGATTTCTAGTAAAAATGGCAGAGAGAATGGGATATGACATAAAGACTCTTATGGACTTTACAAATGAGAAACTCTGGAACGCATATGACGCTTTAGCAGTCCAGGTACTTTTCATAAACTTGTGTGATAAACTGAGTTACAAAAAGAAACAAATCCAAAATCCAAGGTCAAGAGGTTTTGGAGGGAATTTTTATTGCCCCTTTACAGAATTGTGTGTCTCTGGATTTGTACTTTGGTACCCTTTTGGCTCCTTCTTGTAATGCCTCTTTGTTTCTTCACCCATTCTTCCATTCCATCTCTTATCACTCAAAACTCATTAAGGAATGAAAGAATGGATGCACAAGGCTATTCAAATGGTGGCTTTAGAAGCCATCTGTTTAAACACACCCAATATAAGTGTAGGTGAACCAGTGGCACGTATTCCATTATGGGCAATCCCCACCAGCGCTACTTTGTCATCAACCCCTCTCCCTCCTCCAATGGGGAGGAGAGAGGGGAGGCTGAATGTGCATGACTTGGGGCTAGCCAGCTCCAGGCTGCACACCATTGGTGCTACTTTCGCATCAATCCCTCTCCCTCCACCAAAGGGGAAGAAAGAGGAGTGGCTGAATGGGAGATGGCAGTCGAAATGAGGTGAAGCGATGAGGAGGAGGAGCACCTGCAAGGAAGGTGGGGGCATCGGTGCCCATGGAGGGAGTGCAATCCCATGGAGTGAGCTGGGGCATGTGGACCCATGTGGGGCATGGGGCCTGCGCCTCTGCCCCCACAAGAGGCCTGTGCACACACCCACGTGACATCACTGGACTTGCACTGGCAACTTCACATGAGTGCATAGGCACGTGCACTCTTTCCCCACACACTGCCTCCTCCTTCTTGGGCACTCGGCCTCTAAAAGGTTAACCATCACTGCCCTATATCATAATCCTATAAGGACAGGAATTACAGGCCCCGGGGCAAAATGTTCACGTGGTTGCTACATTATTTGAGCATGTAATGATAAACAAATCCATACTCCAGATATGATACAGCTAGACACTAAACTTTCCTCAACTCCACCAACCCAGTAAATCCTCTCTACTACTCCCCCTCTATTCCGCACTAGCTAGACCACAGGTATAGTACTGTGTTCAATTCTGGATACCACAATTCAAGAAGAATGCCAACAAATTGGAACAAGTTTGGGAAAGGGCAACAAGGATGATCAGGGATCCAAATGTCAGGAATCCAGACAAAGTTTTTAAACTATTAAATCAATATGATACACTGCACAACACGATTTTGCTACTGGGAATAACTTGTTCAATTTACATGATAGCGAATGTGCTGATTCCAAATCTGAACTCAGAATTTGCCAATCACGTACATATTTTAAGTTATAGGCAAGCTATAGCTGTTCAAATGGTTGGTAATTGGATAGTGTATTTTTACATGGGAACATTATAACAGTGGCAGCTACCACTATGCCTGCTGCCGCCTCAGCTGAATCATGTCCCCTGGGGGCATGCATGTTCCAGCAGAGGCTGGGCAGGTCAGTGAGCTGATGTCAGAAATAGATATATAAAACAAGATGGACCATCTTATTGGATAGTACAGTTAGGCCGTAGTGAGTCTGTTTTGAGCTAAAGCTGGGTAGGCACAGCTGTGTTAATAAACTAGACAATTTCTGCTACATTTGTTGCAAATATACCACACATGGTCAACACAAGAACTTAACCAAGAATGTGAGCTTTGCTTACAAGTATTACTTTGGATGTGAAATTGGAGTTCAGGATAAAAGGTGGGCACCTTATATCTTCTGTCAGGTGTGTTACATTGGCCTAACAGAATGGTTGAATGGGGAAAGGAATAAAATGCCTATGGTTTGGCATGAGCCAAAAGACCATCACTCAGAATGCTACTTCTGTAGGAGTAAAATTGCTGTGTTTTCGAAGAAGACTAAGTAAAAAAATTGTCTATCCTGATTGTGAATCTGTTATGAAGCAGAGAACCCAATGCCAGTCCATCTTACATCTGTTGTTACTGACACTGCAAATGTCAGATAAGGAACAGGAAGATGTCATTCTTAATTAATGTTATGAACCCCAATCTGAAGAGGGTAAGCCACATTTTATAAGCCAATCAGGTTTAGACGATCTAGTATAATACAGTTGAACCTTGCTTAAAGAGCATAATGTGTTCCACAGGATTGCTCTTTAAGCGAGTTTGCTCTTTAAGTGAAACACCATTGTAAGTGAACAATTGTGACTTCTGATGGGGGGGATTGTGAACCCCGATTTATTTGTTAAGCGAGTTTTTGGTTGGTTTTATTTGTTAAGCAAAGCAAACATTCAGATAAAATTCTGCTCTTTAAGCGAGGCACTCTTTAAGCGAGGCACTCTTAATGCAAGGTTTGAGTGTAATACAGTAAAAACCCTGTACAACAAAGAGATCTTACAACGAAAAAACCATACAATGAAAGGAAATCAGAAAGAAATTGTGTCCCGTACAATGATTTGATAAAAGACAAAGATGACAAGGAGTTAGCAGATGCAGAAGAGATTAAGAAAAGATGGAAAGAGTACACAGAGGAACTCTACAAAAGGACCTCAACACCCCTGATAATCACAATGATGAGAACATTGAACATGAGCCAGACATTCTAGAGAGTGAAGTCAGAAAGGCCCTAAAAAACACTGCAAACAACAAAGCCAGTGGAGTTGATGGTATCCAAGTTGAACTTTTCAAAGCCCTACAATATGATGGAATCAAATTATTGCATTCTATATGCCAGCAGATTTGGAAAACACAACAATGGCCACAGGATTGGAAAAGATCTGTATATGTTCCACTCCCCAAAAAGGGTAATGCCAAAGAATGTTCAAATTATCGAACAATTGCGCTCATCCCTCACGCTAGCAAGGTGATGCTCAAGATAATACAGGACAGACTGCAACAGTATGTGGAGAGAGAATTACCAGAAGTGTAGGCGGGTTTCAGAAGAAGCAGGGGGACTAGAGAACACATTGTATTGTATTGTATTGTATTGTATTTTCGACATAAGATGGATCATGCAAAAAACAAAGGAATATCAGAAACAAGTCTACTTCTGTTTCATTGATTACACTAAGGCTTTTGACTGTGTCGACCACAACAAAATGTGGCAAGTAATTAAAGAAATGGGAATACCGGAACACCTTATAGGCCTCATGAGAAATCTGTACATGAATAAAGAGGCAATAGTTAGGACAGAAAATGGAATGACGGAGTGGTTTCGAATAGGAAAAGGAGTAAGACAAGGCTGCATTTTGTCACCCTGCTTATTCAACTTATACACAGAACACATAATGCGCAATGCAGGGATGGAGGAATCACAATTTGGGATCAAAATTGCTGGAAGAAACATCAACAATTTGAGACATGCAGCAGAAACTGAGGAGGACCTAAAGAAGCTCCTGATTAGGTTGAAAGAAAAAAAGGGAAAAAGCTGGCTTGAGACTCAATATCTAGAAAACCAAGATCATGGCCACAGGCCCTATCAGTCCCTGGAAAATAGATGGGGAAGAAGTAGAAGCAGTGACAGATTTTACTTTCCTAGGATCAAAGCTCACTGCAGATGGTGATTGCAGCCATGAAATAAAAAGGCGGCTGATTCTTGGGAGGCAAGCAATGAGAAACCTGGGGAGCATAGTGAAAAGTAGAGACATCACATTGCAAACAAAAATTCGCATAGTCAAAGCAATGGTATTCCCTGTGACAATGTATGGTTGTGAGAGCTGGACCATTAGGAAAGCTGAGCGCAGAAGAATAGACGCCTTTGAGATGTGGTGTTGGAGGAGTTTTAAGAGTCCCCTGGACAGTGAGGAGAACAAATAGGTCAATCTTAGAAGAAATCAACCCTGACTGCTCCTTAGAAGGTCAAATAATAAAGATGAAGCTAAAGTACTTTGAACATCAAATGAGAAGAGAGGATTCACTTGAGAAAGCCTTGATGCTTGGAAGGGTTGAGGGCAAAAGAAGAAGGGGACGGCCGAAGATGAGATGGCTAGATGGTAGTGTGGAGACAATGGGCACAGAGCTGAGCGAGTTGAGGGGGATGGTGGAGGACAGGAGTGCCTGGCGGACAGTGGTCCATGGGGTCGCAGAGGGTCGGAATCGACTGTGCGACTGAACAACAACAAAACAATGATTTGAATTTCTTCTGTTAGCGAAAAAAATTCCCCAGGCTGGTCATTTTTTTTGGCTGCCTGCCAGCCACTGCCGCTTCTCACAGTGGGGTGGTCATAGTGGTTGAGGGGAAATTTTTTGCTGTGTTTCTGATTGGGGCTTCTGAAGCAACTTTCCTCAGAAGCCTCCACCGGTGTGTCTGCACGCGAGATCACTGCCCTGACCCAAAACCAGAGATCACGCACATGGGCGGTGCCGGTCAAAGCAGCTGAAGGAAGCTTCCCACAAGAGCCCTAGCCCCAAACTGGAGATGGCGCGCACAGGCTGTGCCAGTCAGAGCAGCTGAGGGAAGTTCTTTCAGAAGCCCCGATGCCCCCACACACATGTCACGCACATGCATTGCCAGTGGTCCCGTATAATGAAAAAAATGTACAACAAAGAACACCGTGGAATGGATTGTTTTCATTGTACAAGGTAACACTATAATAACAATTTCATGTCAGAAGTTATCCTGGGTTGAAAGGATTTTTGTGGCAGAAACTCCATTCAGGGAATGCCCAAATGAGGCTCCTTTCATGTCCCTAAGAACTGGGACAAAGATGGGCGCTCAGTCCATCTTGCGGTACCCAGGTCTCGAATTGTGACTTGCCAGCCTTCCAGCTATCAAAGTGAGCTTCCTAACCACTGAGCCACTGCAGCCCAGATGATTTAGATGTGGCCTGTCTTTGTCAAAAGAGAAGTCTGAACTGTTAGCCTACAAATTAAACGAGTGGAATTTGCTACAAAAGAGAACAACAACTTCACATTTAAGTTTACCTTACGCCACTTCATATTAAACTTGGATTAATGTAAAAGTGTTGTTGCAATGGATCGTGATGGTATGTGTTTTCAGTATCTGAAGGAGATGTTTGGAATTGTTATAAGAGATGCTAAACTGAATTCAAGCATTTTTGTTGGTCCCCAAATCCACCATTTGTTGTGGGATGCCACATTCAGAGACAAACTCAACCCTCTTGAACTTCCTGTTTAGGATTCATTTGTGCTAGTTGCACAAAACTTTCTGGACAATAATTGAGCTGAAAACCATTCTGAAATCGTGAACAACATGCTAACAGCATACCATCAGCTTTGCTGCCAAATGTTACTTAAAATTCATTTCGTGCATTCCCATCTGGATTTCTTCCCACAAAATTTGGGTGATATGAGTGATGAATGAGGGGAGATGTTCCACCAGGACATTTCTGTTATGGAAACAAGCTATCAAGACCATTGCTACTCCAACATGATGGGTGACTACTGCTGGTTTCTGCAACAGGAGACAGCAGAGGGCCGCAAAAGCAAGTGCTTGAAACACTTCTGAAGTGTACAGGTGAATTATGTATAATTATATATGTTGTTGCAAAATAAAACTACACTTTTGTAATGTCATGGAACTATGAGGCAAAAGTTAGTTACCGGTATGTATAGAGATTACATAGTAACTGCAGGATGAGAAAATGCAACTAATCATGTCTATGCATAGTTACTTTAAGATCCTGAGTTCCTAGGCAGAATTGGACTTCAGATTTGGATTCAGCGCACTTGATTTTGTTTAGTACACAACAATAGGCCAAATAGCAGGCAATTTTTTTGGGTGATGCAGTGTAATGGATCCAATTTCCTCAGGAAAAGAGGTCTTGAGTGCTCCAACACTGGAAGCAGTCAAGAGAAAATTCGACAACCATCTGTCAGATTTGCTTTGATTTGAATGCTTTCATTGAACAAGAGGCTGGGCTTGATGGGTTCATAGGTCACTTCCAACACTACTATTATATAACAGAAGTCAAAACTCATCTGGGGGATCACAGATCCTCTATCCCTACCATAAAGAAACGAGGATTTTTAGTGCTTGGTTGATGTTTCTATGGCTCTCAATTGCCAGCATTTGAAATCCTTGTCTCCGTGATGATCAGTTTTCTTTAAATTTGTTATATTATACATCTAAATCATAGCTATAAGCTCCCTTGTGGGAGCTTCAGTGGTGGGCAGCAAAAAAAAATGCTACCACACCATGGGCAGAGCCTACATTGTGGGCAGAGCCTACATCATGGGCAGGGCCTATGTCATGGATTATCTAGTCATGCCTGCCATACGGCCATGTATACATCTGCAAACACAGGCAGCACTGGCTCTTTGGCTATAAATTGAGATGAGCACTGCACCCTAGAGTCGGATATGACTAGCTTTTGACCAAGGGAGACTTTGAACCACTTGCAGGGACAAAACCTGATGGGGCAGGGCATGGAGTTGGGCGTGGCCACCCAATTTTGCTACTTCCTACCTGAAGGCCACCCAATTTTGCCACCCCCCTGGCCAGAGGCCACCCAATTTTGCTACCCCGCTCCTGGGGGGGAGGGTTGTGAACCTGTTGCTGCCCACCACTGGGGAGCTTCCTTCACTGAGCAGGGGTTTGGACTTGATGGGCTTGTAGGTCACTTCCAAATAATATTCTATAATAGAAGTCAAAACACATCCAAAGGGCCACAAATCCTCTATCCCCTACCATCCCTCAGTTGATGCAATGCAATGCAATGCAATGCAGTGCAATCTAATGCAATGCAATGATGCAATGCAATGCAGTGGAAGCAATTCCATCACCGGAATTTACCAACATTTGAATCCTTATCTTTGTGTTGATCAGTTTTCTTTAAACCTTTTTGTATTATGCATCTAACTTACGTTAGATGTATAAAGTTGCACAGAATATTTGGAAAGTATATATGTACTAAAATTGTAAATGCAAATAAGACTGAAAGAGAAATGCCTCAGAGAACTCTCTTTTCTTTTTTGTCACAGAAAATCCATAAAAAAACTATGCCACAGTGGGCCACGCATAATACCTTAATTAGGCTGAGAACGATTTTGGATATGGCTGTCAGTGGCATATTTGGGGGACCCAAAAGAATAGAAAAATCACGCCTACAAGGAGGTGAGCAGAAAACCAGATGCAACCTTTCTCAGTGATATCTGTCTTAAACCTTAAATCAGTGATGCCCAAACTAAGGCCCGGGGGCCAGGTGCGGCCCCCGATGCCAATTCATCCGGCCCACGAAGCCCTCGTCACTCCTGAAAGCGGAAGTAAAACGCACCCGTACGGGCACATTTTACTTCCACTTCCAGGAGCGACGAGGGCTTCATGGGCCGGATGAATTGGTGTCGGGGGCCGCACCCGGCCCCCGGGCCTTAGTGACCGGCTTCCTGAACCACATGATCGGCCCATGGCCCAAAAAGTTTGGGCACCCCTGCCTTAAATTGTTGTTCCTCTGCAGCCATTTTCTGATGTTATTTAAGCAGTGGGTAAGTATAGTAGATGTTCCAGCACCACCATGGCAGCGGGCTTCATGACTGACTTGGAAAACATTTTACATCCAAATATCACCATGATTTCTAATTTAATTTCCAGATTACTGCATATACTTGAGTATAACCTGATTATTTCAGCACCAACCCAAAATGCGATGGAAAAAGCCGAGCCAACCTATACTTGAGCCTGCCTTGATCACATCTACAGTGGGTAAAACACTCCCCCACCATCCTGGTGCACACAGCACTTACCAGGCTGCTGCATTTCCCACCCTAGGCTTATACCTGAATCAATAGTTTTCCTGGTTTCTCAGGTAAAATGACCATATTTGCCAGTATATAAAAATCAGAAGTAACCTTTCTCAGTGATTTCTGTCTTAAACCTTAAGCTGTTGTTCCTCTACAGCCATTTTCAGATGTTATTTAACTATTGGGTAAGTATAGTAGAGTTTCCAGCACTACCATGCAATCGCACTTTCCCTCTCTTAAAACACACCAGATAATCTGAGTGCACCTTATTTGCTTGTAGCAGCCCCCTCTGCCCCCCTTGGTGTGGTTCAGCAGCTAGAGAGGATGGGTGGCTGAAGACAGAGCTATTTTGAAATGCACCCTTACCCCACCCCAGCTCACACAGTTCGGTGGCCACTGATGACCACTAGGAGCCAGGAAAGGGGCATTTTCCAAAGGAGTTCTCTTGCACAGCAGTTCTCACCTGATCCTGCCATCCTTCCCCTCCTGACAGTCAGTGGCCGTGGGATGTGGGGTGGAAACATGCTTAAAGGATCCTTATTTTCCTCTTCACCTCACTCTCCCTGTTTGGTGGTGGGATCTGGGGTATACAGGGTGTCCCCTGGACAGCAAGGAGAAGAAACAAACACTGACTGATCCCTAGAAGGTCGAACAGTAAAGATGAAGATGAAGTACTTTGGACATCAAATGAGAAGAGAGGGTTCACTTGATGCTTGGAAAGGTGGAGGGCAAAAGAGGAAGGGGGCAGCCAAAAATGAGATGGCTAGATGGTGTTGTAGACACAATGGGCACAGAGTTGGATAGGTTGAAAAGGATGGTGGAAGACAGAGGTGCCTGGAGGACAATGGTCCATAGGGTCGCAAAGGGTTGGAATATACTGTGCGACTGAACAATAACAAATCCCATTCTCCCCAGCTGGTGGAGGGATGGGGATGAAAATATAGGTTTATATAAGTATAGCCTCAGACTTATCCCAATTTATTTTTAACCTAGTCACCTCTTCTGACTCTTTCAAATGGTTTTGAACTCTTTCTAGCTTTTCCACAGGGTTTTTTTAATATTACTAATGTATCATCAGCGTACAAACTTATTTTTGTCCCTTCTATGCCCTCAATGTCTTTATCCTTTCTTAATGCATTTGCTATTAACTCCATTGCCCTAACAAAAAGCACCGGTGACAACAACCTTGTCAAGTCCCAGACTCCAATTTTATATCTTCAGTTACCTCCTCATTCATTCTAACTGTTGCGTAACTCTCTTTATATAATTGATTAATTACATTCCTAAATATACTTCCAAATCCCAATTTTAGAGTAATTTCCTTAATTGTTGTCCATTGTAAATAATCAATTGCCTAAAAATATCTAAAGATGACAAACATGCTTTTTCCTTATTTTGATTTACTGTGTAGAACATTATTTTTCCTTAAAATGTGTATAAAACCAGGGTGTGTCTTATGCTTCAATGCATCTTATACACCGGCAAATACAATAGGTGCCTTGGCTTATAATCAAATTAGTTTATACTCGAGTACATACAGTATTCATTACAGTCCTCACTGGCTTTGAAATACAGTAATACCTCGGATAACGTTTACCTCGGATAACGCTAAAATCGCATAATGTTAAGTAATCTGGGGCGGAGAATTGGATCGAATAACGTTAAGGTCCTATGGGATGGATCGGATAACAACCGCTAACGCCTGTGCAGTTACAATGTATCTCTATGGAGTTTTAACGTTATCCGATCCATCCCATAGGATTTTAACATGGATTGGATAACACTACAAATCAGATAACACCAAGACTTGTGGAACCAAGTCTTAGCGTTATTCAAGGTATTACTGTAGTTCAGTTACTTTCAGGGGAGAAATCAATTTAAAAAGAAAGAAAATGGTCCATCTGAAGTGTGAAAAATCCAACTCAAAAACACATGTGGTCTCCTACTCCAAATAATGTAGAAAAAGTACTGTGCAAACCAGTTGTTCTCAACCTAAATCCAGTGGGCCAGATCCTGCCTGCAGAGCCATTTCATATGCCCCCCCCCATCCAAGGGCATTCAAGAAAAATGGCCATCCCTTTTAAGCTGATGGGATAAAATGGATACCCCAATGTGCAAGCAAGACAAAATGGCCACCTGGCCCTCAAAGCTGATTGAGAGAGTGTGACCCAGCCCTTGGCTTGAACAGGTTGGGAACCCCTGGTGTAAACTGTACTTATTATTAAAAAAAAAATCATTGCCAGTCATTATACTGTATCTCATCTACTCAAGCTTTTAAAAATGGATTGTAATCATAAAGCAGGAGGACTACACAAGACAAGGCAAAAGTTGTTGTATCTTTATTGCTTTTCTTCCCTTCTTGTTATTTCAACAAGAAAACAAAAAAGACTTTCTGCCCTGTACCATCAGCAAAGTTTGGGACTGCTAGTTGTCTGGAGGCAGAACTTCTCAAGGCTGTCATGTCCCTGGTGGCACTCCCTCAGACACCTTTGGGGGTGGGTGGCCATTTTGCCCTTCCACCACCACATGGCACTTCCTGGAGTGGTGGGGCGGTGGTGGGGGCACATGAAATGGTGCCTCAGGCCGCATCCAGCCCATTGGCCACAGGCTGAGATTCTCTGCTCTTCATAAAGGATTAGAGACAACAAGATGGTTTTAAATGTTTCAGGGTTTCTCCAGCATTTATATTATTTTCTACATCCAGGTATTCTAGTGAAAGAGATTCTGAGAAAGTTTGCAGAAGCTGCAGATTCTGATGAACCCAAACTGACTATGTATTCAGCGGTAAGTATTACCCTCAAGCACCAATCAGCTTGGAAATACAATTGCAGAAGATACATCAGACAACATGATGACCAAGAAAGAACCAACAATGAAATCTAACAAACTGCTACATTTTTAAAAAGTGCTGCCTAAAGGTTTTCATTATGCCTGACTGCTCATACCTTGAGCAGGAGTGGGTTGCTTTGGCAAAGGAATAGACCAATTTCAGCACATCAGAATCTGTGGTGTGCTGAGCTATATTCTGTTGTTACATGCAATAGAAATCTGGTGTAGATACAGAACCAAAAGTAGATTGAAATCTTACTTCTGATTTCTGGATTTCAGAGAGTTCAGCTCTATGATGAACTTTAGAACAGTTACATAATAATGGAACTGAAATGTGGTACAATATGTGGAGAACATACATGGTCAACCGTCAGAGCCTGATGTGTGAGAGACCAGATAAAATCATAGGCACCAGGAATAGGCTAGTGATGGCAAACCTTGGCACTCCAGGTATTCTTGAGCTTCAACTTCCAGAAGCAATGATCAGCAGGAATGTTGACTTGGGCTTCTGGGAATTGAAGTCCAAGAACACCTGGAGCGCCAAGGTTCACGATCACAGACTTAGGACAACGAAATTAAAGGCCAAGTGACAATCCTATGAAACTGCCTCAGAACCTGACACCAGCAGTGCTTTCTAGAGGCTTCCGCAAGCATCATTCCTGCCCGTTTAAAGAATGCTTCAGCATGTCATTGTATTTATTCTTCTCAAAGTAGTTGTAAATGCTTTCCTCTTAATTTTGCAAAGCAGACTTGTTCAAAAAACCCAAAGATGTTTAAATCCATTTTCAAAATCACATTATAGCAGTGGTGGCAAACCTATGGCGCGTTTGCCAGCGGTAGCACTTGGAGCCCTCTCTGTGGGCACCCATGTGTTTGGCCCAGCACAGAGTTTGCTCTGCCCCTCTGTCCAGCAGCCCAATGGGAGGGCTTTCTCCCTCCCCCAGCACAGAGTTTGCCCTGTCCCTCTGCCCAGCAACCCAATGGGAGAGTTTTCCCCTTCCCCTGCTGCTGTGTTGGCACTTTGTGATAAATAAGTGGGTTTGGCCTTGCAGTTTGGGCACTCTGTCCCTAAAAGGTTTGCCATCACTGCATTATAGGCTGCAAATACATTCAGTTATGAATTATTTAGAGATAAACTATTAGGTCCTAGGTGAGGGATGACCAACCTTGGTGCTCCAGATTTTCTTGGACTTCAATTCCCATAAATCCAAGTTAGCACTCCTGGTGATCAGGGCCCTTGGAAAATTGAAGTTCATGAACATCTAGAGCACCAAGACTGGCCATCCCTGTCCTAAATACTAACTGTTCTATTTGGAACAAGACTAATCTCATAATCACATTCTTGTACATTTCTTTGTAGCCCTTCCTTTGATAATCTGGCAGGGTTAATCCTAACCTAAGATTCAACAATCATGCAATTAAGAATGTGAACCTATGTATTTATTTCTGGGAATAAACCCCATTGAGCTCAATGATGGTTAATTCTGAATAGAGCTATGCTTTCTAACAGAACTTGAAATAGGAAACATATACAGTAATACTTCGGATAACGCTAAGACTTGGTTCCACAAGTCTTGATGTTATCTGATTTTTAGTGTTATCCGATGCATGTTAAAATCCTATGGGATGCATCGGATAACGTTAAAGCTCCATAGAGATACATTGTAACCGCACAGGCTTTAGCGGTTGTTATCCGATCCATCCCATAGGACCTTAACGTTATTTGATCCAATTCTCCTCCCCAGATTACTTAACGTTATGCGATTTTAGCATTAGCCGAGGTAAACGTTATCCGAGGTATTACTGTAATTCATTCTCACGTTCTCATGTGCACTCATGCACATGCATCTATACATACTTCCTGCAACAAGAGTCATATGGTATCCTTTTCTTTCTTTTATAGCATGATATGACACTGGTTGCCCTTCAGTCAGCGCTGGGTGTTTACAATCATCAGCTTCCTCCCTATGCTGCTTGCCAGTTTTTTGAACTATATAAAGAAGATGAAGGGCAAGTATTACACATACATATATTCAATAATCAGGCACAATGTATGAAGTGAATTCATACAATATCTATCCATCTTCTTAAACCAGACTGAACAGTTTTGCTCACTACAGTTTTTGAGCTGCTGAAAAGCAACCAGCTGTGGGGGGGGGGGGCTGCTTTGGGAACTGAAAGCTCACTTTTTCAAAATAGGTTCCACAGATGATTACCTGAGCATCTTATTTTTGAAGGACAGGAGGGGACTAAAAGAGTCATTTCACACTTGATGCATGTGTACATTTTGCCAGTTTGCTTGAACTTCAATGCACAACTCTCTATGAAGACTGCAAGCCATTATATTGAGGGGGGGCATGGTGGCAGAAAGGGATATGGTCATGAATTGCAAGGAGCACATAGCTTGTAATATAGGAGACAATTGGGGTGGACATTTTGTGTCCATATGTGTATGCCCATATGTACAATCAGTATGGATTTATACCAGAGGAAGGTGAGACCAGTGGTGGGCAGCCAAAAATTTTACTACCACACTGTGAGTGCAGTCAACATCATGGGCAGAGCCAATGTCATGACATCATGGGCGGAGCCAATGTCATGATGTTGTGGGTGGAGCCAATGTCATGGGCAGAGCCAAAGTAAAAAACCATAAAAATAAGTACACATAAAAATACAAATTAAATAGAGATAAAAATACATAAAAATACCCATAAAATACACATTGAAAATAAATACACATTAAATAGACATAAAACACATAAAATACAAATTAAATACAGTTATACCTCGCTTAAAGAGCATAATGCGTTCCACAGGATTGCTCTTTAAGCGAGTTTCCTCTTTAAATGAAACACCCTTGTAAATGACCAAGGGGGGGGGTGTGAACCCCGGTTTATTTGTTAAGTGAGTTTTTGGTTGGTTTTATTTGTTAAGCGAAGTGAACATTCAGAGAAAGTTCTGCTCTTTAAGCAAGTTACTCTTTATGCGAGGTTTGACTGTACACATAAAACACATAAAAATACACATTAAAAATAAATATACATTAAATACACATTAAAATACACCCACCCACCCCACACCCAAAGGCGAATCACTTACCCTGGGGAGCAGGCTGTAGGCTAGCAGCTGCTTTTCCTCCTCCCCACTTGGGAGAACAGCAAGGAGGCCGCTGAGGGCCTCAGCAGCAGCCACCGGTTCCTCCATGGCTGTGCATGGCCTCCCAATGCTCTGTGCTGTCACACTCCAAGTAGAAAATGGCTGCTTGAGTAGGCAGGCAGAGCGCTGTAGGTGCGCATGCACACCAAGCGCTGTAGGCGGGCCAAGCGCTGTAGGCGTGAATGTATGCCAAGTGCTGTAGGCGTGCATACACAGTGGGGAAACCATTGAAAAGGTAAGCTCCTGAGGTGGTTCCCCCCAAAAGCCGGTACTGGTTTGCTGGGACACCGGGGAAAGCTGTTCTGGTGAACCGGTGCATGCTGGCTGCTGCCCATCATTGAGTGCTACAGTTCCCTGAATATATGCAGCCAGGCATCTGACTGGACACTCAAGGAGCTACAGTCTAAGCAGGGATCCTCAACCTTTTTAATCCAGGGGCCAGTTAACACCCCTTCAGACAGTTGATGGATGGGATATCCCCGAGTCCCCACCACTCTCATCCCACCAATCCCAGCAATGGTGGTACCACCCCAAGCACACACTTCTCCACCCCCATGCTGATTCGCTGCTTACTGTCATCGAGGAGCTGCATGGCACCAACTCACCCAGCCTGCACCCTTACTCTAACCACCACTTCTGCTTCCACCGATGCCACCTCAATCCTTGTCCCCTCCACTTGGTGTGTCCCTAATGGCGCTCTAAAGCAGGTCAGATGTTGTAAGCCTTACAACAGCTGTCCTGCTACAGAGTGCCACCAGGAACATAAGCCAAGCGGAGGGGACAAGGATTGAGGCGGTGGCAGAAACGATATCTAGAGCAAGGATGCAAACCAAATGAGTTAGTGCCATGAGCTGGATTGGAACATTGGTTGAGGATCCCTTGTCTAAGGGCAGAATCCTGTTCTTTCAACTTCCTTGAGCAACGGACGGTTGTGCAAGTGGATCACTATTTCCTGAGCTTTTGCTAGAAGGAACCCAGCATTTCTTTGAGCAAATGTAACCCCAGTTCTTTCCAAAGAGGCAGCCTCTGTCTGCACACTGGAATAGCAGAGATTTCACAGAACTACAGGGGAGGGAGTGTAAGACTCCAGGAAACTGTTATACAGTGGCACATGTCCCAAAACAATTATTTCAGAGTAAATGTTGACTAACGAAACCTGCATGATAAAGAACTGCACATATTAAAACAACCATATTGTGTTCCAGTAAGACATTGTCCCAATAGTCTACTTCTTTTTGATTACATGAACATCAGAAGATACTCCATTGAGATGCACTATCGGAATGGCACCAACAGTGCCGCCTTCCGGCTCATTATGCCAGGGTGCGCAGCGGCTTGTCCACTAGACAAGTTTAAAGAAATGGTTTCTCCTGTCATTCCGGATAATGTGGAAGAAGAATGTAACAAAATGTAGGGTGTCATCATAAATTCTAGGTAAGACACTATAATAATAACATAATTTCATGTCAGAAATTATTCTGGGTTGAAAGGATTTTTGTGGAGGAAACTCTGCTTAGGGAACACCCAGATGAGCCTTCTTTCCTGTCCCCAAGAGCTGGGACAGAGACGTGTGCTCAAGCCATCATACAGTACCTGGATTTTGAACTGCCATCTTGCCAGCCTTCCAACTAACAAGCTGAGCTTTTTAATCACTGAGCCACCACAGTCCCAGGTAAGGCACTTATACTTCTATCAATAAACCGTATATACTCAAGTATAAGCCGACCTGAATATAAGTCAAGGTAGCTAATTTTGATCTGAAAACCCAGGAAAATAGATTGTCCTGAGGGTGGGAAATGCAGCAGCTGCTAGAGAGTTTCAATAATCAAAACACATGAAAATATGGTAAAATTAACCTAATTGTTGGCACATCTCAGTCCAGTGCAGTCTTGGAATCCTTGTGGTCAATGACCTGAGTATAAGCCAAATCTCCTTTTTGGGGATAAAAAAACTCGGCTTATACTCGAGTATATACGGTATCCATCTAATAATCCATATACAGTAAAACACCGGATTACACTAAAACTTGGTTCCACAAGTCTTGGTGTTATCCGATTTTTAGTGCTATCCGATCCATGTTAAAATCCTATGGGATGCATCGGATAACGTTAAAGCTCCATAGAGATACATTGTAACCGCACAGGCTTTAGCGGTTGTTATCCGATCCACCCCATAGGACCTTAACATTATTCGATCCAATTCTCCTCCCCAGATTACTTAACGTTATGCGATTTTAGCATTATCCGATCCAATCGTTATCCGGTGTTTTACTGTATCTGGTATGTTTCAGTCAAGAGCTGGTATATAAAGTGGCATTTTTTTAAAAAAATAAAAGACATTAAATGGATGTGAAATTATTCTGTTCCCCCTCAGAAGAGTACTGATTGGCAACAGTCCCAGATGTTTGGGATTTGGTGGTGAGGAATAGAGTTGTGGAGTAGTAGAGCACATGCTCCACAAGGGGCAAGTTGATTTTTAAGGGAGGACAATTCAAGAATGTTTTGACCATGTAATGGCCTTTTAGGCCTTTTAGGTTCCCTCCACGTGAATAGGAGTTCACTTGTCAAATAATAAGAATTATATGACACCGGGAGGAAGGGATCAGGATTTTAGAGATGTGTAGGTGGGGCATGGCCAAAAAATTTTTGGGAACCATTGGACTAAAGCAGTTATGGTGACCCTTTTAGAGACCAAGTGTCCAAACAGAGCAGCAGGGCAAGCTCTGTGCTGGGGGAGGGAGGAAGCACTCAAATTGGGCTGCTAGGGAGAGGAGTGGGGCAAACTCTGTGCTGGGGGAGGAAGGAAGCGTTCCTATTGGGCTGGTGGGCAGAAGGGCAGGGCAAACTCTGTGCTGGGGTGATGGCACACATGCCAACAGAGGGCTAGAAGTGCCCCGTCTGGCACATGTGCCATAGGTTTGTCACCACTGGACTAGAGCATCCCATGTGGCTGTGTTCCATGCTTGACACATGCCTTGGACAAGGAGGATCAGTGAAGCTAGGCTGCTCCCATTGTATCTCACATTTGCTCATAAAATGCTTCGTTTTCTCCTCCTCCTCCTCCAGTGGATTTATAAGCAGGAATGGGCAAACGTTTCTCCTCAAGGTCAACGTTCTTTCAGTGAAAATTCACCTGGGGAGGGGGGCATCTGTTCTTTTGGGGAAAGAGCCAGAGTCAGCTCTGAACTTTCCTTTTGTCTACACCCCAATCAGTGCTGTTCCTGTTTTCTTTTAAATACCAGGTTATGTATATTTTTCCTTTTTCGTTCCTTTACATACAAAGGACAAAGTACTGTGGAGCTTTTTATAAGAGAACAAGAACTAGCTTTAGTTTTGCACTAGTTAAGCAAAACTGCCAACAATAACTTGATGTAAATAATCCAAAGACCCCCGCCCAAAGTGACATAAGGCCAACCTCACCTATCAGAGCCATTAAGCATTAGACTGTAATAACCTCATTAATACAACAATATTAATAAGCAGCACTATGACAGCGATAAGGCAGCAGTAGCAGCATTCAATGGGAGTTCAGGGCAATTGCTTAGAGAACCAAGGAATCTTATTGGCAATGAAAAGCCTGCTGAAATAGGGAAATATTTAGGGAGCTACAGAAAGTTAACAGTGAAATAGCTGCCCTTATCCCCACTGTCAGATCATTACAGAGGATGGGGACTATGGGAAAGAAATACAGTGGTGCCTCGCTTAAAGAGCATAATGCGTTCCACAGGATTGCTCTTTAAGCGAGTTTGCTCTTTAAGCAAAACACCATTGTAAATGACCAATTGTGGGGGGGGGGGATTGTGAACCCCGATTTATTTGTTAAGCGAGTTTTTGGTTGGTTTTATTTGTTAAGCGAAGTGAATATTCAGAGAAAATTCTGCTCTTTAAGCGAGTTACTCTTTAAGCGAAACGCTCTTTATGCGAGACACCACTGTATTAGAAGTGTTGGAGAGGGTATCTACTCAGTAGCATAGTGTGGGGAGCAGGGGGGCTTTTGGGGCGTATGGGTTTTCTTGGACTACAATTCCCAGAAGCCCTAATGGGAACGGGAGCCAGCGTCCTAGGCCACCGCCAGGGGGCGGCAAATTTGGCTGAATCCCATGCTACGCTACTGTACATCTTTCATGTCATTTACATTTATTCTGTCCTTGCTCTGCATGCTCATTATTTCTGAAATGGAAAGGACATAAGTTTTGTGTAGAGACAGTAATAATAGCAATGGTACAGTGAACATACAGGTTGGAGTCCTATTGGTGTCTGTAAATGGTTTGCATAATTTGCCATAGCTAATGGCTACTAATTGATGAGGTGCCAGGGAACATCTCTGTTGCACAACCAGGTATGTGATCAGGTACATGATTGAACATGTCATGGCGCCTCCTAAATTAGGCACAATTAATTAGAACAAGGGAGATAAAATTTAAGTTTATGTCCAATGCTAAAATCTATGAAAATGTTGATATAACATGTATAAGCTGTATTGTTATTTCCCGTTTTCATGTGTTCCTACATGCTGGCAGTGGTGTTATCCTTTGACATGCTTTCTCTCTTCATCTACCAGAATGAAGACTTATGACAAAGGAAGGGCAAAGAGGAAAGTCAACAATCAAGTGGAAGCAAACAAGATAACAATAAGTAATAAAATCCTAAATGATGTTTTTATCTAGTCCTCATTCCACTGATTATTCTTGAACAATAAAAAAACAAATTGGCAAAAGGTATAATAAATCAATTTTTAAAACTCAGCCGCCTTCTAATATGTAATTATTGAAATAGATATTAGTTTTGCATCACTTGGGACAAAGCATCCAATCTTAGATACTTCCATGTCAGTCTTAACACATGTAATTCAAATCATAGAAATTTTTGAAGTGGTAGCTGTGTTAGTCTGTGCAAGCATATCAGAGAGTAAAGAAAACAACACAGAACAAAAGACACACACACACCCAAAAAAGCTGTGGCACCTTAAAGACTAACTCATTTATTTTAATGTTAGCTTTCATCGAAGTAGTGGACTTGGTCCACAAAAGCTAACATTAAAATAAATGAGTTAGTCTTTAAGGCACCACAGCATTTTTTGTCTTTTGTTTTGTGTTGTTTTCTTTACTCTCCGATATGTTTACAAATCAGTGTGGCTTTTTACAACTGGTAATAATAGAAGATCTCTGATTGGTATTCAGATTTGCTGCAACTTTTACAATAGCATTCTACCATCAAAATGCATACAAAAAAGTTCCAATAAGGGTAAACACAGACACACACCCATAGCTTGCCCTGGGAGGGATAAAGCCAGGCACTTGGCTCCCTCCCCACTAGGACGGGCTGTGGATGTGAGCAGACACACTCACAGGTCACCCTGGGAGGGAGCGGGCCAAGCACTTGGCTGATCCCTGCCAGGATGGGGTGCGGGTATGAGCAGGCACACATCCGCAGCTCACCATGGGAGGGGTAAGACCAGGCACTTGGCTCCGATCCCCACCAGGATGGGCTGCGGGTTCACACAGACACACACCTGCAACTCGCCCTGGGAAGGAGCGGGCCAGGCATTTGGCTCCTGTACGAAGCGCACAATCCCTCCCAGGGCAAGCTGCAGGGGGGTGTCTGCGTGAACCCGTGGCCCCTCCTGGCAGGGAGGGAGCCAAGCACGTGGCCTGCTCCCTCCCAGGGTGAACTGCAGGTGTGTGTCTGCCCGCACCCGCAACCTGTCCTGGTGGGGATTGGAGCCAAGCGCCTGGCACGCTCCCTCCCAGGGCAAGCTGCAGGTGTATATCTGTATGCATCCGCAGCCTGTCCTGGTGGGGAGGGAGCCAAGCGCCTGTCCCGATCCCTCCCAGGACAAGCTGCAGGCCTGCAGCTGTGGCAATGACAGGAACTATGTTTTATGAAGGGTCTGGACCTGAAAGAAAAAGAGAAGGCACCAGCAAAAACTGCCCACAGATTGGGGGGGGGGGGGACACACCACAAGGAACCCACAAGCACAAACATGTCACCCACCCCGAGGCTGAGTAGCGGAGCCAACCCAAAGACTCATGGGGGGAAATACTAAATCCCAGGCACGGGCCGAGCCCGGGGTGGGGCCACGCTGTAGGGACATTAGAGACCATACAGTGGTACCTCGCTTAAAGAGCATACATTCCATGGGATTGCTCTTTAAGCGAGTATGCTCTTTAAGCAAAAGACCATTGTAAGTGACTCCTGGTGATGGTGGTGGTGGGGGATTGTGAAACCCAATTTATTTGTTAAGCGAGTTTTTGGTTGGTTTTATTTCTTAAGCAAGGAAACCATTCAGAGAACATTATGCTCTTTAAGCGACTTACTCTCTAAGCGAGGCACTCTTTATGCGAGGTTTTTGCTGTATCTGTGTGAGAACTCTGGGGAAAGCTGATTCTACGTGCTAATAACATGCGTGAATCAACACAACACAATCACACTTATGTATTTCCCCATACACTAGCACACCTTGAGGGCAGTTAACAGTTAAATAACATCATGCCCCTTATGTACCGGGTACTCAGATTGCCCCTACAAAAGGGACAGAAGGCTGAGTCAACCTGAATAATGGATGAAGGGGACTCACAACCCAACAGGTGCAGGGCAGCAGTTTAATCAATGTAATCAGCCTCAGAAGAAAAGCCAAATAAACCGAACCCCTGGACAAGAACAGAACTCACAATCCCTGGGTAGCAGTAGGGCAGTTGATCCACTAATGCCCCAAAAGTGTACCCAGTGATGGGCTGCTCCTGGTTCGGACTGGTTCACCTGAACCGGTAGCAACCATCCGGAGGGGATCGCCGGGGGGGGGGAGCAAACCCCTTAGGGACCGGATCAGTCGCCTCTCTGGCCACCCTCCAGACGTCTCTTCTGGGCAGCCCAAAATGCATGTGCGCATGCATCAAAACTCCATTTGACGCATGCACACTAAAAAAAGAAGTGTGCATACGTCAAATGGAGTTTTGACACATGCGCACTTACGGACAGCCATTTTGGGCTGCCCGAAAAGGGCGCAGGCAGTACCTGGAGGAGCGGCAGTGGCGGCTTTTCCTTGCCTAGTGCCTGCCTGCCTGCCTAGTGCCTGCCTGCCTGCCTAGTGCCTGCTCCCCGACCCCAGGCTAGGTAAGTGAAGGTTTGTGTTTGGGGTGGGTGGGTGGGTTGATTTGTGTGCTATGTATTATAAGTATTTATTTTAATTTTAATGTGTATTTTTATTTTATTTTATTTTTTCTTTGGTTCCACCCACAACATCATGATGTCATGATATTGGCTCTGTCCATGGTGGGGTAGTAAAAAATTTGACAGCCCACCATTGGGTGGACCCCACCCAAGGAAAGGCCCCCCTCTAGTATAGGCAAGCAAAAAGAAAGCAAAACTGCTCTCCCAGAAAAAGGCCCAGTAAGGGAGAAAATCAGTTTTTGTTTTGTTTTTTGTTTTGCTGGTTCAAAGAGGCTGTCTCCACTTAGGGCCCTTTAGCAACCTGACCACTATTGAGCAGTGTGGTTAGATTGAACCACTACTCACCAAGCTAGGGTCATGAGGCAGCAGGCCCCTAGTGAAGGCTGCTCAAAAGGGAGAAGGATTCGTTTCCCCAATGCCGAGCAGTTAAAGAAGGGACAGGAAGGAGCCACCACCAATAAAGGCTTTTTGGCTCTTCCCTCAGTGATGGGATGCAACAGGTTCTCACCAGTTCGCCAAAACTGGTAGTAACTTTTCCCAGTGTCCCAGAGAACCGGTAGCAACTTTTGGGGGGAACCACCTCCGGGGCTTACCATTTCACTGGTTCCCCCACTGCGCATGCGCGCCAAGCAACAAAAGAATAGTATTTTATTTTATTTTTTATTTATTTATTTATTTTATTTATTTACTGGTTTGTGTTGTGGGTGGGTTGAGGTGTGTGTGTGTGCGTGCTTATTTTTATTTTATTATTTATTACTATTTATTTCTTCTTTGACCCCGCCCACGACATCATGATGTCATGGTGGGGTAGTAAAAAATTTGACATCCCACCACTGTCCTCCCTATCACAACAGGCAGACAGGCCTGCAGGATCACACCCATTCCTTCCCGGGGGTAACAGGCAAAGCCAGCACAAGGGGGTATTTTCCCCCCAGTGCTGGTCCATTCTTCTAATTTGAGATTAGGGATTATTTTCCAATTTTTAGCAATCAATAATCTCGCTGGAGTTAAAAAATATTATCAATAATTCCTTTTTGTTTTGATCAACATTTATCTCATTCAACTCCATGATCAGGGAATTTTTTGAACTTTCAATTCTATTCCCATTATTTTATTTATCTCTTCCTCTAATCTTTCCCATAAATTAATTACCTGTATATATTTGCAATCCCACCACATATGTAAATATGTCCCTAATGCTTCCTGACACCTCCAACATTTGTTGGACTTTGAGTGATCCATGTGTTTTAGTCTTACAGGAATTAAGTAATGTTTCCATAATATTTTATAATTACACTAATACCTCGGATAATGCTAAGACTTAGTTCCACAAGTCTTAGCGTTATCCGGTTTTTAATGTTGTGCGATCCATTGATCACACAACTTTTTAAAAAAGCCCTGTTCCCTTTCCAAAGAGGAAAGGAAACATGGGATCACAGGCACCAATATCTCCCGAAACACCCCTGCAGTCCCAGCCCCAATCCCACTGGGCTGTTCTGTGCCTGTTGAGGATGGGATCTCCGCCGGTAATGTACCTTTGCTTTTGCGAGGCTTGTCTCACAAAAGCAAAGGTAAATGACCAGCGGAGATCCCAGCCTCAATCCCACGCCTCTGCGAGCTGGTCTCTAGACCTGCAGGCTTTGGGGCAGAGAACCCAACAATTACAAGGCTAGAGTTTGTCCAATAAGGCAATGACATAATCTACAGCATTTATTATTATTATTCAGGCACCGAATCTATCCTGGATATTGGCTATCATCATGGTGATAGTCTTCCTGTTCTTAACTGCCTTATACATATTATCTGAAATAATAAATTTTACTACATTTAGGAGATGCTCCAGCTATGGAAATGTGGAATATACTCTCTTTAACAACTTCTGCTAGTTTTTTAAGTTCTGATGTAACTTGTCTTGAAAACTACTAAAATTGCATCACATAAGTACAGATGATGGCAAAAACTGCAAATACGCATGTTCAAAGCTACTGGAAAATGAACAACTTAAAGATAATATAACAGAATTCTCTAGCAGTCCATCAAAGGTGTCTCAGTAAAACTAATGCATAACTTCAGATTGCCTGTGAACAGTGTAAAACAGAACCGCTTCATTTTTTCCCCAGACTAGCTTTATTTTCTATTTACTACACATGCCAGTGCTACAACCTAGGATCAACAAACAACCAATTACTGGAAGAACTGCCCAATGGTGATCCTACAGAGTTATGTCTATTGTTACCCTCAGTGGTGGGATGTCAAAAAATTTACTACCGCACCATGGGTGGAGCCTAATTTGTGGGTGAAGCCAACGATGTGGGCGGAGCTGATGTTGTCAGCAGAGCCAATGTAATGGGCAGGACCATGTGACTTGGTGGGCGGGGCCAAAGTTGGTCATGTACACATAAAAATACAAATTACATAGAAATAAAAATACATAAAAATACATGTAAAACAAATATAATACACATTAAAATAAATACACATTAAATAGACATAAAAACACATAAAAATACAAATTAAATACACATAAAACACATAAAATACACATTAAAAATACACATTAAATACACATACAACACATAAAAATACACATTAAAAATAAATACACATTAAAATACACACCCACACCCCACAATCAAAGGTGAGTCACTTACCCTGGGGAGCAGGCTATAGGAGTTTCAGGCTAGCAGCTTCTCTTCCTCCTCTCTGCTTGGGAAGACAGCAAGGAGGCCATTCATGCGTGCCAAGTGCTGTAGACGCACATGCACACCAAGTGCTTGGTGTGCATTAGCAGTGGGGGAACTGACAAAAAAGTAAGCCCCCGAGGTGGTTCCCTCCAAAAGCTGCTACCGGTTCTCTGGGACACTGGGAAAAGTTACTACCGGTTCTGACGAGCCGGTGTGAACCTGTAACATCCCATCACTGGTTACCCTAAGCATCTGGAGGAACAAAGGTTCCCCCATCTTATTACAGAACAAGATGAGTTTGTCTCACTGGATGACAACATGTCCCTGTGTAAAATCTGCTTCTTATGTCTTTTCTGCACATGTCTTCAAGATCATCCTAGATCCAATCTAATTTGGAATTTCGCAACATGGGAAGAGTTGAGAGATACCTTGGAGTCAGAAATGTGGACATTTCAGATTGACAGAAAACTTGGTAGTGCAAGTGTCATTCTTTGGAATCACCATGAATTTGAGATAGGTCTTCACTTGATGCTTGTGTTCTTTAATATTAGTGTTAATTGACCTTAAACCTAATCAAATTTCTGAATCATTATTTACCCAGGATAATAAGAAAAGCAAGGTTCTGCTTGATGTAGCTCATATAGCAGTGATGGTGAACCTTGGCACCCCATATATTCTTGAACTTCTATTCCCAGAAGCTCTGATCATCAAGAGTGCTGACTTAAGCTTCTGGTAATTGAAGTCCAAGAACACCTGAAGTGGCAAGGTTCACCATCACTGCCATATAGGTACAGTTTGGTATCTTTTTCAAGTGAGAATTGTGGGACAAAGATCTGAGAAAGTGTGCTTACGAATGCACAATAGTAACAAATGGTCAGCCAATAAGCGCAAACATCGTATGAAGAAAGAGGTCCTTAAGCCTCCTTCATAGCCTGCAGATATAATGGTTGACAAGACTTCAGTGAGAAGAAGAAAATTCTTAAGAGTCATATCATTGAACATGTGCTTGCAAATACTATAGCTGACTCACTTTGGATTGGGCAAATGCGGAGAGTCCAGATGATCAAAGATTCCTTGCTTATCTAGTGTCCTATATAAGAAACATATGGTGCCTTCTGCTGGATTTGACCAAAGACCCATCTTGCTAGCTATTATTCCTCACCATGACATGGTATTCATAATTTTAGAAAACTATCATTTCGTCTAAATTAGTCATCTATTTTGTAAGCTTAAACAGAAGATTTAACTTTTTAAAGACAGAATGGTCTTCCAAACTCTATTACATTTGTTGACATTTCCTACTTCCTACCCACCCCCAAAATGAGATGCAATTTTTTGCTTTTGAACTGCTAGGTTGGTAGGAGCTGGGACAGAGATGGGAGCTCACTCCATTGTGCAGTACTCAGGTCTTAAACTGCTGACATGCAGACATTCCACTCGTCCAGTTTAGTCTCTTAACCACTTGAGCCAACACAGTCCCCATTTATCGTATTACTCGTTTTTTAAAAGCAATATGATGCTATTTCATGTTCAAATATTTCCCTAGTAATATGTGTCAGAATTAGTTTTTTTTTTCACTACTGCCACAGACTGTTTCTCCTATTAATGGGAAAGAACAGGAAGCTATGAACTTCTGCACAGCATCGTTACTTTTGGAAACATAATAAGTGTAGTGTGCTATATTTGTACATGCATATTGCAGCTGTTTCCACCCAGGCCAAAAGCGGTTGCAGATGGCTGATTTTTTTTCTGTGTGCGTGTGCTTTTTGAAGTGTAAAAGACACACAGGTAGGGTTTTAGATATGCCCCAATAGAGGGTGGAAAGCACACAGCAAGAACAGCAAATTAAGGAAGCTATAAAAGAAATCTAAGCTGACTGGATAGCTCAATGAGGTGAAGCATCTGGTTGCATAATGTTCAACTACAGACCAGCATTCACATTTATTTATTATCTTATTTATTTCTTCGTATTTCTCCACCACCCTTCTCACCGAAGTGACTCAGGAGGCGGTTTACAACTAATAAAAAAACAAAACAAAAAACATGACAAAACACAAACACTACCTAAAAACCTTAAAACTGTTAAAATTTAAATTTAAAATTTAAATCTAAAAAAGATTAAAAGCACACCAAATGCTACATCTTACTAATTAAAAAAAGCAGAGGGAGCGAGGGGTTCAGATCATCCAGTGAGCTTGGGTCACTTCCACTAAAAGTCATTTCAAGTAATTGCTGCTTTCTGCCAATACAATAATAGCGTCAACTGTATAGCTTAAATCAGTGTTTCCCAAATGCTGGTTTTTGGACTTCAATTCCCAGAAGCCTAAGTCATTTCCCCAAAGCACTGATCAGCCAATGTACTGACTTAGGCTTCTGGGAATTGAAGTCCACCTGTGGGCTGTGTACCCCTTGTTGGGAACCAAATTATTGACGTTTCTCCCACCAGTTTTCATTATTTCATCTGAATCTACTTTGGCCTTCCGTATGATATGTTCTATGTAAAGAATGAACCTTTGTCTGACACCTATCCCTGTAGGAAGCCATTCTGTCTCTGCAATATTCTAACAGTAGTTTCATAAAATAGACAGCCCAGTAAATATGTTGGAAAGTTTCAGATTGCACCTCTAAAAATTTGATAATACTGCAAATTAGATGAGATATCCCATTGCGCCCCCACCACCCAAGATGGAGATGGCACCAATGTATGGATTTAAAGTGGTCACATTATTCCATGACTTGCACTGTGGTGGTAGCACAATAGGTGCTTAATTATTCTGCCAACCAATTTGTTAGTCTAAATTTATTCCCCTCAATATCCATTTTACTATCAACTTACATCATTGTCCCATTACACAGCCATCTGGCTTGTGTAAGGCTCATTAACCAAATTAAACCTGATATGGCCCCTTGATCTTACTCCTTTAAAGGTAATTCACCGTGACAATTACCTTATTAATTAAGTGTGTTCATTCTCCAATTCTTAACCTTACTGTGGTACTCACCACAAGTGACCAAAGAAAAAGAATTAAAAACTAAACGACAACAGCCGTGCCGCATCAGTGTGGGAGGGGTGAAAAAACCAGGTACCCAGAAACCAATGCAGGTGTCCTGGCCAAAAATTCCTGTCCGGCCCAATTAAGCAACCAAGAAGTCACACTGGTGGGAAGGGAGGGAGGGTTGGCAAACAGGCCAATGCGAGGGGGGAAAGGGTACCCAGAACACGATGCCAGCCCCTCTTATAGGACTGGCCACACACACACACATGGCACCAGGCGGGTCTGTGCGTCTCCCTGGCTGGGAATGTGCAAAATGCGCGCCAGAGGTATTCACCACCATCACGCGCGCAATGCCTAGTAACAGCCTATAGCAGGGGTCAACAAACTTGGTTCTCCAGATGTTCTTGGACTTTAACTCCCAGAAGCCCTGATCAGCATGTGTACTGACTTGGGCTTCTGGTAACTGAAGTCCAAGAACACCTGGAGAGCCATGTTTGCTGACCCATGCCCTAGAGCAGGCATGCCCAAACTGCGGCCCGCGGGCCGGATCCGGCCCGCCAGGCCATTTCATCCGGCCCCCGACATGGTATAAGAACTCTTATAATTTTATTTTATTTTTTTTAAAAAAAATTTTGGGCGAACTTTTTTTTGGGGCGGAGGGATCACAAGTCAGTGAAAGAGTGATTTGCCTAGTTCCTTCCTCCTCCTGCTTAGTACTAGGAGTTCAGCCGGATCTACTTTAGAATGGCTGAATCAATACGCCAGAGTGGAGAGAGGGACTTCAGTCGGAGCTAAAAGTAAGTCGTTTGGGCATGCCTGATTTAAAGCAATTAAAAAAGAAAGCCAGGAGCAGGGGGGAGGGGGAGGGAAGCGAGGTTTAGAGTTCTTCAAATCTCTTTGTCAGGCTGCTTATATTGCAAACTTAAGATATCAGAAGAGAAGCAAAAAAAGTTCACAACTTATCAGGTGCCACAATGCATAATGCATCCACCCATCCATTGGCTGGGCAAAAGAAGTTTGTTTTGCAGCCCTTTGTAGGAGGTTTGAATAAGACCCCCGGGATGTTCCCTTACTGTCAGAAGCAACAAATGTTGCTTTTCAGCTCGCTTGTGCAAAGAAGTTTGCTCTGCAACCTTTTGCAATTGCAAAGGTTTAAAAAACCCGGGATTTTTCATCAGTTGCAAAAAGAGACGTTACTTTACCTTTAGGCTTGCCCCGTCATTGTGTGCCTGTGGAGTTGATGTGCTCTTACAAATTCAACCCACGAAGCTTTGCTCTTCTGCCTGATGTGGTGGATTTGATCTCAAATCCACCTCAAATTTAAATACTGTACAGCTCAAATTTAAATACAGGAGTTAGTCTACAAAAGCTCAAATTTAAATACAGGAGTTAGTCTACAAAAGGCCCTGGAGAATGCATTAAATTTGGTAAAGGTTTCTCTTGCTCGAAAGCCAGTCGTATCTGACTCTAGGGGTCAGTGCTCATCTATTTCAAATCCAAAGAGCTAGTGCTGTCTGCTTCTGCAGACGTTTCCATGGTCATGTGGCAGGCATGACTAGACACTGCAGCCCACAGAACACTTGTTACCTTCCCACTGAACTGGTCCCTATTTATCTACTTGCAATCGTAAAAGTAAAGGTTTCCCTTGCTCGAAAGCCAGTCGTATCCGACTCTAGGGGTCAGTGCTCATCTCTGTTTCAAATCCAAAGAGCTAGCGCTGTCTGCTTCTGCAGACGTTTCCATGGTCATGTGGCAGGCATGACTAGACACTGCAGCCCAGAGAACACTTGTTACCTTCCCACCGAACTGGTCCCTATTTATCTACTTGCAATCGTAAATGTAAAGGTTTCCCTTCCTCGAAAGCCAGTCGTATCCGACTCTAGGGGTCAGTGCTCATCTCTGTTTCAAATCCAAAGAGCTAGCGCTGTCTGCTTCTGCAGACGTTTCCATGGTCATGTGGCAGGCATGACTAGACACTGCAGCCCACAGAACACTTGTTACCTTCCCACCGAACTGGTCCCTATTTATCTACTTGCAATCTCTTGCTTTTGAACTGCTAGGTTATAAGTATATATAAAGGTAAAGGTTTCTCTTCCTCGAAAGCCAGTCGTATCTGACTCTAGGGGTCAGTGCTCATCTGTTTCAAATCCAAAGAGCTAGTGCTGTCTGCTTCTGCAGGCATTTCTGTGGTCATGTGGCAGGCATGACTAGACACTGCAGCCCACAGAACACTTGTTACCTTCCCACCGAACTGGTCCCTATTTATCTACTTGCAATCATAAAGGTAAAGGTTTCCCTTGCTCGAAAGCCAGTCGTATCCGACTCTAGGGGTCAATGCTTATCTCTGTTTCAAATCCAAAGAGCTAGCGCTGTCTGCTTCTGCAGACGTTTCCATGGTCATGTGGCAGGCATGACTAGACACTGCAGCCCACAGAACACTTGTTACGTTCCCACCGAACTGGTCCCTATTTATCTACTTGCAATAGTAAAGGTAAAGGTTTCCCTTGCTCGAAAGCCAGTCGTATCCGACTCTAGGGGTCAATGCTTATCTCTGTTTCAAATCCAAAGAGCTAGCGCTGTCTGCTTCTGCAGACGTTTCCATGGTCATGTGGCAGGCATGACTAGACACTGCAGCCCACAGAACACTTGTTACCTTCCCACCGAACTGGTCCCTATTTATCTACTTGCAATGTCTTGCTTTTGAACTGCTAGGTTATATGTATATATAAAGGTAAAGGTTTCTCTTCCTCGAAAGCCAGTCGTATCCGACTCTAGGGGTCAGTGCTCATCTGTTTCAAATCCAAAGAGCTAGTGCTGTCTGCTTCTGCAGGCATTTCTGTGGTCTTATGGCAAGCATGACTAGACACTGCAGCCCACAGAACACTTGTTACTTTCCCACTGAACTGGTCCCTATTTATCTACTTGCAATTTCTTGGTTTTGAACTGCTAGGTTGGCAGGAGCTGGGACAGAGACGGGAGCTCATTCCGTCCTGCAGTACTCGGGAATCGAACTGCTGACCTTCCGCCTCCCAGTCAGCGTCTTAGTGACTTGAGCCACTGCAGTCCCATATGTATATATGCAGTACTGTAAAGCTATTTAGATACACTGTATGTCTATAGTGGCTGCACTCTACTCTGGCAGCAGAGGTAGCTCTAGTTGATGGGGCAAACTGTCCCCAGCTAATCAGTGGCATCTCCGCTGCCGGCATGAGATTTCCCATTGATCAGCTGACTGGCGGTATAGAGATGTCCCAGGTAAGCCGATTGGCAGTCACGATGGCATCAGAGATGCTGTGGACCAAATGGTTATGTTCTCCTTCATCAGCTGGAAATCTGTCTGCACTACCAGGGCAGATCAAAGCCACTGATCAGTGAAAACAGACTCCAGCTGATCAAGGGAGACCATTCCTAGCTATCTCAGAAAACAAAACAAAACAAATAAAATACACAGTAGCACTTTAAAGACTAACTGCTATTCCAAGCTAATCACCCACCAGTAATTCTTTTTTTAAAAATGTTTATTTGAAGAGTCCTAGTGCTATGACACTTTGAATAAATATTTTTTGAAAAAACAATGCACTATAGCAATAGAGGGGCTCCCACTGATTGGTAGTAACTGGTGTCAGCTGATCTGCAGCTGTAGAGAGATGCAGCAGATCTGTTAATGCTGCCTCTGCCAATCAGCTGTAATCTATGTCACCTCCTGCTGCAAGTTTATCTGGGCTTTCCCAGGTAAACATTAACAGGAGTGGGCACAAAGTCTAAACCAGTGATGGCAAACCTTGGTAGTTCAGGTGTTATGGAACTTCAATTCTCAGATGTCCTGATAACCAGAAGTGCTGATTTAGGCTTCTGGTAATTGAAGTCCAAGAACACCTGGAGTGCCAAGGTTCACCATCACTGGTCTGAAGTGATTTATTTTACACTGATTCAAGTATTGGTATAAGTTGGAAGTCAAAATTGATTTACAGTATTATGGCTGTGCATTGTGTAATTCCTGATTTTAAATTGATTGGGAGACCCAATGCTCGCTAATTTTGAAGTTCCCCCACCCTCTGAGGCTGCAGCAAGCCAGGCAGGACATGATGTCAGGAAGCAGATCTTTTCTAAGGCTAATGACTTTTCATTGCTAATTAAATTCCAAAGTTTCAGGTAGGTGGGGTTTTAATTGGCAATGAAAAGTCATTAGCCTTAGAAAAGATCTGCTTCCTGACATGATGTCAGGAAGCGGGTCTTTTCTAAGGCTAATGACTTTTCATTGCTAATTAAATTCCAAAGTTTCAGGTAGGTGGGGTTTTAATTGGCAATGAAAAGTCATTAGCCTTAGAAAAGATCTGCTTCCTGACATCATGTCAGGAAGCAGATCTTTTATAAGGCTAATGACTTTTCATTGCTAATTAAATTCCAAAGTTCCAAGTGCTGGGGTTTTAATTAGCAATGAAAAGTCACTAGCCTTATAAAAGATCTGCTTCCTGACATCATGTCAGGAAGCAGATCTTTTCTAAGGCTAATGACTTTTCATTGCTAATTAAAATCCAAAGTTTCAGGTAGGTGGGGTTTTAATTAGCAATGAAAAGTCACTAGCCTTAGAAAAGATCTGCTTCCTGACATGATGTCAGGAAGCAGATCTTTTCTAAGGCTAATGACTTTTCATTGCTAATTAAAATCCCACCTACCTGAAGCTTTGGAACACAACAACAGCTCCTTGGATGCCACAATGACCAAGCTGGATGTGAGTTTCTAGGATCTGTCATATTTTTTTAAAAGGACACTTTTAAAGGACACCGCGAAGGCGGCAAAGGAGGAGCCGGCGAAAGAGGAGCCGGCGGCAAAATCGTTAGTGGTGGTGGTGGCGGCGGCAAGGCTGGGTGGATTGATGTACCATGGAGAGATAGTTCGGCCCTCGGAGCATCTGATAAAATGTTATCCGGCCCCCGGGCCGAAAAGTTTGGGCACCCTTGCCCTAGAGTGATGGAGTAAGAAAGTACAGTACAGTATAGGGAAATGTTTGGAATTTTTATTGTAAACTTAATCACAGTCATATAATCAAGGCTGATCATCATAGCTGTTGTAACCATATTCACATAGTCATTAGTTCCCATTATAGTAACAATAGGGGCTGCAGTGACTCAATGGTTAAGAAGCTCACCTTGCTACCTGGAAGTCTGGCAAGTCGGCAGTTCGAGACCTGGGTACTGTATGATAGATTAAGCACCTGTCTCTGTCCCAGCTTTTGGGGACATGAAAGGAGCCTCATTTGGCCATTCCCTGAGCAGAGTTTCTTCTGCAAAAATCATTTCAACCCAGAATAATTTCTGACATGAAATTATTATTATAGCAACAATTTTCAAAATAACATTTTCCTACTATTCCAAAGTAACTAAAGTGTTGGTTCAATAACTTTAAAAGAAGGCTTGAATGTAGAAGCACAAAACACAGAAGGAAACAACAGTTTTGCAAAATAATTTTCTTTACCATTTAGCGAAGCCTTGCCATGGCTTAGTGGCTAAGATGCTGGACTTGACAGCTGGAAGGCCAGCATGTCAACAGTTCAAGACCTGAATGGCTTAGTGGCAGTGGTGGGATGTCAAAAATTTTACTACCCCACCGTGATGTCATGGCAGAGCTAATGCCATGATGTCATGAAGTCATGGGTGGAGCCAAAATCATGATGTCATGACATGGCCGGGCCAAAGAAAAAATAATAAAAAATAAGCTCACATACACACACACAATACAAACCCGTAAATAAATTTAATAAATAAATTAAATAAATTAAATAAAAAATACATTAAAATACACCCACTCACCCACCCCAAACACAAATCAAACAGAGCTTTTAAACCAGAGCTTAAAGCTTATTCTGGCTAATCTTTCTCACACTAGGTCAGATGGAAGGAACTACAGAATGAGCTCTTCACAAGATGGCTTCATTTTAGCACTTTTCAACTTTTCAACAATTAAAGAAGTTAGGTACTAAGTCTTTCCCTAACCAGATCTCTAGGATAATATACCTTAATGTAAATGTAAAACAGTTGTACCTCCTTAAGGGTTCTCCAATTGGAACAGCAATTGGAACAGCACAGGTGTAGCTTATTGATGAGGTAACTCCAAGACTTTGCTTAAAAACCCCAAGCCAGGCCTTTTTAGGAACTGTGGTAGTACGTCAATAAAGGTAAAGGTATTAAATACACATTAAAATACACACAGACACGCCACATATAAAGGTGAGTCACTTACCCTGGGGAGCAGGCTATAGGGAGCTTCAAGCTAGCAGCTTCTCTTCCTCCTCCCTGCTTGGGAGGACAGCAAAGAGGCCGTGCATACGTGCCAAACACTTTAGGCATGCATGCACACCAAGTGCTTGGCACGCATGCGCAGTGGGGGAACCAGTGAAAAGGTAAGCCCCCCAAAAGCTGCTACCAGTTCTCCAGGACACTGGGAAAAGTTAGTACCGGTTCTAGAGAACTGGTGAGAACCTGTTACATCCCATCGCTGCTTAGTGGGGGTAAGGTGCTGATCTTACAGACTGGAAGGACAGGGTTCGATACACGAGAGCTGTACAATGGGGACCATAAAAGGAGCCTCATTTGGGCATCCCCTGCAAAAGTAAACAAAACAAAGACCTGAGTGCTGCATGACAGTGTGAGTTCCTGTCATCTGTCCCAGCAACTGACAACCTAACGTTTTGAAAGCAAGAAATTGCAAGTTGATAACCTAGGTACCACTTCAACAGGAAAAATAACAGTGGTACCTAGTTATCTACTTGCAATTTCTTGCTTTCAAAATGTTAGGTTGTCAGGAGCTGGGACAGATGACGGGAATTCACACTGTCGTGCAGGACTCAGGTCTTTGTTTTGTTTAATGATTTCTGTAATTTTTAATGTTTTAAGAGTTCGTAATTTCCTGAGTGTTGGGATATTAATATTGTGAGCTGCCAAGAGTCGCTCTGGTGAGTGTGGCGGCTATATAAGTTTGAGCAATAAATAAATAAGCAGCTAAGGAAGTGAAGGCCCAATGCCTGCCACATGACCATGGAAACATCTGCAGATGCAGACAGCGCTCGCTCTTTGGCTGTAAACAGAGATGAGCACTGTCTGCTAGAGTTGGACGTGACTGGTTTTTGAGCATGGGAGACCTTACATCTTTAATTATAATGGAGAGGGGTTCCCTATACCACAAGGAGGAAATGAAGGCAGCTACAGAACATAGATTGGAATAAGATGTTACTACTTTATAGCTAAGATATAAATCTCTTGCACATTTCTTGTGTGGGCAGTGTGGTGGTCATCCATCCCCACTGAACTTCATGTACCTAAGTAAATGACAACGACATAGATCAGTAATTATAATGACGTAATTAACATTCAAGATGAGATACACAAGAGGATACACCCCTTTTCTTTGTTCTTTAGAAAGTACAAATTTTTCCTCATGGTCAATTTTTGCTCCAACTTGCTTTCAGGATGGGCATGTCAACACGGTGTCTGGTGGGCAAGGTCAATTTTTGGGGTCTTCCCGTCCTGAGCTGTTTCTTTGCCCTTCTTCTCCAAAGCACCACAGGAAGGGAGCTCAAGTCAGTGATTGCAGTAAGTACAATGGTACCTCACTTAAAGAGCATAATGTGTTCCGCAAGATTGCTCCTTAAGCACGTTCCTCTTTAAGCAAAACACTCAGGGAAAGTGCCATCACTGCCATCGTAAGTGACTGATTGTGACTTCGGGGGGGGGGGATTGTGAACTCCAATTTAGTTGTTAAGTGAGTTTGTGGTTGGTTTTAGTTATTAAGCAAGGGCAGCCATTCAGGGAAAATTATGCTCTTTAAGGGAGTTCATCTCTAAGCAAGGCTCTCTTTATGCGAGGTTTTGCTGTAGGTTTCTTTTCACTGACAACAATGAGATTTTACATTTTGGATGGATGGTAAATAAATTCATGAATAGAATCTACTGTACCATAAATAGCATCTTTATATTCAAGGAGGGAGGGGTTACAACAGGTTAAAACAAGGGTTTGGGTGGACCCTACGGTAGCGGGTTATATTTTGTCTTCTACCAGTTTCTGTGCTACTTTCCCAGATGCTGATATTTCTCTTTGAGTTTGAATGGAAATGTGCTGTTATGAAACTCGATAGTTTGTTCCAACATTCCAGTGTCAAACGCAATACTGTCTGAAGATATGCGAGAGCCTTTAATTTCCCCAGAACCATTGCACCTCCTAAGCTTACACGGGATGGTGTGTGTGTGTGTGTGTGTGTGTGTGTGTGTGTGTGTGTGTGTGTTTTCACTGTTGTTGCTCTGCTGTTGTCTTCTTTTACCCTTGCTCTGTCTGATTTTCCATGATTGTCGGCCGATTGCTGTTTATTTATTTTTTTAAAAAATTAATACTACAGCACCCCATTTTTAAACAGAAGCAAAGTAGTCCTTAGCGCCTTCATTTGGCTTTGCAGTTTTCAGGTTTACCAAAATGCCTTCCCCTTCCATCAAGGTCTCTAATATGACATGTCATAACATGACAATTGCCTGGTTGCCACTCAGGGCCATAGCCAGGATTCTAGATGTGGGTGGGTGAATATTTTTTCAGAATGGGCAACAATGTCATCTATCTCTGTCTCTGTCTCTGTCTCTGTCTCTAGATGTAGATGTAGATGTAAATGTAGATGTAGATGTAGATGTATTATAAGCATCCAGGAGACTGAGGGTGGACAAACTGCTAACTCAGGTTGGGTGAAGCCCATCCTGGCCACCCCCTGGATATGGCACTGTTGCCACTCGGGAAGTATACCCACTTGTGCTTCTCATGGCATTCCTGTTCCAACAACCTCACTAACAGTCTCCCCTTAAATCTACCTGTAGGAGCACAACATTAACTGGTGCCCCAAATATGTAGGAATGTTTGAGTATTAATAGAGTATAGCTGGGTAGTAAGGTAAACCTATGGCTGTAAATCAGAAGCAATCATTCAGCATGCTCATGTTAATGTAAAAAGAATACTGTGTACTGTTCCAAGAACTCCATACCTGATAAGGCTTAGGCATGAACAGAGAAGCTCCTAGATATGCCTTTCATGTGTACAGGCTTATTAAAGGGCAACAGGGAAGCATTCTCACAACCAGTCCTCCAGCAAAGGGTAAAAAAGTAGAAACTATTTTGGATTGAGGTCCAAGCAAGCAGTGACTATTCAAGACTATTAAAATCAAGAGGAAAAAGATCGCCAAAGTGATGTGACTACCTCTCAGACCAGTGATGGTGAACCTTTTAGAGACAGAATGCCCAAACTGCAACCCAAAACCCACTCTGTGCTGGGGAGAGGGAGGAAGTGCTCCCATTGGGCTGCTGGACAGAGGGGCGGAGCAAACTCTGTGCTGGAGCAATGGTGCATATGCCCACAGAGAGGGCTCTGAGTGTCCCCTCTGGCACGTGTACCATAGATTCACCACCACAGTCTCAGACTCATCTTTAATTATTATAATATTGTTGTACTAATGTTGACATCCATAACAATTCTGTATTCAGTTTAAGTATTGTATACAATCTGTTAGTTCTAGAACTTCCTCCTATGCCTTGCCTTATGTTCACGGAAGAACACAGGAAACCATGCTACATAAATGCCCACTACCAAAGTTCTGTTTTATATTAGGCTTTTCCAGCCTGAGTTTGGATAATTGCAATGAGGTAACTATGGAAATTGCATAGCCTCCCTCCCTTTAAGTAGACTTGCATTCAGTTGTGCTGGAATAGGACTACATGCTCTCATTTTAGCAATACTGCTGTTGTTATCATTTAATTTAGGTAAACTACTTTAACCGTAAACTCTAGTTTCTCTGAAAATTGATCCAGACTTCAATCCCATTTCTCCAGGTTTTCCGATCTGGCGACCGCAGCCCTCTTTCCACTTTTCCTACTAATCCAGTCAAAGAAGATGTTTGGCCACAAGGATACGGGCAACTTAGTCAGGTTTGATAAGATGTTCTTAGAAATAAAAGAATACATGTTAATCAAAGGACACTACTAACCTTAGGCTCCAATAATTTCCAGGTGCATTTGGGTACAATTAACTCAAGACACCATTCTCAATTCAGGGAACTTTGTCCCTCCAGATAACACTGGACTGCACACGCATCCTCATTTGCTATGCTATGTTTGGCTGATCTCACCTAGTGTCCAATAGCATCTGAGGAACAAGGTTTTTCTATCCCTAGTTGTGTAGACCTGGGAAGATGCAGAGAGCCCTGGCATTTCTACTTAAATCTAGCTTGAAACCCTGAAAAGCTATTGCTGACTAAGGTTAAGTTGTCAACAATACCGGGCTAGAAGGACAAAAGGCATAAAATTGTGTGGGTGTGCTTTGGTGTGGTCTTTTAGGCATCAATAAAGCGCATACACTTTCCATCCACACATCTCACAGAAAAGAGATTTCTCTGAAGAGGAGGACTGTTGTGTCCATGAAGTCTCAATGTATGAACCTGATGTTTTTCTTTTGGGGCTGGTGTGAAGGGAAACCCTGGACACTACATGGTCTTCTTTTCAGACACATCAATGATGGTGTGGGTGAGATTAAATAACTCCCCTTCTCAATTGAAAGGTATGCATAATTCACTACTCCAGATTGGACTAAAATCTGAAGCCCTAAATTGGGCATCAATTGGCAACTGATGTTCTGACTCTTCATAGATTTAGACACTAAGTGGAAGGGCAAAAAGGATGTCACTCCCATACTCCACATCGTAACACTGTCTTTTGATTTCAGTAGGATGTTAGCAGCAGATATAAATTCAGCCCATCTAACATCTAGATAATAGAACACCATTTGCCTTTTTGAGACCAGAAGGAAAAGTTATTCTCTTGGGAATGGGTGAAAGTAGAGGGGTTACAGTTTACTGCATAGCAAACACAACACAACTGTCAAAAACAGTAAAGAGAAGAAACACATAATTTGGCAGTTATTTGAGATGGGTGGCCTGGGTGGTGCTATAGCCCTAGTTGCTTTGTGGCTAAATGCTTGAGCTTCTGCTGCTGCCAATCAGTGAAAGCTGGTTAGGTCATGGTACACCCTACTGCAAGATGCCCATGACTGCAGGGTAGCCCTCCCCCTTGGCAGTCAAACTGATTGATTCTTCCCTCCAAATTTAAGTTCTATCTTCTTTTTGAAGCAGTAAAAATATAATATCAGTGATCTCAATTTCAATGTTACATACAGTATATTGATGACATGAGGCTCTGAAATCATTAGCCCAAAGCTCAGCTCTAATAGTTTCTTATCCCATGAATGCCTCCAATTGCAATGAATATTACACTCCCAAGATGCACAGTCTATGTGGATGGATTCTTCTTTCATGTCCCGATCAAACCTTGACCTGCCAAAATGAAGCAACTTCCTTGGCTTTGTCATTAACCAAATTTAAGTCCTCATCAGTGCAAGGTTTTGGCAGTAATCAACAGACTAGTAATTGAGCTGGATTCTATATCTCTGTACATTCACACAGCATGTTGCTAGCTGCCAGCAGGTACCACCTGAGCATTTTAGTCTTACATTTAGGCACTCGAACCATCAGCATATTCAGAGTACTCCAAGTGATGTAGGGTAGGCTGAGTTCCTCAACTATACCCTCCTTTAATGCTGTTCTTTGTCCAGTGAGCTCCTTCCCCCATCTTCTAATATGGTTTTGGTCTCGTGTACTGTAGGGTGACCATAAAAAAATCGATGTCGGAATATTTTCAATGGGAACCCCACGAAGTGATCAGCCTTTCCGGATTTTAAGGTAGTTAAATTTTGAGCACAAGTGGAGCATGTTAACCCATGCTACTGGATGCTCAAAGTTACAAAAAATGTGTTTTTTGGGCTGACTAGCAACGTTTTGGGGGCGTATCTCCGGAACTACTCATTATTTTCTCATGATTTCAAATTAAAGGCAATATTATTGTAACTAATTTATATTCTATATATATTTATTGCTACTTCTAGTCGAACTGAGCTATAACAGCTTCATCATCATTATATCATGATTTTCATGTAAATTTAGATTTAAGGAGACATTTTCTTTATTTTTTTTTCATTTTTACATCTAATTTCCGAAACCAATATTCGTTATAATGTATATTATTATTTTTTTTCAGATTAAAATAAAAGAGTAAAACAATGGCTTCCACCTCCGCCATAAGCAGCAGAACCAAAGACAAAATTTTCATTGTGGGCTAACCAGCCCACCCGATAACCGGTTGTAAATTGCCCTCTAATAGTAAAGTTTTGGCCACTTTGTTCTACAATTTGTGTACTGTGAAATTGAATCTAAGAGATTCAGCAAGAATTACTATACAAGAAGTACTTGTTTTTTGGGGAGAAGCTCGGATTCCTACAAAACATGTGAAAGATACTATTAGTAAATTAGAGAAACTTCACGCAGAGTGGAGAAATGTACAAAAGGACCTGAATAAAAAATCAGAAGCTGCAAAGAACAAAATGAAAGAGTTTGCCTCAAAGGTAGATGATATCTTTGATGTCACCCATCAAGATGCCTTGGCCATGATGAAATCAGAAGAAGACAAGGAGTATTCTTTTGAAACAAAGGGATAAAGGTCAGCCAGGCTCTATGCTTGGAGTTGATCTGAAGTTAGCTCGAGCTGAAGAATATTGATCTTTTGCTAGGTACGTTTACGTCCCCTGGTTTTTATTGTTTAGTTTTTACCCAAGCACCAACAAAACAAGATAACCAACCTAACTATTTTCATAATTAATTTGGTCCTTTTCTTTCTCTTCTTTTGTTCATAGAAAATGATGATGAAGAAGATGAGGACAGTGATGAAGAGGAAAACACATGCAATGAATATATCGAGGATGTGCTGCAAATGGACGTTTGTACTTCTCAAGAAACCGAGGAACTTCCTGGACCATCTCAAAGCAAAAGGATGAAGCATGGGGTTAGGGAAATTTTAACCATGAAACTATCTCTGTTATTGGATTGGTGCAAGGTATCTGACAGAAATGCCATGAGAAATGCCACACAAATACTCATAGCTACCATAGAAGCACTTGGGGAGAATCCTGACGAGTTCAAAGTGTCAAAAACCTCCATCCATGAACAGCGAAAAGTATTCAGAGACAAATACACTGAGAAGATCTTGGAACGAATTGATATCCCAGAGAAGGAAGCTGTTGTAGTTCATTGGGATGGGAAAATGTTACCAGACGTTCTAAAGACAGAGCAGAAAGAAAGAATCACTGTTTTAATTTCTTATGGTGAAAATGAACAACTGCTAGGAGTTCCTGTAGCAGACAGCAGCACTGGTGAAAAACAAACCCTGGCTGTTTATGAGTGTCTCGAGGAATGGGGTGTCTCCCATACTATCAAGGCAATGTGTTTCGACACCACTGCATCAAACACAGGAAGGTTCAAAGGGGCCTGTACAATTTTGGAACACATGTTGGGTAGAGAGCTGCTTTACCTAGCTTGCCGCCACCATATTCTTGAAGTCATGTTGAGAGGTGTTTTCGAATGTAAATTTGGATCAACAACTGGGCCTCAATCTGATATATTCAAGAGATTCCAAAATGTGTGGGCAAAGCTCAACAAGAAATAATATGACATGTGTATCAGCAACGAAATTGTGAAAAAACATCTACCTTCTGAAGCAATTGCCAACATAACTGTGGATTTCAACACTAAACTCACGAAATCACAACCCAGAGATGATTACAGGGAGCTCCTACAATTGGTATTGGTGTTTGTAGGAGCACTGGATGGAACGGAAGGTGAATTTAAATCTCCAGGTGCCATCAGTCATGCCAGGTGGATGGCAAAGGACATCTATTGTCTGAAGATATTCCTATTCTGCGGACAATTCAAACTGACTGATGAAGAACACAGTGCCTTAGAAGCTGTCTGTATTTTTCTCATTAGAGTGTATTGCAAAGCTTGGTTCAATGCCCACAAAGCACACTCGGCTCCCAAGCAAGACTTTGATCTCTGGCGATATTTGTTGGACTATCAGGAGATTGACAAGGATATCTCTGAGAGAGCTCTGGTGAAATTCTCAAACCATTTGTGGTATTTCAATGCAGAATTGGTAGCCCTCGTGTTCTTTGATCTTTCAATTTCAGATGAAGAAAAATCGGAAATGGCGAACAAAGTCCTCCTAACTCAGACCGAGACTGGGACAGAAAATTCAAGAATTGTAAACCCCAAATTTCGAAGACACCAGTTGGAAGAACTGGTTGGTGCAGGGTTATCTGGTTTAATTACCAAGGGTACCATGAATTTCTTTGAGCGTTTCCAGATTAACGCAGATTTTCTCAGAGAACCCCCCCAGTAGCTGTCCTGAAAATATACATTTTAAGGAAGGATTGGGGATTGTGAAGTCACTAAAGGTCGTTAATGATGTGGCAGAACGAGGAGTGAAATTAATTACAGACTTTAATAACCTTCTCACCAAAGATGAGGAGCAGAAACAATATGTTTTACAAGTAGTACACAAATGCTGAAAGCTGTATCCTGATGTTTCAAAAAACACTTTGAGCAAACCTTTAGAATAGATTATTCATTATTGTTTCCTTCTTAGAGATGTTAAACATTGTAATGTCACTCTCTTTTCTTATTTAAATACATTGAAATATGTAAAAAACAAAACATTCTGTCATTTTATTCCATCATAATTAATTTCATACTTTGAAAAATATAAAATAATTCTCAAATCATAAGTTCATTAATAGAGGTTCCAAGTCACATTTTTGATGAAAAAGGTTGTTATAGCTCGGTTCGACTAAAAGTAGCAACAAATATGTATAGAATAGAAATTACTTACAATATTGCTTATGATTTGAGACATAAATCATGAGAAAATAATGAGAAGTTTAAGAGATACGGAACAAAGACGTTGCTAGCCAGCCAAAAAAATCGAGTTTTTTGAAACTTTGAGCGCCCAGCAGCACGGGTTAACATGCTCCAATTGTGCTCAAACTTTGGCTATCATAAATTCTGCAAAGACTGATCATTATATGGCATTCCCATTGACAAAATTTGGGAAATAATTTTCTCCCATTATCACTGAGGTCACCCTAGTGTACTGTCAAGAATGTTTGTTCTTGCCATGATGCTCTTCCTAGATCTGAGATGGTGAATTCAAGGCTCATATCCATTCATGGGGTGTAGAAGGTGATTCTCTTGCTTAGTTCCCTCAGCATCCTGCTGCTACTTCTCTCTTTTGGATAGTTTGAAGAGGCACTAAACTCTGTTGGGTATTTTTTTAATAACTTTCTCTAACTGTTAATTCCTACAGGAAGGAATGAAGCAACAATATGTGCTTGGGCAATTTATAAGGAAGAGATACAAGCACTTTTTGAATATCAGATACCTACGAAAGGAGGCAAGTATTGGAACTAGCAAGAGACCTTTTCCTTTCCTTTTCTTTATTTTACCTAAGAATAGTTTTCACAGAACATTGAAGCTAGGCTCATGCAGCTAGGAGTGGTGAACTTCCCTATGCTGAATTGACTGAGACATGCAATGTGAAGTAAAAAATGAAGAGTGCAGTGAAAGGGAGAATTACGCAATTGACCATTGCTCAGCACAATCCTTGGCATTTCTAGATACAATTAAGAAGGATTCTTGCTAGAAATCATAAAAAGCTGCTGCAGAAAAACACAGAAGTTGTCTGACTTTCCTTATATAAGGGGGGAAAGTCATACACACTGGTATCAACACAGTGGTGGGCAGCAAAAAAAAATTGCTACCACACTGTGGCAGAGCCTATGTTGTGGGTAGAGCCTACATCATGGGCGGAGCCTACATCATGGGCGATCTAGTAATACCTGCCATATGGCCATGTATACATCTGCAAACACAGGCAGCACTGGCTCTTTGGCTGTAAATGGAGATGAACACTGCACCCTAGAGTCGGATATGATTGGCTTTTGAGCAAGGGAGACCTTGAACCACTTGCAGGGACAAACGTGATGGGGCAGGGCAGGGAGGTAGATGTGGCCACCCAATTTAACCACCACCCTGCCCAGAGGCCATACAATTTTGCTACTCCCCCCTTCCCGGGGAGGTGCAAACCTGTTGCTGCCCACCACTGGGATCAACCCCCTCTATAACATTCAAATGACATTGCAACATGCCCAAGCCCATGACAACCTCTGTTTCTGCCTGCCCATTAAAATAAATCCTGAGAATGGGATGTATTTAGAAAATCTGTTAACCAAAATGTGCACAAATACACAGAGTCTCATAACCAGATGTGGAACTAGGGTAGGACAAGAACTCTGAAGGGATTCTTAGAAATCCAATGAAAATGAAATTGCCGATATGTACATCCCTATGTGAAAGTCAAACTTGCTTCATGAAAACATTTGATTTGAGCCCTGGTGGGTTACAAAGTTTTAATTAAGGTGTGTTTTGGCCAAATCAATACAAATGGACATGATTTTCAGAGGCTGTGTAACTTTAATTAATTTTAGTTTTATTGCAGCAATGAAATAAAAAAGGCGACTGATTCTTGGGAGGCAAGCTATAAGAAACCTGGGGAACATAGTGAAAAGTAGAGACATCACATTGCAAACAAAAATTCATGTAGTCAAAGCAATGGTATTCCCAGTGACAATGTATGGTTGTGAGAGCTGGACCATTAGGAAAGCTGAGCGCAGAAGAATAGATGCCTTTGAGATGTGGTGCTGGAGGAGAGTTTTGGGAGTCCCCTGGACAGGGAGGAGAACAAATAGGTCAATCTTAGAAGAAATCAACCCTGACTGCTCCCTTGAAGGTCAAATAGCAAAGATTGGAGATGAAGTACACTAGTACCTCAGATAACGATGAGACTTGGTTCCACAAGTCTCGTCATTATCTGGTTTTTAACGTTTTGTGATGCATTGATCGCACAACATTTAAAAAAAGCCCTGGAGGTGGGGAAAGCCCAGAGACAGCTTGGATCGGGTCCTTTGATCTCCCTGGAGCAAGCAGGTGGGTCAGAGAGCCCGAAATGGGTCAAAAACCAGACTTTTTTTTTACTCATTTCAGGCTCTCTGACCCTCCTGCCTGCTCCAGGGAGATCAGAGTACCCGATCCAAGCTGTTTCTGGGCTTCCCCGACATCCCTGGCCAGTGCAACAAGCCAAAACGTCAGGGTTTGAACCATGACATTTTGGCTTGCTCCACTGGCCAGGGACATCAGGGAAGTCCAAAAACAGCTTAGATCGGGTCCTCCAACCTGCCCAGAGTTGGAAGTCTGTGTTTTTTACCCATTTCGGGCTCTCTAATCTCCCTGCCTGCTCCAGGGAGATCAGAGGAGCCGATCTACAGCTGCAGGATGGCTGGGGAAGCTGACGGGGACTCCCCGTGGGCTTCCCTAGCCACCCGCCCATGGCTCCGCAGCCATGGGGTGGCTGGGGAAGCTGACGGGGGAGCTCCCCATCAGCTTTCCAGCCACCCCACCCCTGCCTCCGCAGCTGCAGGCTGGCTGGGAAGTCACCCTGCTGCTACAAAACGACTGCATCGAATAACGCTAACAGATCGTTATCCGATGCAAAACGCTAACAGATTGTTATCTGATTTTAGCGTTATCAGATGCAGTTGTTATCCGAGGTATTACTGTACTTCGGACTTCAAATGAGAAGAGAGGATTCACTTGAGAAGGCCTTGATGCTGGGGAAGGTGGAGGGCAAAAGAAGAAGGGGTGGCTAAAATGAGATGGCTAGATGATATTGTGGATGCAGTGGGCACAGAGCTGGGTGGGCTGAGGAAGATGGTGGAGGACAGAGGTGACTGGAGGACAATGGTCCATAGGGTCGCAAAGGGTCGGAATCGACTGTGCAACTGAACAACAAATGTTAGTATATGCTGGTGGTGCATCTGACATGAATAAAGAAAGACACTGTGTAATTGATGTTACATTGTAAAGGTTTGTGTTTACTCATATATGTACTACCTTGTAATGGGTAAGGAACACTGCTCCTTCACTGTCTAATGCTATGTCAAGTCAACTTCACTCAACAGTAGCTATTTCACATATCACAGCAAGCCATGAATCCTGGATTGCAGTGTGTCATAACAAGCAAATAATTTACTTCTCCCTTTGGAAGATTAAACAAACTAGGAAGCCACAACTAATACTTCAACATTATTACCATCTCTGGAATAAAGTAAACAAGTGTCTCAACAAGCCAGGATATGTAAGCCAGCTTCAGACCTGTATTTCAAAGGGGGGGGGGTTCAATCTTGGCTCAACTGAGTATAATTAATCATAGTAAGAAGTAATGGGAAAATGCTTCATTGAGGCATCCTAGTTTGCTTATTCAACTGAAAGGGGAATTGATGAACATCATCTGTTAATGAACGAAAATTCATTGTCATGACATATAAATACCGGTGAGGTCTCTTCCCTCCTTTTCTAGTTGTATGCCCGAAGTACAGATTATGATCGAAATATCATGGGTGCTCTAACCAGTCTGGCTGGACTGTATCCTCCTAGTGGAAACCAAGTCTGGAGGAATAATCTACTTTGGCAGCCCATACCAGTCCATACTGTGCCAGTTGAAGATGAAAAGGTAAGGAAATACACAGCGTTCTTCACCTACGAACAGTTTTCTTAAGGGAGAGACCTTCTGGACTTGTCATGGAGCATTCAGACTTCCGGTATGACTTCCCAGGATCCAATGCATTGCAGACTGAGATTCCTTTGGAAGAACTACCATTCCCATAACACTCAACACTCTCTAAGCCAGGAGTTCCCAACTGTTGGCTGGACCAGGCCTGTGGCACCATTTGCTGTGGCACACTACAGCTGCCACACCCAGAATTGAAAGTGGACAGGTTTACATCAACCATAAATGTGCCTGCGGCTAACATAAACGCATAAATGCGCCCAAGGCTGCCGTAAACATGGAAGAGGGCACATTTATTTCTGCTTCCAGGGGGGCATGGTCAGCTGTCAGGAGAGCATGGTCAGACCCACAGCATAAAAAGATTGGGAACCTCTGCTCTAAGCAATTTGGCATGACAGCAAGACATAAGGGAGTAAAAGTTCATCTTCTTCTTGCATTCCAGTTTAATTCTCTACTTCTGCAAAATTGAGAGAGCCAGATAAGTTTGTTAAGGGGGTACAGAAAAGAACTTCTCAATGAACTTAATATCTGGCTAATTATAACCTGATACAGCTGGTATTTAAGAACTCTTTTCATCCCATCATATGCTGTTCTGAAATGTCTCCTAAGCCTTGTCTATACTTTTAAGAGTAGTGGAATGCTACGACTGGAAGAAAGAACTCAAAAGTGCCAATGCACAAGCTGGACTTTGCAATGGTGTTGGGAAACCCTTTTGTACAGCATCTTATTTAAAATATGAGGTGAAATATTAATCTTCTGATTTTCTTGACTTAAATACAAACTGGTGGACATATGTTAATAAATCCTCAAAAAAGACCTTGTGTTCAAGACTTTCTTGAATACATTCTTCTCCTACTTGGTTTTAGTCTGAACCAGATAGGGAAGGAGAAACTAGCTAAATTTGCCTTTCCCTTTGAGGTAAGCCATCGGGGCCTCTGACTTTTAATTTAGAACCTGAAATTAGGTCACTTGATATACATCTATGTCTGCAGTACAAATAAGATAGAACCTAGCATACGCTGAGAACAGGAACCACATGCATCAAAGTCATAATCAGTCCATCATCTAAATGGGCAGGGGAGGCATCTTACCCAGGCATACCTTGATGTGATCCCACTCTCCTTGCATGTGGGTTAGATTCAGATACTGTATATGCAACTTTACTGGTGGAAGCTGATGTCTTGTCCATAGCAATCTCTCCAGCTCCTTTAAAATACAGTAATACCTCAGATAACGTTAAGACTTGGTTCCACAAGTCTTAACGTTATCCGATTTTTAGCCTTATCCGATGCATGCACCAGATAACCTTAAAATCCTATTCAGGTGGCTCAGATAATGTTAACTCCATAGAGATAAGCAACACAGGCTTCAAGGGAAAGTCAAGGAAACATGCTGGAAACTTAAAGAACTTTAAGAAATAATTGTCTAAAGGGTAAATACATTACAAAAACATGCCAGACCACCCTGACTTTAGGGGAACAAAGCCATACAGCATTTTTAAATTTTTGAAAATTTTATAAAGTGCTGTTTTAAAAGATCTGAACAGAACCTAGGAAAATGTTTTTGTTTAGAATAAGCCCCACTACCATGGCTTAATTTGGGGCTTTGCTGAGGTCCATTGTTGTAATAAAGGAAGTTTCCTCAGGGCTTTGCAGGGTGTGAAAAGTTTAATTGCTTTGTAGGTGAAAGGTTTCAGTGTCTGCTTGTTTTCCATTGACAATGCATGAGGCTTGCATGTTTAAAATTGGAGAGTCCCCACCCCACCCCCATGTCTGCTTTGCTTTGCTAAACTAGTCAGACTGGTTTGCAAGCTTTTGTTATTCAAATGTGGCAAGCTTGAGAGCAGGCAGCCCCCTCCCTTTCTCCCAAGAGAAACTGGTGAGTCACACCCACACCTCAGGGAATTTGAGGCAAAGGTTATCTGATGGATCGGATAACGTTAACATAATGGTTAACATAATGTTATCCGATCCAAATGTTTGCCTCAAATTCCCCAACGTTGTGCGATTTTAGCGTTACCCGATCCCCGGGTTATGACAAAGGTTCGTTTCAACACCCCCCAAAAAAGGTAACCCGAAACATCCATAGGGATGCATTGGAAAATTTAAAAATGGTCCTGAATTGATTAAAACTGAATTGATTAAAACATTAAAAATGTGTAAACCAGGATGGCATTTCCATAGGATTTGCCATTGTAAACCAGAGCAAATTTAAACCGAGGTGGTTGTAACAAAGGTTTTACTGTACTAACTAAAGAGGCATGTGGGAGATGCTATTCTGGGAGGAGCGAACTGAAATGAAACCACTTTCCATTAGAGGTTAGCTAGATATTACATCTTCTTATTTCTATTCCAGTTGCTAGTGTCTCCTACACGTCCCTGCAAGCGTTTTGATATGCTTCAAAAGGAAACCTTTCAACAAAACCAAAATCAAATTTTAATGGACACAGACAAGGTAAGAATGGCAATCATATAATATTAAATGTATCATTTGACAGCTGAATATCCTCTGTCTCCTGCTATGTATTTTCAGCAGAGCCACAATTAACTGTTTTGGCACTCTGGCCAAGCAGCACAAAATAGGCTCCCAAATTAGTTTTGTGGTTCAAAATGTGAAAAAAATAATACAGCACAGTGGTTTAGTTATCAGACTGCGGAGCTAGAGGTTTTGAGTTTGACTTCCCATGGTCTCTCCAAGGAGAACAGCCAGCCCTATGTAGCCATGGGCAAGCTGTAAAGCCCAAGACATCCCCGGAAGAAGGGAGTGGTAAACCATCTCTGTGTATTCTCTACCTAGCAAACCCTGGAAAGGATCACCATACATCAGAATTGACCTGACAGTGCACAATTGTTATTTAATACATCACTGAACACCTTGTCAACATCTCTCATCCTTCACAGGGGATCAGGAACAATGCATAGATCTGCCTTAGTCACACTTGCTATACCAGGTTTCCTCTCAGTGGTGGGCTCCAAAAATTTTTACTACCACCCTGTGGGCGTGGCATGGTGGGAGTGGCCAGGGGTAAAGCCCTGCATTGCACCAGAATTAGGACTACAGTAATACCTTGGATAACGCTAAGACATGGTTCCACAAGTCTTGATGCTATCCGATTTTTAGTGTTATCCAATCCATGTTAAAATCCTATGGGATGGATCGGATAACGTTAAAGTTCCGTAGAGATACATTGTAACCGCACAGGCTTTAGAGGTTGTTATCCAATCCATCCCATAGGACTATAACGTTATTCGATCCAATTCTCCTCCCCAGATTACTTAACGTTATGCGATTTTAGCGTTATCCGAGGTAAACATTATCCGAGGTATTACTGTAATTCATTCTCATGTTCTCATGTGCACTCATGCACATGCATCTATACATACTTCCTGCAACAAGAGCCTCTCAGCTCTGTGATCTTTCCAAAATAAGTACAGTGTATGCTGGAGACCTAGACTACCTATGTCTTCTCCTGTGGTGGTAGATCAGGCAGCCAGGCCAATCTTGGGAATGTAGGAGAAAGGACTGCACCCCCTAAATTTACCATCCTGGGGCAAAACCCTGGTTCTCCCCAAGTTACAGTCTTGACTTAAAGTGCTAGTGACTATATATTTTATTTTTAAAAGAATACCAGCCTCATGATCTTGATTACAATAATGAATGTTGTCTTCATCATCATCATGGAGGTCAAAGCTGAAAATTAATGAAGAAGTTCTGGAAGGTGGGATCAGTCAGTAGCAGCCGATATACACTGAGGGAGAGAGATGAAATGAATAAGCCCATTCAGGTTCCCAGCCATAGGCCTCTGGAGCAGGGTTCCTCAACCTTGGTCACCAGATCTTTTTGCGCTTCAATTCCCAAAAAAGCCTAGATTAGTAGGTGTACCGACTAGGGCTTCTCGGAATTGAAGTCCAAGAACACTTGGGGGCAGAAGGTTGAGAAGCCCTGCTCTAGAGTACAGTTGTACCTCGCTTAAAGAGCATAAAGTGTTCCACAGGATTGCTCTTTAAGTGAGGGATGGATGGATCGCGAACCCTGATGTATTTGTTAAGTGAGTTTTTGTTGGTTTTGTTTGTTAAGCGAGGTAAACATTCAGAGAAAATTCTGCTCTTTAAGTGAGTTACTCTTCAAGTGAGGGACTCTTTAAGCCAGGTTTGACTGTACTCCAGTCTCAGACCCTCTCCCACTCCCACATCATTCTCTTGAACTTAAATATAAAACATCTCTCCCAGCAGTTCTTCCAATAAATATTTAACTGCTTGTCAAAAAATTATATATTTTTTTAAAAAGCATGCTAATCCCTTTGCTTGGACATGGCGCTTCCTCAAAATTGTTCATGCGTGGCGTTGGCCATTGTTGAGTTCTCGCTTCAAAGGAAGCCCATCTTTGAATCTTGCCACCATCCAAAGTGTGTTTGCTGTTTTGCACAACACATAAGAAATCCCAAAGTCCTTTTTTTTGTTTAAGAGGGCTTTTGACAACTTGCTGAGTACTGAGGAAGTACTTTGCAATGGACTGTCATGTTATTTTTATTGACAGCCAAAACTGTGCTTGTTCTTTCCCCTCCATATATAGTAGCTTGTTGTGCGCATAGATATTTTTTTAGAACAGTTGCACAGGGAAATGTTTATTTTCCTCTTGTGTCACCTGAAAACTCTCTAAAAGTGATCAGTTTTTAGGTTTCTTTAATCTACCAATAAAACAACCAAAGAGGATTTGAAGGAAAAAGAGATTTATCAACAAAATCAATTCTTTTTTTTCTTTTTATTTTAAGGTTTTTACAATATTAAAAACAAACTAACAAAACAATCTACAAAACATAAAAAAAAACAATTACATACAAACAAAGAAAAAAAGTAGTTCCCACGTACATTCAACAGCGTTAAAAGATGAGAAGAGGAAGGAAGAAAAAAAAATACATATCAATATAATATAATGTAGTCAGACATTATTTTCTATACATTTACTATACTGTATATTTTCACCTTTATATCTACTCTCCTCTTAAACCACCATATTACAACTTTATTATTTTGTACATGGTTCCTACCACCCAGTGCACTATAGTCCTTGAGTCTACCAGCCACTCCTTTTACAACTCAGTCATTCTGCCAAAAATACATTGTACAACATATAACAACAAAATCAATTCTAACATAACATATGCTATGCTTGAATCCATGAAGATTCAAGAACCTCAATTAACAATTCAACCAGGCTTATATACTTTTGACAAGCTACATGCACATATTCTTGGCCCACATGGGGCCTATAGACGAAGGTGTTTCATGTTTTATCTTGGCATTACATACTTTTGAAATGTTCAGAAATGCACAATCCTATATGTCCTTAGCTTAGATCAGGCTTTCTCAACGCTTTCAGGTCGCAGGCCGTATCACTCCCCCTTAGATGGCTGAGAGTGCCGGTCACATGGTTTTGCGTGAGTTCTTGCATGTATACTCGTGCATTTTCACACTTTTCCGGTGCATTGTCATTGAGTTCTTGCATGAAAATGCACATTTTCAGCAAGTTCTTCTGTGAAAGCACATGTTTTTGCCACATTTTCTGCACGTTTTTGGTGCTTCTGCGACATGAAATGGCTCTGCAGGCCAAATCCAGCCTGTGGGCTGTAGGAGGTGCATGCCTGCCTCAGATAAATGACACAGGACTATGACACAGGACCTTTGTCCCACACTATAGATTAGTACAAATCATTTCTTAAAATGATTATGCAAGTTATGTTGTGGTCTTTACTGCATACTTATTTTGCTAAGGAGAAAGGGGTTAATAATTATTTTAGTTCATTTTGGGGTCACAGTCATGCACACCCTTTTTTAAAACACCATTGTTCATTACAAAATAATATTTTATATGAAATATATAGAGACCAATGATCTTCATTATCGGCAAAACAGTCTGGCCTGAAGCTGATATAACACAGTTCCATTTCTACTGAATCAATTCTGGCACATGCATATACATAAGTCTTTTTAGTCAATTTTAAGTCCAGTTGTACTCACTGCCAAACAAAGCACTGTGAGCAAGCACACAGCTGAGTGTCGGGGTGAAACCAGCACAGTACCAGAGCTGACCACTAGAGTCCACTGTCTGAAAAAAAATCTGAACATATGTTGGGGGGAAACGTACGTCAAGGCATCATTTTCAATTGATTTCCTTTCATATCACAAGATGTACGTTACTTGAGGCATTCGTAACCCAGGGTTCCACTACACAAGGAAACAGCTAGTATTTTTCTCATTGACATATGACATCTTATAAGGAAGAGAGAGAGACAGCTAGTACTTTCCTTATTAACATATGATGTCTTATAAGGAAGAGAGAGCTAGCTTGCCAAGAAAAGAACAGATAAAACCAAAATATAGATTAGAAAAAATAAGGAATTCTTTTCAATATCATTTGCTTAAAAATATGTAAAATACCAATTCATTAATAATTTCTTTATCAAAGATACCTTACTGTATATTTTCAAAATTGGGGTTTATTTATTTATTTATTTATTTATTTATTACATTTATACCCCACCTTTATCCAAGGACTCAGCGCGGCTTACAATTTCAAACAATTAAAACACATTACTTACAATAAAGTCAAAATTAAGTTGAAAGATTAAAAGTTAAAAAAAACAACAGGGAGAGAGGTGGGGTATTCAAAGGAGCCAGCCAGCTGAACTGACCGTCTGACCCACACCCCACACGTGGCCTGCCAGCCAGGGCTTCACCCCTTTCCTGAAGGACAGCAGCTCTGTCTGGAGGCGCAACTCACTTGGCAGGAGGTTCCATAGGGTTGGAGTGGACACAGAAAAGGACCTCCTTCTCATGCTAGAGATATGAGCCTCTCTAGCTGATGGTACGACTAGAGAGCCTCTCTGGTCCACTCTGGTGGGACGGAGAGATGTTCTTGGGGTGACGCAATCTCTTAAGTATCCTGGCCCACTGCCATGTAGGGCTTTAAACATGATAACCAGTTCATTTTGATACTGTATTTTAGAACACACTGTAAAGTGGGAAACACTCCCCACCTTTTTGGGTATTTCTAACTTTTAAATTCCAAATGCCTGCTTTCCTTGCTGGGACGTCTCCCAGGACTAATACTGCTTTAAGATGGCTCTTTCAATTTCTCTGTCACACTCTCTCTCACACGCACACAATTCCTCTCCACCATAGTTATTTAACTTTGAGTCAAGTTGCGCTATGGACAGACTGGATGCTCTATCATCCCCTTCTTGGGCAGGAATTCTCTTTTTTCCTTTCAAGGAATTCCATAAGCAGAACCAGTTCCACAGCTCATTTGGACAAGAATTCTTGCTCAAAATGAGACTTACTTTGAATTGTCCACAGATCTCACCGTAGTCTGTTTTGTTTCCCCTCTTGGCTTTAAAAGTGTGCAGCTTAAAGAGAGTTTGCTTCCACACGTATTATGGTGCCAACAGCCCACCCAAGGAACACCAAATAAACTGTCACATGAAAACTCTCTAAAAACAATCAGTTCTTAGGTGTCTTTAATCTTTCAATAAAACAGGTTTTGATGGAAAAAGAGATTTTGTTGATAAAATCAATAACATTAAAACCTTGCATAAAGAGTGCCTCGCTTAGAGAGTAACTTGCTTAAAGAGCAGAATTTTCTCTGAATGGTCGCCTCACTTAACAACTAAAACCAACCAAAAACTCACTTAACAAATAAATTGGGGTTTGCAATTACAGAGAGAGAGAGAGAGAGAGAGAGAGAGAGAGAGAGAGAGTGGTGGGATGTCAAAAAATTTACTACCCCACCGTGCTGACATCACAGTGTGGGCGGAGCTAATGTCATTATGTCATGATGTTGTGGGTGGGGCCAAAGAAAAAATAAAAATAATTATAAAATAAAATAAAAATAAGCATACACACACACACACACACCCCTCAACCCACCGACCCACAACACAAACCCGTAAAATAAATAAATAAATAAATAAATAAATAAAAATAAAAATTACATTAAAATACACCCATCCACCCGCCCCAAACATAAATCAACCCCCACACACACACACACACACCAAACACAAAACCGTCACTTACCTGTTAGTATAAGTGCCTGGGCAACACCATGTTGCAAGATGGATATGGTCATCATACCAGTTCTCTAGGATAATAGGCGTGCATGCACACCAAGTGCTTGGCGCGCTTGCGCAGTGGGGGAACCAGTGTAAAGGTAAGGGCCGGAGGTGGTTCCTCCCAAAAGCTGCTACTGGTTCTCTGGGACACTGGGAAAAGTTACTACCATTTCTGGCGAACTGGTGAGAACCTGTTACATCCCATCACTGCGCGCCCGCCCGCCCCCCGCCCCCCCGCACACGCGCACACACGCACACACGCACACACGCACACACACCAGAAGTCACAATTGGTCACTTACAATGGTGTTTCACTTAAAGAGCAAACTCGCTTAAAGAGCAATCCCGTGGAACACATTATGCTCTTTAAGCGAGGTACGACTGTATAACATATGCATATGTGACGTTTGAATCCATGCAGATTCAAGAACCTCAATTAACAATTCACTCAGGCTTATGTACTTTTAACAAGCTAGATGCACGTGTTCTTTGCCCAGGTGAAGCCGAAGGGTGAAGGCGGTTCATGTTGTGTCTTGGCATTGCATCCTTTTGAAATGTTCAGAAATTCACAGTCCTATATGTCAACTTCGCTTAGAAAAATGACATAAGACTATGACACAGGACCAGTGGTGGGATGTCAAAAATTTTACTACCCCACAGTGACATCATGATGTTGTGGGCAGAGCCAAAGAAAAAAATTAAAAATACAAAATAATAATAATTTTTTTAAAAAGCACACACACACACACACACCTGAACCCACCCACAACACAAACCCATAAATAAATAAAATAAATAAATAAATAATACATTAAAATACAGCCAGCCAGCCACCCACCCCAAAGACAAATCAACCAGAGTTTTTAAACCACTGCTTAAAGCTTATTCTGGCTAATCTTTCTCACACTAGGTCAGATGGAAGGAATTACAGAATGAACTCACCACAAGATGGCTTCATTTTGGCACTTTTCAATTTTTCAACAGTTAAAGAAGTTAGGTACTAAGTCTTTGCCTAACCAGTTCTCTAGGATAATATGCCTTAATGTAAATGTAAAACAGCTGTACTGTACCTCCTTAATGGTTCTCCAATTGGAACAGCAATTGGAACAGCATAGGTGTAGCTTATTGATGAGGTAACTCCAAGACTTTGCTTAAAACCCCCAAGCCAGGCCGCTAGGCCTGGCGGCCACCAGGCCTTTTTAGGAACTGTGGTAGTACGTCAATATAGGTAAAGGTATTAAATACACATTAAAATACACACAGACACACCACAGCCAAAGGTGAGTCACTTACCCTGGGGAGCAGGCTATAGGGAGCTTCAGGCTAGCAGCTTCTCTTCCTCCTCCCTGCTTGGGAGGACAGCAAGGAAGCCGTGCATATGTGGCAAGCACTGTAGGCGTGCATGCACATCAAGTGCTTGGCGCGCATGCTCAGTGGGGGAACCAGTGAAAAGGTAAGCCCCGAAGGTGGTTCCCCCCAAAAGCTGCTACCGGTTCTCTGGGAAAAGTTACTGCCAGTTCTGGCAAACTGGTGAGAATCTGTTACATCCCATCACTGCACAGGACTTTTCTACAATTGGCTTTTTCTACACTACAGATCAGCACAAATTATTTCTTAAAATGATTATGCAAGCTTTGTTGTGATCTTTAACTGCATACTTATTTTGCTACGGAAAGGGTTAATAATTATTTTAGTTCATTTTGGGTTCACACATGGAGTTGCATAGGTCCATCTATTTTCAATGCAGCAATCTCCAACTTCTTGTTACACGCTGCTCCAAGATCTAGTGTAAAGTAAAGAATAGAATGTCAAATTATGAGACAAGAGACCTGGATTCAAGTCCTTGCTCAACCAGAGAAACTCCCTGTAGGATGGCAATACAGAACTAAAATACCCTTTCAATATCTCACCTACCCCTTAGGAAACTCTATTTGGCTCACCATAAATCAGAACTGACTTAATGGTACACAACATGTACACACTCTTTTCAATAATTAGAGAATAGCAATCTTGAAGTTTTTCTCTTTTGTATTTTCCCCCCAATTTTTTTGCTCTGAAAATTGTGCATTGAGCAGCACATTAACAGCAGAGTTGCTAGATAAATTCTATGTTCATCAATGAAGCACAAAGAGAAGACGAGTCAATTTTTGCATCTGATTTTACATTTAGAAATCCTTCCGCTTTTATCTTTCAGGCATTTCTGACTAAACTAGCAGACAAAATGGGATATGATGCAAATACTATTCTGGATTTTACAAATCAGAAACTCTGGAATGTATATGATGCATTAGTAGTCCAGGTACTTTTCATAAACTTGTATGATAAACTGAGTTGCAAAAAGAGAAAGATATCAAAAAAGGTAGATCAAGAGTTTTTAGAGAGGACTTTTATTACCCCCTTACAAAATTGTGTCTCTTGGATTTGTATTCCGGCACCCTCTCAACTCCTGCTTGTAATGCCAGAAGTTGCACACACAGCCGTTTCTGTCGGCATGCCACCACTGCTGTGAGCAAACCCTACCCCAATGGCAACCCCCGCCCTACACCACTGGTGCCATTTCCCCATCAACTTATCTCCCTCTGCCAACAGGGAGGAGACAGGGGAAGCTGAATGGGAGGTGGCAGCTGGAATGAGGTGAGGCAATGAGACATTCCCCCCCCCAACCCTCCTAGGAGGAGGATGCAGTGCACCTGCAGGAGAGGGGGGGGGCAGGCAAAGCATCTTAACTATTGGATCAGTATAATAATGGATCCAATTACCTCTGGAGGTGGTGACTGCTCCAACACTGGAAGCTGTCAAGAGAAAATTCGCCAACCACCTGTCAGATCTGCTTTGATATGAATTCCTTCACTGAGCAGGGGTATGGGCTAGATGGGTTCATAGGTCACTTCCAACTCTACTATTCTATAATAGAAGTCAAAACACATTCTGAGAATCACAGATCCTCTACCCCTACCATCCCCCAGTTGTGTTAGTGGAAGCAATTCCATCACCGTAATTACCAACATTTGAATCCTTATCTCTGTGTTGATCAGTTTTCTTTAAACTTGTTGTATTATACATCTAACTTATGTTACGTGTATAAAGGTGCACAGAATAGTTGGAAAGTATATATGTACTAAAATTGTAAATGCAAATAAGGGTGAAAGAGAAATGCCTCAGAGAACTCTCTTTTCTTTTTCATCACAGAGAATCCATAAAAAAGTTGTGCCATCCTGGGCCACGCCTAATACCATAATTAGGCTGAAAATGATTTTGAGTCAGGCTATAAATGCCATGTTTGCGGTACACAAACAAAAAGAAAAGTCACGCCTACAAGGAGGTGAGCAGAAAACCAACAGCAATGTCTGAGTGACATTGCCTTCAACCTTAAGCTGTTATTCTTCTGCAGCCATTTTCAGATGTTATTTAAGCTTTGGGTAAATATATAGTGGAGTTTCCAAACTTCATGGTTGACTTGGAAAACTTTTTACATCCAAATGTTATTATGATTCCTAATTTAATTTCCTGATTACTCATTACAGTCCTCACTGCTTTTCAGATAGTTTAGTTACTTTCTGGGGAGAAACCCATTTTAAAAAGAAAGAAAATGGTCCATCTGAAATGTGAAAAATCCACTGAAAACCACCCAGAAACATACTTGGTCTCCTCCCCCAAATAATGTAGAAAAAGTACTGTGTAAACTGTACTTATTATAAAAGAAAATCATTGCCAGTCATTATATCTCATCTACTCAAGCTTTAAAAAATCGATTGTAATCATAAAGCAGGAGGACTACACAAGGCAAATCAGGAAGTTGTACCTTTCGCTTTCTTCTTTTCTTGTTAATTCAACGAGTAAGCAAAAAAGACTTTCTGCCCTGCAGAATAGTCTAAAATCCCTCTTCCCCTGGAGCATCAGCAAAGTTTGGGAAGGCTACTTTTTTTATATGATGACACTCAGAAGGCAGAGCTTCTCAATCTTGTTTGAAAAATAGCCCAGCCTTATTATGCTAGATAAAGGATTATAAATACTGTAGGATGGTTTTAAATGTTTCAGGGTTTCTCAAGCAGTTATATTCTTCTCTACATCCAGGTGTCTTAGTGAAAGAGATTCTGAAGAGGTTTACAACAGATATAGAGTCTGGTAACCACCCCAAACTGATTATGTATTCAGCGGTAAGTATTACCCTCAAGAACCAATCACCTTGGAAATACAGTTACAGAAGATACATCAGACAACATGATGACAAGGAAAGAACCAACAATGAAATCCAACAAACTGCAACATTTTAAAGAAGTGCTGGCTAAAAGTTTTCATTATGCCTGACTGCTCATACGTTGAGCAAGAGTGGGTTGCTTAGGCCAATTTCAGCACATCAGGCTGATCCATCTCCTGTTGACACATGCAATAGAAATCTGATGTAGATATAGAACCAAAAGTAGAGGAAACTCCTACTTCTGATTTTAGGATTTCACAGAGTTCAGCTCTATGATGAACTTTAGAACAGGTACATAATAATGGGACTGAAATGAGGTATGTAGAGAACATACATGGTCATCTGTGGTTATCTGTCAGAGGCTGAGGTGTGAGAGACCAGATAAAACCACAGGCACCAGTTTAGTTATGAATTATTTTGAGATAAAATATTATGTCCTGGGTGGCCAACCTTGGTACTCCAGGTCTTCTTGGACTTCAGTTCCCAGAAGTCCAAGCCAGCACTCCCGCTGATCAGGGCTTCTGGGAATTGAAGTTCATGAACATCTGGAGCATGAAGGTTGGTCATCCCTCTCCTAAGTAATAGCTATTCTATCTGGAACAAGACTAATCTCATAATCACATTCTTGTACATTTCTTTATAGCCCTTTTTTTGATAACCTGGCAAGATTCATCCTAACCTAAGATTCAAGAAAAGTAATTAAGAATGTGATCCTATATATATATATTTCTGGGAATAAGTCCCATTGAGCTCAATGATGGCTAATTCTGAATAGACATATGCTTTCTCACAGAACTTGAAATAGGAAATATATAATTCATTCTTGCACTCATGCACATGCGTATATACATGCTTCCTGCAACAGAGTTATATGGTATCCTTTCTTTTTATAGCATGATTTGACACTGGTTGCCCTTCAGTCAGCGCTGAATGTTTACAATCATCAGCTGCCTCATTATGCCGCTTGCCAGTTTTTTGAACTATATAAAGAAAATAATGGGCAAGTATTACTCCTACATATACAGTATTCAATAATCAGGCACAATTTATGAAGTGAATTCATACAATATCTATCCATCTTCTTAAACCAGACTTGAACAGTTTTGTTCACTACAGTTTTTGAGTTGCTGAAAAGCAACCAGCTGTGGGCAGGGTGGGTGGGGGTGGAGTTCTGCTTTGGGAACTGAAGTTCAGTTTTTGAAAATAGGTTTCACAGATGAGTACCTGAGCAATTTATTTTTGAAAGACGGGGGGGGGGGACTAAAAGAGTCATTTCACACTTGATGCAAGTGTATATTTTGCTTGTTTGCTTGTACGTACTGAACAACTCTCTATGAAGACTGCAAGCCATTATATTGTAAAAGGTTAGATGGTGGCAGAAAGGGAAACGGTCATGAATTGCATGGGGCATGTAGCTTGTAATGAAGGAGACAATTGTGGTGGACATTTTATGTCCATATGCATATGCCCAATATGTACAATCAGAGTGCATTTACACCAGAGGAAGGAGAGATTGTTTTATTGTATGTACTAAAGTTCCCTGAATATATGCAGCCAGGCATCTGACTAGACATTCAAGAAGATTTAGTCTAAGTTGGGGTCCTTAATCTTTTTAAGCCAGGTGTTGGTTCATGCCCCCTCAGACAGTTGATGGGCAGTACCACCCCGAGCCCTCACCACTCCCTCCCTCCAAACACCAGAGGTAGCAGGACCAACCCAAGCTCCCACCACTCCACCCCCACTGCCGCTGGTGGCAATGTCCACCACCTCAAGTGACCCACTACTCCCTCCCACACACACATACCACTTCCCTGCTTACTGGCATGGAGGAGCTGCATGGTACCAACTCTTCCGCCCTGCACCCTCACTCCAGCTGCCGCCACTGCCGCCGCCGCCGCTTCAATCCTTGTCCCCTCCACTTGGCTTGGCATGTCCCTGACAGCACTCCATAGCAGGGCAGATGTTGTAATTCTTACAACATCTGCCCTGCTACAGAGCCCCGCCAAGGCCATGACAAGGCAAGCAGAGGGCGCAAGGATTGAGGTGTGGTGGTAGAAACGGCAGCTGGAGTGAGGGTGCATGCTGGATGAGTTGGTGCCATGGGCCAAATCAGACCAACTGGCTGTGCATTGAAGATCTCTGGTTTGCCAGAATTCTGTTCTTTCAACTTCCTCATGTTACAGACTGTTGTGCATGTGGATCAAGTGTTTCCTGAGCTTTTGCTAGAAGGAACCCAGCATTTCTTTGAGCAAATGCAATCCCAGTTCTTTCCAAAGAGGCAACCTCTCTTTGCACACTGGGATGCCAGAGGTTTCACAGAACTACAGGAGAGGAAGTGTAAGATTCCAGGAAACAGGATCTGGGCTTTTTAAAAAAAAAATCTGATGAATTTTCTCCATTAGCAGAACAGAACTGCATCTGTCCCAAAGAGTTTGTTTCAGAATAAATATTGGCTAATGATATCCGCATGATAAAGAACTGCAGTTGTTAAAACAACCATATTGTGTTCCAGTAAGACATGATCTCAATAGTCTACTTCTTTTTGATTCCATAAACATCAGAGAATACACCATTGAGATGCACTATCGGCTTAACATGGCTGGTGAAGCCTTCCGGCTCATTATGCCTGGGTGTGCAGCGGCTTGCCCATTAGACAGGTTTAAAGAAATGGTTACTCCTGTCATTTCGGATGATGTGGAAAAAGAATGTAATGACATACAGTAATGGGTAAGACACTTATCTTATACTGTACTTCTATCAATCTATCCTTCTGGTATGTTTCAGTCAAGAGCTGCTGGATAAAGCAGCATTGTTAAAAAAATAAAACACATTACTGTAAATGTATGTGAAATTGTTCCGCCTCCCCCTCAGAAGAGTACTAATTGGCAACTGTCCCAGATATTTGAGATTTGAGGGTTAGGACTAAAACCATGATGCTCAACGTGGGGCACAAGCCCCACAGGGGGTAATTTGATTTTTAAGAGGGGACAATTTGTGAATGTTTAGGTCACGTTAATGGCTTTTTAGGCTTCCTCCACGTGAATAGGACTTCACTTTTTGAATAATTATATGTCACAGGAAGGGAGGAATCAGGTTTTTAGAGATGATTAGGCGGGGCATGGCTAAAAAAAGTTTGGGAACCATTGGACTAGAGCAGTGATGGCAAACCTTTTAGAGATTGAATGCCCAAATAGAGGGGCAGTGCAGACTCTGTGCTGGGGGAGGAAGGAATTGCTCCCATTGGGCTGCTGGGCAGAGGGGCAGGCTGAATTTTATGCTAGGGGACAGGAGGAAGCACTCCCATTGGGCTGCTCGGCAGAGGGGTGGGGTGAACTCTGTGCTGGAGTGATGGCAAGCAGGTTTCTGTGGGAAAGCTGCTCGGACCTTCAGGAGGCAGGGCTAAGGTTCTTCCCCCCATCGCCCCCCAGCTGCTCTCTTAGAAACTGCACCAGCCTCTCCCAGCCCACCTCCTGCCCTCCCTTGACTCGTGGGGAGGAATGGAGTCTCAAGGAAAACCCTCTCTCTTTCTCTGTCACTTTCTCTCTTTCATGCACCTGCAGCCCTGAAGCAGAACACTTCATGCTGCAAGGGCAGCCACAGAAAATTAGGGTCTCTGCTCCTTGTCCTGTCCTGTCCAATCCCTCTTTTGAAACACACTGGAATTTCCTTTTTAGCTTACAGCAGGGTGACTCGTACACAGGGGTGTGCTTGGGCACCTTGGGAGTGCGATGGACAGGAAGTGATGGGGGCACCTATTTGGGGGTGGAGGGGAAGAAATCCCATACATTCCTATTATTTATTTATTTATTTATTTATTTATTCATATTTATATTGCCGCCCACTCGCTGTGGTGACTAAGGGCGGCTTACAAACAATCCAATCAATCAATCAATAATAATAATAATAATAATAATAATAATAATAATACAATCAATGTTGGAGTGGGCTCAGCCTCCCATGTCTTTAACTTCTGCCTACCTCGGGGGGGGGGTGCCAGTCACTGGGGTGCACCAGGATGAGTCCCTGTATCCCTGTAGGCCAGCACACCAAACTGCTCATACAGCACCAATGTGATGTTGTCTGCAAAAGATATCGGGCAAAAATGAAAGCCCAAGGAACAGAAAATAATACTTAAATGGAAAACAAGGGGGGACAATTGATTTTATATGGATACCTGTTAAAATAATCCAGATCAATGGGTAATGGAATTCCATCTTAAACAGGAGCAAATACAATGTGTTGATAGTCCCTTAGTTAATTCTCAGGTGGAAATATCAGTCTACATAGAGCAGGGATGCCCAAACTTTTTGGGCTGTGGGCCAATCATGTGGTTCAGGAAGCCAGTCACTAAGGCTCGGGGGCCAGGTGAGGTCCCTGACGCCAATTCATCCGGCCCACAAAGCTCTCGTCGCTCCTGGAAGCGCAAGTAAAATGCGCCTGTATGGGCGCATTTTACTTCCACTTCCAGGAGTGACAAGGGCTTTGCGGGCTGGATGAATTGGTGTCGGGGGCCACACCCAGCCCCCGGGCCTTAGTTTGGGCACCACTGACATAGGGGAATGTAGAGCACCTTGTTACATGGTGAAAAGTTTATTTACACTGTGATACATTATACCTTGCACTTGACAAACTTTCCGTCCGCACTGGAGATTTTATTCTCCTATATTCTCTCACACGGGTCTTTGGGTCGCTTCATTTTGTCTCCACATTGAGTTCTGACATGTCTCCCACCTAATCCCCACAATTTCAGCTGCCATCCTTTATCCACAGCTGCAATGACTTCCTTTTTCTTTCTTGTTAAATACAATAAACAGGATGCCTAGCATAGTAACACCTAGAATGCCACTACATTAGTTAAGACAGGGTTTCTCAACCTTGAGCCTCCAGATGTTTATTTATTTATTTATTCACTCAAATTTATATATCACCCTCCTTACCAGGGTAAGTCAGGGAGGTTTAACATATCATATAAAAGCATCAATAACAAATCTTGGACTTCAATTCCCAGAAGCCCAAGTCAGCACACCTGCTGATCAGGGCTTCTGGGAATTGAAGTTCAAGAACAGCTAGAGTGCCAAGGTTGAGGTACCCTGAGTTAGAGAATTAATCATAGAATTAAACTTGGTGAACATAGGGAGTGGTTGCTCTGTCATCCATTTTAATGGCACAATCCATGGCATACATGACAGACTTGCCACTTGTGACAATCACAACACTGTCCACAGCTCTATCTTGGTGCAAACTAAACGTCTACCGAATGGGACAATGGTCAGGGTGCCAAAATAACTGTAGTCTTAGTCCTGTGCTAGAATTCAGCAAGACAGCTATACAAAGGTGTGGAATGGAGCCCTCTATGGGCCTCTCTATCACAGATCTTCTGAAATGGTGTACCCTGGCTTTTAAAAAAAACCTGCTTGATTTTTGATGTTCAGGGTGATAGGGTGGACTCAGATGTTAAATAATAGTAATAATAAATAATCTGAGGGCTGACAACAGTGAAAATAAGAAGTGTTGCGGTACCTTGAGAAATAATAAATATATACTACTGTATAGCTAAAAGGTTTGTGCCATATTATACATGTGAGTTTTTAAGGTGCTGCAAGGCTGTTGCTTGTTTACAGATCAGAATCAGATGGGAACGTCATATGAGATGTAACTCAGTCAGGAAAGAACAATGGGAACAGAAAGACAGATTACAACCTTGTAAGAGGAATTTTGACAAGGGGAATCTGAGCCACGAATATTCTCCAAAACTAAAAAAAAGTACAAGTTGATCTGTTCATCTGGCAAGGAATCCTGAAAAAGTTACTCTTTTCCAATCCCCCCCCCTTTATTCTGGCCCTGATGTGGGGAAATCAGAATATTTGGGAGGGCGGGTGGGAGGTGGCAGTGAGGCAACCATTGGATAAAGGTGTGCGGGGGGGGGGGGTGTCTTGGGGATTCAGGGAATCCTTTGGGGAGGGAGGGAGAGATGGGGAGGAAATCCGTCCTTCCTGAACTGGGATGGGGGTGCACTAGAGCTAACAGAAATGTATGGGATTTCTCCCCAACACTCTCAATATCCGCCCTCATCACTCCCTGTCCAATGCCCTCCCAAGGTGCCCAGCATGGCCCTGATGGGAGTCCAAGGCAATCACTTTGCAAACCAAGCAATCTTATTGGCCATGAAAAGCCTGTTGAAATAGATAAATCTTTAGGGAGTTACAGAAAGTTAACAGTGAAAGAGCTGTCCTTATCCCCACTGACAGATCATTACAGAGGATGGGAGGTATGGGAAAAAAGATTAGAAGCGTTGGAGAAGGTATCTACTGTACATCTTTCTTGTCATTTACAATCAACTAGTCTTTCTGTGTTTGCTCTGCATGCTCGTTACTTCTCAAATGAAAAGGACATGAGTTTTGTGCAGAGACAGTACTAATAGCAATGCTAAAATGAACATACAGAGCAGAGTCCTATTGATGTATGTATACGGTTTCCATAATTTGCCATAACTAATGGCTACTAATTGATGACTTGCCAGAGAGCATCTCTGTTGAACAACCAGGTATATGATCAGGTACATGTTTGAACATGCCGTGGTACCTCCTAAATTAGCCACAATTAACTAGAACAAGGTAGATAAAATTTAAGATTATGTACAATGCTAAAATCTATGAAAATGCAGATATAACATGTATAAGCTGAATGGCTATTTCCCATTTTCATGTGTCCCTACATGCTGGCAGTGTTGTTATCCTTTGACATGTTCCTGCTTTCTCTCTTCATCCACCAGGTTGAAGACTTATGACAAAGGAAGGGCAAAGAGGAAAGTCAACATTCAAGTGGAAGCAAATAAGATAACAATAAGTCATAAAATCCTAAATGATGCTTTTCTTTAGTCCTCGTCCCATTGATTATTCTTGAACAAATTTTTAAAAATTGGTAAAAGGTATAATAAATCAAATTTTAAAAATCAACCATTTTCTAATATGTAATTATTGAAATAGAGATTTGTTTTGTGTCACTTGTGACAAAGCATCCAATCCCAGACACTTCCAGGTCAGTCTTCAATGTGTAATTACCTGCTTAATATGCTGAATTTTTTCAGGAGATCCAGATAATACCATCTTACACGCTTATCTTTCCTGTGTTTTCTCACAACTATTTTTGGTCTTGGTTTCCACCCCTATTACTTACTACAAATAGATTACAGTACTAATGTTTTAGGTCCTTTTGTTCTTTACATTATAATTTCCCATCTTGTCACAACCCTCTGGTATTACATACAGTTTAACGGAGGGTGAATGGTTATTTGCCATGCTGCCTTCCTGGACATTTGACTCTAATTTAAATACATTTAAAAACCTGAGCTTATTGGTCATGTGAAGTAATAAAATAAAAAGCAGATTCATACCAAATGTCACTTGCTAAATTTCTTCTCATGACCTTTCAAAGATGCGTACAGTAAAACCTCAAGTTACAAATGGCTCGACCTATGAAAAAATTGTGAAATAAAAGGAAATCTTGGGGGGGGATTGCTACGAGATATGCTTTTTTTTTTTAGATGTGAAAAATTTCCCCCCTGTCTTCCAATGCTTCCCATGGCAGTGGGAAGGTGTTTGGACCATTTCATCTCCTTTTTAGGAATTCTTTTTGGTCATGTTTTGGCACTGCCAGAAGTTTTCCCCACAACCAGGAATTGCTGAAAATTCCCCTGTCCACTCAACAGCTGATAGTTGGGTGTTGAGCTGGCAGTTACCAGAGCTGGTCACTAGAGGGCACTGTTGGAAGTTTGCTGCATATGCATTGAAAACCAAAATAATAAATTCCGGAGCTGAGAAAGAATCCAAATAAATGTCTTTTATGTGCTCAACTCCCTTTATAAAGTGGCCAAAACACAATGAAAAATTCCAAAGTGCACTTTATGAAGAGTTTTGAACAGAAAAAAATATGTGTTGTTGGCTTTTTGGCTTTTTTCTGAATGTATTTTCTCCTTTTCAATGCATTCCTATGGGAAACCACATTTTTGAGATACTGTATGAATTTTTCAAGATATGAAAAACCTCAAGGAATGGATTAATTTTGGATCTCAAGGTTTTACTGAATTTGGGTTGCAGGCATGATCAATATATTCATTAATAGCAAATTAAATTCATCCCTTGATTATTGGTTGAACTGTCAATATTCATAGACTCCTAAAACTAATCCACAAGAAAGGTCACCTGTTCATTCCCTGAATATTGAATGGAAGGGAAGAGTTTACATAAAAACCTTTCATTTCAGTTGGGTTTGGCTTATGTAGAGAATCTTGCCAAAAGATCTGTGTCTTTTGTCAATGATCACTATTATTAACAGTATTTTCTATCAGAGAGTACACAAAACAAAACAATAAGACAAAAACCTTAGAGACTAATGGCTGTATTTTAATGTTAGCTTTCATTGATCAAGCCCACTTCGTCAGACATAAGAGTGACACTTCATGGGATCATTTTGCACATATCAGATACAGAGGTATACAATGCTGGTTAATGTAACAGATACGTTTACAAATTGGTGTGGCTTTTTACAACTGGTAATAACAGAATCACTACAGATGGTGACTGCAGCCATGAAATAAAAAGGCGACTGATTCTTGGGAGGCAAGCTATGAGAAACCTGGGGAACATAGTGAAAAGTAGAGAGATCACATTGCAAACAAAAATTCGTATAGTCAAAGCAATGGTATTCCCGGTGGCAATGTATGGTTGTGAGAGCTGGACCATAAGGAAAGCTGAGCGCAGAAGAATAGATGCCTTTGAAATGTGGTGTTGGAGGAGAATTTTGAGAGTCCCCCGGAGAGCAAGGAGAACAAATAGGTCAATCTTAGAAGAAATCAAACCTGACTGCTCCTTAGAAGGTCAAATAGTGAAGATGAAGCTAAAGAAGATCCCTGACTAGTATTCAGATATAGTGTACTGCAACTTTTACAATAGCATTCTCCCATCAAAATGTGTACAAAAAAAGGTCCAATAGGGGAAATGCAAGAATATTAAACAAAAACAAACAACAACAAAAAGACAAAAACATTGTGGCACCTTAAAGATTAAATGTTATATTTTAATATGAGCTTTTGTGGATCAAGTCGCCTAGGGTCGGATTCGCATATTGGATGTTATTTTATTAGGTCCATATGTCTGTTTAGCTTGACAGATATGATGATAAATTTGCTGTTCGTAGGTATATTGCAATATTTGAGATCTCAAAAACCTGATGTGCTAGGGAAAAAATGGATGCCAGATTCGGGATCAGCACCTCAAAATTACCTTAGAATCGTTCATACCAGAAAAATTGTGTTGACCAGTCACTAATGACAGCTGTAAGCCTCCTCTAGCTGCCATTTCTTCCACTTGTAAAATGTTCTGCTCTTCCAGACTGTTATGTTGTTAGGAAAATACCCAGTGGGGGGCTGCTGCCGGTTCGTAATGGTTCAGCCAAACCGGTAGCAAAAATCCAGAGGGGATTGCCAGGGGGGTAGTAAACCTCCGGCGACCAGTTCGGTTGCCTCTCCGGCTGCCCTCCGGATTGCATTTCTCGGCAGCCCACCGCTGAAAATACCACTTGCCCGTGAACAAGTCTGTTTTTATAACAGCAGTGAGTAGGACAGTCATGGCAAACTTTTTAGAGACCAAGTGCCCGAACTCAACAGGCTGCCATCCATGCTGCAGAGGGGCGAGTTGAACTATGTCCTGGAGGTAGGGGCAAAAGACCCCCATTGGGCTGCTGGGCAGAGGGATGGAGCTAATTCTGTGCTGGGATGATGGTGTCTATGCCCACAGAGAGGGCTCTGATTGCCCCCTCTGGCATGTGTGCCATGGGTTCACCACCACTGGAGTAGGGTATTAGACCCATAAATTATAAGGCTGGTGTACTGTTTTGTGCAATAGGGTCAATGATATCATCTACAGCAGCATTTCCCAAATTATGTTCTGCGGAATACCAGCGGAGTTCAATACCCAGAAGCCTTGGTCAGAACACTGGCTGATCAGTGTGTTAGGGAATTGACTTAGGCTTCTTGGAATTGAAGTCCAAAAACAAAAGATTGGAAAACATTGATCTACAGCATGTATTCTTCTTCAGGTGCCGTATCGGTTCCAGATATATCATCATGGCAATAGTCTTCCTGTTCTTAACTCCTTGAAACAGTTCTTCCAGAGACATTCCACACCAGTCCCTCAGGTTCTTCAGCCATGAAGTCCATCTACATCCAGGTCCTCTCTTCTCAGGGATCTTTCCTTCCAGAGCAAGTTGGAATATTCTATGCTTTATGTTGTTCCTCATGATTTGCCCAAGTTATTGGAGCTTTCTTTGCTTAATGGTCTTAAAGAATTCTTGTTCTTTATCCATCTGGTGCAACAATTTTACATTAGTCACATTGTCAACCTGTGATATCCTTAGCAGCCATCTATAGAACTACATTTCAAAAGATTTGATTTTCTTTTCAGATGCTGTAGTCAATGTCCAAACATGTCCAGGCCAGGTTACTTGAGAGACCACATCTCCCCAAGGGTATCTGTCCATCCCACCAAAGCGGACCAGAGAGGTGCCTTAGTGGTTCCATCAGCCAGAGAGGCTCGACTCTCTGGCACAAGAAAGAGGGCCTTCTCCCTGTTTGCTCTGATTCTATGGAACCACCTGCCTCTGGAACTGCGCCTTCAGACGGGGTTATTGGCTTTTAGAAAGGGGCTGAAAACCTGGCTGGCAGTAATGGTGTGGGGTAATGAGGGTTTACTCTCTCTCTCTCTCTCTCTCTCTCTCTCTCTCTCACACACACACACACACACACACACACACACACACACACACACACACACTCACTTGCTTATTTAACATCCAGTATCTCCCCCCCCTTCCTACCCTCATTCCTATATTCAGTGGGTTAGTGTAGGGAATGAGAAGTTGTTTTTAAATGGGTTTTAATTTTACATTGTTCTCTTTATGTTTTTAGGGGATTTTTTATGTCTGTTGTGCTCCACCCTGAGTCGCTTGTGTGAGTAGGGTGGAATATAAATCTGACTAATAAATAAATAATAAATAATAAATATAGCAACACTGGGAATTTCCTCAACAGCATGCGTGAGTAGCAGGAAAAGGGTGTACCTGTCAAAAATGATTTACGATCCATAGGGCATGATTTGTGACCCTTAGTCCTGCCCCTCCCTGACCCCTAACCCTTGAACTAGTACTAGCCCTTACCCCTAAACCAGCAGTCTACCCATTTGCCCCACCCCTGGATGGAATGTCTGGGCAGAGACCCTGTTGGACATGTCTGTGCAGTGATCCCCCAAGCCCCCCTGGCAGCCATGTCTGGGCAGAGATCCTGGTTCATGCAGCTACTGATGGTGACAAGGACCAGCTATAAACGTTACAGACCCAGGTGTGCTCTGATGAGTGAACTATGAAGAGTGGAAACACCAAGAAGTGTGGCCATAGCAGGAACTCTGATTTTCAAATGTATGAAGATATGGATTTTGCAGACAACTGAGTGTGTGGTAGTACTCCTAAATATACAGATGTTATAGATGGCTCTGTGTTTTCAAAACCATCTATCCAGAGTGAAGATAAATTGGAAAATGGAAATTTTGGACCTTCCATGGAACAGAAATCTGAAATGGTAAGATGTTTTAAATTTGAATAGCTGGTTTTGTGGAAAGGTTGGTCTATGTGGCAAAAATCATTACTAAAGAGCTTTTAAACTCTCAGACCCACCACATTTCTCCTCATCTATCAGGGATGAGAAATAAAAGCTCATTTATTCAGTCATCATGTCTTCATAGCTATTTTAATCGCTAAGATTGTAGGATACAGGAATATCCTAAATCATATATATTATATACCCTGTATGGGTCATAAACAGTGGTGGGCTGTCAATTTTTTTGCTACCCCACCGTGATGTCATTACATCATGGGCAGAGCTGACATCATGATGTCATTACGTCGTAGGTGGAGGCATCATCATGATGTCATTACGTCGTAGGTGGAGGCATCATCATGATGTCATGATGTCATGAGGTTGTGGGCAGAGCCAAAAAAATTAAAAATGGCTGCCTGGAACTGCGCATGTGTCAAACCTCCATTTGACGCATGCACAGTTCTATTTTTTTAGTGCACATGCATCAAACCTCTATTTGATGCATGCACACTAAAAAATAGAACCGTGCATGTGTCAAATGGAGGTTTGACGCATGCGCAGTTCCAGGCAGCCACTTTGGCTGCCTGGAAATACATTTCCGGAGTGTGCCCGGAGAGGTGACCAAATCAGTCACCCGGGAATTTACACCCCCTGGCGACCCCCTCCTGATGGGTGCTACTGGTTCAGGTGAACCGGTCCGAACTGGTAACAACCCATCACTGGTCATAAATCATGGGGGTGGAAGTCAGGGTCATAAATCATGCCCTAGGAATCATAAATCATACTGTAAGGGTCATAAATCATGCCCGAGGGGCATTAATCATTTTTGGCAGGTGCACCCTTTCCCTACTTGCGTGCATGTGCACAAAAACCGCCCCCACACTCCATGCTTACCTCTTTCCTCTAAGTTTTCTTGTAATTTTCACAATAGCTGGAAAGAAAATAGGTTTTCACAGAACCCTTGTTATTATTTCTCCCTCTTATAATGTAAGCCATTTGAGGGTCAACTTGGTTATGCAACCAAGACCCTTCAGCTTAATGAAAAACTGACTTCTGATGGAAATGGAAAGAAACAGTTGTCAGGAACGAGACAACTACCAGCATTTTGGGTTCTGTTTGGGTAGTGTTTCTGTAGTGAGATTCACAGCTGACTACTTGCACTTCAAATTTATCACTGTATTGTTCTTTGCGATTAGAATGTCAGCAATTGCCTCTATTTTATATTAAGTATTTAAGGGGGTGGGAGCTTTTGCTATTTAAATGTCTGTCTCAGATGTAGACCCTTTCCAAACCTTGGTTTCGGAGGCACAGACTAAAACATGTCCCTGTCTGTGTCCCCTTCTGTAGATATGGATTGTACTGAAAGACAGTCCATAACCCTAATAACAAACTAAATATTTGATGATTAACTCTAGTTAACACCATCTCCCCTTAGCATTGAAACGACCTGCAGCATGAGAGCACAAAATGTGCATGTTTTTCCTTTGTGAAGAAACAATGATACCTCATTCATGAATCTTCTCATATGCATGAGGTTATTAAAGGCAAAGGAGTCCTACTCTTTAAAAGCTAAACACGTCTCATTTTACATGGCTTACTTCTAAACATTCAGCCTCCAACAGGGTATGATCCCATGACTAGGTGACTACAAAAACAACAACCTAAAAAGAGTATTTAACTCTTTTTAGCCTGTTACACAGTGTAAGGTCATGAGGCTAACTAATAATGATAGATGATGGAGATTGGTTTGGGGCTAGCTAATTCATCCCAAGAGCTGATTGGTTCACAAACTTGCCATTATTATGTTAGTGACTCTAATAACTTAGTGGTCTTTGAAGTGGAGCTTCATGAATACAGCAGCAATGTAGAGGTGCCATAGGGCTTGTACGCAAATGAGACTTTTCATAACTCAGGAAAAAGAACTACTGTCCTATACATTTTATCTGAAATAATGAATTTTACTACATTTAAGCGATCCTCCAGCTATGGAAATGTAAAATACTCTATACTGTTTTTAACAAATTCTACTAGCTTTTAAGTTTTGATGTAGCCTACCTTGAAAACTACTAAAAGTGCAACATATAAGTACAGATGATGGAGAAAATAGCCAATACACATGTTCAAATCAACTGAAAAATGAACTAGTCAAACATCGCATAGCAAATTTAATTCATTCTGCAAGGCTGCTAGCTATGTGAATTTTTCGCTATGGGAAAAAAACTTGCATAGTGTAAATTCCTGTGGGGAAATTCGCATAATAAGTGTTTCTAGGGGGGAAACTTGCATAGTGAAAAAGTTTTTCCTCTAGAAACGTTCGTTATGCGAGTTTTCCCATAGGGAAAGTCTGACTCGCATAGCGAAAATTTTCATTATGCGAGTCAGATCGCTTTTAGAAAAACCCGCTCATTGTGCGATTTTTTTCGCTGAGTTACTCGCTAAGCGAAGTTTGACTGTACTTAAAGATAATATAACAGAATCCTTTAGCAGAATAAAATTTAATATAATTTATGTAGTATAAGTTTTTGTGGACTGCAGTTCATCAAAGGGGTTACAGTAAAGCTAAAATCAGATTGCCTGTGAACAATGTAAAACAGAAATTTTTTTTCAGACTTGCTTTATTTCCTATTTACTACACATGCCAGCACAACAACCCAGGATTGGCAAGCAACCAATTACTGGAAGAACTGCCCAATGGAGATCCTATGGAGTTATGTACAGTATTGTATATTCAGTGGTGGGTTGTCAAAAATTTTACTACCCCACCTGACGTCATCACAGTGTGAGCAGAGGTAACATCATGATGCCATGATAAAAAATAATAAAATAATAAAATAAAATAAAAATAAGCATGCACACCCACACCCACACACCCACAACACAAACCAGTAAATAAATTAAATAAATAAATAAAAATTACATTAAAATACACCCATCCACCTAAACACCCGCCCACCCCAAACACAAATCAATCCACCCAAACACAAACCCGTCACTTACCGTTACCTGTTAGTATAAGTGCCTGGGCAGCACCATGTTGCAAAATGGATATGGTCATCGTACCAGTTCTCTAGGATAATATGCCTTAATGTAAATGTAAAACAGCTGTACCTCCTTAGGGGTTCTCCAATTGGAACAGCAATTGAAACAGCACTGGTGTAGCTTATTGATGAGGTAACTCCAAGACTTTGCTTAAAAACCCCAAGCCAGGTCACCAGGCCTGCCAGCTGCCAGGCCTTTTTAGGAACTGTGGTAGCACATCAATATAGGTAAAGGTATTAAATACACATTAAAATACACACAGACACAACCCATCCAAAGATGAGTCACTTACCCCAGGGAGCAGGCTATAGGGAGCTTCAGGCTAGCAGCTTCTCTTCCTCCTCCCCGCTTGGGAGGACAGCAAGGAGGCCATGCATACGTACCAAGCACTGTAGGCATGCATGCTCACCAAGTGCTTCGCGCGCCTGCACAGTGGGGGAACCAGTGAAAAGGTAAGCCCCGAAGATGGTTCCCCCCCAAAAGCTGCTACCGGTTCTCTGGGACACTGGGGGGAGTTACTACCGGCACTAGTGAACCTGTTGCATCCCATCACTGTGTATATCGTTATCCTAAGCATCTGGATTTTGGATCAATTGAATTTATTGAGGAATTGGCTCACTAAACCCCCATTGATTGAATAGATGTACAGTACTCTACTCAGAAGCGTAGCATGCCTTAACGGGGCTCCGTATAAAAATTTGTTTGGGGGGCCCTTGTGAAATAAAAAAAATTGGGAAGTTTTTATTAATTTTTGCTGTAGGGGGCCCCCGTGGCCCGGGGGCCCCGTATAATTGATACGGCAGATACGGCGGTAGCTACGCCCCTGACTCTACTGTGAATTACTACATTAAGAAATAGAATTTTAGTCATATTCAAGTACATATCAACAGAAGAAGCCAATTTCCTATATCAAATGATGTACAACTGAATTCTGATTTGAGTAAATATAACCCATAAATAGATTTCCCATAAAAAATAGAATGATTTTATGAGAAAAGTTTAGCAGCTGCCTCTTCTGAAACAAACTGACAAAAGGGTAAGAAATGAAACAAACCATAAACCATGAACAAATGAGGCAAGCTTCCTCATTTGGTCTACTGTGCAATTTGTAGATTAAGCAACGAAGTATGGGTTAATACAAAATATGCTTTATTGTGATATATTTCTATCACAATTTATCCATCACTTCCTATCTAGAATTGGTTCAAGTATGTTTTCCAGGCTAAATTACTGCATAAATGTGCTGAAGATCAACCCAAAAGCTTATATCTAAACTTTACAACATTCAGATGTATTGAAACATTGCAATATTTTGTGCTTCTATTTTTATCAAAATGTTTTCTATATGAAAAATGTCCTGTCGCAACATCAGTGTCCATAATTCCAAGAGCTGGACTTGAAATTCTCCACTTTACTAAAGCAGCATTCAGTTTTGCAAGAGATACAAGGAACTCAGTGAGATGTTTTGCTTGTACCATCTGTCAGTTATGTTATACAGGAGAATGGCAACACTTCCTTCTTTTAGCATTGCTAATTTTACTTAACCTTACTTCTCATTCAAGATCTACATTATGTGCTACCTGGTAGTCAGCAGAGCTGAAAAGGAACTAGAACTCTAAAGTAAAGCTGGTTCATATAACAGCAAACAAATATGGCAGTTCTGTAAATCTGAATGGATAATAAGAGAGGCAGAATTCCAAGGAGCACTGAGAGCTATTTTAAAATACCAGTTGGCTTGAAGTAGAGGGTTCTAAAGATAACTAATGTACAGTATATCTATTGTGAGACAAGTAAGTATAGATTACCCAAAGGAATAGTTCCTATGGGGACTCAGATGGTGTTGGACTGCAACTCCCAGAAACATGATTACTATTTGTGCTCCTAAGAAATGCATTCAAAGGCATCTGGAATCTCAAATTTAGAAGCCACTGGTCTAGGACAATGGTGGCAAACCTATGGCACATGTGCCCAAGGTGACACTCAGAGCCCTCTCTGTGGGCACCTGTGCAGTCACCCCAGAACATAGTTCGCCCTGCCCCTCTGCCCAGCAGCCCAATGGGAGCACTTCCTCCCTCCCTCTGTCCAGCAGCCCAATAGGAGCACTTCCTCCCTCCCTCTGCCCAGCAGCCCAATAAGAGCACTTCCTCCCTCCCCCAGCACAGACTTTGCCCTGCCCCTCTGCCCAACAACCCAATGGGGGTGTTTCCTTCCTCCCCTGTTGCTGTGTTGGCACTTTGTGATAAATAAGTGGGTTTTGGGTTGCAGTTTGGGCAGTCAGTCTCAAAAAGGTTCGGCATCACTGGTCTAGGACAACCTTCCTAGATCAATGGTGGTGAGCCTCTGGCATGCGTGTCAGAGGGGGCACTCAGAGCCCTCTGTGGGCACATGTGCCATTGCCCCAGCACAGAGTGCATCCTGCCCCTCTGTCCAGCAGCCCAATGGGAGCAATTCCTCCTTTCCCCCACCACAGAATTCACCCCACCCCTCTGTGGCATAGATGGCAGCCTGTTGCGTTTGGGCACTCAGTCTCTAAAAGGTTTGCCATCACTGACTTAGATCAACATCAACCATCTCCAGCAAACAATCTGTGCCAAGACAAAAAGAAATAGCAACTATTAGACCAGATCTAAGTTTATTTTTTGGGCAGCAATTCTCTCTGTGACTGTGGATTCTGGGGAGCTATAGTCCAAAAAGAATTCTTCCAAACTGTGCTCTAAATGCATTAAAGCTGTAGCTAAGAACACTTAGGGTCAGTCAGTGGTGGGCAGCAACAGGTTCGCACCCCCCCCGAGGGGGCAGCAAAATTGGGTGGCCTCTGGGCAGGGGATGGCAAAGTTGGGTGGCCTTCGGGCAGGGGGTGTTAGCGAAATTGGGTGGCCACGCCCACCTCCCTGCCCTGCCCCATCAGGTTTTGTCTCTGCAAGTGGTTCAAGGTCTCCCTTGCTCAAAAGCCAATCATATCTGACTCTAGGGTGCAATGTTCATCTCCATTTACAGCCAAAGAGCCAGTGCTGCCTGTTTTTGCAGATGTATACATGGCCATATGGCAGGCATCGCCCATGATGTAGGCTCCACCCATGATGTAGGCTCCGCCCATGGTGTGGTAGCAATTTTTTTTGCTGCCCAGCCCTGCTTAGGGTTAACATTAGCAGCTAGCTATAGATTTTATGAAGTCATTATCCCTGTGTTGGCTGGGGATACTTGAGTGTTTTCAAAAGTGATTCTAAAAATAATAAACTTCAGCTCTCAAAGGCCAAAGAGGCATTAAGAGGTTTTTTAATAGTTCTCCTTACTCTCACTTCATATAAAAATGTATTTGGTTGACAATTTGTGGAAAACCTATCTCTGCTGTAGGGAACTGAAACATTTTGTTCTGCAGATGACTTCTAGTTGTTGACGACCTGTCAAATTTTCTGTTGGGACTTCTCTTCATTTTTGAGGTTTCTTGGACATGCAAGAGAGGTGGAATGGAAGACAGAATGGCAAGTGCTCAAACAGGTCTTGCTTTGAATGCTTGAAGCATTCATGTTTAATGAGTTTAAACTGGCATATCTTTTTGATACTATTGGAAAAGGAAGCTTCACTCTCTACCAACAGAAATGTCTAACATCAGTGTGGGCTTTCCAGATGCTTTGTACTACCACTTCCAAAATTTATTTATCTGGATGCCAAAATTCTCTACCTGTGCTCTTATCTGTAGACAGTAGGATGAAAAATTATTTAAACCTAGGCTTAGCATACATTTTTGATAATTGCTTATTAAGAAGAACTTTGTGATACCTGAGAAGCAGATTTAAGGTTCAGTTTAATCTACAATTGTACTCTTGAGTGCCAGCGAGCACAAATTGTATATTATTTGCATAGAGATAGTTTGCTAAATAGACAACTATTAAGTGGAAATACAGGGTTCCCAATTGTTGGCTTGCATTGGATACTATGTCTGTGGCACATGACATGCGGTTGGTGAGAAACATATTAAAACATTAATCAGGAACACTTAACTACTCCTCAACAGTTTGGAGGCTTGAAAACTTATAGAAATCTTAAGCAAAGGTATTTTTCCATGAAATATGTTTAGCTTAGGGCAGTAAATCCCATATGTGAAACCTTTTCAGTGGCCCAGAACCCCTCTACATTATGCATCATATCAAGCAAGAAAGTTGTAAGACGTGTGGCTGAAGCTGAATCACCAAGTGAGTGTTAAGTAAGAGGAAGGACTAAAATGGCTTTTGGATTGCAGCAGGATTGTGTGACAACAAGTGATAGGATTCTTTTGGTAGTTTTCTAGAAGAGAACCCATAGACACTGGAAAACTGGCTGGCTTGTAAACTACAGTACAGTCAAACCTTACACAAAGAGCGCCTCACTTAAAGAGTAACTCACTTAAAGAGCAGAATTTTCTCTGAATGTTCACTTCGCTTAACAAATAAAACCAACCAATAACTCGCTTAACAAATAAATCAGTGTTCACAATCCCCCCCACAATTGGTCATTTACAATGGTGTTTCGCTTAAAGAGCAAACCCGCTTAAAGAGCAATCCTGTGGAACGCATTATGCTCTTTAAGCGAGGTACAGCTGTACTTGCCATTCCAGAATGGTATTCAAATACACGAAATAACTTTGGAAAAAACCAAAGGCTATAGTGGATGGATTTGTTAGAATTTGTGCCCCATTACATGTAACAAATAACTTGAACTAGCAAGAGTTAATGGACAATAGATTGCTGTTCTCAGGCCCACTTCCTCCCTCCTTCTCCAAAGTTGCTACTTTTCTTGCTTCTTCAACAAAGGGACATAAATGTAGCTACATATGGCCTTATTGCAATTACAGTAAAACCTCATATAACACTAAAACCTGGTTCCACAAGTCTTGGTGTTATATGATTTTTAGTGTTATCTGATCCTCTATGGGATCCATAGAGATACATTGTAACCACACAGGCTTTAGCGGTTGTTATCTGAAGCATCCCATAGGATCTTAATGTTATCTGATGCAATTCTTCCCCCCAGATTCCTTAATGTTATGCGATTTTAGTGTTATTCGATACTAATGTTATATGAGGTATTACTGTACTACAAACAAGCCTGTATATACAGAAGCCACCTGCAGATGGTTCTAAATTAAGGATCTGTTTTTCTACCCCAGTGACGGCGAACCTTTTAGAGACCGAGTGCTTATATATCAAAGGAAGCTGTATTTACATGAGATCAGTTCACGTGATCTTGGCACTTTTGGCAAGCTCTGGTTTCAGTTCATTTTCTGTCTAATCAGCAGAGTCTGCCTCTTGCCACTGAATACTAGCTGCACAGAAAAAACTGGTATCTATCCACTGAGTCATCATTCTGTGTTTCTATAACATCCTGTTTTCATGGCTGCATACTGCTCTTCTGACAAAGAGAGAGGATCCGCCACAAATGTCCGCTGTCAGTTCATAGTTTATTTAAATTTTCCTTGTCTGATCAAAAGCTTCCATAAGGCTGCATTCCTGTAGTTTATAATAAGAAAATCTGTAACTTCTGTTCATAACTGGCAATGGTTGCCATGGTTCTTGGCAGTGAGTGCAAGAACAAAGCTACATGTGCCTCTGTGAATCACAGCAGGGACTTTTAGTTTGTATGAATGAAGTGAAAATTATAGATATTTTTATAGTAAACAACAGGATTTCAGCCTATAAGTGACATATCAGCTGATTTAAAGGAAAAGTGGGCTATTGTGAGCCATCCAGCGGTTTCTCACTGTCCCAGAAAATCACTGCCCCAGGCTATTTTAAATTTTGGACCAAAAACTCTGGGAGGTGTGTTATACCATAATGACATATAACCTGCACATAGGTATGGGGTGCAGGAGGTATAATGACCCCAGCCCGCTGGATGATTTAAGACCCTCTCTCCCTCTAGATGTAGTAATTTGGTGTTTGTTTGTTTTTTAAAAAAATAGATTAAATTTTAATCTTTAACAGTTTTAAATTGAAGGGATTTTAGGAATGTTTTTAAAGAATTTTGTATGTTTTAGTGTGGTATTTTTATGATCTCTAAACTGCCCTGAGTCACCTCAGTGAGGAGAGTGGTGAATATGAATAATAAATGAATAAATAAAAACTTAAAGCAACCACATCAGCCAATAAAGTACACAGCTCTGCAAGTACTTAAGATATTGGCTTCCTAGTGAAACACGTCCACCATTGCTGAAATCCTCCCCCAATGAAGGTGAAACTTATAGCCCTGCTTGAACTCCAGCATCTTAAACACACTGAAAAAGGAACATCTAGTGCCATTTCCGGTTGTCATTTCTCCCCAATCTTCTAACAACAGGTCTGAAGAGAAAAGGTACTTGCTGGAATGGAAGCCTCTACATCAGAGGTTCCCAACCTACAGTTCATGGGCCGGACCCGGCCTGCAGCACCATTTCTTGTGGCCCGCCTCCTCAGCTGCCACCGCAGAGGTGGAAGCAGACGTGTGCTGGTCTTGGACTGTAATAAAGATTTGATTTGAGCTATCATGCAATTTTTGTATGTCAAATAGAAATAATATGCCACGGCCTGGCAGGTGGCTGGGGACATCGCCCGCTCCTTCGGGCCCACAACAATAACCTGTGGGAGAAGATGTCATGGCCTGGCAGGTGGCTGAGAACATCGCCCCCTCCTCTGGGCTCACAACAACGGCCTGAGGGGAGTTAGTCTGTGTTCTGTTTTGTGGTTTTTTTTTTGGGGGGGGGGTGAGGTTGTATTTTATAATTTTTACTGTACTGTTGCTGTTTTGACTGTAAGCCACCCTGAGTCGCCTTGGCGAGTGGGCAGCAATATAAATATGAATAAATAAATAAATAAATAATATAGAATTTTTTTTAAAAAAAAAATCTAACCTAACACTTTCCTCACATAATACGATTTGTTTAAAAGTAATAATGAAAAACAATGTCTTTCTTCAACTCTTTATGATATCCAACTGCCTTCACAGCTAAGATTTTATTTTGTCAGATTGCCACTTACTTTAACATGCCATACAATTCAATTAACTCATCTCACGTCTAGCCCCAGTCTCATGTCTAAACCCAGTCTCGCATCCTCCAGATGTGTTGGACTGTAACACCCATGATCCAGACTCCATTTAGCAAGGCTGGCTTGGAATGACAAAGAGGTCCAAAAGGTACCAGCTTGAGAAAGGCAGTCTTATACCACCCAAGTTATGCCCCACCCGGTCTTGATAAATGTTTAAAATCTATGTGCTACTTTTGAAGAGTTGATTTATGTTGTGTTGAAGATGACGTTTTTTATTTTTAAAGGAACAACTGCTTAAGAGGAAGGCAAACAGATGAAGCCAACCATTAATTGTACTAACTATTTATGTTTGGATGAACTCCTTGATCTTAAAAAAGTTTTACAAACTCTGTGTTAAGTGTACACAGCATCACCAGCAACTCAACTTCCTGGTTTCGTTATTTCCTGTAGCAGAAATACCTTCTTCTACATTTTATCTGACAGCAGGGCTGGATTTACAGGAACAATACAGTGGTTAGGAAATAGAAACAAAGTGACATTTAGCCCTTGCGTCTGTCTTAGATTAGAATTTGGCTCTGCTGGATTTTTTCAGTTTTAAGGGACACACCGTACAAATAGAAACAAAAAATCCCAGTCCCCTGGCAACTTTGTTGAGTGTGAATTGCCCTCTACACCACCAACTTTTTCTGGCATGTTTCTCATATTTCCTTGTCACTGTTCTCACAACACAAAAGGGCTATTTTTGTTATAACAGGGAACGGCAAGAGGGATGGGTCATTTCTGAGTTCTCCTGCTGAAAAGCTGAACCACTCTGACCATGCAGGTGACTATCTCCTACTTGCAAAAGCAGGTTCAAACTGGACTAGTAACAGCTATCTAAAACCCAAACTTGCAAAATATTATTTTGACAACAATGCTCTGATTCCCTCTGTAGCCATACTAGACAAGAGATTTTGCCTGTGGGCTATTATCCAAAGTAACATTTTAAAGTACTGTACTACTTAAACCATGAGAGATTATCTGTCCTTTCTAATCTGCTATCTACTCTGAACTGGCAGTTGAGCACCTACAAATCACAGGTGATTTAAATAACTAATGTAGACTAAATTATTATTTTTTAAAACAGAGGTGACCAAACTATGGCCCGGGGTCCTGGATCCAGCCCCCAGGACGTAGTGACCAGCGCCCTGAACCATGTGACTGGCCCAGGGCTCAAAAAGTTTGGATACCCCTGTTTTAAAAGGTAGTGTAATTAGCTAACAAGATAACTACAATGTATAGTGTGTAAGTATTTTCTCTCCTTTACTGCAGTCACAATTTTTGCTATGATTCTGATCCTGTATTGACTAAGCACTATGGGGTGGTAAATAAGTATGATGGCTTTTTATTGGCAATATAGCACCTATTTACAGCTGAACAAAGAGCATAGGTAACTACAAATGTCTTAACACAGGGTTTGTAAAAGTTGCTTTCTTTAGACCAGGGGCTTTCCACCTTTTAAAGCCGTGTGCTGGACCATGCCCCCTCAGACTGTTGGCAGGCTGAAAACCCCACCCCCACCTTGGTGGTGGTGCGGCAGTGGCGGCAGGGGGAGTAGGGTGGCTTGGGGTGGTGTGGCTGTGGCAGTAGCGCCACCCCAAGCCCACCATTCCCCCCATCGCTGCTGGTGGGACCACCCTGATCTCCCCCACTCCATGCCACTTCCCTCCTTAACAGTCTGAAGGAGCTGCATGGAGGAGTCCAAGCTGTCCTTCTCACCCGCGCTCAATCAGAGTGGGTCCAGGGAAGGTGTGGGCAGCCACATGCACCCACTGCTTCCGCCACCTCCGCCTCAATCCTTGTCTCCTCCACTTAGCTTGGCATGTTCCTAATGGGGCTCCAAAGCAGGGTGGATTTGTAAGCTTTACAACATCTACCCTGCTATGGAGTACCATTAGGGACATGCCAAGCCAATTGGAGGAGAGGAGGTTTGAGGAAGCAGCAATGGTAGCGAAGGCATGGGCCACATTAAATGGTGTTGTGGGCCACTCTGGCCCATAGGTTGAGAACCCCTGCTTTAGACATAATCTTTAGGTTTCCCATTGGAAAACTTTTGGAGATGTGATTCGTAAAAGGGAACACTTCCAAACTCTGATTTAATGCAACTCATAGTCTGGCTTTGATTTAAAGCTTGTACTTTAACATACTCCCAAGATATTTCTATAACGGTTTGGGTCTATAACTTCTTCAAACAAACTAGAAATGTTCAGACATCAAGAACTCCTCTATCTTCATCAGTAAAAGGGCTGAAAGATGCCCCACAGTGTGCCTAAACTATAATTCTCTTTCTCCCCCTCCAGAACGGTGGCAATCTGGCTTTTTTGTCTGCCAGCAAATTTTATTACACTGTCCATGACAGAGTACAGTGTGTTCTTGTAGCCAACATCCTGTCGTACAGTTATACAAAAGGAGTGGTTCTAAACAACAATTCGTTGAAGTTAAGAAATCTTTGTCAAACAACTCCACATGCAACATAAAATGCCTACAGAGATTTCTTAACTTACAGCAAATTTTTCACTAGAAAACTTTGCCTTTTGTGTAACTGCAGGATCTTGGTAAATAAGTGTCACAGCTTTATCTTGCAGGCCTACGAACCTAATATGAACTGAGAAAAAGATACCAAAAAAACAAACAAACTGGTAAATATATCAGAAATGTAAGAGCTTAAAGTAGAAAATACTCAGCTGGATAAACTATTAACAACTGAACGCAGTATCTTCCAAATTGGAGATTTTTTTTTCTAATGACTGAATAAACACTAAGCCTTATTCAGGGATGTAGGCAATAATCTTTTCCAAAATGTACAAGCAATTCTGGAATTTATAAAAAAATAAAATAACCTCTCATTTCATGACAAAAAAATCTAGTTAAAGCCATTAAAGCATACAATTCAGTAAAAGTTAAAAAAATGGCAACACTGCCTTAGCTGATCACCTTTTCTTTTCAAAATGCAATTAACCCAATTAAAGAATGCTTATAGGCAGAAAAGTAACTCAGTTTCTTGATTTCAGCTTAGAAAGTGTGAATTATCTTTCTTTTGGAAACAACTGGGGGGGCGTTTTGAGGAGCACTACTTCACCTGGAGACGCAAGAGGACAGCTGAAGTAAAAGATGCACAGCTGAGTTGGTTACCTTGAGCTATTCTTTGAGTTTTGTGGTGCTGCTAATTTATTAGACATGGGTTGAAAGCCATTTCCCCCTTCTAATGACAAGCCTTGATGATGGCTACATTTCAAACCTAAAATTTTCTACCAAGAAAACAAGTCAATGAAAAATTCTGCAGAAGGGTCAGGAAAGCAAAGTAGATCAATATAGGTAAAGGTCTCCCTTGCTCGAAAGCCAGTCGTATCTGACTCTAGGGTTCTGTGCTCATCTCCATTTATCACCAAAGAGTCAGTGCTGTGTGTGACATTTCTCCACAAGCACAGTGTGAGGATCGTTATCATGGAGGTGTTAGGAAACAACTTGTTTATTTGTTTTTAACAATCAAGTACACATCAACAAGGAGCTGTGGTGGCTTAGTGGTTAGGACACTGAACTCAACGACTGGAAGGTCAGAGTTCGCTTCCTGAGTACTGCATGATGGAGTGAGCTCCCGTCCTCTGTCCCAGCACATGCCAACCTAGCAGTTTGAAATTGCAAGTAAATAGTAGTACCACTTCTGTGGGAAGGTAAACAGCATTCTGTGGGGTGGGGTGGCTGGAAAGCTGGCGGGGGACTCCCCCATCAGCTTCCCCAGCCATCCTGCAGCTGCGGAGGCAGGGGTGAGTGGCTAGGGAAGCCAACAGGGAGTCCCCATTGGCTTCCCCAGCCCCCCCCCCAGCTGCGGATCAGGTTCCCCAACCTCCCTGGAGCCAGCAGGGGTGTCAGAGAGGAGGCCACTATGCAATGAGTTCATTATGCGAGGTGCCACTGTATTGGATTTTTAAAAAGATTAACATATTGGATTTGAGGGTTTTTAAAACAATAATTATAACTAAACAAATACAGTATAAGAAAATTGTGCTTTCTATGAGTAAACCAAAATTAGAGTTAGGGAATATTTTTAACAAGAGTAAGCAGACTGTCACAAAAGCATATGAACTTATAAAGTTCTCCAGAATTGTTCAGGAAGTTAAATTATACTAAAACTAGGAATTTAAGGAAAGAAACAAGAAATACACAAATCTGGTGGGATGTTGTACTCGGTGGTGGGCAGCAACAGGTTTGCACCCCCCAATTGGGGGGGGGGGAATTGGGTGGCCTTTGAGCAGTTACCATTTTAAAATTTTCATTCTGTGAAAGCATATCAGAGAGTAAACAAAAAGACAAAAACGTTGTGGCACCTTAAAGACTAACTGCTGTATTTTAATGTGAGCTTTTGTGGATCAAGTCCACTGGCTCTTTTGCTATAAACAGAGATGAGCACTGAACCCTAGAATTGGTAACGAATGGCTTTCGAGCAAGGGCAACCTTTACCTAACAACAGAAGATCCCTGATTGGTATTCAAATTTGATGCCAGGTTTTGTCCCTGCAAGTGGTTGAAGGTCTCCCTTGCTCAAAAGCCAGTCATATCTGACTCTAGGGTGCAATGCTCATCTCCATTTACAGCCAAAGAGCCAGTGCTCCCAAGATAGAGACTTTAAAGCAGTGGTTCCCAACCTTTTTAGAATCTCTAAAATCTTGATGTCACCTCCCATGACATATAATTCTTATTATTCATAAAGTGAACTCCTGTTCACAGGGAGGAAGCCTAAAAGGCCATTAGTTTGGTCTAAACAAGCTTCCAATTGCCCCCCTTAAAAATCAAATTGCTTCCTTGTGGGGCGTGTTGGGAATCACAGCTTTAGAGTGAGTGAAGGAAAGAGGTTTCAAGATACTAGTTTACATCTAGAGTTGTTCCATATGCTAAAGCTTCATCCCCCTCCAACCAGTGAATAATATAAAAGTTAATACAAGAAGCAGAAGCGATCTTCTATCTTTGTTGAGAAATTCAGGCTTGTTGCAATACCTACACTATCCTTCTTCCTACCAGCTTTAAAAGCAAATGAGATGTTCTGTGGGTTTCACTTACAGAAATAAAAGATTATAAATTTTAAGTATACATGTGCAAATGGAAAATAGAGGAGAGAGGGTCAGGGCATAGTCAGCAAGTGGAAAAATCTCCTTTCAACTGATACTTATTCACAGATAGCTAAAGTAGAAAACAAATACAGTTGTACCTCGCTTAAAGAGCATAATGCATTCCACAGGATTGCTCTTTAAGCGAGTTTGCTCTTTAAGCGAAACACCATTGTAAATGACCAATTGTGGGAGGGATGGCGAGCCCCAATTTATTTGTTAAGTGACTTTTTGGTTTGTTTTATTTGTTAAGTGAAGCGAACATTCAGAGAAAATTCTGCTCTTTAAGCGAGTTACTTTAAGCGAGACACTCTTTATGCGAGGTTTGACTGTAGATTGCTTTCCTTTATTTTCCATCATCCATCAACTGAGTGTCAAATTAAACATTGTAAGCAAATATATCCATCAAAAAGCCAATTTTTAAAATTGTACCATCTCATTATACCAGGGCTGCAAATATCAAATTACAATTGTTTAGTAGTACAGTACAGTACAGTATTTGCATTTTAAAAGCTAGGAATGGAGCCTATAATGCAATATTACATTTACCCTGGAAGCAAATCTCATTGGATTCAATTGAGTTTACTTCTTGGTAGCTATATACAGTTGCATTGACTCCTTAGTTGATTCAGTGCTTTAAGTCTTGTTATTTTGTTTACAGTTAAGATTTAATTTACTTGATTCATCTAATACAAATATTCAAAAGTTACTACCAGAACAAATCCCACCTATTTGTAAGTGTATGTCTAAGCTGAACAGAGGCAAATGAAGAGAACATTATGGCCTCAGACTACAATGAATAATATTTTACCTGGAGAATGAATACTTACAAACCAAAGTAGCAAATTATGGCTGATTTTATGGAGTGACTTATGCCAGGGGTATTGGTACATGCTTAAAAGGTTTGGGATCCGGACCCCTAGTGTACATGTTTGTAGATTTCCCTCAAGTCAATTCAGACTTATGGAGACCCTTTCCAGGGTTTTCTAGGTAGATAATACCCAGAAGTGGTTTACCGTTCCCGTCTTCTGGCACCCTGGGACTCTGTAGCTTGCCCATGACTAAACAGGCTGGTTCTTCTCCCAAGAATCACAGTGGGGAATTGAACTCCCAACCTCCGGCTCTGCAGTCTGATACCTAATAAACCAAAGTGTTCTCCAGCCCTCCCACAGCAGATAAATCTGTATAACATTAGCATAAACAAACAGATCTGGGGCAGGTTCCCCTCAGTAACAAATTGACATCCTGGAACTATCTTTGGTTCTGGATGGGACAGTCTTGCCCCAAACAGACCCGGTGTGTAATCTGGGGGTCCTCTTGGACTCATGACTACTGCTCGAAGAGCAGGTGGTAGTCGTGGCCAGGAGGACTTTTGCACAACTTCGTGTAATACGCCAGTTATGCCCGCTCCTAGACCGGGACTCCTTGCTCATGATCAAACACACTTTGGTCACCTCCAGACTTGATTATTGTAATGCGCTCTACATGGGACTGCCCTTGGTGACCATTTGGAGGCTGCAACTGGTCCAGAATGCGGCTGCCCGGGTTGTGATGGGGTGCAGGCATTATGCTCGAGCCTCACCATTGCTGCGGGAGCTGCACTGGCTGTCATTTTGCCTCTGGATGCAATTCAAGGTGCTGGTTATTACCTTTAAAGTCCTATATGATAGTGGGCCAAGATACCTAAGAGACCGCATCGCCCTAAGGACATCTGTCCATCCCACCAGAGTGGACCAGAGAGGCTCTCTGGTTGTACCATCAGCTAGAAAGCCACACCTCTCTAGCACTAGGAGGGCCTTCTCTGTGTCTGCTCCGGACCTATGGAACCTCCTGCCAAGTGACCTGCGCCTCCAGACGGAACTGCTGCCCTTTAGGAAGGGGGTCAAGACCTGGCTGGCAGAGCATGTATGGGGTATGGGCCCCATCTGACCTCCTCCCTTTCTCTCTGTGTCTTACTTAATCTTTTTTTCTTGATTTTTATATTGTGTTTTTATTCTGTTCTAAGTGTTTTGGAGAGTTTGTTAGCCACCCTGGGTCTTTTTAAGGATGGTAGCATAAAAGTGTGATTAAATAAATAAATAAACTAAGCCTAGCAACAGCCTGGCTTATGGTGAATTTCCTATCATATGTTCCTACCATAAGATTGTACACAAAGCTGATGAGTAACCTTTCCATAGAAGTCTGTGTCATAATTCGTCATTGACCATCTGACCAGCGTTCACATTCTCAGACTTTGTCCAGCTAGTACCTTGAAGGCTGTGTCAATCAGCATTAAGGATGCAACAATTCAGGCAAGGAGACAAAATGGCTGAACCCATGTATGGGTCTGTGCCAGTTTCTCTAATTCCGAGCTGGAGCTAGGAATTATGTAGAGTGCCACGGATTCAACCTCCTCTGTTGCATGTTTCATCACCCACCATTTGGCACAGCACAAGAGGAAAGCGACAACTAACCCGTTTTTCACGTGTTTTGTGGGTTTGGCTCAACAGTCTGGTGGTGCAGTGCTTAAAGCTGCTGTCCTGAAGTCAAAAAGTTGTGAGTTTGATCCTGATGGGAAACAAGGTTGACTCAACCTTCCATCCTTCTGAGGTCAGCAAAATGAGTACACAGCGTGTTGGGACAAATTGTTAATTACCTTGGCGCTATAGAAGTGTACTTGCTATTGCTGGGTTGGGTCAGACAGCCTGACTGGCACCCCAGTTCATTTTCTCACCTGTGCCAGCTTGCCTTTTCCTTGCCCAAGAATACTTGATTCTCATTTATATTTTGCTTACGGATTGTATCATGTAAGCTTTGCAGGGAAATGTATAATAAAGGCAAGCTAGGAAACAAACCAAGTGCCTGAATGTGCACCGCCAAATGTGCCAATAGCCAGGAAAGCAAGGCTTGCCACATTTGCTAGTTTTATTCCCTCACTAAATTTGGAGGAGGGACTGTAGTGGCTTAGTGGCTAAGATGCTGAACTTGACAGTCTGGAAGGTCAGCAGCTTTGAGACCCAAGTGTTGTATGAAAGTGAAGCTCCCGTCATCTGTCTCAGCTCCTGCAGTTCGAAAGCAAGAAATTGCAAGTAGATGAATAGGTACCGCTTCGGCAGAAAAGGTAGCAGCATTCCATTTGCTCTGGCATCTAGTTGTGCTTGCCACATGTCCACAGAAACATCTGCAGATGCAGACAGCACTGGCTCTTAGGCTGTAAACATTAGACGAGCAGAGAAGTCTAGTCGGACATGCGGTTTTTACATGCTGATATTTCAGAGGCTGTTGCAAGGTGATACAGACCAGAGGTCTGCCACCTTTTCCTTCTTCATAGGTACTGCCAAGGCACGGTTCTTGGCTGCTCAAACAGCTGGGAATTTAATGCAACTTTAACGTGGTGAAGTGCAGCATCACCTCCTTGTCTCATTTCCCTCCCTCAAAAACAACTGAACTTGATGACTGAAAGGCAGGTCAGAAGTTTGAGACCCGAGTACCGCAGGATGGAATGAGCTCCTGTCTGTTGCAGCTCCCGCCAACCTAGCATTTCGAAAGCAAGAAATTGCTATAAACCTGAGAAGTCTAGGGCAATTCTAACAGTTAAGGGACAGTGATTCTCACCCTTTGGTTTATGGACTTTAGTTCCCAGAAAATTAAGTCATTTTCCCAAAGCACTGATCAGCCAATGTACTGACTTGTATGTACTGATTTCGATCTGGGAATTGAAGTCCAAAAATCAGAAGGCCGGGAAACCCTGGTTTAGGGTAAACCGTCTTCCTTGCTCAAAAGCAAGTCGTATCCGACCCTAGGGTTTGGTGCTCATCTCCATTTACAGCCAAAGAGCCAGTGTTGTCTGCAGACCTTCATGTGGCAGGCATGGCTAAAGAACAGAGTACAGTACACAGAACGCTGTCACCTCCTCTTCCGAAGCGGTACCTATTTTAGTAAAGGTTTCCCTTGCTCCAAATCCAGTCGTACCCAACTCTAGGGTTCAGTGCTCATCTCTGTTTCAAAGCCGAAGGGCCAAGCGCTCTCTGCTTCTGCAGACGTTTCCGTGGTCATGTGGCAGGCACGATTAGACACCGGAGAGCACGGAACGCTGTTTTACCTTCCCACCGAAGTGGTCCCTATTTATCCACTTGCAATTCTCCCACCGAAGTGGTCCCTATTTACCTACTTGCACTATCTTGCTTTAGGACTGCTTCGAAAGCAAGAAATTGCAAGTAGATAAATAGGGACCACTTCGGTGGGAAGGTAACAGCGTTCCGAGCGCTCCGGTGTCTAGTCATGCCTACCACATGACCATGGAAACGTCTGCAGAAGCAGACAGCGCTGGCTCTTCGGCTTAGAAACAGAGATGAGCACTGACCCCCTAGAGTCGGATACGACTGGCTTTCGAGCAAGGGAAACCTTTACCTTTACCTTAGGTTGGCAGGAGCTGTGACAGACGACGGGAGCTCATTCATGCAGCACTCGGGTATCGAACTGCTGACCTCCCGCCTTCCAGTCAGAGTCTTAGCCACTTGAGCCACTGACCTTCCAGTTCAGCGTCTAAGCCACCGAACTCCCCTATTTAAGACCTCTCCCCCCCCCTTTTCTTTTTTGTAACTTGGACGCTTCCTTTGCTCCCCGCCCTCCGCGCATGCGCCCTCGACACGAGCAGGCCAGAAGAGGGCAAGAGAAGCCCCAGTGGAGGTAGAGGGGAGTGGCGGCGCCCTTTCAGCTGAGCGCGTCCCGTGACCCGCTGGGCCGCGGCGCCTGCGCGAGGGAGGGTGGCTTCCTTGCCCGAGCGAAGATGGCGGCCTCCAGAGCCGGGTTCTGAAGGGAGGGAGGCGGGAGGGGGTGGGTGGTGGCAGGAGAGGGGGGAGCGGGGGGGTTCAGTTGCAGCGGGGCCCCCCTAGCCGAGGAGAGCGCCCCCTTCGGCGGCCACGGGCTGAAGCACCCACCGCCGCGTGCCGCTGCTTGGCTGGTGGGGCTTTCCTTGCAGTGCAAAGGTTGGGGAGTGCCTGGGGAGCTCCGCTCCCGAGCCAGGTAAACGGGGTGGGGTTTCTTGGGGGGGGGTGAGGCTGAGGGGGAGCACCCGGACTTTGCTAGGGAAGAGAGAAGGGGAGCGGGGAGGGCTTTCCTCATCTTCCATTGGGGCACCGCACCTCCCCCTGCAAGTGGTAAAGGGTGTGTGTGTGTGTGTTCCTGATGTGAGTTCGATCCTGACCAGTACTCGAGGTTGACTCGGCCCCCTCCATCTTTGTTTTTAGATAATACATTCATTCACTTATGCTTCTGGAGCCCTGGTGGCGCAGTGGTTAAACTGCTGTATTGCAACCAAAAGGTTGTGAGTTCGATCCTGACTATGATTCGAGGTTGACTGAGCCCCCTCCATCTTTGTTTTTAGATAATACATTCATTTACTTGTGCTTCTGGAGCCCTGGTGGCGCAGTGGTTAAACTGCTGTATTGCAACCAAAAGGTTGTGAGTTCGATCCTGACTAGGTCTCGAGGTTGACTCAGCCCCCACCATCTTTGTTTTTAGATAATACATTCATTCACTTCTGCTTCTGGAGCCCTGGTGGCGCAGTGGTTAAACTGCTGTATTGCAACCAAAAGGTTGTGAGTTCGATCCTGACCCGGTCTCGAGGTTGACTCGGCCCCCTCCATCTTTGTTTTTAGATAATACATTAATTCACTTATGCTTCTGGAGCCCTGGTGGCGCAGTGGTTAAACTGCTGTATTGCAACCAAAAGGTTGTGAGTTCAATCCTGACCCGGTCTCGAGGTTGACTGAGCCCCCTCCATCTTTGTTTTTAGATAATACATTCATTTACTTGTGCTTCTGGAGCCCTGGTGGCGCAGTGGTTAAACTGCTGTATTGCAACCAAAAGGTTGTGAGTTCGATCCTGACTAGGTCTCGAGGTTGACTCAGCCCCCACCATCTTTGTTTTTAGATAATACATTCATTCACTTCTGCTTCTGGAGCCCTGGTGGCGCAGTGGTTAAACTGCTGTATTGCAACCAAAAGGTTGTGAGTTCGATCCTGACCCGGTCTCGAGGTTGACTCGGCCCCCTCCATCTTTGTTTTTAGATAATACATTCATTCACTTATGCTTCTGGAGCCCTAGTGGCGCAGTGGTTAAACTGCTGTATTGCAACCAAAAGGTTGTGAGTTCGATCCTGACCAGGACTCAAGGTTGATTCAGCCTTCCGTCCTTCCGAGGTTGGTAAAATGAGCCAGCATGTTTGTGGGCAAAATGCGAATTAGCTTGTGAACTGCCCAGAGAAGGCATTAAGTGCAATGGGGCGGTATATAAGTGTAATTAGTATTACTACTATGGGAAGTAGATAAAGGTATTGCCCTTGTTCGAAAGCCAGTGTTATCCGACTTTTGAAGGTGGTGCTCATCTCCATTTATAGCCAAAGAGCTGTGTCTGCAGACGTTTCCATGGTCATGTGGCAGGCAGGACAAGACACCGGAGTTCACTGCTTCCCACCAAAGTAGTAACTATTTAGCTACATACAGTACTGTACTTGCAATCTCTTGCTTTCAAACTACAGTAATACCTCGGATAACATTAGCATCGGATAACACTAAAATTGCATAACATTAAGCAATCTGGGGGGGAGAATTGCATCAGATAACATTAAGATCCTATGGGATGCATCGGATAACAACCGCTAAAGCCTGTGTGGTTACAATGTATCTCTATGGATCCCATAGGATTTTAACATGCATCGGATAACACTAAAAATCGGATAACACCAAGACTTGTGGAACCAGGTTTTAACGTTATCCGAGGTTTTACTGTACTAGGTTGGCAAGAGCTGGGACAGAAGGGAGCTCACTCCGTCGTTCAGCACTTGATTCTCAAACTGCTGACCCGTCAACCTTCCAGTTGTCAAGTTCATCGTCGTCATCACTAAGATATAATTGGTTGGTATATAAGTGGGTATATGATATGCCATGAAGTCTCACTCTTATGTCTGATGAAGTAGACTTGATCCACGAAAGCTAACATTAAAATACAACAGTTAGTCTTTCAAGTGCCTCAGCATTTTTTTTTGTCTTTTTGTTTTGTTTACTGTCTGGTATGCTTGAAACACAAACTAATACAGGTACCATTTCAAAGATTTCGATTAAGATATAAGTGTAGTTGCTATTGCTATCTTTCCCCACACCTGTTTCAGGTAATGGTAGCTTCGCAAACCTCAGAGAAGACATGATGACTGCTATGTATGGAAAAAGTGTTTATTGAACTCATGCATCTTCTTCCATGTCTAGGCCAGATGTGAAACTGCCAAAATGAAGGTGTCAAAATGAAGGTACATTTTGGTGAGTTCATTCTGCAGTTCCTTTCGGCTGACCTAGCATGAGAAAGATCAGCTGGCAAAACAAGGTTGCCGTTACATAAGATATGCCCAAATATAGCCCTAGAATTAAACTTAATTCTGGCCAACCCTCTGCACTCACTTTCTTGACTAAGGCATATCAGAAAACAAAATAAAATTAACAAAACATAATAAAAATAAAATAAAAAACAATAACACTGTAGCACTTTAAAGACTAACTGCTGTATTTTTATTGTTAGCTTTCGTGGATCAAGTCCACTTCTTCAGACAAAGAGTGAAACTTACAGGCATGGTTTTTATACACCAAATTCAGGGGGTCAAAGGGAGAAGGGTGTGGTCAAGCAAGATGACAGACAAGCAAGCACAACAATACAGCTTCACACAGCCATTAGCAACAATAGATTATTCAGATTAGCTCTAAATGACTCCCTTTCAATCTCAAGGTTGCTGAGAAAGCCCATTCTGGTCTGTGATCAACCTTTGACCTGCATGTCAGAAAACTAAAAACACTACCTGGTTACTTTCTGTTTTGCTAAAGGGAATTGGCAGGGAGGTTGACTAAATTTCCTTTCCTGGAAATGGTTCCTATCCAGAACCATTAAAGCAGTGGTTCCCAATCTGGGGCCCACGCCCAACCGGTGGACTTCAATTCCCAGAAGCCTAAGTTAGTACATTGGGTGATCAGTACTTTGGGGAGTTGGCTTCTGGGAATTGAAGTCAAGAAACCAAGGTTTGAGAAACACTACATTAAGTTTAGTGGGATTTGCTCATTTAAACATGGAAGCAGTTTAAGTGTGGCTAGTGAACTTAAGCAAAAAAAATTTAAAATACTTTTATAGCCTTCCCCCAGTTGCTTTCAGTAAGGTTCCTGGATTTTTTAGCATCTAAATAAAGTTTTCCAGAACTACAAATGTATTTTCCTGGAAATTTGCATGCAAACAGTAGGGAATATTTTCCCATTTCTGTTGTTCTTACACCAAAGACGGCATGTGTATCCTCCATCTGTCTCTTTAAAAATGAGTAACACTGCAAAATAATAATAGTTTTTTTTTTGCAAAACAAAGCCTAGTCCATCTAATTCCCTAATTTTGAAGGTTCCTGGATTTTATCTGGGATGCTTGCATTATTCAGGATTGTTTGGGTCTTCAGCAGTGACGTCAAGAGAGCGGTTCCTTGTTTTCTACCATGGTTTTGGTTTCTAGGCTTCTACAGGATTTGGGGAGGAAGTGGCATTTTATGTAATTCACTACAAACTATGGATTTTTCTTATTCTAGCAAACAGCAGCAAGTATTTATATTTGCACCTGGAAATAAAGCTGTGCACAGGAAACCATCCCTTTTAAAGAAGAGAATGTCCTTAAGAGCTGCTATTCTGACACTGAAATTCAGAGTGGGGAATTGAACTGCTCAATAAATATAATAGGCTATAATTGTGATGTCAACCTATGTGTTGTTTTTGGCATGAGGTAGATTGTATGAAGATGCTTAAACTGTTGTCTTGGTCTTGTCAATAATTTGAACATGTTTGAAGGCCTGAGTAAATGATTTTTTTTTCACTTAACCATATTTAATCATTAACATTGTGAAGTATACTGCTCTTTTTAAAAGCTCTTCTAACTCTTATCAGTAACACACACTTTTTCCCATTTGGTAACTTCTGGGAGGAGTTGGGAATTGAATATATTTTCAGTTGAAAGAAGGCTGTCTGAAGAGGGAGTGGCAATGGCTTGTTAATATACATGTTTTTGTGGATGCAAGATCAGGAAGCTGCAGATTTGTTAGCCTATGAAAGTATGCCAATTAACTGGTCAGATGTGTAATCTAATGTACATTCAGTTCTGGACACTGGATAAAGTTCCTTCTTTTCAGTGTTATTTAAAATCTGACTTGGAGATATCAGTTGGAAGTCATTTGCTATTCATTAGCAGTCCTATGATGTTGAGTTTAAGAACAGGAAAGAAGATGAAGCTTGGTATGAATATAATTGTTTTTATCATTTAATGTATTTGACACTTAGTGGTATGTTGGAACTCACTAGTTTTTAGCATCCTATAGGTCCGGAAGTTGTTGATGTCCGTAGTTATATGATATGACATACAATCTTTGTTGTATCTTTTCAAAAGTAAGCCCTGCTGAGTTCATTGAGACTTGCTCTCAGATAAATGCATGCAAGATACCAGCTATCAAATAGGTGTTCCTTTATATGTGAACAAAGTTAATGTGAATATTTTCATAATGGTTCCTGCAGAAATTTCTCCATGATTTCAATGGATACATTTATTTTAAAATGAAATATGCTAACTTTGTAGGTTTTCCAACTTGCTGAATCAGTAGGAAAAACATTCATGGACACCTCATTTTCTTTTTGTTCCTCTTTGAAACCTCTCCTTTTCAATCCTCCCACTTTCAAATGGTTATTTAGCAGGATTGCTGAAGTTATCTGCAATGGTATAGTTATTTGTTTGTTTGTTTGTTTGTTTGTTTAGATTTATATCACTGCCGACTCGCCATGGCGACTCAGTACAGTATTATAGTTTCAGTTTTATTTCATGTTGCCCATTCCAGAAGTTTCAAATTTCTCATAACATGCATAGAACACTGTGCAGAGGGTTTCATGTATAAAGATTTATCACATTTAATCATGCCTAACAAATTAAAGTACAGTGGAAGCTCATACAACAATTGCCCCGTATAGCAATGAAATCGCATAGCAATTAGGTTTTGGGGGGAAATAGCGTCCCACATAACAATTGCCCCTATGGAAAAAAATCATACAACAATCTTTCAATGGAAAAAACCAGTTAGCAAAAAAATGTGGTATGATGCATCCCATAGGGAAAGTCGCTATACAATGCATGCATCGTATAGCAGTTGTTTCATACAACAACTAGCTCAATGGAATGGATTAAAATAGTTGTATGAGGTACCACTGTAATTAATTGAAAAGTTTATGTTTTGTTATTTTGTGGAATGTGCTTGATTTACACAAATAAGAAAAACTTCCTCCATAAAATAAGTTAACTGTGTCTACCAGAGCAATTGTGTACCTGTTTATTCAAAAAAACTGAACCATTAAGGTTAGTGGGATTTGTTCATTTTAAAGTGGATGCAGTGATTCAGGTTAAGTGTGGCTGGTGAACTCAAGTAGTAATTTTAAAAAAATACTTTAAAAAGCTGAATCCCTGGGGATATGCAGAAAGCTTTCTTGAAGATTGTGGTATTTTTGAACCACAATTGGGCATACTCAGGGCAATGGCCACTTTGTGCCAGCTAATTTTTCTCACCGTAGCTCAAGCAAAAGGAACTGCAGAATGAACGCACTAGAGGTGGCTTCATTTAGCATTTTCACATCTGGCCTGGACATGGAAGAAGAAGCTGAATTCCCCACCCCGCCCCAAATAGTTGCTTTCAGTAAGGTTCCTGGATTACTTAGCATCTAAGTAAAGGTCTCCAGAACATCACACATCTACAGATTAATAAAAGTGGTTGTCAGGAACATGTAACATTTCCCAAACTTTGTTTTTTGGATTTCAATTGCCAGAAGCCTAAGTCAATTCTCCCAAAGACAATGTACTGACTTAGGCTTCTTAGCATTAAAGTCCCCCTGTGGGCCGTAGGGCCCACATTGGGAACCACTGACGTAGCCATTCATTTGTTCACAACATAGCTACAGTATATTGAAGTTTGTGACAAAGTAAATAGTGCTTTGTTGGAGCAATGATGGCTCATATCTAATAAAATATTGGCTTTAATTCAAATTTGCTTTGAAGTTATAGCTTGAGAAACATGTACAACATGGAAAGTTGGATGTATCATTTATATATATATAATCTAATTGCTTTTAAATTAAAGAGCAACATAATTTTGTTGAAATTTTTGAAATGGTAGCCGTATTAGTCTGTGTTTCAAGCATATCAGAGAGTAAACAAAGAAAAAAGACAAAAAAGTGGCACTTTAAAGACTAACTATTTAATGTGTTCTTTCGTGGATCAAGTCCGCTTTGACAGACATAAGAGTCAGAGTTCATGGCATCAGTTATGCAAACCATTCTGTAACTGATGTGTATAAATTGATCCCACAAAGTCTCACTCTTATGTCTGATAAAGTGGACTTGATCCACCAAAACTAACATTAAAATGAAGCAGTTAAGTCTTTCAAGTGCCACAACATTTTTTGTCTTTTTGTTTTGTTTACTCTGAAATACAAACCTAGCATAAAGAGAGCCTTGCTTAAAGACTAACTCGCTTAAAGAGTAGAATTTTCTTTGAATGGTTGCCTTGCTTAACAACTAAAATCAAGTGAAAACTTGCTTAACAACTAATTTGGGGTCGCAATCTCCCCCCCCCCCCACAATTGGTCCATTTACAATGGTGTTTCGTTTAAAGAGTAAACTCGCTTAAAGAGAAATCCTGTGGAACGCATTATGCTCTTTAAGTGAGGTACCACTGTAATTTTGTTGCTCTTTTAGAGATGAGCAAATTTTATTATGGTGTAAGTGTTTTCATCCACTTAATTGAATGCATGATGAGTACTGTACTGAATTTCACATGTAAATATATGAAGAAAATGGAAACTGACATGTGGAAGACACCGGAATGCCTTCCGCTTTTTGTTCTGTATTCTTCTTTGTGTTTAGAATGATAGATAGTAGTTTAGATGGAATGTAAATACTGCTAGTACAGCCTGAAGATTGTCTTATTATACATGGGAACTCATAAAAGAGTTGATGGTAATAGCAACACACTATTACTGCTGAGCTTATTAAATGTGATAATATTTATCTGTGTTCAGGCCATAGAAATAGAGAGGAACTGCTTGATGAATTATAGTTCTGCATTGCAACTGGTCTTCAAAGCTAATACAGGAGTTGCTCTTATTGTTTAAATTTCATTAGCCAGCCACATGCCAGATGACAGATTTACTTGCTAAATCATGTTTGGCCCACAAATGAAACAGTTTGCACAATATACAGAGCCAAATAAGTTGCAAAGATGGAATATAGCATTCTGCACAAGGAGCTGTAATCCTAATTATCCCCTTCTTTTTTCAAGAAATGAACATAGGGTGGAGAGAGGATGAGATGGTGCTTCCCAAAAATGGAAATGAAGTAATTACATTTCCACTGTGTTTTGTATTAACAGTGAAACAGTATAAACAAGGACATAATTGAATGACCCAAGTATTTTAGTAGAGGATTGCATCCAAGTTGCCTAGTGCGAAGCTGCATCACAAATAGAATTTAAGGATTGACAACAGTCACTGTATGTGAATGTTTCTTCTTCATGCCAGCTATGTGTTGCTATACTTAATTTTCTCAATCTTCAACCATCAGTGGCTTGTTTCTCCCTTCCTTGCTCAATAGCTAGTGATACATGTTTGCCAAACCAGTTTATTCTTTTTCAGTATAGTTACTGAAAAAGAATAACTGGTTTGAAGTTCATCATGCGATAAATAAAATAAATAGTATAGTTGCTAGTTTAGGACTATCTTCTAACCATTGGGCTTTGAAAGACAGGCTTGTCAGTATTTTGTTAAAAGACTAGAAATTGGACACTGGTGCATAAGTGGTACCTCGTTTAAAGAGCATAATGTGTTCCACGGGATTGCTCTTCAAGTGAGTTTGCTCTTTAAGTGAAACACCATTGTAAGTGACCAATTGTGACCTCTGTTGGGGGGGGATTGCGAACCCCGAATTAGTTGTTAAGCGAATTTTTGGTTGGTTTTAGTTGTAATGCAAGGTGACCAGAGAAAATTCTGCTCTTTAAGCGAGTTAGTCTCTAAGCGAGGCGCTCTTTATGCGAGGTTTTACTGTACTTAGATCAACAGGCCTTTACATTAGCTATGTTTTTTTTATGTTTGTAGGAAAGATGTACACTGTAGTGTAGCTCATTGTGAGAAACGATGCAGCAAAATAGCACTTTGATGCCTTATTGTTATTGTGAAATTGTAGGGCACATAGAAATAGTTTTACATGTTAAGGTTTTGCCTGAAACAAACTTGGGGCTGTAATCTGAGCTGATTTTATTTTATTTCTTAAGGGACTCTCTTGGGAAGTGTGGTTGCTGAATTTTAAAAGCTTTTATGCCTTTAGGCTAGGATATCTGAAGGACTAGCTAGACCAGTCTTTCCCAACCTTTGTTGTTTTTTTAATTCCCAGAAACCTGTCAGTTCCCCAGATGTACAGACTTGAGCTTCTAGGATTTGAAGTCCCCCTGTGGGGCATGGGCACCACATTGCGAACCACTGAGCTAGACCCTTCCATATGTATCTCCTCAGACTTTTTGAGGCAATTGTCAGATTTTTCTTCTCTGCCATCTAAGGTACCATGAGTGGTTACTGAGGAAAGGCCCCTTTCGGTGGTGGTTATCTTGGTTTAGGAACTTCTGTGTAAAAAAAGCTATGGTTACAGATAATGTAAAATCTTTTCACCGCTTCTCTTCACAGGCATTTAAACTATTGTTGATCTGTATTATTATGGATCATGTATTACTTTTATGCTGCTTTTGCTTATTGATATGTCGCCCTTTTAATGCATTTTTGTAAGCTGTCCTGAAAATAAAATAGACATTTCAATCATGCTTCCACAAGAAACCACTAGTGTGGTTTATTTTGGCATATATAGTAGTATATCAGTAAGGAATGCTTTTTAAGGCAGAAGAATGACTTTAGCTAAGAAGATGCTTATATATCAGTGTAGCAGTATTGAGAAGGCAGATTTCTTGTTGAAAGTATATTACAGTAATACCTCGGATAACGTTTACCTCGGATAATGCTAAAATCGCATAACGTTAAGTAATCTGGGGAGGAGAATTAGATCGAATAACGTTAAGGTCCTATGGGATGGATCGGACCGCTAAAGCTTGTGCAATTACAATGTATGTCTATGGAGCTTTAACGTTATCCGATCCATCCCATAGGATTTTAACATGCATTGGATAACACAAAAAAACGGATAACACCAAGACTTGTGGAACCAAGTCTTAGTGTTATCCGAGGTATTACTGTATTTGGCTTCTACCAGCCTGTTTAGCAATGAAAACTATGGATAGCACTCTAGATATTTGGTTGAGAGTGTACTTTCTATGTCTACCTGATGAACAGACTTTTAAAATACTTGTTCTTGTAGAGTACAACCTCTGTTAATGCCTGTTGAATTCCAATTGAATTTACTGTATTTGGAAGTTAAAGCAGAATAAAGTTGAAGAAGCCATGGTTTTTTTTTGTCTCCCATTGGTATATAGCAGTGGTGGCAAACCTATGGCACGCATGCCAGAGGTGGTGCTCAGAGCCCTCTCTGTGGGCACTGATGTGGTTGCCCCAGGACAGAGTTTGCCCAGCAGCTCAATGGGAACGGTTCCTCCCTCCCCCAGCACAGTTTGTCCCACCCCTCTGCTCAGTAGCCCAATGGGAGTGCTTCCTCCCTCCCCCAGCACAGAGTGTGTCCCATCTCTCTGCTTAGCAGCCCAATAGGAGTGCTTCCTCACTCCCCCAGCACAGTTTGCGCCACTCCTCTGCCTAGCAGCCCAGTGGGAGAGTTTCTTCCCTCTCCTGTTGCCATGTTGACACATTGCAATAAATAAGTGGATTTTGGGTTGTAGTTTGGGCCCTCGGTCTCTAAAAAAGTTTACCACCACTGGTATATAGAAATAGGGCAGCTGATTTTTAAGCATTTAAAAGTCCATTAACTATCCATTAAGCTTTAATAGTCCATTAACTATCAAAAAAGAAAATGAGAAGTAAATGACTATTACCAACACAAGTTCTGCAAAGCAGAATTCTTGGTTTGAGAATATGATACATATACTGTAGTTGAAAATAGTAACAGAAAAGGCAATACAATTTATTTTATTCCTTTAAAATGCAAAATCATTTTAGCATTACTTTTCTTTGGATAATTCTTTGACTGATGTGATAATCAGGAGAGTTATTTAAAAGTAACTGAAGACCTTTGTTTTGAAAATACCTATTTACAGTTCTGATACTTTGGAACTTGATTGGATGTTGACAAATTAGCTGACAACACAAAGTTATTTATTTATTTATTTATTTAGATTTATATTGCCGTTACCAGGGTAGTGTTGAAAATAAAAGATGAAGTTTTATGCAAAGTAATTATAGTTACAGTATATTCTTTGTTGATGTGATTTATAGAAAGAGCTTATAGAATGGAGTGAGCTATCAGACAGCACAGAAGTGACCTGTTATGAATACAGTATTCCCTTATATTAATTGTCTGTAAATAGAAAAACCAGTGAAGAGAGATGGCCTGTAGCCTTTCCCTCTCTCTTACTCTGTTTAGAGCAGGGCTGGCCAACCTTTCTATACTGCGGGCCTGACCATACCTCCGGACAGCTGAGTGGGCTGGACCATGCCCCCTCGAAGCAGAAGTGGGCACATTTACGGCTGCCGCAAATGCCCCCATTTCCATGTTTATGACAGTCACTGGTGCATTTACACACGTGCGGGCATGTATTACAGCTGACGTAAATGCATCCGTTTCCACTTCTGGGTGCAGCAGACGTGACGGTGGGCCACATGAAATGGTGCCATGGGCTGGGTCTGGCCCGTGGGCCATAGGTTAGGAACCCCTGGTTTAGAGTAACTCTTTAGAGTGTTTTGAATAATAAGCATCTCCCATCAGCAAATTGCACCACATACTCAGATTTGTATAGATGATGTTCACTAGCAATATTGGTTGATGCTCATAACTTGTATTAATATGAAACTAATTTTGTTACAGGTCTTGACAAAAAAATGAATATAATCAGGGAAAATAAAGATTTGGCCTGTTTCTATACAACAAAGCATTCATGGAGGGGAAAGTAAGTAGCCTGCCTTTATTCTTCAGTTGTACATTAATTGTGCTAGCTTATACCTTGTTTCTGATATTCAGCTGTGAGTTCTGAGACTGTTCTATTGAGATGTCTTTGGAATTGAATAGTCATACTTTATAAATACAGTGAACCGCCACTTTAAGGAATTAATCTGTTACGTGGGGTTTTATAGCGATTTTTCCTTAAAGCAAAGTGCGGTTTCACTTAGGAATGCATTGCAAACCAAATATTGCATTTCGGAGCTCAGAAATTTTTTTAAAAAAAGTCCCTGGGGGAGCTCGGGGCTGGCGGGCGGCCCGGGCAGGCCTCGGCAGGCCCATGGGGCTCGTCTGCCCCAGGGGAGGTGCCCTCCGAGGGCTGGTGCCGTCTGCTGAGGCCGCCGCCAAGGGTTGTTGCCGCCGGAGCTGGAGCTGCTCCGAAAAGGTCTAGCTCCAGCTGAAATAGGCAGCAAATGGCTGCCTCTTAGCGCACATGCGCAGAAATTCAATCTGATGCATGCGCGATTCGTAATTGCAGCGTGCATGCATCAGATTGATTTCTGTGCATGCGCACTAAATTGGACCCATTTTGGCTACAATTTAAATAATTTTTTTTCCCGTTTTTGAGGCATCGGAACTAGACGCCTCAAAAACAGCACTACCTTCCCGGAGAATCCTCCAGGATTTTTCCTACCGGTTCTGGGGAACTGGTTGGAACAGGCATCATCCCATCACTGGGTTCACTGTATTGCTATTGATTTTTCTGCATACTTTTTTTTTTTAGAATAATATATCATGGTTTTTGCACATGCCTAATGAAAAGCTAAATGGTCTAACTGTCAATTGATTGGTTTCTTTCCTCTATATTTATGATCTACATGGGACTGTAGTAGATACTAAAGGCATGTTTATTCTCTGATTGTGGTTCCATGTGTAGTAAAAATGGTACTATCTTGGCACAAGATGCAGATATTTTTAGCACAAATATGCAAATACAAGTGCCTAAACAGTCTTCAAACAGTCCATTGAAGACTTCAGTTTAGTTGCTGGACATGGAATACAGCCTGCCATAGAGTATAGAGTAGGAGCAGAATGAACAATCAGGAGGCAGATTTACTGGAATTGAGTATCCCGAGAGACCGTGTGGTTGGCTAGTAAACTGAACAGCAGTATTTTGTAGCATTTGTTGCAAGATAAATTAGCAATTTCCTCCTATTTGGTCTTGCACACCTATATGTAATACATGGGGGGGGGTTTAGTTGTGGTGTTTTAGTAGTGTGCTATGCGCATCCCATTTTAAATGCTTATTTACAGCAGATTCTAGAATCTGATTTGAAGTTTAACTCCCATTCCATAGAAACATTCCTACTGAAACAAAGTGTTTTTTTCTCATTCTAAACTTTGGAAAGTTATATCTTTCCATATTATATGCAATCAATCAATCAATCAATCAATCAATAATAAATAAATATGAAAGAAGTTGTATTAGAAATATATTACAGTACAGTAAAACCTCATATAATGCTAAAACCTGGTTCCACAAGTCTTGGTGTTATATGATTTTTAGTGTTATCTGATGCATGTTAAAATCCTATGGGATCCATAGAGATACATTGTAACCACACAGGCTTTAGCGGTTGTTATCTGAAGCATTCCATAGGATCTTAATGTTATCTGATGCAATTCTTCCCCCCAGATTCCTTAATGTTATGCGATTTTAGTGTTATTCGATACTAATGTTATATGAGGTATTACTGTACAGTAATACTCCGTATAACGCGAGTACCGTATATCGTTAAATCCGCATAACGTTACAAGATTTTCGGAAACATCTTGTATCGAGTAACGCGATTTTAACGTTACACGAAACAGTCGTTCTTAGCAGCAGGGTGGGTGGAAAGCTGAACGGGGTTCTCCGTTCAGCTTCCCAGCCACCCTGCAGCTACGGAGGCAGGGGTGGGGTGGCTGGAAAGCTGACGGGGGGCTCCCCCATCGGCTTACCCAGCCACCCCACAGCTGCGGAGGCATGGGCGGGTGGCTAGGGAAGCCGACAGGGAGTCCCCGTCAGCTTCCCCAGCCACCCTGCAGCTGTAGATCGGGTCCTCTGATCTCTCTGGAGGTGTTTCTGGGCTTCCCCGACGTCCTGAGCCAGTGCAGGAAGCCAGAATGTCAGATTTCGAATCCCGATGTTCTGGCTTCCTGCACTGGCTCAGGACGTCGGGGAAGCCCAGAAACACCTTGGATCGGGTCCCCACACCTCCCTGGACCCGGCAGGGGGGTCAGAGCCCCCAAAATTGGTAAAAAAAACGTCCGTTTTTTTTACCAATTTTGGGGTTTCTGACCCCCCCGCCGGGTCCAGGGAGGTGGGCAGACCTGATCCAAGGTGTTTCTGGGCTTCCCCGACGTCCTGAGCCAGTGCAGGAAGCCAGAATGTCAGATTTCGAATCCCGATGTTCTGGCTTCCTGCACTGGCTCAGGACGTCGGGGAAGCCCAGAAACACCTTGGATCGGGTCCCCACACCTCCCTGGACCCGGCGGGGGGGTCAGAGCCCCCAAAATTGGTAAAAAAAAAGTCCGTTTTTTTTACCAATTTTGGGGTTTCTGACCCCCCCCCCGCTGGGTCCTGGGAGGTGTGGGGACCCGATCCAAGGTGTTTCTGGGCTTCCCCGACGTCCTGAGCCAGTGCAGGAAGCCAGAACATCGGGATTCGAAATCTGACATTCTGGCTTCCTGCACTGGCTCAGGACGTCGGGGAAGCCCAGAAACACCTTGGATCGGGTCCCCACACCTCCCTGGACCCAGCGGGGGGGTCAGAAACCCCAAAATTGGTAAAAAAAACGTCCGTTTTTTTTACCAATTTTGGGGGCTCTGACCCCCCCGCCGGGTCCAGGGAGGTGTGGGGACCCGATCCAAGGTGTTTCTGGGCTTCCCCGACGTCCTGAGCCAGTGCAGGAAGCCAGAACATCGGGATTCGAAATCTGACATTCTGGCTTCCTGCACTGGCTCAGGACGTCGGGGAAGCCGAGAAACACCTTGGATCAGGTCTGCCCACCTCCCTGGACCCGGCGGGGGGGTCAGAAACCCCAAAATTGGTAAAAAAAATGGACGTTTTTTTTACCAATTTTGGGGGCTCTGACCCCCCCGCCGGGTCCAGGGAGGTGTGGGGACCCGATCCAAGGTGTTTCTGCGCTTCCCCGACGTCCTGAGCCGGTGCAGGAAGCCAGAACATCGGGATTCGAAATCTGACATTCTGGCTTCCTGCACTGGCTCAGGACGTCGGGGAAGCGCAGAAACACCTTGGATCGGGTCCCCACACCTCCCTGGACCCAGCGGGGGGGTCAGAAACCCCAAAATTGGTAAAAAAAACGGACGTTTTTTTTACCAATTTTGGGGGCTCTGACCCCCCCCCCCCCCCCCCGCCGGGTCCAGGGAGGTGGGGAAACCCGCTCCAAGCTGTTTCCAAAGTTCTCCCACCTCCCTGGAGGCAGCAGCAAGGCAAAATGTCAGGATTCAAATCCCGATGTTCTCGCTTCCTGCAGCCTCCAGGGAAACAGGGCTTTTTTTAACATTGTGTGTTCAATGTATCGCCCAACGTTAAAACCCGAATAACGACGGGACTTGTGGAACCAAGTCATAACGTTATTCGGGGTACTAGTGTATTTTAAAAATCAAAAGTAGCCTCTTTGCAGCATCAACTATCATCTTGCTGTTCTGAGTACAGTACTTGGTTTTTTATTCCCTTCTGTGACATGCTTAAATGAATCATTACTGATGTGTAATCTCCAAAATAATTTATGCAGAATGTGATTGGAAGCATCTTTACAATATGTTCAGTATTGGTAGTGTGTACATAAAGATAGGAATCTTATTAACCTCCTTCCCATGTCTGCAAGGAAAAATAAGCTAGAAATCAATCTTACTTTAATAGATACCTGGTTTGCTGCATATGAAGCAAATTGTAAAGTAAAATAAGTTCTAGCTTTTTAATAAGCCAAGAAAACATCCTGTAGTTATTTTACATACTTGGTTAGCACCCATGTTGTTTTGTACAAGCCATGACTCCTGGTTTTCACATTACTAAAAAAAACCCTACAAAGTTACCAAATCAGTCCCTATATTTGTTTGCAGCTTACCATATTTGCTGGCATATAAGACACACTGGAGTATAAGATGTGCCCTGTTATTACCTAAATAGCCCACTGTAGGCCACTATATACAGTACAAGATGCACTCCATTTTCCCAGTGTATTTTAAGGGGGAGTGGGTCTTATACGCCAGCAAATACGGTATATGTAATACGTAATTTAAATCTGCTTGTAAATGTATATTTACCGTATGTAAATACAGTGGTACCTCGCTTAAAGAGCATAATGCGTTCCGCAGGATTGCTCTTTAAGCGAGTTTGCTCTTTAACCGAAACACCATTGTAAATGATCAATTGTGTGGGGGAGGGATTGCAAACTCCGATTTATTTGTTAAGCGGGTTTTTGGTTGGTTTTATTTGTTAAGCGAAGCAAACATTCAGAGAAAATTCTGCTCTTTAAGCGAGTTACTCTTTAAGCGAAACACTCTTTATGCGAGGTTTGACTGTAGAAGCAGGCTTGCTGGATTAGAATTTAGAGACAGTAATAGTTGTATGAAGCTTACAGCATTAGATTAGTAGTTCTTCTGTATGCAAATAAGTATTACAAGATATTTTAATTGGCCTTGTTTGATAATCACAACAGATTCTGTCTTCCACCTACACCACTTGCTCATATCTTTTGAATTACCATATGTATCCTTTACAGAATTCGGTTGACTTGCTACTTTTAGGGTTTCTACCCAATATTGCATTTAGATAGAAGCAAAAAATTCCATCATAATGTACTGTTTTCTTATATAATTCTTTTTAAAGGCATCAGCGTTGTATTTTAACATTTCACTGTTTCCATATGGGTAGCAACTCCCATTTTAAATAATTTGCCAAGGCTGTAGAAGGTTAGATGTCTTAAAAATTGATTTCTCTAGGAAAAAAGATATTTCTTTTCATAGTGTCTCTAAGGAAGACTAAGAAGATAAAGTTATTTGTATATAGGTAGCTAGACCAGTAGCTATAGCAGTCATTATAATGTAGGAATGATATATTGTTTTAAATTTGTAAAATTGGATCTCCAGGCAAGCATTTAAACTGACATCGCTGTTTCTTGTTATAGATATAAACGAGTCTTTTCAGTTGGAACTCACGCTATCACAACGTATAATCCGAACACATTAGAAGTTACAAATCAGGTAATATTAGATAGTAGCAGAACTACATAGAAGCTTGTACTATCTCCAAAATGAGAATAAGTTGGTTTTCTGCAAGTGCTCTTAGAAAAAGAATGGTCAGATGGTTGATTGCATGAATTACTAAAACAAATGCATTGCCTAGTTTATGTTGTTTGGTACCTATTTGGATTCCTTACCTAAATTTGTTCTTTGGAGCCACCTTCTCATAGACTCAACTGTATTAAAGCTGTTGTGTCTTTTCCTACCTTTTTTGGTGCAGTAAGCAATAAAGCAAGTTCGAGGGTAAATATGAAGGGAAAAGAGAAATAAACTTGTAAAGCATTGTAATGTTGCTTCCTCTTCGTCAGCAGCTCACTTAGAAGCGCACAAAATGCTTCTTGACCTTTTAGCTAAGCTCAAGTGTACCTTTTTGGTGCACTGCTTTGATCATAACAATTTATATTAGCAAAAATAGAAAGATTTCAATGCTCTTTTTGTGATAAGCTGGCAGGATAGCTCTGTGAGTTGAGTACCTGACTGTGGAATCTGGGGTTGCAAATTCAGTTCCCCACTGTGCCTTCCCAGGAGAAGAGCCAGCCTGTGTAGCTTTGGACAAGCATCACAGTCCCAGGACACTCCCAGAAGAAGGGTATTCTTAGTATTTCCTACCTAGAAAACCCCAGAAAGGGTTTCCATAAGTCAAAATTTACATTATGGCATGCGATTATATTACTAAGGAATAAAGATTTATTTTTGAGGATATATATGAGGTTAGAAAAAATGTATTGGCAAACTAAATAGTTGCTTTCTTTGTCATTTTATGTTTATAAAATCTCCATAGAAAAATACAGAAAAACTGGCCAATGTATTATATTTATATTTAGACTTGATGTTGGAAAGGATAACTTATGTAGGTTTTGGATCTTGGGTAGTCATAGACTTATTTCATGACTATCACATTTAATTAAATAGATAGTTACAGAAGATAGAGAGCATTGGTGAAATATTACTCTGCTTGTTTACATCTTTTCTGGTCTTAGAATAAGTAAAATGGTGAGAACAATGAATACCAGAATCAGTATTTATTCCTAGTGCTTGATGTGGGGGTTCCGTTACTGGAACCTAACATCCCTCTGACAAATGATCTGTTTGTTTGAGCTTCTGGAGGTTCTTGTGTTGGGATTACTCAGTACCATTTTTAGAAGCAGCAGTACTTTTCTATCTTTAGCCTTATAATGGACTCTAGAATTAGCAATCAAATATCTTTTCTTAGCCGTACATGAGATACCAAGAGAAAAATTGAAGTATAACTTCTGAGAAGCAATTCAGAATTTACTGTCTGGCAAAGAGACCCTTTTAGCAGTTGATGTTTGTATGGGAATTCCTGGGCAGAATCCAACAATAGACAACTTCTCGAAGTATCTCCTAGACCTAGAAGGAGGAGGGACAGTTCCTTTCTCACTAAAGCTTACCTCCTGTCACCAAGCCAACTTTGTGAAACTGCAGAAGCTGTCTTTGAACAACACAGATTACTTAAGAGGGAATAGAAGGGTGTTTCAGAAGTTCAGCCCTATGTGAATTAATTGGAATATTCTCAAATGTTGATCTTTTTGTTTAGTGGCCTTATGGAGACATCTGTAGCATCAGCCCTGTTGGGAAAGGACAAGGAACAGAATTCAATTTTACATTTCGTAAAGGGAGTGGAAAGAAGTCTGAAACACTTAAGTTTTCTACAGAACACAGAACAGAACTCCTGACAGAAGCACTGGTAGGAATCTCTGGGTTTTAAATCTTTGCACTTGCCTTTGGTAACTATATTAAAATAAGAATTGTTTCTTTCCTTCTCAGTGTTACATATTGTGTAAAAGTCATTCATGCTGATTTTAATTCCTGATAACTTCAACAGCAATTATATCTCTACCAGCTATGGTTAGGGTCCAGGATTTGCATAAACCTTACTTCTTAGGGTATTGTATTCAACAGCAGGAAGCAGACGGAAAATAGCTACCTAGTATTCTTTTGCACTGTTCTGTAAATTTGTAAGAGTTTGCACAGTACAGTAATACCCCGGATAACGTTATGACTTGGTTCCACAAGTCATGACGTTATCCGATTTTTAGCATTGTCCGATGCATGCATCAAAACAACGCAAAAAAAAAAAAAGCCCTGACTTCAGGGACAAACTGCTTTAAAGGCAGGCAGGGAAAGAAAGAGACCCAGTCGGTCTCTTTCTTTTCCACCCTGCCTTTAAAGCCACCCCCCACCCGCAGTGGTCTCTGCGACTGCAGTAGGGTCAGGGAAAGGCGGGCCTTTCCCCCAACCCTACTGCAGTCGGAGAGACTGCTTGTGTCTCTTTCCCTCCCTGTATTTAAACTATAGGGAGGGGGAAAGAGAGAGAGACGTGATTGGGTCTCCAGAGAACCAATCACGTCTCTCTCTTTCCCCCTTCCTATAGTTTAAATACAGGGAGGGAAAGAGACACAAGCAGTCTCTGCGACTGCAGTAGGGTCAGGGGAAAGGGGTGTGCTTTTCCCCGACCCTACTGCAGTCGCGTAGACCGCTGCGGGTGGGGGGTCGATTGGGTAGTTCTACCCAAACCACCCCACACCCGCAGACCATTGCTTTGGATAACGCTAAGAATCATTATCCAGAATCGTTATCCGATGCAAGATTTTTCTAAAATCTTGCATCGTTATCCGATTCTAGCGTTATCCAATGCAATCGTTATCCGGGGTATTACTGTATTATAATCAGTGGTGGGATGTCAAAAAATTTACTACCCCACCGTGATGTCATCACAGCGTGGGCAGAGCTAACGTCATGACATCATGATGTCGTGGCTGGGGCCAAAGAAAAATAATAATAAAATAAAAATAAGCACACACACCCCTCAGCCCACCCATCCACTCACCCACAACACAAACCCTTAAATAAAATAAAATAAAAATAACATTAAAATACACCCACCCGTCCACCCCAAACCCAAACCCAAACCCATCACTTACCTGTTAGTATAAGTGCCTGGGAAGCACCATGTTGCAAAATGGATTTGGTCATTGTACCGGTTCTCTAGGATAATATGCCTTAATGTAAATGAAAAACAGCTGTACCTCCTTAAGGGTTCTCCAATTGGAACAGCAATTGGAACAGCACAGGTGTAGCTTATTGATGAGGTAACTCCAAGACTTTGCTTAAAAGCCCCAAGCCAGGCTGCCAGGCCTTTTTAGGAACTGTGATAGTACATCAATATAGGTAAACGTATTAAATACACATTAAAATACACACAGACACACCACATCCAAAGGTGAGTCACTTACCCTGGGGATCAGGCTATAGGGAGCTTCAGGCTAGCAGCTTCCCTTCCTCTTCCCCCTTGGGAGGACAGCAAGGAGGCTGTGCATACACGCCAAGCACTGTAGGCGTGCATGCACACCAAGTGCTTGGCACTCATGTGCAGTGGGGGAACCAATGAAAAGGTAAGCCCCAAAGTTGGTTCCCCCCAAAAGCTGCTACCAGTTCTCCGAGACATTGGGGAAAGTTACTACCGGTTCTGGCGAACTGGTGAGAACCTGTTACATCCCATCACTGATTATAATGCATAGTGTCTATTGTACATGGTTCTGCTTACAGGCCTATTTGGAATATATTCTTTGGATGTATTTTACTTTTCTCAAACAGCACTCAAGTAAGGTAAAGATAAAGGTATCCCTTGCTTGAAAGCCAGTCATATCTGACTATGGGGCAGTGCTCATCTCCATTTACAGCCAATGAGCCACTGCTGTCAGCATCTGCAGGCGTGGCAGAGTGCACGGAACACATACCTTTCCCACTGAAGTGGTACCTATTTATCTACTTGCAATTTATTGCTTTTGAACTGCTAGGTTGGGAATGTCCAGTGTGCTTAACCTCAGGTACCATGCAGCAACTTGAAATATCTTCATTACATCTAACATAACAATTTTGTGTATCGACAATTGATTCCTTTTCCCTTCCTTTTGACCCAGAGATTCAGAACTGATTTTGCTGAAGGAAAAATCACAGGAAGGGCAAGTATCTTTTCTCTCAGTACATAAATATAGTATGTTATTCGGCATTTTGTGTTCCCAACCCCCGTGTCAATGGCAAGGCTTTTGTAGATATCTATGTTGCAGCTGAGGAAGACTTTTCCCTTGGCCAAATTAACTGATAGAGATATTTTAGATTTTTTCCCATTTTGCTGCCTTGGTATAATTCAGTAGAGGAGGGGCAGCTGTTCTGTCGCTAGCTAGAAAATGAAAAGCATTGGATAGCTTTTGTGTTATTTTAATGTGCTGAGAATTAAAAAAAGAAGGAAATTAAAAAGAATTGCATATGTGCCCAGTGAATGAAGTTATATTTACTGATTGACATACCCATTTCCTACGAAAGGAAGTTTATGGTTTATTTTAATCTTTCTGGTGGTTTCTGTTTCATTTCAGTGTAGTTTTGATTGGGTTATTGAGTTTAACCCCTAGGTCTTCCTCTTTTACATGCACTCATTAATTGAACTTGTAGTCTTATTATCTTGTGCTGAGAAGAATTCCTGTGGGTGACCCTGTTTAGGCATGATGTTAATAGAAGCTGCAGATATTTAAGCCATTATTTTGTTTTATATTATGGAGGGGAAAATCTTGTTGGCTTGTTTTCAGTCTTAGTTAGCCATTGGGAATTCACTTCTGATGCTGGTTTTCCAGCCAATTACACACTTTATGTACACAGAGTAAAATGATGTGTCCTCTGGATTCAGTATGCAGCAGTCTTAGCGTGATTTGAGCATTGCTTCCTACACAGTTGTGATCAGTGAGAGACAAGTTGCGCACACGGACGGATCTTGAAACATGCTCAGCAGTGAAGCAGAAAAACTATTTTTGACTTGTTTTTGTTTTAAACAACTCCTGCACTAAGTTGAGAAATCGAAAGAATATTTTATCTCTTGCTTGTTTTTAACAGAGATACAACTGTTACAAACACCACTGGAGTGATACAAGAAAACCTGTGATTCTGGAAGTGACACCGGGAGGTGTTGACCAAATTAATCCTGCAACAAATAAAGTCCTATGTTCTTATGACTATAGAAATATTGAAGGATTTGTGGATCTGTCTGATTATCCAGGAGGTTTCTGTATACTTTATGGAGGGTTTAGTAGATTAGTAAGTATCCAAATGTAACAATAATGGAGTCTAAATCTATACTCCAATAGCCTTCATTAGTTATTTCAGCGGTGGTCAATCTTTGGTGCTTGGACTTCAATTCCCAGAATCCTGAGTCAGTCCATCAATGCTTTGGGGAATTCATCTAGGCTTCTGGGAATTGAAGTCCAAGCACCAGAGGTTGGCCACCCCTGAGTTATTTGGTCTGGCAAAGTTGGAAAGCAGTCTAACACCTTGTAAGTTGATGTTATCATAATTTCCCAGAAGAATTTCCTTCATAAAATATGGAGTGTTTTTATGCTCTACCAACTAGCTTAATTACTTCATTGGCAATTGATATTTTGATTCACTTTGTTCATCATTATCATTCAGTTTTAGAAATACCATTGTACTCAAGATTTTCAGTTCTTAAGTTACTGATTTGCCCTTGGTCACAATATGCTGATAGTAACGCATTGATTAAATTGTCTTGAAATTTGCAGCACTTGTTTGCTTCTGAGCAAAGGGAAGAAATCATCAAAAGTGCAATAGAACATGCTGGCAATTATGTTGGCATCTCCTTGAGGATAAGGAAAGAACTTTTAGAGTTTGAACAATATTTGAGTCTTCGCTTTGGGAAATACAGCAATGATGAATCAATCACATCTTTAGCGGAATTTGTGGTCCAAAAGATATCTCCAAGGCATTCGGTAAGGCCTAATAATTTAAATGCATTGTTTATATCTTGGAATTGGCCAAGTTCTGTTTTGCTCTGTATCCATACCTCTGCTATGTGTCTTTTGCTCTGTCCAATTTTTCCATAATTGAATTGTGTGTCTGTTCTTAGGTGACTATGTGCAACTTAATTATTTTTGTGGAAGGGAGTACATATTACTAAACATATAGTCTTCTGCTTTCCACCATGTTTCCACCGTGTATTTCGATGTATCATTGTTGCTGGAAATGGTTGGGAGGTAGAGATCGAAAACTTAGTCTACAAGAACAGTGGATTATTTTGTGTGTGTGCAAATAATAGACCTCTGGATCTGATAGCATATGAACCATGTTGTTGCATCTTTGTAAACTCAAGTGAAGGATGTACTTATCTTCCTGGGTCACATGCTGATAAATGTGAAGACTTCATGGATCAGAGTGAATTGAATCTCTTTGCAGTGTTTTATTCTTATAATTTAATCAGTTGAATGTTATAATAGATGCAAAATTTAATAAAGCAGGGAGGGTGGTGTCACATGTCAAAGAGGTCAGCAGTTTCAAGACAGAAAATATGTTCTCAGTCCAAGACATGTCGTCATTCCCCCCCCCCCACACACACACACACACCCTTAAATAGTTCTTTGATTGTGGCCCGGATTTATGTCATTGAATAATCTAATGTAATAGCAGAAAAACCTAATATAAAGATGCATATGAATTCTGTACAGTGTTTTGATTGTGATGCTACCCTTGGTTGTAAAACCTACTAATCTGCTTTTTAGGGGTCTTTCAAATACCTCATGACCATTTTTTCGGGGGAGGGGGTCTTCCAAAAGTCACGGAAAGTCACAAGAGGAGGTGGGTTTGCCATGAAGTCACATGACTTCAAAATTTAAAAACCCTCAGCCAGGTTGAAGTCCGGGGATGTGGCGGCAGGAGTCCTCAGGCTCCAGGCGGGACTGTCCTCCACTGCTCAAGCCAGCATGGCTTTTAACCCCCGGCCAGGTGAGAGTCCGGGGGTGGGGTGGCAGCCATCCTCAGGCTCAGGGTCGGCCATGCTTCTGCCATTTCTCTTCAAATCAGGGAAAATGAAGAAACCACGTGATTTGAGGGGGAGCAGGGTGTCAGTCAAAGGTCACAAAACGTCACGGGGGGAGGGTGTGTGTCGAAAAGTGGCCTATTTTAGGTCACGTGGTATTTGAAAGGCCCCTTATGTCTATCTGCACTTGGAAAGTCAATCCAAATTGTAAATTAAAATGTGAGCAACATCTTTAGAGGAACTCATCAAAGCTCCTTCAGCTTATGAACACAAAGTTCATTTATGTGTCATTCGTCTGCAGGGGTTTTTTTTTCACAGAAGGAGGACAATTAAGCCTACTGTACATGAGTTGATACAGTAGTAATAGCAGCTTTAGGGCTTTGTAGAAAAATAACTTTTCCTACTTGCTTGTATTCAGTATGTATGATTCTTTCTTGGACTTTGTACCTACTTTTCTAAAATAACTTAAATTATAAACAAATAGCCCTTAAATACTCTAGTTACAGCAAAGATGTGTATGCCTGCCAGTGATTTTATAGTGTAAAACCTGTTCTATTCTCTATAACTGTAGCAGTTGGCATTTGATACTCCTTTCTGATTTTTAAGGAACCAGAGAAAAGAATATTGGCTCTTACAGAAACTTGCCTAGTGGAACGTGACCCAGCCACATACAATATAGTAACACTGAAACCTTTAGGAGAGGTAAGGAACAACCGTCTTTAGAGCCTTGTATTTTGAAAGTATATTAAAGCTTACAAATATTGATAAAATAAAGAAACATTAACTACATGAATAAGCACTGTTTGTTTTTCCTTTTTTAAAAACACATACAAAGAAGAAAAATACAACAGTCTGACAGAATAAAGACTACTTGTATAGCAGCAAGTGCATCCTCTCCCTGGAACTCTTGAAGAGTAACCATTTCTACTTTTGACATTTGTGGAGCCCATTCCTCCTACAAAATTGCAGAGATCCAAGTGTTGGATTTTGATGCTTTCCCTTTCCCAATACAAAATCAACAAACATCCCCCATCTATACAGAAACATCTATCCATATTTCCCCTTTTCACTTTTAAATTACATGTACATTTATCATTAATTGCTATCTCCCATACTTTTTTTGCCAAAAGTCCATAAAATGTTCAAAAATCTTTATAAAATATACTTTAAAGGCATAGATGCAACACAGTACAGTATCTATCCCTCTAAAGTGCACTTTATGAAGATTTTTGAACAGAAAAAGAGATACAATTTTTTGAAATACGAATAACCTCATAGAATGGATTAATTTTGTATCTTAGTGTTTTACTGTACAGTAAAATCCCGGGTTATGGAATTAATCTGTTCCTTATAGCAATTGTTCTGTGAAGCAAAGCACTTTTCCCCACAGGAATGCATTAAAACTAAGAAAACATTCTGGAGGCTAGAAAAGAGCCAAAACAAGTTTTCTGTTGAATACTCATTTTTAAAGTGGTGAAAACACAGCGAAAAATTCCAAAGTTCCCTTTAGAAAGAGTTTGGAACAGAAAAAATATGTGGGGTTTTTTTGCCTTTTAATGAGCTCCGGGGCTGATATTTTTTTTATTTTCAATGAATATTCATCACATTTTTGACATCGACATCTAGTGGCGAACCCTGGTAATTGCAGGAAAAGTGCCGCTAGACAGTTGATGAGGGATGGGAGGAATTTCCAGCACTTCCTGGTTGCTCTGAGAGCTTCTGCCAGATCCAAAATGCTTTGAAAAATTCCAAAACCAGAGTGGAAATGCTCCAAACACCCTCCCACCACTGTACGAAGTGTTCGCCCCACCCACCAAAAAAAAAAAAAAAACTGTTGGCAACACAATTTCCCCCTGTAAATTGGGACATGATTTCCTCAGATTTTCCTTCCATAAGTCGAGTTTTGCATTACTCAAGGCATCTGTAACCCAGGGTTTTACTGTATACTTACATTCCCACCACATATGAAAACAGATGGTTTTTTGGTCATCCTCTTCAGCACATCTTGGGATAATTACCATGCATATAACTGATATTAAAGATCACCTCCAAATCATTGTATCCATCCCATAGGACCTTAACATTATTCGATCCAATTCTCCTCCCCACATTACTTAACGTTATGCGATTTTAGCGTTATCTGAGGTATTACTATAGCTCCATTACATCTGTATAGGCACCTGTTTTAATTTCAGATTGTGATTTTAAACAATGAAGCACAATTGAGAAATTTTCAAGTTTGACTGCAACTGAAGGAACTAGAAGAGAGTAAGAATAGTTTATAGTGCTGAAATGTATAGACTGTCATTCAGATATATGATGTGCAGAATAATAACAGAATTAGTATGATTTTCTGTTTGATGTTCTCTTTCTTTAAAGGTATTTGCACTAGTGTGTGATTCTGACAACCCACAGCTTTTCACCATAGAGTTTATCAAGGGACAAATCAGAAAATATTCTTCAACAGAGAGGTATTTTAAACTGTGAATTGAATTATCCATTTATTTTGGGAAGTAAATTTAGATACAGTAATAATCTTAGGTGGGCCATGTAAGTGCTTCTATCGTTAGCGTCACTACTGCAACTTGTTCAGTTTCTTGTATTTGCTTTCAATTTATTTTGACATAGTCATGAACTTTAACCATGTCCAAAGAGAGAATGCAGTGTGTTCTTGAACCTAATACTGAATTCTGCAAGAACTGTACAGTAGTTTGAATATAAGCTTCTCTATTGGTCAATCATTAATTACAAGAATAGCAGTGGAAATTTATTGAAACAAGCACAGTAGCAGTATTGTCAGAGACAGGAAAATCTATGTGTGACATTTGCAGAACTTAAACCTTGTCTCTGACCACTGAGCTGTGGGACTAAGCCCACTTTATTTGAGGCTGTCTTCAAATGGGTGTAGAAGATGAAGAAAGTGAGGGGGTTCCTTTTATTCAATCATTAGCTTCTCATTCTGTCCTTCAGGTACAGTAGAACCCCATATAGCGAAAATAAATTGTTCCACGAGGCACTTCGTTACACAATTCTTTTGTTATACAATGCATGCATCATACAACGAAAATCCCTGTGGGGAAAATCGTACAGCAAAAATCTTTATGGGAAAAATTGTACAGTACAGTAATATCTCGGATAACGTTAAGACTTGGTTCCACAAGTCTTAACGTTATCCGATTTTTAGCCTTATCCGATGCATGCACCAAATAACGTTAAAATCCTATTCAGGTGGATCAGATAACGTTAACTCCATAGAGATAATCAACACAGGCTTCAAGGGAAAGTCAAGGAAACATGCTGGAAACTTAAAGAACTTTAAGAAATAATTGTCTAAAGGGTAAATACATTACAAAAACATTGTAGAGCACCCTGACTTTAGGGAAACAAAGCCATACAGCATTTTTAAATTTTTGAAAATTTTATAAAGTCCTATTTTAAAAGATCTGAACAGAACCTAGGAAAATGTTTTCCTTTAGAATCAGCCCACCTACCATTGCTGTAATAAAGGAAGTTCCCTCAGGGCTTTGCAGGGTGTGAAAAGTTTAATTGCTTTGTAGGTGAAAGGTTTCAGTCTGGTTGTTTTCCATTGACAATGCATGAGGCTTGCGGAGCTACAATCTTGTGTTCAGGCTGTTTAGAATTTAAAGGGGAAACTTCATAAAGGTCATTGGGTCAAATTGTCTCTTTGCAATTATTTTTCAGCAAAGTGTTCTGGATTACACTGGGGAAAGGGTCCTAAGCCTTTGCTTTGCTAAACTAGTCAGACTGGTTTTGCAAGCCTTTGTTATTCAAATGTGGCAAGCTTGAGAGCAGACAGCCCCTCCCTTTCTCCCAAGAGAAACTGGTGAGTCACAGCCACACCTCAGGGAATTTGGATCGGATAACGTAAACATAATGGTTAACATAATGTTATCCAATCCAAATGTTTGCCTCAAATTCCCCAACGTTTGTGATTTTAGCGCTATCCGATCCAATCGTTATCCGATGTTTCACTGTACAATGAAAAAAAAATTTGTTGTACAATTTTCCCCATAGAGATTTTCGTTGTACAATTTCCCCATAGAGATGCATATGGTATAAAAAAATGTTCTTTATACGGCGCTCAATGGTTTTTTCATATCCTCTTTGTTGTACGATTTTTTCGCTGTAAGAGGGATTCGTTATATCAGTCAATCACTAAATATACATTACAGGACACATTTTTCTTTCTGAGACCCTACTTAGCTGCTAAGATGCTACTTAGCTGCTAAGATGCTGACTGGGAGGCAGATGGTCAGCAGTTCGATTCCCAAGTACTGCAGGACAGAATTTGCTCCTGTCTTTGTCCCAGCTCCTGCCAGCCTAGCAGTTCGAAAGCAAGAAATTGCAAGTAGATAAATAGGGAGCACTTCATTGGGAAGGTAACAGCATTCAGTGCACTCCGGTATCTAGCCATGCCTGCCACATGACCACGGAAACGTCTGCAGAAGCAGACAGCGCTGGCTCTTCGGCTTTGAAACAGAGATGAGCACTAACCCCTAGAGTCAGATACGACTGGCTTTCGAGCAAGGGTGACCTTTACCTTACTTAGGGTGCAAATCAAGTTGAAACATTCTTTTATGAAGTCTTTTTTAAAATAGTAGTTGCATCCTTTGTACCCCAAAATTCTGTGTATATTTAATTAGAATTTAATATATATGCCTTTGATGGTGAACGTCTCTCCCTTGGCTGCAAAAAACTAACTGTCTGAACCATTTTCCTAGGGATTCGTTGATAGCCAGTTTGTTGGATGGAGTAAGAGCTTCAGGCAATAGGGATGTCTGTGTGAAAATGACACCTACGGACAAAGGCCAGCGGTGGGGCCTTTTGAGTATGCCAGTGGATGAGGAAGTTGAAAGTCTACACCTAAAGTTCCTGGCTGCACCTCCAAGTACGTCTTCTGTTTGGGATGTATAGCATTGAAGTAGAGTGTGTTCTGCTTTGTAAGATAACCACAGATTAACCCAAGTTGTTTTAATATACATATACAATAAAACCTCGGATAACATTTGCATCAGATAATGCTAAAACTGCGTAAGGTTAAGCAATCTGGAAACAAATTGCATCGCATAACGTTAAAATCCTATGGGATCGGATAACGTTCGCTAAAGCCTGTGCTGGTTACAATGTATCTCTGTGGAGGTTTAACGTTATCCGATGCATCCCATAGGATTTTAACGTTATCCGATGCATGCATCGGATAACATTAAAAATTGGATAACACTTAAGACTTGTGGAACCAGGTTTTAGCGTTATATGAGGTTTTACTGTACCTTGTTTGACATTGTTTCCTCCATGTGTTGTCTTACAGATGGCAATTTCGCTGACGCAGTCTTTAGATTCGATTCAAATATTTCATACAGCGGAGTTCTGCATGCAGTGACCCAAGATGTACGTAAAAAAAAGAAAATCTTCTGTTCATATATAATATCCCATGATTGACAGAAGTGTATATTTGATTTATATCCTGCCTTTCGCTCAGAACTGGGATTCTAGTTAACATCTTTCTTCTCCTTTTTAGGGCCTCTTTTCAGAAAACAAAGAAAAGCTCATAAATAATGCTATAACTGCATTACTTTCACAAGAAGGTGATCTTACAGCATCTACAGCAGAGCTTGAAAGCCAGTTTCAAGCTGTAAGAAGATTAGTTGCCTCCAAAGCTGGATTCCTTGCCTTTACTCAGCTTCCAAAGTAAGTGCTTGATACCCCATAATAACTTGTATTTTTTTTTCTGAACAACATTTGGGCCTTTTGTAATGGCTTGTGTGTGAAGGGTTATACAGCAGTGATGTTTATAGACTCTGCATTACTATTGACAATTGCTAACTCATCTCATGGCATATAGATTAGCCTTCTGACCTTCATTCTTTTCCACTAGACATTTGTCTCTGTAAAGAAGAATAAAGTCTTGATCAAGCTACTTTGGACATCTTAAAAGGTGCTCCTCTACCATATGAATTGTTTAGAAGGCAATAAAACAGAGGTGCCCAAACTTTTTGGGGCACAGGCCAGTCACGTGGTTCAGTGGGCTGGTCACATGATTACTCTCACTGGAAGCAGAAGTACAATGTGCCCATGCCTGTACAGAATACTGCCGTAAATGCACCCACATTTGTGACAGCCACGGGTGCATTTTGCACGGGTGTATTTTACTTCTGCTTCCAGGAGCGGCGCAGGCAGTGGGGGCCAGGTGAATTGGCGTTGGGGGCTGGATCCGGCCCACGGGGCATAGTTTGTGCACCCCTGCAATAAAACATTCATTCAAGTATGGTTTGATCTGGTGCTACAGTGATTGTTCTCCAGCTATGAATGAAGCAAAAACAGGATTCCAAAAGCTCCCCAGGTGCAACTGTGGGAATAGTGACTATATACTGCTAATGAGTAGCAGACATATAGTTGAGTATTTTTTTTTCCTGTAAAAGAACACAAATGTGTGAGGAAACTGGCAGTCTCTGTCAGTTGATCATATTTTAATAGCAGTTAGCTCCAGCCAAAAAGGTCAGTTTATACTTCAATTCCAAATTTCCAAAGTATGATTTTTAAATATGTAAAGAAAGCTTCTATTGTGTTCATAGCGTGCAAATCAAATGAAATTTTGTTAATACAGTCAGCAAACCACATAAAACGGCAAACATTATAAAACCTCTTTGGGGGAATTTGTGATAGTTCCATGTGATAAGGATTACTTACCAAAAAAATGTAACAGACCCATATTAAAATGTTAAAATATTAAAATTATAAGTTGCCTTTGTGAATTTCATAAGCGGCTGCAAAGAACCTGGCATATAGAATTATGGTTTGTGAACTAAGGCTTAAGAAAAGCTTCTAGAATTTCTTTAGTTCAGTGCATCCTGAAAGCTTTTCTAGTTGGGAGAAGATGAATTTGGACCAAATATCTTGATAGAACCTGCAACATGAAATGACATATCCAGATTTTCTACTAGGTCGGATCTACAAGGGCACTCCCTCTCATTCATGGTAGTCTTATTATATCTCCGCTCATTACCACTGAGGGAAGTACAGTAAAACCTCACATAAAGAGCGCCTCAAGAGACTAACTCACTTAAAGAGCAGAATTTTCTCTGAATGGTCACCGCCTAACAATTAAAACCAACAAAAAACTCACTTAACAACTAAATTGGGGTTCACAGTCCCCCCCACCAGAAGTCACAATTGGTCACTTACAATGGTGTTTCGCTTAAAGAACAAACTTGCTTAAAGAGCAATCCCATGGAACGCATTATGCTCTTTAAGCCAGATACCACTGTGCACACCATCTGGCTAGAGAAAATGCCTTGCAGTGTATTGGTGATTCCAGAAGAGGCTGCTTGGTCTGTTAAATACCTTAAACTTTCGGAAGCAAAAATAAAGAAATTGATATTTTGTTGATATCCTTTTGGCGTTCAATATTTAACAGCAGTTAGTCTTTAAAGTGCTACAGTGTTTTTTTTTATTTTGTTTTGTTTATTTTATTTTCTGATATGCCTGAACCACAGACTAACATGGCTACTATTCCAAAAAATGCAGTATTTAACACACTCTGCTTGGCAGAGAGAATCACCTGTCCATTCCAACTGCAAGTAGTCCTAGAGAGGAAAGGCTTCTTAATGTCAACTTTTGGGAGACTGCTTTTATCCAGGGTATTGAGAAGCAGTCCTGTGAAAATTAAACCCTGAGGTCTGTAATGTAATTTGAGCCTCACATTGATGGAAATCAGGCTAATTTTAGCCTCAACAGTAATCAATCTTGATTTTAAATGTAAACACACATTGGAAATTCATCTGTGCAGTTAAAAAACTGCTCTTATAAACTTGGATTGCACTCTTTCTAGTGGAGCGAAACTGGAGGCTAGTGATCCAAGTACAGTACTGTATATAAGTTGGGATAGGGTTTTGGCCTGATACAGTTTAAGAAGGGCAGTGGGTGTATATATCATCCTCCCATGGATTAAAAAGTTGTAACATTCCCCCCCCCCTTTATTGTTGATAGTGAAAAGAACTTCTAGAACAAACAAGCTTCTAATTAGTATCATTTGCAGCTACCCAGGACATATCTTTTAGAGCTTTGATGATTAACACTAAAATCAAATGTACTGTTTCCAAAATATGTTAGTATCAATTCTGTTCCATTAAACACCAATTAAACTGAGCATTTAAAATTGATTTAAGTTGGATCTTTATTCCTGTTAATTGATGTTATTATTTCTGTGGTTGCTGCAATAATGTTGCTATATTGTTTCCAAAGATTTCGAGAACGTTTGGGTGTGAAGGTGGTGAAGGCTCTTAAAAGGAACAATGATGGAGTAACTCATGCTGCCATTGATATGCTTTGTGCCCTCATGTGTGTAAGTATTTTGACGTAGTATGTTAGAAGAGAAACAATTAGAATATTTAGAGCATTAATATGTCTTCACTGAAATATTATTTATTACTCACATATCTTACCCTTATTCTAGTAAGATCAAGGCACCCTAAATGGCTCCTGTTTCTCATTTTATTTTCATAACAATCCTGCGAGGTAGGTCAGAGGTAATAGAGGATAATTGGTTGTAGAACATGCAGTGAGTTTCATGAATCAATGGAAACTTGACCCTGCCTCTTTCAAGATTAAACATTCCAACCATACACCACATTGTCTCACCAGTTCTATGCACCGATTCCAACATGGAAGTGCCTTACTAGAGAGATAGAGTATTTCATTTGAATACTTCAGTAAGTCCTCCACAAAGCAGGGAGGAAGTGGATCATCACTCGTCTAAATGATGAAGGCACAGTTAGCAACAACTATTTGCTCTCTGAAGTTCTTTCAAACTATGTGACCCTGAGCAACTTTAGGAAAGATCTGTTAGTGATATTAAGAAAATGAGAAGGTTAAAAAGCTCTTTTTATTCCTAGCCAATGCACGATGACTATGACCTGAGGCAAGAACAGCTAAACAAAGCATCCCTTCTTTCTTCAAAGAAGTTCTTGGAAAACTTGCTGGAGAAGTTTAATTCACATGTAGTAAGTCTTTTGTATCCCTGAAATATTGTTGAATGTATGTCAGATCAAGGGCAAAGAGTTGTGCTGCTTAAATGGTTAAGAAATTTGGCAAACTTTTTGGTTTTGCTTCCTTCTGATCATGAATGGATGCGTCATGTTGTAGATTTGTGCAAATGCCTTTAAAGAATATTAGGTTAAGCATATAATTGTATTTGAGAACTTAAGTGAAACCATGAGCCATAAAAACTTTTGTACAAAAGACTTTGAAAACAAATATACTGCTCTTTCTGAAACTGTCACATCTTTTTAATTTTAGGAATATGGAACAGGTGCACTAGTTATTAGTTCACTTCTGGACTTCCTTACTTTTGCCCTCTGTGCCCCTTACAGTGAGACAACAGAAGGGCAACAGTTTGATATGTTACTAGAGATGGTTGCATCTAATGGTAGAACTCTCTTCAAGCTCTTTCAGGTGAGGCTGGTCAAAAGGGATGATAAGATTTATAAGATTATTATACATTGTTCCTGTTATATTTATTATTTATTTATTATTATATTATTTATTTATGTGTTCCACAGGAGTGCTCTTTAAGTGAGTTTGCTCTTTAACCGAAACACCATTGTAAGTGAGCAATTGTGGGGGGGGGGATTGCAAACCCCAATTTATTTGTTAAGCAAGTTTTTGGTTGGCTTTATTTGTTAAGCGAAGCGAACATTCAGAGAAAATTCTGCTCTTTAAGCAAGTTACTCTTTAAGGGAGACGCTCTTTATGCGAGGTTTGACTGTATCAGAGAATAAGCAAAACAAAAAACATTACAGCACTCTGAAGACTAACTGTTAAATTTTAATGTTTGCTTTTGTGGATCAAGTCCACTTTATTAGACTTGGGAGTGGGACTTCATGGCATCAATTTATATACATCAGGTACAGAGTGATTGGTTAGCATAATAGATAAATATACAAATCAATAAGGCTTTTTACAACTGGTAATAGAAGATGATCTCTGGCTTTTAATTGGATTAGTTGTAAATATCCTCTTTTCAATTGCAAATAGTAGGAGGATACAAAATAAACCACTGGCATTGAACTTTTGCTAATGAGTTTAACTTTTAGTATCTGTAGACAATTGTGAGAGCATCCTTTGTTCTGTGAGACAGCCTATATTGTGAATGAGAATTTTACAGGAAAGTTTTTGTGAAGGTGATACAAAGAGCGCCTCGCTTAAAGAGTAACTCGCTTAAAGAGCAGAAATGTCTCTTAATGTTCGCTTCGCTTAACAAATAAAACCAATCTAAAACTCGCTTAACAAATAAATTGGGGTTCGAAATCCCCCCCACAAGTGGTCATTTACAATGGTGTTTTGTTTAAAGAGCAAATTCGCTTAAAGAGCAATCCTGTGGAACGCATTATGCTCTTTAAGCGAGGTACAACTGTAGTCTTATTCATTCTGTCTCACTTAGTGGTTTCTTGCAAGATATTGATACACTACTTTTTTTACTTTTACTTATTTTCATAGCACCCTTCTATGGCCATTGTAAAGGGAGCTGGGTTGGTTATGAAGGCAATAATAGAGGTAAGACTTACTTAACAATTATGTAGTACTTAATTTAAGGATATGTTGCTATGGAGACCAAGGTCAAGGACATCCATGCAGTGTTAATCCAAATTACTAAATAAGGATGTGATAACTGGACAGTGAAAAAAGGTGTTTGAAAGAGAGCTTTCAAGATGCAGTGGATCGCCTGAAAAACAAATATATCAAGCCTGAACTCTCACTAAAAGTCAAAATGACTAAACCTTTTTGGACATATAAAGGGAAGAGAAAACTCAATGGAAGTGAAAATAATACTTTGAAAATTTGAAGGCTGCAAGAGATAAGACTGAACATTCAGTTCAGCCTTTGCTTTGCAGACCTTGAGCAAAACTGTTAATGGCTCTCTTTTGGAGGTCGCTGTTTTATATACTCGTTGTAGATTGGAAACAACTTGATGGCACAACAACAAATTGACTTTTGGAATGTAGTAGGTGTGGACTAGATTTGACTTCTCTGTAACTATAGCTGGGTCATTTTTATATGCATAGCTCAAAGCTTGAGTCTAAAAACATACCCTTTTTAGTAAAATGCCTCATTTAAAAGGAAGAGAACTGATATATCAATAGATATCACATTGAATATCCTCTTATTAAATTGCTTGTAGCAATCTCTGCAAAAATTCAAAGTAGAGATGTAATTTGCCATTCTGGACAGGTTATCCTGCTATGGGAATAGAATAGACCAGGGGTCTGCAAACTTGGCTCTCCAGGTGTTCTTGGACTTCAATTCCCAGAAGCCCAAGTCAGCACTCCTGCTGATCAAGGCTTCTGGGAACTGAAGTCCAAGAACAGCTGGAGAGCCAAGTTTGCTGACCACTGGAATAGACCATACTGCCAGCAACTCAGTGCTGACTGTCAGGTGTTGGTTAACTAACCTGACAACCCTGAGGACTAATGACCTTGGGTGGCGAAGTCCGCAGGGAAGGGTGATGGTCCGCAAGTGGATTAAATAAGTAGTACTAAGGGTGTCAGACTGTGATTTGGAAAGTGGATAGAAGATCACTGCACTATATTGTTTCCAGGAAAATCTTTATGGTTGATTGCCATGAGGATAGCCAATATTCAGAACTTGAAAAATTAGAAGAGACATATGGTAATTTACTATGATTAGAATCAATTGAAAATCCCAAATCAAAAAAGGTTTGGTGGGGAGTTTCTGTTAACAGCTCAAGGTTGAAGTACATCTGTTTGTACATTATTTTAAGATGATATTTTAGTGAGTGTGTGCTGAGTGACTTGGTTATATTGTGGAGAATGGACTGTGCACTGTGCCACAGGTTTAAAATTAATTACATGTTGCAACTACAGTAGACCTTTTGAATCAATTGCTAAATGATAATTTGACTCATAAATTTCATTAAGTGGCTTTAGTGTAGTTGGAACTATCACTTGGAGACACAGGTCAAATTACCCTGGGAGAAATAAGCAGTATTAGCTTTCTTTGTAGCACTAATTAGCTCTCGCGAGTGTCTTGCTACGCCAGACAGTTAACAGAAAACACTAGAAATTCATTAAAATCTGTTGGCTTCAGATTTAGGTACAAGCTGTGCTAATGGTAAAGCTTGTTTTTCGCTGCAGTGCTTGGGTTTGTTGATATTGTTAGTTTAAAAAAGTAACTTGTTTCATATTTACCTTTTTGCTCTGATTTCAAAGGAGGGAGATAAAGAGATAGCAACCAAAATGCAAGATCTTGCTCTTAGTGAAGGCGCCTTACCTCGTCACTTGCACACTGCAATGTTTACAATAAGCGCAGATCAAAGGATGCTTACAAATAGGTATGTGTCTAGAATTTTTCCGCTTGTTTAAACGCTCCTGTCTTTCATTGTAGCATCGTAACTTTATAATTCCCCCCTTTTCTCAGCCCTAATCACTGCACATGCAGTAATAGTGACCTGTAAGTGTTCTTTCCCCCTCCAGGGTTTTCATTGTCGTGAACTCTCTGCAGTGGCGTAGGAAGGGGGGCAATTCGCCCTGGGTGGCACGTTTTGACCTATGGGTATTCTTGGACTATAGTTCCCAGAAGCCCTAGCTGGAGCGGGCACCAGCGTCCACCAGGGGGCGGCAAATTTGGCATATGGCCCGGGCGGCTGAAATCAATGCTACGCTCCTGACTCTCTGGCCCTCTGATAATTAATCTCATCAAGGGAACCACTTTGGACACACAGCCCTGTGTCTGTTACCCGACTTCTGATTAAAATTACCGGTGTCACGCTTCTCCTCCTCAGCAACCTGCTGACTTCTTCAGTGAAGTATTTGGGCTGTTAATTTGGTAGTGAAACCCAGTTATGCCTTTAGAGCAGTGGTGCCCAAACAAAGGCCCTAGTCACTCCTGGAAGCAGAAGTAAAACACACTCGTGCGGGTGCGTTTTGCTTCCGCTTCCAGGAGCGATGAGGGCTTCGCGGGCCAGATGAATTGGCATTGGGGGCTGCACCCGGCACCCGGGCCTTAGTGACCGGCTCCCTGAACCACATGATCGACCCATGGCCCAAAAAGTTTGGGTACCCCTGCTTTAGAGTATTTCAAACTCACCCTTCTGATTATAATGATCTTCACAAACAAGTCCATTCTTGAATCAAAGATCCAGGTTTTTATTAATGTTGTTTCGTAGCAGCGTAATTTAAGTACTTATACTTGAGTTTAAGTTTAGTTTTTTAGCCCCACTTCCAAATGAGATCCAAATAGGGGCTTGACTTATACCCAGGTCAACAGCCCTGGGGGTCCAAAAACCACGGTGGTGCAAATTTCAAACATACATTTTTTAAAAAGCACTAACACTGTTATAAATACTCAAAACTTACCCACACAAATGTCTGAATAAATTATATTGTACCGCATTTTCATGTATTTTAATTACTGTAACTCACTAGCAGCTGCTGCATTTTCCACCCCCAACTTATACTCGGGTCAATCTATTTTCCTAGTTTTAGAGATCCAAATTAGGTACCTTGACTTATATTTGTGACGACTTAATAGTCAAGTATATACACGGATAATACAGATTTAATAATGAATAACCACAGGGAGATATGCAAACTTTCCTATACAGTAATACCCCGGATAACGATTGCACGGGATAACGCTAAAACCGCATAATGACGATAAATTTGGGGGGAAGATTTGCCCCGGAGAACGTTCTTTTTAGCGTTATCCGATACGGTCGTTCTTAGCAGCAGGGTGGCTGGAAAGCTGAACAGGGTTCCCAGCCACCCTGCAGCTACGGAGGCAGGGGTGGGGTGGCTGGAAAACTGATGGGGGGCTCCCCCGTCGGCTTCCCCAGCCACCCCACAGCTGCGGAGGCAAAGGCGGGAGTCCCCGTCAGCTTCCCCAGCCACCCTGCAGCTGTAGATTGGGTCCTCTGATCTCTCTGGAGCAGGCAGGGGACCCGATCTACAGCTGTTACTGGCCTCCCCGATGTCCACAGCCAGTGGAGGAAGCCAAAATGTCAGGGTTCAAACCCTGACATTTTGGCTTGCTGCACTTGCTGAGGACGTCGGGGAAGCCTAGAAACAGCTTGGATCGGGTCTTCCCACCTCCTTGGACCCGGCCGGGGGGGGGGGGTCAGGGAGTCCAAAATTGGTTTTAAAAAAATGACTTTTTTACCAATTTTGGGCTCCCTGACCCCCCCCCCGGCCGGGTCCAGGGAGGTGGGAAGACCCGATCCAAGCTGTTTCCAAAGTTCCCCCACCCTCCTGGAGGCTGTAACAAGCCAAAATGTCAAGATTCGTATCCTGACGTTTTGGTTTGTTGCAGCCTCCAGGAGGGTGGGGGGACTTCAAAATTAGCGCACTTCAGGTCTCCCGACCTCCCTAGAGCCGATGCACGCTATTTTTGAAGTTCCCCCACCCTCCTGGAGGCTGCAACAAACTAAAACGTAAGGACTTGTGGAACCAAGTCTCATCATTATCCGAGGTACTACTGTACTTGAAAAATAATAAAACCTAACTAAATGAACTTAGCCATTCTCAAGCTTTTCCATGCTCATCTCATTCAGGAGCTTCCAAACTCATTTCTCTTTGTGTCTCTGTCTCTCTCTGCTTCTACATCTCTGCTCCTCTGCCTGCACAGCACCTTCCAATTAAAGCTTGTTTAATTGGCTTGTCTGATAGCATTGAGCATCCTATCAATGGAAAGGAATTTGTTTACCTCATATTGTACCAGCTACTGAGGAAGTCTTATCGGCAGGTGTCTGATAAGGCTTCTATGCTGTCCTCTTTCCCAAGAGAACTCTAATTGTTTCTAACTAGCAGTTTTATAAACTCACACAGAGCATGATTTTAGCTTTCTACAGTTTATGGGAATCCATCTTTGGATCACACTGGAACACATGACTATACATGAGTAACACGGGTATACATAGGTATAAGCAATCAGCCACACAGAATCATGACATTCATATCTGAATTAATAGAGAAATGCAAAGCTAGCAGCTTGCAAGTTGATTTCTAAAAGAATCAGAGAAGAAAAAATTAATTGTACTGATTTAAAGACAATTTCAAATATAATCAATGCATACAATTGTTGATAAGAAGGTTGCACTTCAAAATTTGTTTTCTGTTCAGTATTGTTCATCAATACTGGCCTGAGGCCAGTGAGGATTTTTTGTACCAAAAGGACTCAGGACCAGAAAGTGACTTGTAGAACTGGATCCGTGGTACATCATCTTAAAATAATGTGTCATACTGCGAAGCAGAAGGCAAATGGAAGGCCACTGCATTATATTGATCCGAGGACAAACTTCATGGCTGCTCTCCATGAGCATAGCCAATATTCAGAATCAGATATGGCACTTAAAGAAGAAGAATTGTTCAGTATTGCCTGAGGCTTGGTGGAATAGGCCACATGGGAAATAAACTTAAATTGTGGACTTGATTAAAGAAACTGAGCAATAGTAATATAGTAATACCTTGGATAACGTTTGCATCAGATAACGCTAAAATCGCATAACGTTAAGCAATCTGGGGAGGGAGAATTGCATCGACTAACGTTAAGATCCTATGGGATGCATCGGATAACAACCGTTAGAGCCTGAGCGGTTACAGTGTATCTCTATGGAGCTTTAACGTTATCCGATCCATCCCATAGGATTTTAACATGCATCGGATAACACTAAAAATCGAATAACACCAAGACTTGTGGAACCAAGTTTTAGTGTTATCTGAGGTTTTACTGTAGTGTCAAACAATAGAACTTTTTTATAGGCTGAACTTCTTCCTTTTCCTAGAAAAGAAATAATATATTTCTTAACCTCCTCTTAGACAGTTGAGTAGGCATCTTGTGGGCCTGTGGACGGCTGAAAATTCAACTGCTTTAAACCTACTGAAGCGTATTTTGGTAAGTGTAAACCTGCTACAAAATGTTGATTTAATTTCATTTTGCTATTGATGTATTGTTCTCCAGTAACACATTCTTCATATGGGACAAGGGTAGCAAAGTGCACTGTAAGCACCATGTGCAGCTAATACTACCTTGGTCCTCCTGATATTTCAGCACCCTAGTCCAGGGGTGCCCAAACTATGGCCCATGGGCTGGATGCGGCCCCCAACACCAATTTATCTGGCCCATGCCTCCCTCATTGCTCCTGGAAGCAGAAGTAAAACACGCCCATATGGGCACATTTTACTTTTCCGCTTCCGGGAGCAATGAGGGAGGCGTGGGCAGGATGAATTGGCATCGAGGGGTGGATGTGGGCCGTAGTTTGGGCACCCTTGCTTTAAGCAGAGAAAATGGCAGCTTAATATCTATCTCATCCTGTTGCAAAACAGATTGCAAGGCGTGTTTTACTTCCACTTCTGGTGGGAAGAACCACGTGACCGGCCCGTGCCCCAAAAAAAATTTGCACCCCTTCCCTAATCATTTTTACCAGTTTATAAAGAAATGCTCCAAGTCTCCTTGTGCCCTCTCCAGGAGAAATTCTTGTCATATTTTGGTCTTTCAGAGGGATTTTTTTAAGGGAGAAAAAAAAGGAAAGGGTGAAAAAAGCCAATGTTTTTGAGATAGGAGATATATTTTTTTTATAAAATTATAAAACAACGACAACACATGCTGAGTAAAATTATATTTTCACATAAACATAGTAATGGATATAATCTATACTACATTTTGATAGGTGTCAGTAGAGAAGTGCCATTAGAAAGATATATGCACTTCAGCACAAAGCATAAGCATTTCGAGTTGCATTTCTATGAGCTATTGCAAACTACTATAAATTCTATTTTATTTTAACCAAAATATGAATTTGATGTGGGGGTGGCTTTAGATATGGGACCTGAGTGAATCCTCACCACATATATAGAAATCTACATAGAGGATTTTCACTCCTGCCACAGTATACAAATATTCTCTTACATTCATATTCAGGAACCCCTGCAGTTGTTCCTGAACCTGCAGCATCCGCTCATTTATGACAAGCATCTTTCAAAACCAAAGGAAGTTTGAAATATTGGGTTATGGCACAAGGCTTACTGTTCAAATTAAACCTAGTTGGATGGCTGACTAAAGATGGATGATGCCTGAAGATAGTACAGAGCTGTAGCAAATCCTGAGTTTTGTATCTTTAGCCTCAGACTTGAGTTAAGTTCCTTAAAGGGCTGTAGCTCATACAGGAACAGCTAACCATATATATGATTTATTTGACTTCAATTGTAAGTTTTGGTTAATACTGCTTCAATTGTACTGTAGCTTGTAAGAAACTGCTATAATTTTTTTCTTGTGTGTGTGGCCTTTAGCCATCAGGTCTACTTTCATACCTGGACAGTAATGACCTTGTCCCTGAAAAGGATTCTGATCGGATGCACATCAGGGATAACTTAAAAATAGCAAATGTAAGTATGATTCTCCCCCTCCCCTCCCGCCCCCATGCTTCTTTTCATGTTGCTATTACGGCAGACTGCTCCTTTTAATTTAATGTGCTTTAAAAGCATTGCTCAGAGTTTCAAAACATATTGTAGAATGTTGATTATGAACTTTGTCATACAGGATCAATATGGGAAGTTTAGTAAAGTGCCAGAATGGCAGAGACTCGCTGGAAAAGCTGCTAAAGAAGTTGAAAAGTTTGCCAAAGAGAAGGTGGATTTGGTTTTGATGCACTGGAGAGACAAAATGGGCATAGCACAGAAGGAGGTAGGGTTTTAAATTTTCTGTCTTTACCTGTGAGCAACAAATGATAATATTTTCATGTTAATATTATTGCGTGGTTCAAAGATACTTTTTATTGTGTTTAATTGGGCATTTCAACATTCTCTTGCCCAAAGAAAAATGACAATATCTTTATTAATAAATTCCAATAATCTCTAATGCCAAAACAGTGCTCCAACTTTGTGGAGATTGTATGTAATGTACTACTTTCCTCCTGCAGCTCAAATTTAAATTTAATTTAATTGTCCGATTTTTATGCCGCCCCACTGGCCTAAGCGACTCTGAGCGGCTAACAACGATACAAAAAGAATACAAAATATACAGTTACAATTAAATTAGCTTAATGCACAAAACATTTCAGAACTTTCCAAAAGAAAAAAAATCCCACTTACAAACCAGTACCCCACAAACCCAGAAAACAGCTGCAATACTCTATCTTGGAAAGATTTTGGATATGTCAACTGGAACATTCCTGTTGAATGTTGCTGATAATATTAGATCAATTGTATTGAAGGTGTTCACTGATTTTCCTCTTTCTTATAACTTTGTTGGAATTGTGAAAACCGATATCTGCTCATTCTGAGGCAGTAAAGTTTTGTTACTCCTCTTTGATACTAGATTTTACTCTTCTTAATTGATAAGTGGGGAGAGAAAGCAACCATACATTTGACAGAAAAAATGTGAAGGTCTTGGGATACAATTGTGCTCCTTATTTGCTTACACTGTTTTGTGACCTGCTTCCTATTTATTTATTTGTTTGTTTACTCATACCTATTATTTGCTTTTGGCTTCAAACAAGTAAAATCTGAGATCAAAATGGCCTTTTGGTCTATAAATAGGTTGACTCTGGTACACATGAACTTGTCTCTTACTGACTTGCAAAGTAGTGGTTAAACTGCTGTACCGCAAGCAGAACATTGTGAGTTTGATCCTGGCCAGGGCCCAAGGTTGATTCAGCCTTCCGAGGTCAGTAAAATGAGCACCCAGCATGCTGGGGGCAAAATGCTAATTACTCTGTGATCTGCCCAGAGAGTGCACTACGTGCTATGGGGCAATATATAAGCGTACTTGCTTTGTTTTGACATGATGTGTTCTTAAGCCAGTGGTGCCCAAACTAAGACCTGGGGGCCGGGTGTGGCCCCCAACGCCAATTTATCCAGCCCACGAAGCCCTCATCGCTCCTGGAAGCGGAAGTAAAACGCACCCATACGGCCGCGTTTTACTTCCGTTTCCAGGAGCAACAAGGACCTCGTGACCGGCTCCCTGAACCACATGATTGGTCCACAGCCCAAAAAGTTTGGGCACCCCTATCTTAAGCCATGTTGGAAAATACATGGCACTTGAAACAACCTGATAAACTGTATGTGGACAACTCCTTAGCTACATTTAATTATCATATTCAATTATCAAGTGTGACAACACCAAAGTATCAAGACTTTTTACAAAACAGGAGAAACATAATAATGATTTCAGTTTTGTAAGTTTGTTGCTTCAGTAGGTATGAGAAGTTATGAGAACTATGCTTAATTTTTTTCAAAATGGCACATTTTATATTGGGTTGATCTACTAGGTCACCACTCCGATCAGTGAGAAGGCACCAGTATATGTTTGCGTACATATAGTTATGAAATAATTTCAGACTATATAAATGTAATATGTTGTTTGTGCTTTTGCTTTTCCAAGTAGCAGTCATGTTACCTTGAAAGCCTCAAATTAATAGATAAATGTAGATACAGTATTCAAATTTTTGTGAAGCGTCCGTGCTAAACATACAATTTTGTGTCTTTTTTCTGTTTTCCAAATACAATCAGGACAGAAACAATATGGTGAGTCTGAATCATTATTCCTTCCTGTAGTTTAGTAGTGTGCAGTTGTGGCTCTTTTGGTGTTTGGGGTCTACAGGGCCCATCATCCCTCTGGACTGACTATGTTGGCTACAGATGATGGGAGATGTAGGCCAGAAAGATCTAGAGCAGGAGTTCTCAACCTTTTAAAGCCAGGGGCCAGGTCACACTCCCTCTGACAGCTTTGGGAGCTGGATGGCCATTTTGCCCTTCCTCCAGCACTTGGCACTTCCTGGGGTGATGGAGGCGCTGGGCCCCCCACATGAAATGGTGCCGTGGGCCTCATCCATCCTGCAGGCCATAGGTTGAGAATCCCTGATCTAGAGGGTCACAGTTACATGTGTAGATTGTGTTGAATTCGACCCAGCACTTGACTGTCAGTATATAGTAAGATATAGTAAGATAGCATTTTTGCTTGGTCAAGTTTGGCTTGTTATTTAACATACAAGCCTAACTTACCAACTTAAAATTCAGTGTGATCATGGGTACTGCATTCCTGAACAACATGTCTATTTTCTCCCTACTTTCCAGTCACTTGGTGAAACGGTAAGACATAGGATTCTTGCACGCATGTTTATCCATAACAATACAATTTTATTATGTTAATCATTCAGTACCTTGCTAGTAGATTTCACTCATTTGGAGTGAAATGGGACTGATTCAGATTTTAAAAAAATAGTTCGCATTAAAAAAATAGTTTGAACATGAACAAAAGAAGCTGCCCTAAAACCTTTGTAAAATGATTCATGTCAATATAATGATTTATTTCTGTTTAATAAATGCCTGCTGCTTTTAGCCAGAGGGAAGAATATATACCTGTTTTTGAAGGTCAGATAATTCTCTACTTAAAAGAAGAGTGTACAATCAAATCTAAATGCTCTGTTTATTATAAGCACCACTTGCAATGATGTGTGTAATTCCATTTCATATTAAGTTTTTAAATATCTCTTCTGGGCTCAAATTTGGCAACTTTATTTGTAGAACGTGAATCAAAAGCCAGTCATATTGAGGAAACGAAGACAGAGGATAAAAATACAAGCAAACTGGGATCTCTTCTATTACAGGTAAATATTTAGGAATGGAATCATAGTGTTGCTTTTGCTATTTGTATTGGTCTAAATCAGTGTTTCCCAAATTCTGGTTCTTGGACTTCAATTTCCAGGAGCCTAAGTCAATTCCCCAAAGCACTGATCAGTCAGTGGACTGACTTAGCCTTCTGGGAATTGAAGTCCAAGAACCAGAATTTGGGAAACACTGGTCTAAATCCTGGCATGTACATTATGCCTGGGAAAGGTGGATAATGTCACCAGTAGGAGGATATTTTCAGTAATTAAAGAGTTCCTCCTATTATCCACGGCTCTAATGGTTCCATGTAACAAAACAGATTACTTGTGAGAACAGGACAGAAGGAAGAAATCTTTTATTAATGAAAATCTCCCCTTGCTGGTGACATAACTGTTCTTCTGCAGGCAGAACTGTTGCAGCAGGATTTTAGCTATTGATTAGACTTGTTTAATAGAACCATTTGACAAAACATTAGGTGCACAAGTTTTTGAACTGTTAATGGTAAAACAGTGGCTGTACTTCTGCTACAAGGCACACTAGAGTTGGCCCTTTGGATCATTAGGGTTTTGTTGAGTCAACTACTCCATAAGTTGGATCAATTCATGTAGGCTCATTTGAACCAATGGAACATATGGAGAAGTTGAGTCACCAAATCTCCATTGATTGAATGGGCCTAATCTAGTGTGTGTTAGTACACAAACAACAAGATTTCAGTCACTGTGTAAAATCTGCTTGTTATGTTTTTTCTGCAGATTTCTTCAAGATCATGCTAGATCCAATCTAATTTGGAATTTCAAAACACGGGAAGAGTTGAGAGATACCTTGGAGTCTGAAATGCGGGCATTTCAGATTGACAGAGAACTTGGCAGTGCTAATGTCATCTCTTGGAATCACCATGAATTTGAGGTAGGTCTTCACTTGATGCTTGTGAAGTGTTAATTGATTTTAATGTTAATGTAAATTGATTTTAAACCTGCTTAAAGTCCTGAATAATTATTTGCACAGGATAATATGAAAAGGAAGCTTCTGTTTGATGTAGCTCATACAGCAGTGATTGCGAACCTTGGCACTCCAGATGTTCTTGAACTTCAATTCCCAGAAGCCCAAATCAGGAGGAGTGTTGACTTGGGCTTCTGGTAATTGAAGTCCAAGAAGAAAGGAGGAGAGGAAAGGTTTTCCATCACTATCATATAGGTACAGTCTGGTATCTTTTTCCTTTTATGCTCTGTTTACAAAAGCTAGTGAATTCATCTTTTAAATGTTACTCATCTCATTGTTCAAATGACTATGCATATCTACTTAGAAATAAGCCCTGGTCAGTTCTCTAGGTAATTAGGACAGTGTTACACCATCTTTTATTTTATTTTATTATTTATTATTTCAATTTATATCGCCATCCCACTCCAAGGACTCTGTGTGGCTTACAAAAAGTCAAAAGATTAAAAGGAATATAAAACCACAAGATTAAAACATACAAGATTTTAAAATTGAGAGAATTAAAAGGTTAAAAGAGAGGAAGAGAGTCATCAAATCAGCCAACAGGCTGGGGCCAGAACATTAGTAGTACCCCAGACCTGCCCCACCAGCCAGGACTTTCAGCCTTTCTGAAGGGCAGCAACTCCGTCTGGAGGCACAGCTCAATTGGCAGGAGGTTCTATAGAGCAGACACAGAGAAGGTCCTCCTTCTGGTGCTAGAGAGATGCGGCTCTCATTCATTTGAAGCCTAACTTGAACAAGACCCAAGTACAGTAATACCTCGGATAACATTTACCTCGGATAACACTAAAATCGCATAACATTAAGTAATCTGGGGTGGAGAATTGGATCGAATAACGTTAAGGTCCTATGGGATGGATCGGATAACAACCGCTAAAGCCTGTGTGGTTACAGTGTATCTCTATGGAGCTTTAACGTTATCCGATCCTTCCCATAGGATTTTAACATGCATCGGATAACACTAAAAATCAGATAACACCAAGACTTGTGGAACCAAGTTTTAGCGTTATCCAAGGTTTTACTGTATGTGCTTTTGACTTTCAAAATTGAGATGCAGGTGTTGAGTTTTATGTTATTTGGCAAGAGAATCAATTACAGCATTGATCAACACCGAAATACCTTGCTGTAACACTGGACTGTGGTGAATCAAGTGGTTAAGACACTGAACTCGACAACTGGAAGGTAACAGTTTGATTCCCGAGTACTGCACGACAGAGTGAGCTCCCATCTCTGTCCCAGCTCCTGCCAACCTAGCAGTTCGAAAGCAAGAAATTGCAAGTAAATCAATAGGTACCACTTTGGTGGGAAGGTAAACAGCATTTCGTGCACTCAGGTGTTGAGGCATGACTGCCATATGTCCACAGAAACATCTGCAAATGCAGATAGCACTGGCTCTTTGGCTATAAACAGAAATGAGCACTGAAACCTAGAGTCAGATACGACTGGCTTTCGAAGAAGGACGACTTTTACTTTTAACATTGGGCTAGACACTCTTTTAAGCAGTACTGCCTGAATACCAAGGCTAAAGTTAGTTCAAGGAATAATACCATCAGAAAGTTGACAAACTATACATGGGGAGCTGCATGTATGGGTGGTAATGATGTTTCTATTGATTGTACCAGAAAGTTGTTTTTACTTTCTTTTTAAGGTGAAGTACGACTGCCTATCGGAGGAAATCAAAATAGGTGACTATTATCTGAGGTTGTTGCTAGAAGAAGATGAAAATGAAGAAAGTGGAGCAATAAAGAAATCGTGAGTTTCTATTTTGCAAAAGTTTCATTGAATCTCGAAGTTTCTACTGTATGATAAATGCTTTGCTTTTTCTTCCCACAGGTATGAGTTTTTCAATGAATTGTATCATCGTTTCCTGCTTACTCCCAAAATAAGCATGAAATGCCTTTGCCTGCAAGCCCTGGCCATTGTGTATGGAAGATGCTACGAAGAGATAGGTCCATTTAGTGACACTAGATATATCATAGGGATGTTGGAAAGGGTAGGTGATCTTTAAAACAACTCCATACAATTTGGAAAAATTGGATGGGAAAACATGTCTTGTTTAAGCTTGCTTAAAAATTTTAACTAACACCTTCAAATGTAGAGTTTTGTCTTCTACCCAGGCAAAGGGTTTTCATATATTTATCTTAAACTTAATCTTATTACACTCTTTTCTAAATTTTTCAGTGTAGCTGGAATTAGATCAGTCCACTGTAGTATGTACTGCTACATCTCTAAGGCATTGGCTAAAATCTTGTTGTTTATCTTAGTAAGTCACAGTGGGAATTTGTTGAATCAACTCCTGTAAATTTCATTAATTCAAATGTGCCCACTGTAGCTTATTTTACCATAGTACGTGGTAGGAGTCAAGTGGAAAGAATTTGAACAGTGTGACTCAACATGCTGTCTTGTTAACAGTAAGCCATTGCCCATGATTCTTATTTTGGCAGGAAAATCATACCTAGATCATATTGCTTTTTATCATTGGCAATGATTTCATGTTCAGTTTTTAATAAATTTTCATGTGAAAGTTAGGATTAAGTGAATATTGTGGCTGAGTGTGGCTAGAGGGTATGATATTAATCAGCAAATCAATAGAATAAATAATACAGTATACAATATATATTTCAGGCTTTTTCCTCTATTAAAGTATTTTGTATTTTTCTGTAGTGCACAGATAAACTTGAGCGGGACCGGCTGATATTATTTCTTAACAAATTGATTCTTAACAAGGTGAGGAATCCTACAGTGCAAAATTTTTAGAGCTGTTAATCTAAGAATTTGTTTCAAAAATCTAGTTCTAATAAACTACAATCAATCTGCATTTTGGGATGATGATAAAACCTTTCTCTATTAATATTATCTTTACAACTTTTGCTGTACAACTGGAGAAAATATCATTGCTTTTGTAATAAGGTTCCTGTTAAGTGTTAAATGGAGTGTGTACTATAAAACTTTTGAAGAGATTAGGTAAAAATTTGGACTTACAGTAATACCTCGGATAACGCTAAGACTTGGTTCCATAAGTCTTGGTGTTATCCGATTTTTAGTGTTATCTGATGCATGTTAAAATACTATGGGATGGATCGGATAACGTTAAAGCTCCATAGAGATACATTGTAACCGCATAGGCTTTAGCGGTTGTTAGCCGATCCCTCCCATAGGACCTTAACGTTATTCAATCCAATTCTCCTCCCCAGATTACTTAACGTTATGCGATTTTAGCGTTATCCGAGGTAAACGTTTTCCGAGGTATTACTGTACCTGCAATGTATACACTTAGTAAGAAGTTTTGCAAAGGAGAATCTCAGACAACTGACTTGAGTTCATTTTGTCACCCTTTGATCCCTAACATTGAACATAAGAAATCTTGGTCTTAATACTGGTTATATATTTTTATTACGTTTATGTCCTGCCTTTGCACTAAAAGATAGTGTTCAAAGTGGCTTACAAGCTTTTAAAAGAATAAAAACAGGTAAGATGACATTTTGCTAAAAAATAATAAAATGATATAAAATTAATTGTAAAGACAATTAAAATTAAGCAAAATCATTAAAGTCTGAGAGAGATACAGATTAGAAACAATACATAAGGGCAAGTTAGGACTCATAAAACAATATTACAAATATAAAGGGAATAGGTTTATAATCTGTGAGAGCGGAGTTGACCTTTTTGCTATCAGCCCAGGCCAGGTGTTTTTGGTGTTTGTGTAATATTTATGTAACTTTCTGTGGCCAATTGTGACTTAACTGACGGAGCTGAGGTGCATCTTGTACATGTGTCTGATCAAACTCCCTAATTGCATGGCTGAGATGGGTCACTACGTCTCATCAGTTGGGTATAGTTAGCCATGGCATGTTATGGAAATCTATGTAAGCACCAATTGGATTATTATAAAAATTGATGTCACTGGCTGTTGATTACATTGGTTTTGTCTAGTTTCTGGTAAACAAATTTAAGATTTAATGTAGTCATCTTAGTATTGTCCAATTATCAATTTTCCTCAGAGCAAAATACAGCAACATGTACAATCTTCTTTATCTCTTAGTTTTCCTTGTGCTTTATGACTTAACTTGTTTTTTCAAGGGATAGCCAGTAAGTCTTCTTGCTCTATCATCATTTTTATTAAGATATGCAGAAAATATAATGAAAAGAGAATGTGGAATTGAGAAACTGGATAGAATGACTGCCAATGGATTATACTCAGGATATTAGAAGCAAGCAAAAGTATTACAATTGCATGAATTGATTAGTAAATTATAGGACTATGCAGTATTCGTAATAACTTACATATTAGACTTGAAGAAGTAAGCTTGAGGCTACACCATGGATGGCCAAACTATAGCCTGTGGGCCAGATCTGGCCCATGTCACCAAATCATCTGGCCCTCGCCACCCTTGCTGCTACCAGAAGTAAATACACCCCACTCATGTGCAAAAATGCTATCGTAAATGCACCCGCAGCCAACATAAACACGTTTATGACAGCCACAGATGTGTTTTACAGTGGGAGGAACCACATGACCAACTAGAAAAGTTTGGCCATCCTGGGCTAGACTCATGAATAAATTGAAACTATGCAGAACCCTTTATTTTTTAACCAGGAATCCTTTGCTCTGTAGCTTCTATCATTTTAATCTAATATAAGACAAATTGGTGACTTACTATTGATATTTTTGAACATAAAGTGACAAATCTTTTTCTTTAAAATTATGAATTAGAGGGTTTTAAATGTTGTTGTTGTTGTTGTTATTTAGATTTGTATGCCGCTCTACTCAGTAAAAACTGACTCAGAGCGGCTCACAGCATTCACAAACAACAATATTACGGTGCAAACCAAAATACACTAGCATATAATATAACAAAACAATTAAATACAGTAACTACTATGCAGATCTAATGTACATATTTTTTGTGTTAATTACTATGCTTGGAGTACAGACGTAAGTTTAAATAATGACCATGGATAAAAGACTCATTGTGATTTGCTTAAAAAGGAAATTAATTTTTTTTTAAAAAAAAACTGCTTACAGAAAAATGTCAAAGAGCTTATGGATTCAAATGGCATTCGAATCCTTGTTGATCTGCTCACTCTGGCCCATCTTCACACAAGCAGGGCAACAGTACCACTGCAGGTATGATGCTATCGATTTCTTAACTCTTGAAGTATACAGTTCAGAGATGACTTATTAAACTAACAGTCCCTCATATGTAGTAGCTTAATAACTACATTAGAATTATATTTCAAACAGGTCCTGTTCAATATACCATATTTGCCAGCATATAAGAAGCATCAGAGTATAAAAGGCACTCCATTTTCTCAGTGTATTTTAAGGGGGGAAAGTGTGTTTATACATTCGTAAATATGGTAGATGCATTGGAGTATAAGACGCACTCTGTTTTTCCGGTGTATTTTAAGGGAGTGCGTTAGTTGCTTGTGGCTGCTTACTAAATGGCCCAAGGCAATTTGTGATCGTCTGCCTTTCTCCATGACAAAATGACACTTTTTGAACTGATGCTTAACATTCAGTTTGAAAAGTTTATAATTTTTTAATGTAATGATGGAGTTTTTGTCTTTCTTTTTAAGAGCAATGTAATTGAAGCTGCACCTGATATGAAGAGAGAAAGTGAAAAAGAATGGTATTTTGGGAATGCAGACAAGGAGAGAAGTGGTCCTTACAGTTTTAGTGAGGTAACTGTTAAATATTTGTATTTTTTTTAACATGAAGGTAATTAACATTAGAGGACAATATGTTAGAGCACTTTTGTGTAATAGTTTAGCATGACTACAACATGGGTCTGATTGCGTCTAGGAATTCCTGCCTGTACAATTGACAAGATTTGGTATTATGACCAGCACATGCTGTATGGTTAGCAGGATTCTCAGACTGCTGTTTTGATATTGGCATATTTCTATATATGATCCTTTAGTGTTAGGGTTACTTTCTTCCTTAATCTTTCACAAGACAGCTGCCAAGAAGTAGCATCTAATGAGGTTTATCTTGGAGAAAGGGAATGTGTTGCTTTCATCCTGATTAATTACTATACAGTATTTTCATTGAAAAAGTAATTTTCTCTGACTCTTCTACGCTAGTAATCCTAGAAAAACCACTTATATTATAGCCTGTTTCTATGCCTTGAGACTCTACCTGAGTTATTTGGTGGTAGCAACATTACAGATGCATTCAGTTTATAACTCCCTAGTCATGGATGTTGTTCAGTCAACTGTCCCACTGAACAACAACAAAAGTAATGGATTGTAGCTTGATAGATTTCTCTTAGTTGACTTAGAGGCCTTTCCAAGTTTGTGCAAAATGTATTATTGATCTTTCCTTTTTAAGATACAGTAAAACCTCACATAAATAGTGCCTCACTAACAGACTAACTAGCTTAAAGAGCAGAATTTTCTCTGAATGGTCACCTTGTTTAACAACTAAAAACAACCAAAAACTCACTTAACTAAATTGGGGTTTGCAATCCCCCTGGCAGAAGTCGCAAATGGTCACTTACAATGGTGTTTCGATTAAAGAGCAAACTTGCTTAACAAGCAATCCTGTGGAACACATTATGCTCTTTAAGCAAGATACCGCTGTATATTGTTCTTTAGTGTATAGCTTTGCAATTATTTTCATGGAATGAAAATGCTTAAGCGTGTTAATTTCTTCAGTACAACTTAAGAAATTAAAACTCTCTTGTTCTCCCCCCCTCCCCCATGCTTCATGGTATTTTTACATTTTCACTGTGATAATCTACTTTGAAACTAGATGCAGGAATTATGGACAAAAGGGAAGCTGACTTCAAAAACCCGCTGCTGGGCCCAGGGCATGGATGGATGGCGTCCACTGCAGGTTATCCCTCAGCTGAAGTGGTGTCTACTTGCCACTGGACAGGCTGTGCTGAATGAGACAGATCTTGCTACACTTATTCTGAATATGCTGGTTACAATGTGTAGCTATTTTCCCAGTAGGTAAGGAATATTTAGTCCCATTAGCCCATATTTCCTCTATTGCAGGGGTCATCAAACGTGGCTCTTCAGGTGTTCTTGGACTTCGGTTACCAGAAGCCCAAGTCAGCACTCCTGCTGATCAGGGCTTCTGGAAATTGAAGTCCAAGAACATCTGGAGAGCCATGTTTGATGACCCCTGCTCTAGTAGAATTATTTATTTATTTATTTATTTATTTATTTATTTAAATTTGTTTATCGCCCTCCTCCCAAAAGGGACCCAGGGCAATTTACAACAAGTATAAAATCATTTTAAAAAATTAAAAACTCTAAAAACTTTAAAAAAAACTTAGTATTAAAAGCCAAAAATTGCAACACAGGCATACTGGGGTCAAATCAACCAATTGGCTGGGGAAATTGAACCATCCACTCCCCAGACCAAACCTGCCAGCCAGGTTTTCACTCCTTTTCTAAAGGGCAGAAACTCTGTCTGCATGCGTAGCTCTATTGGGAGGAGGTTCCAGAGGGCCGGAGCGGACACCGAGAAGGCCCTCCTTCTTGTGCCGGCGAGGTGCGCCTCTCTGGCTGATGGCACAACCAGAGAGCCTCTCCGGTCCGCTCTGGTGGGACGGGCAGATGTCCTTGGGACGATTTTGTCCACAACTGAAAGCAGCTACAGTTGTTTATATTAAAGATTTTTTTTAAAAAAAAATCTCATTTAGAGAGTCCTTAGAAGAATGTTGTCATTTTCCAAAAGTGAAGGTGAGATGGGATAGTGATGTCAACATCCAAATCAAGGGTGCCATCATCTGTAGTGCTGACTTCTTGTAATGGTATATACCAGGGGTGCCCAAACTATGGCCCAGGTGCCGGATCCAGCCCCTGATGCCAACTCATCCAGCCTGCAAAGCCCTCGTTCCTGGAAGAGGGAGTAAAACACACCCGTACGGCTTGTAGTTTGGTTGTTTTTAGTTGTTAAGCAGGGGTGTTTTACTTCTGCTTCCGGGATTGATGAGGGTATTGTGAGCCGGGTGAATTGGCGTTGGGGGCTGGATCCGGTCCCCGGGCCATAGTGACCAGTCCCCTGAACCACGTGTCCAGCCCATGGCTCAAAAAGTTTGGGCACCCCTGGTTTATACTATTAGAAAAAAATAACACTAAAATAAAATGAGAAATAGCATGAGATAACACTTTGTGAATTGTAATGTCTGTTGAATAAAATGTTTTAATCTAGATCTGTGATGGCAAACCTTGTCACTCCAGATGTTCTTGGACTTCAATTCCCAGAAGCCCAAGCTCCCGTGAATCCACACAAATGGGTTTGCTGTGATTCATCTGACCTGTGCCGCCCTCGTCACTCCTGGAAGTGAAAGTCCGGGTGCGTTTTACTTCTGTTTCCAGGAGTGACAAGGGCAGTGCGGACTGGATGAATTGCAGTAACCCCATTTGTGTGGATTCACGGGGGCTTGGGGTTCTGGGAATTGAAGTCCAAGAACATCTGGAGTGCCAAGGTTCACCATCACAAATCTAGATGATCATATTGTAAACATTGACTAGGAAAACCTTAATTTTTCTAGAGATCAGGATAATGCCATTATACGACCCTTACCCAGAGTCAAGAGGCTCCTTTCAGACAGCACTTGCCTTCCCCATATCATTCAGGTAAGTTGATCTTCCCTCGTAACTTTAAAAACTAGCTTTCAGGGACCTCTTGCTGTCATTGTATTCTGCTGTTTGTTTGGGATTAAAAAAAAACATGTCTTAATTTATTGGGAGGGTGATAACATTAATGTTATTTTCCCCCTCTTTTCTCCATTGGTATGAATTACCAAATTGTTGAATGTTTTGTTACGTAGAGTATTGTGGGGTTCTAAGTTTTAATTTGTAAGCCATTCAGAGTAGTATTTGCACTAATGAGGTGGTATATAACTCAGATAGTTAGTTAGTTAGATAGATAGATAGATAGATAGATAGATAGATAGATAGATAGATAGATAGATAGATAGATAGATAGATAGCATAATTTGAAATGTAGTTTAAACAAAATTGATTTGTTCTTTCTTTATTTTCTAATACAGCTGTTGCTGACCTTTGACCCCATTCTTGTTGAGAAAGTGGCCATATTGCTTTTCTACATCATGCAAGACAACCCACAATTACCTCGCCTTTACCTTAGTGGGGTATTCTTTTTCATTATGATGTACACTGGTTCCAACGTGCTCCCTGTTGCAAGGTGAAAAGAAAAAAAATGTTTCACATCTTTTTAATGCACAGTATTCATTTACTTACGCTTATGCTAGGTACATACATAAACTTTGATGTGGCATTTTATTCCTGAGCCAGTTTGCTGCAGACGTCTCCCCTAAGGACTCATGTAAAGGAGCTGGGCTATATTTTTGGGGTGGGGGGCATCAACTTGGTGTTCAGGAGGGATGTGAGACTAGATTGCTGGTGTACATTTAACTCTTTGCCCAACTTAAGCTTTTGAACTATTAGCATCTTAATTATTATTAACTTGTCTTTTAGGTTTCTGAAATACACACATTCAAAACAGGCTTTCAAATCAGAGGAGGTAAGGAACAATGCTAGGATAAAATAAACTTGAGCTGTTTGCAAATGAAGTGATTTTGCTGATGTTTTAGACCAGGGCTTCCCAACCTTTTCAAGCTGGGGTGGGGTGGGTTGGGATCACACTCTCTCACTCAGCTTTGAGAGTCGGACCCCCATTTTGCCCTGCCTGTACGATGGAGGCAGCCATTCTGTCCCAACAGCTTCACGGGGTGGCCATTTTGTTTCTTGAATGTCCTTGGAGGGGTGGGGGGCCAGATCCAGCCTATGGGCCTTAAGTTGGGAACCCCTGATTTAGACACTACAGGAGCCCCCCCCCCAATACACACACACACACACACACACATACATACATACATACATACATACATACATACATACATACATACATACATACATACATATCTCCAAGGGAGATACCGTATGTTCCAAAATATACCTGAAACTGCAGAAAGCAGCAAACCTTTTTTATTATAGCACACATACACATGACATACAAGTGGAGAGGTGCTGCTGCAACTGCCTCCATTGATCTTTCAGGTCCACTCAGGAAATAATTCCCCTGGAAACAATCTGTTCCTTCTCAACAGTACATTGTAGATAGTGGCCTCTAGTGGTCAACTCTGGTAATTGGTTTTTTTATTGAACATTTTTGGACTTGTGGATAACTGAAACCGTAGATACTGAACCATCAGATATGGGGGTGATCTGGTAGAATAACTCTTAAAGTTGAGTAATTAGAGAAAACTGAGGTGTATCCAGATTTAATTGTACTTGGATCAGTCCACTGAAACCAGTGGTACATAAGTCAATTCTTATTTAAGTCCCACTGATTTTGGTGAGTCGTCTTTGTTTTCCAGTTCTATATAATTAGAAGAATCTCAGTGTGGCCAACAACTGTAGAGGTCATGAAACCTTAAAATGCCTTGTTAGTTGTGTGTTACATTATTGTCAATAGTGGAGGAAGACATCAGCTGTTACGAGTGGCAAGTGCTTAAGTCATGCTCAGCTCACAGTCTTGTTGGCTGAGGAACAAGCTAGATAAGCTGCAAGTGACCTATCCTGTATTCATTTGTCTTTGAATAAGTTCTCCTGAAGGGGATTGTGGTAGCTTAGTGGTTAAGATGCTGAACTTGATAACTGAAAGGTTGTCATGTCAGCAGTTTGAAACCCGAGTACTGCATGATGGAGTGAGCTCCCATCTCTGTCCCAGCTCCTGCCAACCTAGCAGTTCAGAAGCAAGAAATTGCAAGAAGATTTATTTTATTTATTTATTTATTTATTTATTTATTTAGATTTATTATCCCGCCCTAATCAGGCGAACCTGACTCTAGGCGGCTTACAGAAAATTCATAAATTAAAACCTTGAGGTTCATAAATTACTTAAAAGTCAATTAAAAAAGAATTAAACCATGAATTTATAAAAATCTAAAAGATTTAAAAAGGTTAAAAGGTTTAAAAAGATTTTAAAAGTTTAAAAGAGTGAGGGAGGGGTGGCTGTCCCATCATATCAGCCACCCAACATGGGACCCCATGTTCCTGGACCCCCACACCTGCCCTGCCAGCCAGGTTTTTAGGTCCTTCCGAAAGGGCAGGAGCTCTGTCTGTAGACGTAACTCAGTTGGCAGGAGGTTCCAAAGGGCCGGGGCGGCCACGGAGAAGACCCTCCTCCTGGTGCTAGAGAGATGCACCTCTCTAGCAGATGGAATGATAAGAGAGCCTCTCCGATCCGCCCTGGTGGGATGGACAGATGTCCTTGGGACGATAAATAGGTACCACTTTGATGGGAAGGTGAACAGTGTTCCATTCACTCCAGTGTTTAGTCATGCTTGCCATATGTCTGTGGAAACATCTGCAGACTCAGACAGCGCTGGTTCTTTGGCTAAAACAGAGATGAGCACTGAACCCTAGAGTGAATATGATTGGTTTTCAAGCAAGAGTCACCTTTACCTTTACTCTTAAGTCCTACTGAACTTACTCAAGAGTTCAGTGGCTTGTTTCCAAGATTGTACTGTAATGTTGGATTGGGGAACTTAATATCCTAGCTTTCAAAAAATGGAACCAACACTTTACTGTAAATAAACAGACTCCCTTAAGCTGTAGGTAAGTAAAACCTCATATAACACTAAAACCTGGTTCCACAAGTCTTGGTGTTATATGATTTTTAGTGTTATCTGATCCTCTATGGGATCCATAGAGATACATTGTAACCACACAGGCCTTAGCGGTTGTTATCTGAAGCATCCCATAGGATCTTAATGTTATCTGATGCAATTCTTCCCCCCAGATTCCTTGATGTTATGCGATTTTCGTGTTATTCGATACTAATGTTATATGAGGTATTACTGTATTTATGACTGGGAGTGTTCCTTTCCTTTTATTAGACAAAAGGCCAAGATATCGTGCAGAGGAGTATCCTTGGACATATCCTACCAGAAGCTATGGTGTGTTACTTGGAAAACTATGAGTCCGATAAATTTTCTGAAATCTTTCTGGGTGAATTTGACACTCCGGAAGCCATTTGGAGCAATGAGATGCGGTAACTAATTTTTATACACCTTATTTATTTATTTATTTATTTTATTTCATTTGTACCCCGCCCTCCGAAGACTCAGGGCGGCTTTACAACTAAAGACAATTAAAACACATACATAAAAATTAAAATTCAAGTTAAAAACACTGAGGAGAGAGGTGGGATATTTAAACGAGCCAGGCGACTGAGTTGGCCGTCTGGCCCACTACCCACACATGCCCTGCCAGCCAGGTCTTCACTCCTTTCCTAAAGGGCATCAACTCCGTCTGGAGACATAACTCTGTTGGCAGGAGGTTCCATAGGACCGGAAATGTTTTTTTACTATTATTATTATTTTCCTTCCACATTCTTAGCTAGTGTTCTGTATTGCAGTCTGTACTTAGATCAATCAGTCAGATGTCTTTGGCTTTGCCACACATAACTTGATCTAATCATCTATTAAGCAAATCAATATCTGGAAGGAGGTCAGCATTTATTTGCTTTAAGAGTTCTTTTGCAATTTATAGGCGCCTTATGATAGAGAAGATTGCTGCTCATCTTGCTGACTTCACTCCTCGTCTTCAGAGTAATACAAGAGCACTTTACCAGTATTGTCCCATACCAATTATAAGCTACCCTCAACTGGAGAATGAGCTGTTCTGTAACATTTATTACCTCCGGCACCTTTGTGATAAGCACCGGTTTCCTGACTGGCCCATCAAAGATCCTGTAAGTCAAACATTTTGTACTCTTCCAAGTTTGTAACATAGCGGGATTAAGACATTTTTTAAAATGTTTTTAAAAAATCAAGGAAACCGTGATCACTTGGTTGTCACCTCAGTCTTACCAGACGTGATTTCATTAACAGAGTTTGCAAGGTGAAATTAATCTGAAATGATTTGAGCATAATTTTCTTCATATTGTCTCAAGATAAAAAAAGTGGGCTTTCTAGTTGTAAGATATAAATATCTAAGCAATAGCAGCCCTGAATTTTGCTGTAGTGTAGAAGATGCAAAATAACATTTTAGGAATCATAATAGGATGTTTTAAATACTTAGGTTAAACTCTTGAAAGACACTTTAGAAGCTTGGAAGAAGGAGGTAGAGAAGAAGGCACCTACCATGTCCATAGATGATGCCTATGAGGTTCTCCATCTTCCGAAAGGACAAGGACAGTAAGTTACTCATCATAAATGAAACTGACATTTGAAATCTTGAATTCTGTCATTTTTAATTAACTCAGATTAGCTGTCAAAACAAGAAAAATAGTGGCTAGGACGTCTGCTTCTTCTTCCGTGTCTAGGCCAGACGTGAAATTGCCAAAATGAAGGCAACTTGTGGTAAGTTCATTCTGCAGCTCCTTTTGCCTGACCGACAATGTTGCCATTACCAGGGTATGTCTGATTGTGGTTGAAAAACACCACAATCTTTGAGGAGGCTCTTTCTGTGTACGTCAGGATGTCTGCTGTAATAATGGTAGCAAAGTAATTCCCTATAGGAGCATATCTGTTGAGTTCTTCCTCTCTTAATCATTTGACTAAGGAAAAGGATGAACAGCACACAAAACTATTAACACAGAGAAAGGGACAGTGTAGTTTTCCAGAAGTTGTTGGGACCTCAACTTTTTCTTTCCGTCACCATCAGCTATACTAGCTAGAGCTAATGAGGAGCCTTAAGGCAATAGCGCTTCCAAGACCAGACATTTCCTAGGTCTGGTATAAGGTAGATACCTTGCTTCCAGGAATGTAGAGACTGACATTTGGAGGCTGAAATTATTTCTGCTGCTACCTCTGTTCAGGTTTAAGGAAGAAGTAGAGTTAGATTTTATCTGTGTGTGTAATCATTGCAGTAAAACACCGGATAACGATTGGATCGGATAACGCTAAAATCACATAACATTAAGTAATCTGGGGAGGAGAATTGGATCGAATAACGTTAAGGTCCTATGGGATGGATCGGATAACAACCGCTAAAGCCTGTGCGGTTACAATGTATCTCTATGGAGCTTTAATGTTATCCGATCCATCCCATAGGATTTTAACATGCATCGGATAACACTAAAAATCGGATAACACCAAGACTTGTGGAACCAAGTCTAAGCGTTATCCGAGGTTTTACTGTACTTTAACTGATCAGATTGCCTGCAAGAGTAGACTAAAAGCAGTCACTGGCTCATAGCCCTTAGTGTACTGTCTGGTGGGGTTCACAAGTAAATAGCATTTTGCCCCAAACATGCTGGGTACTCATTTTACTGACCTCAGGAGGATGGAAGGCTGTGTCAAGATTCAGCCCTCGTCAGAATCAAACTCACAACCTTTTGGTTGCAGGACAGCAGTTTAACATCTGCACCACCAGCTCTGTATATCAACATATTTGTTTTCAGAATTGTTTTGCTAATGTATCTTCACAGTTAATGATCTGGATGCAGAGGCTTACTATAGCCAGCAAGATTATGTTTTTCCCTAAATGAATGTTGGGATAGTGAATCCAAGGTAAACAATTTCGTTTTATGTCTGACAGGCATGATGAAAGCAAAATCAGGAAAGCTTATTTCAGACTGGCCCAGAAATATCACCCTGACAAGAATCCAGAAGGTCGAGTAAGTGCTATATTTTAAATATACAGCATGGATCTTTGATGTGTTTTGCCCTAATCGGTGCTTGAGGACTGGATCTCCAGTGCATACATGGAACTGCAAACCGAGTTTTTGTTAGTGAAGGAAGCAGATGGTGGCATGCATTTATTTGCATCTGCTGATTGAACAATTTAACGTGTTGTAATGTGGAAGCCTGTAGGACTGCGGTGGCTTATTGGTTAAGACGCTGAACTTGACAACTGGAAGGTCAGGAGTTTTAGTCCCAAGTGCTGAATGACGGGGTGAGCACCCATCTCTGTCCCAGCTCCTGCCAACCTAGCAGTTTGAAAGCAAGAAATTGCAAGTAGATAAATAGGGATGGTGGGAAGGTAAACAGCATACCGTAGACTCCCGTGTCAAGGCATGCCTGCCATATGTCCATGGAAACATCTGCAAATGCAGACAGTGCTGGCTCTTTGGTTGTAAACAGAGATGAGCACTGAACCCTAGAGTCAGATACGACTGGCTTTTGAGCAAAGGTGACCTTTACCTAATGCGGAAGCCAGTAAGAACAAGAATTCCCTAGAGTTAGAATCTTCTTAAATGTTTGTTTTCACTGACTAATTCTTGACCAAGTATTGGATTATTGGAATAAGCACTGTACAGTTTTCATATGTTCATATTATTGACATTGACTGTGTGTCTGCTATGTATTGCCAGGTTGTGGGGCGGGGGAAGGGGAGATACGAGTATGAGCATACTGCAGGACTTTCTAAAGGAACATGTTGTGTGAGTGTGTAAGTTAGAAAAACATTAAATCAGTCTAACACTGGGTGAATGTGAACGAACAGAATACAGCAGATTATGTAACTTTTATCTAAAGTATTGCTTAGTTCTTTTGCAGTGTTAGTGAATGTATTTTGAGATGAAGTTCATCTATGCTTGTTTATATACACACATCTGCAGGATATGTTTGAAAAAGTGAACAAAGCCTATGAGTTTTTGTGTACCAAGTCAGCCAAAATGGTGGATGGTCCCGATCCTGAGAATATAATTTTGATTTTGAAAGCTCAGAGTATTCTTTTCAACAGACACAGAGAAGGTAACTGCACTTAATGTATGAATATATAAATTCAGTATTCTATTATGCAAGAAACTAGCATGGTTAAGTCAAAAATAGGCAATTCTATGAAATGCAATCAGTATGTTTTCCTCAGTAATAGAAGACTGCAGTACAGGAGTCTAAGGTTGAGACATTACCGGAGGGAGCATATAAGCAAAAGGGACCACTTTGATGGGAAAGTAACAGCATTCCGTGCGCTCTGGTGTCTAATCATGCAGACCACATGACCACGGAAACCTCTGCAGAAGCACACAGCGCTGGCTCTTTGGCTTTGAAACAGAGATGAGCACTGAACCCTAGAGTCAGATACGACTGGCTTTTGAGAAGGGAAACCTTTACTTGGCAATTATTATTTTGTGTCCTGTACCAGATTGGCTTCGAGGAAGCAAAATACTTAAAACCTTTTCTGCAGCTCTGGATTTAGTCATAATTCTGTTAGGAGAAGTGAAGTGTAATGACTTTTCTAGGTAGAACATTTACTCTTCACAGTCTCCAGCTTGCAGTTAAACCACCTGGAGGCCATTCCATTGAGAACAATAGACCTTCTGCAGACACAAAGGAGTAGCGAATATCCCTTTGTTCAGGTGCCAGTAAAAGGGCAACTGTGTGTGTAATGGAGCCATTGTGTGCTCAGTAAAAACCAATAGGATTTTGGCCGCATACTTTAAAACAGCGGGTCCTAACCTTTTTGTACTCGGGGGGGGGGGGGCTGACCACACCCCTCAGACAGCTGAGTGGGTCGGATCACGCCCACAGAAGCAGGTGCATTTACAGCTGTTGTAAATGCGGCCACTTCCGTGGTTACAATAGTCGTGGGCGCCTTTACACATAGGCGGGCACATTTTACAGCTGACATAAAACATGCCCATGCATGCATAAATGTGTCTACTTTCACTTCCAGGTGTGGCAGTGGTGTGGGCCACGTGAAATGGTGCCACTGGCTGTAGGTTAGGAACCCCTGCTTTAAAATGTTATTTATAAGAAAGAGTTGGATGTCAGTACAGCTACATTGCCAAGTTTGTTCATTATCTCTGCGTACCTATAGGCTCATTCATGTGTTGCTAGAGAGTGCTTTTCTGGGCAGTCGCTTACTTTTGATGCTTGCTTTGAAATAATCTAATTTATTTAGTTAATTAATTTCTCCTTTCAGGCTAAAGAAGTCTTTTTTTCTGATGCTACTGTCCCTTTGAAGTAATAGAGTATGAAATATTAATATAGCTTGGCATAGTATCTCAGGGTGTGTCATATCAAACTGATTCAAATGTGGGTCTTGACTGGTGACCCTTTTCTTTTCAGATTTGAAGCCTTATAAGTATGCAGGCTATCCTATGCTGATCAAGACAATCAAAATGGAAACTTCCGATGACCTCTTGTTCTCCAAAGAGTCTCCCCTCTTGCCCGCTGCAACTGAGCTGGCCTTCTACACTGTCAACTGCTCAGCACTTAATGCAGAAGAACTAAGAAGAGAGAATGGAATAGAGGTAGAGAGATAAACTTACCTGGGACAAGCCCTTGTATTTCATTTGGGGAAGACTGGTGGGAACGAGAGAGATCATTTACAGTTTTCTTAAAAAATGAAACTTTTCTTTTCAAAATGTCTTTAAATAACCCTTCTTATTAGTATGGCTAGGCAGGCTAGTAAGTACCGTATATACACGAGTATAAGCTGACCTGAATATGAGCCAGGGTACTTAATAGGGACCACTATGGTGAGAAGGTAACAGCGTTCCATGTGCCCCAGTGTCTAGTCATGCCTGCCACATGACCATGGAAATGTCTGCAGAAGCAGACAGTCCTGGATCTTCGGCTTTGAAACAGAGATGAGCACTGACCCCTAGAGTCAGATACGACTGGCTTTCAAGCAAGGGAAACCTTTACCTTTACTTAATTTTAACCTGAAAACCCAGGAAAATAGATTGACCCGAGTATAAGCTGAGGGTGAGAAATGCAGCAGCTGCTAGTGTGTTTCAGTCATCAAAATCTAATTTAATTTAATTGTGCAACTTGTATCCCACCCATAACATAAAAATATGGTAAAATTAATTAAATTATTGGCACATCTCAATCCATCATGGTCTTGGGACCGTCGTGGTCATTGACCATAGCATAAGCAGAGTCCCATTTTGGGGGCTAAAAAACTCAGCTTATACTTGAATATATATGGTAAGCTTTTCCTCAGGCTTGTTTGCTGTACAGTAAAACCTCTACTTGCAATTTTTTTCCATTCCACGAGGTTATTTGTACTGTATGTCAAAAAAAAATGTATCTCGAGAACACATTGCATTATCAGAAGGGGTTTTTGTATGTCGAATTTTCCCAAATTTTTATGCCGAATTTTTCTTAGGAGGATTTCTATTTGTATATCAAATTTTTTGTAAGTCGAACCGTTTGTATATCGGGGGTTCCACTGTATATGTTGACAATGTCTCAAAACTGCTGTTGCTGGCAGTTCTGTATGTTGCACAAGTACAGTAATACCTCGGATAACGTTTACCTTGGATAACGCTAAAATCGCATAACGTTAAGTAATGTGGGGTGGAGAATTGGATTGAATAACGTTAAGGTCCTATGGAATGGATTGGATAACAACCGCTAAAGCCTGTGCAGTTGCAATGTATCTCTATGGAGCTTTAACGTTATCCGATCCATCCCATAGGATTTTAACGTGCATCGGATAACACTAAAAATCGGATAACACCAAGACTTGTGGAACCAAGTCTTAGCGTTATCCGAGGTTTTACTGTAATTGGCCAAAATTAGCAATAAAAAGCAATACAATAATTGTAAACAGATATAATGTAAATAAATTTTAACATAGAATATTAATCTTTCACCAAAAAGAAAAAATAATAAGTATACTCCTGAAAAATACAGTTTGACATTACTCTAAATGTCAAGTTAGTGGAGATCTGACCTGGAATACTGTTTGTGCACCAAATATACAGCTAGAGTATTAAATATCACTTTATCTAGAAATTGTAGAGATAAATTTCCTCTATAAGGTTTTCTGCTGGCAGTGTATAAAAAATTCTTCATTCATCCCCCATAGGTCTTACAGGAGGGTTTTAATCGCTGTGTTGCTGTTCTGACGCGCTCTAGTAAACCAGACGATATGTCAGTCCAGGTAAGTGTTGAAGAAATCATCTTCTGGAGGACTCAACCCATATATGTACATAAGGCAAAATGTAAACTATTAATAAGAAGTTAGGTTCATAAGAACATGAACTGTTCCATCCATTTCTTTTTTCTGTTGACTGAGAGTATTTACCTTGGTTTTAGATAGCTTCCCTGCACCATCTGTGTCAAGGGTCTTAGTCAGGGCTTCCTTCTCTACAAGGGTGCCCAAACTATGGCCCACGGGCCGGATCCAGCCCACAACACCTAATAGTCCAGCCCATGCCACCCTCGCCGCTCCCAGAATCGGAAGCTAAATGCGCATGTGCAAAACATTGCCATAAAGCACTCATGGCTGTGTTAAACAAATTTACAACAGCTGTGGGTGCGTTTACAGCAGCGTTTTACGCATGTGTGAGCAAGTTTTATTTCTGCTTCCAGTGGGAGGAACCATGTGACTGGCCCATGAACCATGTGACCGGCCCACGGCCCGAAAAGTTTGGCCACCCCGTTCTATAGTTTCTCAACCACAATACATTGAGTGTGCCCAAGAAAGGATCACAACACTCTCGTCTACCTTGGACTTGGTGGTTCATCAGAGAGTGTTCAAAATCAATCAATTTGTAACCATAAGGCTACATATTGGGAAACTGGAGGCCTATTTGCAAGGTTAACAATGGCACTACACCTGCTAAAAAAATTGAAAACATTCAGTAGTTGATTGAGGCAAGACCTGGCTTTAAGTATCACAACCCTGGAAAGTTAAAAATCCAGACTACTGCTTGAAAAGAGTTTTGTAATTTGTTTAAAAGAAGAAATAAAAAAGGTAGGGATACAAAAGTCAAAAAGTCTCACAGAGTTACAAAAGATTTCCCAAAATAATGGAACAAAGTACAGCGGCAAAATTATGAACATTTCAGGAGAACATAACAGAGAATAACAAAACTATCCCCAACCAGTTCTTCACATCGTGTAGATCAAGTCTTTCTGAAGCTTCTAATAAGAAATCTCTGTTCTGCCTTCTCCCCACTCCCCATTTTCTTAATTTCTCCACAACACGGAAATAACAAAGATAGTACCTGGGAACTTCTACATGCAAAATGAGCATTTCTGTACTCGATCACTGTTGTACCTGTTTTGCCATGAGGATACTTGATGACATTGGGTGTATTCATGTATCTAAGCCAGGGGTTCTCAACATTTTCCAGCCATGGGCCAGACCACTCACCCTCAGACAGCAGAATGGGCCAGACTGGTGCTATTAAATGCATTCATGGCCTTTGTAAATTTATTTATTTATTTATTATTTATTTATTCGTACTTGCTACCCCGCTCCAATCGGGCAAGCCCGACTCTGAGCGGCATTTACAAACTAAAATATCGATATCCTAAGACTCGATGTAAAAACTTTAAAAATTCATAAAAGCATAAAAATGCATTTAAGATGACTGCAGACTCATTTACAGCTGTGTAAACACATTTATGCAGCCATAAATGAGTCCACAACCGATTCAGCCATTGGCGGGTGCAGCTGCAGCGAGGTCAGGGACCGGATTATTTGGCACCAGGGGCCGGATCCAGGCCATGGGCCATAGGTTGTGAACCCATGCTCTAAGCTTTGGTTTTATATCACACACTTGACATAATGTGGTTGTATTACCTGACAAGAAAACGAAAGGAGAATTGCTTAGAAAATTATTGTGCTGTGTCTACTTTCTGTGATACCTCTGCAATTCTTCTTCGTGTTTGAAGAAATCAGCATTTACAGTTATCCACATTGCATTTGCTGTTCTCCATCCCAACTCTTTCTGGGTTAAGAACTTGTTTCTGTTAATAGGTGTGTGGACATATAAGTAAATGTTATAGTGTGGCAGCCCAGTTTGAAGAATGCAGGGAGAAAATTATTGAAATGCCAGATATTATCAAGGACCTCTGCAGAGTGCTTTATCATGGCAAGGTAAGATCATGTGTCACTTTTTCAAGGTCTTTTTGTGTACTGAGAAAGGGGAGCCTTAGGAATTCTCCTTTAACTAATGTAACACATTGTGTCCATTGCTTTTAGTTCTGAATGCCACAGAAAATCCTAACAGAACCCAGTTTAAATTAATTTTCATGGTTTTAAAAACATGTGGGTAACTGCTGTGGCTCAAGTGGTTAAGATGCTGAATTTGACAACTGGAAGGTCAGCAGATCAACAGTTCAAGACCTGAGTACTGCACGACAGAGTGAGCTCCTGTCTCTGTCCCAGCTCCTGCCAACCTAGCAGTTCGAAAGCAAGAAATTGCAAGTAGATAAATAGGTACCACTTTGGTGGCAAGGTAAACAGCATTCCATGCCTTCCAGTGTCTAGGCATGCCTGCCACATGTCCACGAAAACATCTGCAGATGCAGACAGTGCTGGCTCTTTGGCTATAAACAGAAATGAGCACTGAACCCTAGAGTCGGATACGACTGGCTTTCAAGCAAGGGCAACCTTTATCTTTACTAAAGGCATGTGGAAGACATTTATTGCTAGTATTTAAGAAATGTGCACCACAGAATGGCCAAGATTTCATCCCATGGTAGTCTCTCTGCCCATCCCACCACACTCTAAAATGGGGATGGTCAACTGTGGATGTTGTTGGACTCTGATCAGAACTAGCCAGTATCACCAGTTAGGAACGTTGCAGCCCAGTAACATTTGGAGGACTCCAGTTACCCCATCCTGCTCTAGTATGATGACAAAGCAAACAGATGGGAAGCTTTATGGTTCTGAAGGAATATAACATTGTAATATTTCAGTACATACTGAATATACTGAATATTTCAGTACAGTACTTACCTGATTCCTGCTAAACTGCATTGTTTCTTGCCTGCTAAAAAAATATATTTAATCTCATTTAGAACCTTCCACGTGTGGCTTCCTTTGGTGTAGAATGCGTCAGTTCCTTTGCGGTGGATTACTGGCTCCAGACACATTTGTTTCAAGCTGGAGTTCTCTGGTATTTACTAGGCTACCTCTTCAGCTATGACTACACACTGGAAGAGAGTGGTATTCAAAAGAGTGAAGATTCCAATCAGCAGGTAACAATTAGGAATGGGTAACAGAGCACCCAATATTCGGTATGTAATGAAGTGTGGGAGGCTGTAATGGCATTACTACCCAGAGCTCACTCAGGGTCACACTTCGCCATCTACAACTGCTGGATTTGCTGTGTATTAGTCGAATTGTAAGGTACTGTGGTGGCTTAGTGGTTAAGATGCTGAACAATGATTGGAAGATCGGCAGGTCAGAAGTTCAAGACTCGGGTACTGCCTGACGGAGTGAGCTCCCATCTCTGTCCCAGCTCCTGCCAACCTAGCAGTTTGAAAGCAAGAAATTGCAAGTAGATAAATAGGGACCACTTCGGTGGGATGGTCAACAGTGTTCCGTGTGCTTGGGTGTCTAGTCATGGCTGCCACATGTCCAAGGAAATGTGGCTATAAACAGAGATGAACACAGAACCCTAGAGTTGGATACGACTGGATTTCGAGCAAGGGCAACATTTCCCTCGCGGAATCTTGCTTGCCTTTCTTTTCTCCCCCTTTGAGAACTGGCAAATCTTTCTGTATCGCCTGGAGTTGGTTATAAGGGACTGTGGTGAGAACGGATATTGGTTCCAAATGGAGCAAAAATTCCCACTGCAAAGTTACATGTGATTTTGCCTAGAATATTTTCTGTGGAAGAGGAAGTGTCAGGATTCTTCCTCCACTCTAATAAAGTAACTGTAGGACTGACTCCCTCTTCTCTTACAACAGGAGGTAGCGAATACTCTGGCCAAGCTCAGCCTTCAGGCTTTGAGCCGTCTTGGTGGATATCTTCCTGGAGAACAAGTCACCCCTGAAAATCCAACAATCAGGAAAAGCCTGGCAGGAATGCTGACCCCTTATATTGCAAGGAAACTCAATGTGGTTAGCCCTACTGAGGTAGGAAGACACTGTCTTGTTCATATTAATGGATCCCTTTTGCTTAACGTGGATACAAGTAACAAAATACTGTCAAAGCTCGCATAAAGAGCGTTTCGCTTAAAGAGTAACTCGCTTAAAGAGCAGAATTTTCTCTGAATGTTCATTTCGCTTAACAAATAAAACCAATCAAAAACTTGCTTAACAAATAAATCGGGGTTCACAATCCCCTCCACAATTGGTCACTTACAATGGTGTTTCGCTTAAAGAGCAAACTCGCTTAAAGAACAATCCTGTGGAACGCATTATGCTCTTTAAGCGAGGTACAACTTGTACTTGGAATCCTATGAATGTTAAGGAAAGCTGTATAGCAGCAAGGAAGTGAATTTTTCCCCATCATTAATGTATTGGGAAATGAGCCTTAGAAGCATTTGCTAGTCTCCATTTAGGAATTAAAACATTTTTGACACAGTTGCTTAAGGGGCTACATGGGACAGAAATATTTGTCCATCTTGTCATTTCTAATTTCATATGCGTTTCTTCTGGCCAAAAGCTAGGAGCTGTTTCACAAAATATTAACCAAGTGTGGCAACTTCTTGATGTGAAACTTAGTTTTGATGAAGCACTGAGGAGGTGAACATTTCTAAGCAGATGATTGATGTGACAATACATTGTGTTAATGTGCACACATCAACGCTGCTACACGAGGCCATGTTCTATAGCATCCATGTTTTAAAAAGCTAAGACACTGAACTTGATGACTGGAATGTCAGAAGATCAGCAGTTCAAGACTCGAGTGCTGCACGACGGAGTGAGCTCCCATCTCTGTCCCAGCTCCTGCCAACCTAGCAGTTTGAAAGCAAGAAATTGCAAGTAGAAAAATAGGTACTGCTTTGGTGGGGAGGTAACAGTGTTCTGTGCGATCTCGTGTCTAGTCCTGCCTGCCACATGACCACAGAAACGTCTGCAGATGCAAACAGTGCTGGCTCTTTGGCTATAAACGGAGATGAGCACTGTACCCTAGAGTCAGATGTGACTGGCTTGTGAGCAGGGGCAACCTTTACCTTTTTCAAACTTAACTGGAGCCAGATTTGCTTCGGAACAGAAAAACTTCAAACAGAGTTGTATTAAATACTAAAAAAGCGGAAATAAGACACTGACTGGGAGGCAGAAGGTCAGCAGTTCAATTCCCAACTACTGCAGGATGGAATGAGCTCCCATCTTTGTCCCAGCTCCTGCCAACCTAGCAGTTCGAAAGCAAGAAATTGCATGTAGATAAATAGGGACCACTTTGGTGGGAAGGTGACAGCGTTCCGTGCAGTCCAGTGTCTAGTCATGTATGCCACATGACCATGGAAACGTCTGCAGAAGCAGACAGCGCTGGCTCTTCGGATTTAAAACAGATGAGCACTGAACCCAAGAGTCGGTGAGAGAATGTGACCTCTAATGTAAGTGGTGAGAGAGTGTGAAGGCCAGCAGCCACTCTGTAAATCAGGGGTGTCCAAACTATGGCCCGTAGGCCAGATCCAGCCCCTGAGGTAAATTCATCCGGCCCACATTGCCCTTGTCGCTCCCAGAAGCAGAAGTAAAACACATTTTACATCCACTTCTGGGAGCGATGAGGGTGGAGCAGGCCAGATGAATTGGCATTGGGGACTGGATCTGGCCCACGGGCCATTGTTTGGGCACCCCTGCTGTAAATGATCTCGAGGTGTATAAGCTAGGAAGAGATGGGATTAAAAAAAACAAAGATTGCATTAAATCTATTTTTGACTGCATTATGTCTTGTCTAGATTTTGAAAATGCTCAACAGCAACACAGAGAGTCCTTACCTCATTTGGAACAATCGCACAAGAGCTGAACTCCTTGAGTTTTTGGAATCTCAGCAAGAGAGCATGATTAAAAGAGTGAGTCACTTTTTTCTGATTGTTAGCCTCAGTTTTTAGGAGTGTCTGGTGCAGGTACTGTGAAGGGGCTGCAGTGGCTCAGTGGTTAAGAAGCTCGCCTTGTTAGCAGGAAGGCTGGCAAGTTGGCAGTTCGAGACCCAGTTACTTCATGAGAGCCTGTCTCTGTCCCAGCTCCTGCCAACCTAGCAGTTCGAATGCAAGAAATTGCAAGTAGAGAAATAGGGACCCCTTTGTTGGGAAAAGATCTTGGGGACATGAAAGGAGCCTCATTAGGAGTGGAGTTTCTCCAGTAAAAATCCTTTCAACCCAGAATAACTTCTGGCACGAAATTATTAGGTACTGTGAAAAAACCAGCACGACTCTAGTTATTATATTATTATTTTTAAAATCGGTAAGCAAAGGAGAGCAAAGATGGTGTGACAACCCATATTTTCATATACAGTAATACCTTGGATAACGCTAAGACTTGGTTCCACAAATCTTGGTGTTATCCGATTTTTAGTGTTATCCGATGCATGTTAAAATCCTATGGGATGGACCGGATAACATTAAAGCTCCATAGAGATACATTGTAACCGCACAGGCTTTAGCGGTTGTTATCCGATCCATCCCATAGGACCTTAATGTTATTCGATCCAATTCTCCTCCCCAGATTACTTAACATTATGCGATTTTAGCGTTATCCGAGGTAAACGTTATCCAAGGTATTACTGTACTGTGATGCTAAAACATGGGGATCTTCTGTGGGATGTATTGGTTTCTTGACTTTGAAAACTTGATCTAGCTTTTGCTTCAATGTAGATTGAAGAAGCCTTTAGCAAGAATAGCACCTGTAGTCATAGAGAAGCGTAATAGGAATAGCCAGAAAGAGTGGCCTGATCTGCTCCTGTTTTCTTCTCTCTACATGCCTAGAATCTTCTAAAGGGAACAAGAAATGGCCTGCTTACTATTTTTTTTAGATCATGGCTCCAAATTCTAAGGCCAATGTCTTGTTAAAATTATACCACATATAGAACAGAGGTTGAGGAAAGGGTTGGATGTGACAAGCGTCTTTCCAAATAGCTGTATGCATGTCCATTTGTCTTCATTCTCTCCATATGAGAAAGCCTAGATCACTGATGGCAAACCTTTTAGAGATCAAGTGCCCAAACTCAACAAGCTGCTGTCTGCGCCGCAAAGAGGCAGGGCAAACTGTCCTGGGGGGAGGGAGGAAACGCTTCCATTGGGCTGCTGGACAGAGGGGCAGGACGAACTGCTGGGGGGAGGGAGGAAGTGCTCCCATTGGGCTGCTGGACAGAGGGGCAGGGCAAACTGCTGGGGGAGGGAGGAAGCACTCCCATTGGGCTGCTGGGCAGAGGGGCAGGGCGAACTGCTGAGGGGAGGGAGGAAGCCATCCCATTGGGCTGCTGGGCAGAGGGGTGAGGCAAACTGCAGGGGGGAGGGAGGAAGTGCTCCATTGGGCTGCTGGGCAGAGGGGCAGGGCGAACTGCTAGGGGGAGGAAGGAAGTGCTCCCATTGGGCTGCTGGGCAGAGGGGCAGGGTAAACTGCTGGGGGGAGGGAGGAAGCACTCCCATTGGACTGCTGGGCAGAGGGGCAAGGCAAACTGCTGGGGGGAGGGAGGAAGCGCTCCCATTGGGCTGCTGGGGAGAGGGGCAGGGCGAACTGCTGGGGGGAGGCAGGAAGCACTCCCATTGGGCTGCTGGGCAGAGGGGCAGGGCAAATTGCTGGGGGGAAGGAGGAAGCGCTCCCATTGGGCTGCTGGGCAGAGGAGTGGAGCGAACTCTATGCTGGGGTGGTGGTGTGCAAGCCCACAGAGAGAGTTCTGAGTGCCCCCTCTGGCACACGTGCTATGGGTTCGCCACCACAGGCCTAGATGTTTAAATAAAATATTACCTTTCAGATTGTACCACTTTTGTATTCAGCCACTTGCTTTCTATACAACAGAAAATGAGGCTTTCAGTGCCTTATGCATTATGTGGAGATATCAAATCAGGATGTTTCTTTTATCTTTTTGAAGGGCGAGTGTGATAAAAGCTACGGATCAGAATTTGTCTACAGTGATCATGCGAAAGAACTTATTGTAGGAGAGATTTTTGTTAGAGTTTACAATGAAGTCCCTACATTCCAGCTAGAGGTAAGGTTCTGTTCTATTTGTGAAGACCTTTTTTAAAAAAAACAGTTTTAAGCATGCCAGTGTGTAGTTTGTTACAACTTAAAGGTTTTCTCTGGTTTTTAAATTGAAACGCATTGTTTCGATTTCATCTCCATAATCGGCACACACTTTCAAAAGATCCATATTCAATTCCTCTCACTTTTGTTACCTGTCAGTTTGCTTCTCTTTATTAGCAGATAAAAATAGGCAAAATGTTATTCAAACTGGGTTAACCATATACAGTAAAGCCTTGCATAAAGAGAGCCTTGCTTAGAGAGTAACTCGCTTAAAGAGCAGAATTTTCTCTGAATGGTGACCTTGCTTAACAGCTAAAACCAACCAAAACCTCACTTAACAACTAAATCAGGTTTCACACACACACACCAGAATTCACAATTGGTCACTTACAATGGCGTTTCACTTAAAGAGCAACTCACTTAAAGAGCAATCCTGAGGAATGCATTATGCTCTTTAAGCGAGGTGCCACTGTATTGTAAAGTTGCATGAATTTCTGTTTATACCAGACTGCTAGGGGAGATAAATTTGAAGAACAGCAGCTGGACTATCCTGATACGGTGCATTATTTGTGTTTTAATTATGTCTGCGATATGCTGGTGGATTGTGTTTAATTGCGGGAGGGGGGGGGATGGATTTCTTAATTCAGCCTGTTCAAAGCTTTCTTCTTATACAGTGTATTTGCCGTCCTACAGCTTCCAAAAGCCTTTGCGGCAAGCCTTTTGGATTATATAGGTTCACAGGCACAGTATCTTCATACGCTCATGGCCATGACTCAGACTGGAAAAGTGGAGTCCGATCAACATGGAGAAAGACTTCGAAGGGTTGAAATGGCCTTGGAAGGTCTGAGAAATGTCATAAAACACAACCCTGGTGAGCGAAGTATCTTGGACATCTTAAACAAGGAAGGGAAGGGAGGAAGGCAGGAGAGAAGAGAAGGGAAGGGAAGGGAGGGAAGAGAAGGACGGAAGGGAAAGAAAGAAGGAACTGGTTTCTCTACTTAAGATGGGTGTTCTGTTTTAGCTCCCTTGAATGCTTTATGTATAGCAACTTCTATTCTTTTTTTTTGTGCGTGTGTAGGATCAGAATGTGAATGCATAGGCCACTTTAAGTTAATATTCTCACTGTTGCGGGTCCATGGAGCTGGTCAAGTGCAACAGCTGGCTCTGGAGGTAAAATAAATAAATGTTATTTTGCATATTGGGCATACAGAGAACAAGTAATGTTCACCTTCTAGTACTTTAGAATAAATGCAAGTATGGTGGAACCTCATACAACAATCACCCCATATAGCAACGAAATCACATAACAATTATGTTTGGGGGGGGGGGACGATTGGCGTCCTGCATAACAGTTTTCCCTATAGAAAAAATCATACAATTTTTCACTGGGAAAGACCCACTTATTGTACGATGCATCCCACAGGTAAAATCGCTATATGATGCATGCATATATAGAAATTGTTTCATACAACAATGAGCCCCGTGGAACGGATTAAAATCATTGTATGAAGTACCACTGTACGTTATTTTACATAATGACTCTGATTTAGTTTTGTGTAATTTGAGGACAGAGTGCTGGAAGCCAAATAAAGTGGACCCTCTCTTAACAAGAGACTCGCTTAACACAACTTTTGCATAAAAAATAGAAATCCATAGAAAATAGTGGCTCAATTAACACATTTTTGTCAGAACAGATAAATTGGTTTTCAATGCATTCCTATGGGAAATTGCGTTCAATGCATTCCTATGGGAAATTCACTTTACAGATTTTTCGAAGTACAAAAGGTCCTGGAGAATGCATTAAATTTGTTAAGCGAGGGTCCACTGTACTTGCTTTGCTTAAAATCAGATTAGCTGGCTGGCTGGATAGCTCAGTTGGTTAGGCTATGGAGTCCGAGGTAGGAGTTCAATCCCCAGCTGTACCTTCCTTGAGGAGAGCCAACCTATATAGTCATGGGCAAGCTGTTCATTCCTGGGGTGTCCCTAGAAGAAGGAAGTGGTAGACCCTGGAAAGGGGTCGCCATAAGTCAGAATGGACTTGACAGCGAGCAGTTATTTATTATTCTGTCTTTGTAGGAAGTGTAAGTAGGGATCATAAAGAATACACTTATCGAAGGCAGTAGAAAAGAGTTGGCTTGAGAAGATGTGTAGTCCAGATTGCGGTCCCAGTCCCATCAGTCTTAGGTAGTCTGGTCAACAGCGAGGGATAATAGCAGCATTAGGCCAACATCTGGAGAACCAAGGAATCTCGATCCTAGCTGAACAAACAGTCCTCTCTGGAAGGGAATGAATGGACAACCAGCAACTTTGTTCACTTTAGCTGGCAGTGCAGTGATTACGGTTTTGCATTCTTTTAACAGGTGGTGAACATTGTGACTAGTAACCAGGAATGTGTAAATAATATTGCAGAAGCAATGGTTCTTTCCAACTTACTAGCTCTCTTGCATTCACTGCCTTCAAGTAAGTAGCACAAATGTTAGCTTATTTCCTAGCTAAAAGGTTTTAAAAGAGATTTCACGTATCAGAAAAAAGGGACTTGATTCATGAAAGCTCACATTTAAATACTGGAGTTAGTCTTTAAGGTGCCACAACTTTTTTTTATTTTTGCTGTTCTGTTTTGTTTACTCTCAGAACCAAAAAGTAAGCCACACAGAGTACAGTAGAACTTATTCCCATGAATACTGTTGGCTTAAAAAAACCTTTTAACCAGGAGGCCTTGCCCTCTAAAGCAGGGGTTCTCGACCTTTTTAAGTTGGGGGCCAGGTCAAGTGCCCACAGACTGTTTGGGGGTGCTTATTTTTTTAAAAATATAATTTTTATCTATTTATTTATTACAGTATTTATAAATTTCCCACTCTGGGAGGTGTACACACAATATGAGATAATACACACACAAAAACACACAACAAATCAAAAACAGCACACCAAAACAAATACATCCCTTGTGGAAAAGGAAAAAGGGGGGCTTTTAAGTAACTTTTGCAAAATCCCACACCTGCTGAAATTCCTCAGGACTATGCCGAAGGCAATACTTCCCAGGAGGCCCAAGAAACACACACCCCAGATTTTCTAATGGCTCCCCTTAAAGGCCAGTAGTATGCATGGATGGAGAATAAGACAGAAGGGGCTGATGGGGAAGCCCTTATTAAAAAAAAATACTCTCCCCACTCCCACCCCCCACACAGTGGTAAATAAAAGGAGTCTTCCTACCTACCTGCCTGAGCTTGACTTGTCTTGAAATTGGTTTTCAATGCATTCCAATGGGAAACTGCGCTTTGCGCCCCTAGTGGCAATCTCTGGTAATGACAAGCAATTCCCCACCCCCGGAAATAGACTGCTTTTAAGCTGTGGAAAACATAGGAAATCACATGGAGAGCTGGATGGAATGGTGTCGGGGACCGGGTTTGGCCCACATGCCTTAGGTTGCGAATGCCTGCTCTAAAGTCAGATCTTTTGCGCCAATTTAAAGTGTTCATTATTGAAGTAATATCACTCTGCCAGTGCTCAATAGCTTCCATTTGCTTGTCAGAGCTTGCTCCTAGCATTCAAAACTGGTTCAGAGACCTAATCTTTAGGGAACCTCTGGTCATTTAAATGGGTGTTTAAAGCAGTGTTTCCTAGTCTGGTTTTTTGGACTTCAATTCCCAGAAGCCAAAGTTAATTCTCCAAAGCAATGATCAACCAATGTACTGACTTAGGCTTCTGGGAACTGAGGACCCACTGTGGGGTGTGGGCCCCACATTGGGAACCACTAGTTTAAAAGGGATTATTTGCCCATTTCTTCTTCCTAAAGAATGTTAGTTGTGCCTGTATAAAGTGGTTCCAAAGTTCATATTACCATACACTGTTGAAGTAGAAACTGCTAAATTTGTGGAATAGGCAAGGCCAGCTTTCTTTGTGTACCTGATACATACAAGTTCAGAGGTGCCAGCTTGAATTCTGAGTAGTGCTGCAGATCAGATGAGCGATGGTGTTTGGTTAAATCTACCAAAAAAAGGGGCAGACCCCAAAATCTTGGAATTGCAAGTTGTTCTCCTAAGTAGCTCCTTTGTCTTGCAATGAAAGAGAAGATTTCTCTCCCAGTCCTTTGGTCTCAAAATATTTGAGAGACAGACAGAATTTCTTGATATCAGTTTTGTGGGAATTATAAGCAACCTTTTGCTACTTAGATCTCCTACCGCAGTTCCAATAGGTTGACTAACAAGTTCTCATTCTTTTTTGTTTCCTTTAATAATCTCCTCCTTTCTAACTTAAAAAAAGAAACCTTGTCCCTTTTCTCTCTCTGATCTCAAACAGTAGATTGAACAAAAAAAAACCCTGGTTTTCAATAATAGTTTCACTTATCTTGACAGGTCGACAACTTGTTCTTGAAACTCTGTATGCCTTGACTTCAAGTACCAAAATAGTTAAGGAGGCGATGGCAAAAGGTACCGTGACCTTAGAAGCATTTTGCTGATTCCTTTGCAACAGTTTGCTCCAAGAATGAATGAAATGACATTGTTACGATCGGAAACACCAACAGTGTTATCTTTTTCTAGGTGCTTTAATCTATTTACTTGATATGTTCTGCAACTCCACACATCCACAAGTTCGATCTCAGACGGCTGAGCTTTTTGCTAAAATGACAGCAGACAAGCTGGTTGGTCCAAAGGTAAGTAAATAATTTGTGTATGTACATTTAGCAGACATATTTTTTAAAATAACACACAAAAGCACAAGAGCTGCTTGTATTTTGTGGTGTTAAGAGGTACCGTTGCATAACATGGATGTCATCTGAGGCATGTATATCAATGGCTGGAGTTTGTTTTGTTCTGTTTTGTAATTTGTGATACTGTTTCTTTATGCTGTGTAAGCCGCCTAGAGTCAGGTTCGCCTGAGCAAGGCGGGGTATAAATTTGAAAAATAAATAAAAATAAAATAAATAAAAATGCTATGGTTGTCCTCTAAGGTGGTGTAGTTTTGGTATGTGGCTACAAAGGAACAACCTTCATATGATAGCAGCTTCAAGCAGCACATACAGTAAAGCCTGGAGATATGAAATTAATTTGTTCCTCAAAGTGTTTCATATCTAAAATAAAAAAAAACTTATCTTGAAACATGGTTTCCCATAGGAGTTCATTGAAAAACAAATAATCTGTTCCAGAGCTCAGAAAAAAGCAAAAATAATAATAATAGTTTTTCTGTTCCAAACTCGTCATAAAGTGCACTTTGGAATTTTTTTTGCTGCGTTTTGGCCATTTTATAAAGAGATTTGAACAGATAAAATACTTTTTTGAGCTCCGGAACTGATTATTTTGGTTTTCCATGCATATTTGGCACATTTCTGACAGCACCCTCTAGTGGCCAATGCTGTTAATTGCCGGCTCAATACCAGATAATCAGCTGTTTCAGAGAGAGAGGAATTTTTGACACTTTGGTGCCAAAACATAACAAAAAAAATCCAAAAATGGAGTTGAAATGCTCCAAACACCCTCCTACCATCGTGGGAAGTGTCAAAAGACCCAAAAAACTTTTCATATCTAAAAAAAATTGTATCTCAAAGCAAAAAAATTTCAAAGTTTCCTTTCGTATCATGATTTTTTCGTAACTCATTCGTAACTCGAGGTCTTACTGTACCTTGAGCACCCTGCTGTTTTTAAAAAGTTGCCTCACAATGCCTTTCCTAGATTCCAGAACATTTCCAGCATGCAGTGCAAATTACAAAGCTTAATTGTAAAGAAGTTAGATTTGTTTCCTTTCTTTAAAAATAGTTTTTAGCTCTTCACCTGATTCTCAGTAGAACCAGTTATGTTGACCTATTTTTCTGTGTAATGTTTCTCTCTAGGTTAGGATTATCCTAATGAAGTTTCTGCCTGGTGTCTTTATGGATGCCATGAGAGATAATTCTGAAGCTGCTGTTCACATTTTTGAAGGAACGCATGAGAATCCAGAGTTAATATGGAATGACAGCTCCAGAGAGAGAGTGTCTACAACTGTTCGTGAAATGATGCTAGAGTATGTCAAAATAATAGTGAAACATTGCCATGCTTGTATAGATATAGACGTAGTGGAGACCAGCAGAATCTGAAAAAGAAGTTTATCTTCTGGGACAGCATCAAACACTCCGCTTTAATTGGTATCATACAAAGATCTAGTGTTAATGTTTTTACAGAATGCTAAGGGCTACTATAATAATTTTGTGTCAGAAATTATTCTGGGTTGAAAGGATTTTTATGGAAGAAACTCCCCTCAGGGAACACCCAAATGAGGCTCCTTTCATGTCCCTAAGACAGGCACTCAATCCGCTATGCAGTACCCGGGCCTCGAACTGCTGACTTGCCAGCCTTCCAGCTAACAAGGCGAGCTTCTTAACCATTGATCCACCGCAGCCCCCCAAGAGCTACTATAACACCATGACTGAAATCCTGTTGCACACCTCTTGTCATAAATAGTGAAAACAATCTTCAGTTTAAATGTTCTTAATTATCCCTCCTTTCACCCAGGCTCTCTAGGGATCCCTTTTGATCTGGGGAAGTTTTTGGGAGCCTCAGGATGGACAGGGATATTAAAAAATCAATGCCTCTAGTCCCACCTACTAACTTTAGATCAATCCAGTAAGCAAAATAGTTTAATTAATTTCTTTCCTTTCTTTAAAAAAGGCACTTCAGACAACAGAGGGACAACCCTGACATTAACTGGAAGGTAAACAAAATCTTATTGAATCTGGAGGAATACTTGAAACAAAAATCCAATGGGATTTCAGCCTTTGATCACTGTTCTTTATTTTACATTTTCTCCATTGCAAATATTTTTTGCACCAATGATCAGAATTTTTTTATTGCTTACTATTCCCTGAATCCATTTGGTAGTTCCAGAAATGTGGATCTACACAATAGAATATCCTAAACTGACATCCACTATCACAGTAGCAAGTGGATTCATAACTTTGCTTTCCCAAGAATTGGTTACTGCTACACACTCTACTTGGGGCTTCCCTTAAAGATGGTACAGAAGCTGCTGCAGGTTCACAATCCTGTCACGGTTGGCAATGAGCAGTTAAAAGTTTGACTGCATCTCCCCAGTCCTGTTGAATCAGTTAGCTGTTAGCTTCTGTGCCTGATTCAAGGTTCAAGCACACTAGTACCTCAGATAATAATGAGACTTCGTTCCACAAGTCTCATTGTTATCCGGTTTTTAACATTGTGCGATGCATTGATCTCACGACATTTAAAAAAAGCCCACCCGGGGGGGGGGCGATCCACCTGTCTCTTTGGAAAGGGCAGTGGGGATTATATGCGTGGGATGGCCCTTTGCTTGAGAAACCCTACGCCCACAGTTGCGGAGTGACTGGGAAACCGACAAGGGACTCTCCCGTCGGCTTCCTAGCCACCCTGCAGCTGCGGGGGCAGGGTGGCTGGGAAGCCAAGGGGGGAGTCCCCCATTCAGGGAGTCCCCCAGCCACCCTGCTACTATGAGCAATTACCTCAGATAACACTAACAGATTGTTATCTGATGCAAATAAATTTTGCATCGTTATCCAATTTTAGTGTTATCCGATGTAATCGTTATCTGAGGTATTACTGTACCAACATATAAAGCTCTTTGCAGCGTGGGACCTTGATACCTTGGCAGAGTGTCTTCTCCAGATAAATCCAGCTTGAGTCACTTGATTAGCTCAAGATTTTGGGCTCTGAGTGCCCATCCTGAGGGAGGCCCAGAGGATAATGACAGGGAACTGGGCCTTCTGGGTGGTGGCCCCGGTTGATTGGAATACTCTGTCTCTGCATGTTCACCTGACCCCCCTCTGGCCAAGGATTTAGGAAGGCTGTCAAAGCAAAACTGCTCACGTGTATGATAAATTTGTTCACTATTACCTAAATTGGATTGTTGGGATTTTTTAAAAAAATATGTGTATTCTGAATTTTATCTTGTATATTGGCAATGGGTTCTTTGTTCGCCACCACTGGTAGCCTTTTGGTCAGAATGATAATGCAAGTCACACACACCCCTTATCTGCAGGGAATACATTCTGAAACCTAACACAGATACCTGAACTATATATTTTAAATTGCAGACAATGGCCATCCCTGGCAATGTGTCATCGAAACAAATATTTATTGTGTGTTTCAGGATTTTTTATTGAATATTTTTAGATTCGGAGATTACCAAAACTGTGGATACTAAACCAGCATATATGGGAGGGGGTGACCTGTATATAAATTTATGTATTGCTCTTTTTTTCATGGAGCAATACATAATCTTCCTAACACATAAAGACGCTAACATTTTCTCCCCTTTCTCTCTGATCTAGTTGCCAGAGGACTTCGCTGTGGTGTTTGGTGAAGCAGAGGGTGAACTCTCTGTAGGAGGTGTCTTCCTAAGGATCTTTATTGCCCAGCCGGCCTGGGTCTTACGAAAGCCCAGAGAATTTCTGATTGCACTGTTAGAAAAATTCACTGAACAACTGGAGAAAAACAACCCCCATGTAAGCGTAACACATGTGGTGTGCATTAACCTAGTCTTCATGTTTGGCGCCAGGTCATTGAAACCTTTTCTAAAGTCTTGATGGATGGGATCTGATACTGTATGAGGCAATATGTATTTGCTAAAGTAAAAGTAACTGCCACCAACCCACTGCTAGCAGTCATCAGCCACTGTGTGTAATTTCCCAGTGTGCAGGTCTTTTGTTTGTAGTGAAATATTTGGCAAGTGCTTGGAGTAAACTCTTGCTAGTTGAAGGGTGTAGAGCAGGGATAGCCAACCTAGGTGCTCCAGATGTTCTTGAACTTCAATTCCCAGAAGCCCTGATCAGGAGGTGTGCTGACCTGGGCTTCTGGTAATTGAAGTCCAAGAACACCTGGAGCGCCAAGGTTTACCATCCTTGGCGTAGAGGACCCAACTGTATCCATGCTTGCAGTATCTGAACACTAGAAAAGACTGTCAAATGATTGTTTCCTTTATGCACATCATGGTGCAATGTAGGGGTGATCAGCTCCCCATATAAACTGGTTGAATATATGGGTCAGACTCCTTGTGATGTAGTTCACATTCTGCCCTTCTCACCATCTCATCCGGTACAGCCCCTCCAACTTTATTGAAGAGGCTGTTGGACATACCCTTATTTTTAAAAATAGGATACACTTATTACAGAATAATGTTTGGATGTTCCATATGTATGACTCCTGTGTTTCATTAAATCTATACAGTAAAAGCTTGGATAACACTAAAACTTGGTTCCACAAGTCTTAGTGTTATCCAATTTTTAATGTTATCTGATGCATGCATTGGATAACGTTAAAATCTTATGGGATGCATCAGATAACGTTAGAGGCCTTTTTTTTCCCTTCCTGTATTCAAGCCTCTCTCTCCCTATAGTTTAAATACAGGGAGGAAAAAAGACGTAAGGCTTGTGTTTTTTTCTTTCCCTTCCTGCATTGAAACTACAGGGAGGGGGAAAGAGAGAGAGGTGATTGGTTCTCTAGAGAACCAATCACATCTCTCTATTTCCCCCTTCCCTGTAGTTTAAATACAGGGAGGGAAGACTGGTAAATATAGGGAGGGAAGACTGCAGTAGCATCAGGGGAAAGGCGCTTTCCCTGATCCTACTGCAGTCACAGCGGTGGGGGGTGGGGTGGGGGTGGGGAGTCCCCAAACTGCCGGGGGGGGGAGTGAAGTGGCAGGGAGAGGAGCTTTGGCCTCCTTTACTTCTTTATTACGATGGATCGAATAATGCTAGAAAGAACGTTCTCCGGTGCAAATCTTCCCCCCAAATTTGTTGTCGTTATGCGGTTTTAGCGTTATCTGGTGCAGTTGTTATCTGGGGTATTACTGTACTTGTAAACTGATTGCTCATAAAATGTCTAGAAGTTGCTCATCCCTTTCAGATTTAGATTGTGTCACTGAGTTGTTCTCTATTTTGTGTTTTTGTCCAGGGGGAAACATTAGAAACAGTAACCACAGCAACGGTGTGCCTCTTTAGCGCTCAGCCTCAGCTCGCAGACCAAATCCCTCCACTTGGTCATCTTCCCAAGATTCTCCAGGCCATGAACCACAAGAACAACGCCATTCCTAAAAGTGCCATGCGCGTTGTTCACATGCTGTCTGACAATGAGGTGTGCAGACTTGGAAGTCACAATGAGCAATTCTAATTTTTCCAGAGAATGGGTTCTTCCGGCATGGTTGCTATCATCCTTTGTTCATTCTTAGCATGTCTGATTTGTAGACTTAGAAAGTCTACGACAAGGTTTGAAATCTGATCTGAGGCAATTATAAGGCATGGTAAACCCGCCCCCAAGTACCTCTAAGCAACCATCCCATATTTCACTAGCCTAGGAGACACCAAAACCAACAGCTTTTCTTTAAAAAAAAATACCAAAATCACTGTCCTATTCAGAAGGAAAAAATTTTACAGGGTGTACAATGACATTGTTATAGATACACTGTTAGGCTTAGGAGACCAATGACAGAACTACCTCTTAAGTATTAGCTACATACTAATTATCATCTCTTATCAATATCAGCCTCACATGGATTTGTGGTTTCTCTGGATCAGTGTTTCCCAACCATTGGTTTTTGGAATTCAATTTCCGGGAGCCTAAGTCAATTCCCCAAAGCACTGATCAGCCAATGTACTGACTTAGGCTTCTGGGAATGGAAGTCTCTCTGTGGGGTCATGGGCCACACATTCAAAAGCACTGCCTTCAACTCAAGATACAGTATATAAACTTGTTACTACTTTTCCCTACAATTTTGCAGACAAAATTGCCACAGTTGCAAATGGAACACTGTTTCCTCCATTGGAATGCAAACAAGCTTTTCGCCATTGAACACCATAAGCATGAAGCGATCAACAAAATCATAACATACCAAGGCAAAAAAATTAATAGCCAGTTAATTCTCAATTTCAACTTTCATTATATAGTGTATATCAGGGATTTTCAACCTGCGGCCTGCAGGCCGGATGCGGCCCACGACACCCATTTCATGTAGGGCCCACCCACCGCCTCCACCACACTAGGAAGTGCCATGTGGTGAAGGCAGGGCAAAATGGCTGTCCAGCCCCTAAAGCTGAGAGAACGTGACCTGGCCCCCAGCTTAAAAAGGTAGAGAACTGGTGTATATAAGCTATTCAGCTTTAATGGTGTGTTGTGTTGCAGCAGAGCAGGTTATAGATAGATAGAGACAGATAGTGCCTAACAATTTTTGTTACTTCTTGGTATCTTTAGTGAGATCCTTCTTAACTTTAGCTGTTAGATATGATTCTTCAACAGAATGAATGATACTGTTTTTTCTTTTGTACAGCTTTGTGTTCGTTCAATGGCAGCATTAGAGACCATTGGCCCTCTGATGAATGGTATGAAGAAACGACCAGATACTATTGGGGTGGCTTGCGAAGCACTTAATCGGATGTTTCAAAAAGAGCAGAATGATCTAGTAGTTCAAGTAAGAACTTCCTATAATTCTTAAGGGGCCATTACATGTCACTTGCCAATAATTTAGTTGCACAGCAGTATAGGTATGTTTGCTTCATAGTGTTAATGGGGCAGGGTGTGTGAGTTAAGATAATTATTCTAGCAACTGCAGCAATAAACAAAAAGAGCAAGAAGTAAGACAGCTTTCTGTGCATGATAGAATTGTAAACTTGTCTTTATTATAATATCATGCAGATAAGACTTTGTCTGTATCAGAAAGACTTTGAATTTTTCCTTCACCTTTCTTGCTCTAGGTCAGTGATGGCGAACCTTTTAGAGACCAAGTGTCCAAATAGAAGGGTGGGATGAACTCTTTGCTGGGGGGTGGAAGGAAGCGCTGCCATTGGGCTGCTGGGCAGAGAGGCAGGTTGAACTCTGTTCTGAGGGAGGGAGGAAGCACTTCCATTGGGCTGCTGGGCAAAGGGGTGGGAGGAAGCGACAGCATGCGTATGTGTCAACAGAAAGGACTGGGAATGCCACGTCCGGCACATGTCCCATGGGTTCACCACCACTGTTCAAGGTTAAAGTCACTAATTATGAGGAAGAGTTTTAGCACTGAGTTGTGTATATCCTTTACTGTTCACAGAAATTATTGTATCTCCATCTCATTAAGTATCATATAATCTTGACTTGCAGGCTTTGAAAGTAGATTTGATCCCCTATCTCCTAAAACTCCTTGAAGGCATTGGTCTTGAGACTCTTGAAAGTCCTTCCGCTACAAAAGCTCAAATTGTTAAAGCCTTGAAATCAATGACCCGGAGTCTACAGTATGGAGAGCAGGTAAACATTCCATCACATGTCCTGAATTTTTTTTTGCAAAACATTTCAAGGTTATCAGCAGATTTTAATTTTATTTTGACCAAAGACTGATGATTTAGAAGAGGAGTTCTCAACCTTTTGAAGCCAAGGGCCAGGTCAGGCTGCTTCAAGACAGCTTCAGGGGCCGGACGGCCATTTTGCCCTTCCTCCGCCACATGGCACTTCCTGGTGTGGTGAAGGCAGTGGGGTGCCGCAGGTTGAGAATCTCTGATTTAGAATTAGTTTAAATATTACAGCTTCTTCTTCTTCTCTGTCCCGATCAAACCCCGGACTGCCAGAATGAAGCCACTTTCTTGGTGTTGCCATTGGCCAAACATAAGTCTTCATTGGTGTATGTTTCCAGCAGTAATCAGTAAATGACAGCTAAAATTACTAGTTGGATATGTGACGTTATTTTACCAAAATGGGACTCAAGGCATTTCTTAATGTTAAAAAAACCCACCACTAAAATGTAAAAAAAAATTCACATGTGAAAGACTGAGAGCACACAATGCATCATTAGAAGAAAATAGCACACTTGCCCAATTAAATGCCTGTTCTGCACCACCAAAGGTCAGTTGTCGACAGTGTGCCTGAATAGAAAGACATTTCCCCGCCTTCAGAAGGTCATTAGGGAGGGAGATGGCTTAATTTCTCTTGTTAGGGAGGTCTGGAAGCAACCATTAAGTGACACAAATAAACAAAAATGGGAGGGAGGGGCAAATCAAAACATGATCTAAGCTTCTTAATGACTGTATTTCTCAACTAGCTATAAAGAAAACGGAACTCTTTCTGGCTATTCTTAAATTTTCAGGTGAATGAAATTCTGTCTCGTTCTTCTGTATGGAGTGCCTTCAAAGATCAGAAACATGATTTGTTCATTTCTGAGACACATACAGCAGGATACCTCACCGGTTAGTGAACGCCATCATTTCCAAACACCCTTCTTTAATTCTTCCCTCCATTCAGCTTCTTTATCCTTAGATAACAGATCGATTTAATTCTGTTTCCAGTAAGTTTATATCAATGTTTCCCAACCTTTGGTTTTTTGGACTTCAATTCCCCAAGTCAACCAAAATACTGACTTAGGATTCTGGGAATTGAAGTCCCCCTGTGGGGCATGGGCCCCACATTGGAAACCACTGGTCTATATGTTCAAAGTTGTTTGTGAGAGGGTTAAAGAAGCTAAAATAGCGCCTGGTGAAACAGGGTTTCTGTTTGATCTAAAAAAGAAGTACAGTAATACCTCGGATAATGTTTGCATCAGATAACGCTAAAACTGCATAATGTTAAGCAATCGGGGGGGATTGCATCGCATAACGTTAAAATCCTATGGGATGCATCGGATAAGGTTCGCTAAAGCCTGTGCCGGTTACAATGTATCTCTGGAGTTTTAACGTTATCCAAAGCATCCCATAGGATTTTAACGTTATCTGATACATGCATTGGATAACATTAAAAATCGGATAACACTATGACTTGTGGAACCAAGTTTTAGCATTATCCGAGGTTTTGCTGTAATAAAGTGCTTTTGATGGTGAGTATGGAAACTAAATACAAAGTCATATTTTATTTACGTCACCTTTAATCTTGGATTTCTTGAATGTAGAGGGTAGTTTTACAATAGTTGAGTGTGCTTGTATTCCTGTTATTAAATGATTTATCTGTCAACTACAAACTCACTTGAGACACTGTGGAATTGTGCTTCACTTTTGCTTCAAAGTGCTTTGGCGTCTCTACTTCCCTTGCTTCTGCTCTCTTTTTTCCTTCAGGTATCTCCTCTCCTTCCCTTCTCTCTGGTAGCAGTCCCCTTCATCTCAGAAGTGGGCTATAGATCTACCTTTACAGGCAGCTTGCTAAACTTCTATCTAGCACTCTCTAAAGCAGGTAGATACTGTTTTGCTCAATGCATGCTGCATTGTCTTTGTCCAAGAACTAAATGCTTTCTAGATGCATGGCCTACAGTTCTACCAAAGTTTTGGCTATTGAAGTCCATTACAAAATCTAGATTAATGTGCTTTTTCTTGCAATAATGCCTCATTGTGTTTCATGGATTTATTATTATTATTATTATTATTATTATTATTATTATTATTATTATTATTATTATTATTATTATTTATTTATTTATTTATTTATTTATTTATTTATTTATTTATTTATTTATTTGCAATTGGTGTAAAATACATTTAATCTGCTTAGGTAAAGGTCACCCTTGTTTGAAAGCCAGTCGTATCTGACTCTAGGGTTCAGTGCTCATCTGTTTATAGCCAAAGAGCATCTGCAGATGTTTTCATGGACATGTGGCAGGCATGCCTCAACACCAGAGTGCATGGAACACTGTTTACCTTCTCACCAAAGTGGTCCCTATTTATCTACTTGCAATTTCTTGCTTTCAAGTGCTAGGTTGACAGGAGCCGGGACAGAGATGGGAACTCACTATGTCATGCAGTACCCGAAATCGAACTCCCACCTTCCAGTCAGCAAGTTCAGCGTCTTAATCTGCTTAGAGTGGTGGAAATATTGAATAGCATGTATTTTGTAGTCCGTCCAGATGGTGAGATTTTAAAACAAGCACAGTTGATATAGGTCATAGATGCAAATCATCTTAGCCTGGACTTGAGTAGCCATTTGAAACATACTTGTTTGTTTATTAAGCTTTTATGAAAAAAATATTCCTTCTCTCCTTCTCCTCACCTGGCACAGGACCCGGAGTTGCTGGCTACCTTACTTCAGGGAGAACTTCGACGGTTCTGCCCAGTGTCCCACCTCCAGTAGACCACGAAGCCGGAGATACTGGTTGAAGGCTATGAAATGCCTAAGCAAGAGACTCCAAGGCAGGCTTGGCCAGTAATGAGGAAGGCTCCTTGTTCCTTGGTTTAACTTTGGAACAGATTCTGCCTGCTTTTCCAGTTCTGTGACAGTGTTATTCCTTTTTCTATGAATATATTTTTTTTAGAAAAAAAAAGTTCATGATTCTATCACACTGTAGCATAAAAAGAAAGTAATTTGTGGATCAACCTGAAAGGATACACAAGAATTTTCTTCTTGCTGTATGTAAGCACATTTTGTTCCTTTATATTTTTGTTTACAAGACTGTGAATCAAAACAATTTTCCTAGTTTTTTGTATTTTATGAACTAGCATGACTGAAGTTGAACTGCAGTCTCGGAAGAATTGGGCTAAATCACTTGACCTTCCCAAACTCGCTTGAAGATAATTTCCCTATATTTTCCTCTCAAGTTAAGATCTGATCGTCCTTCCAAACCTCAACAACTTTGCTGTTTGCCTATGTCCTCGGTCATTAATGTTATTTCCACAAGACCTAATGAGCTGTTTGTATGTAAAACTGGCTTTACCAAATTGAAAAATTAAAACGCAGCAAAAAAAAGACCTATTTAAAAATGATGTTAACATGTTATATAAAAGCATAGTGTAATTGTGATATGTTCTATACATTATCTGATATATAAAACTTTCTATATTGAATGTACATTATACAGATCATTCAAATGTACATAAAATTTTAAAAAATAAAGGGAAATGAAAGCCTTGTTGATGAGACACACGTATACTGCTGCTCTTCTATTCTTTTCTTTGGAGAGCAAATAGGCTTTTTGTATTTGTTCACTTTCTTATTTTAATTTTATTTTATTTTGAGGGGAATTGTCTGGCCGGATGCAGTTGTGTTTTTTGTTTTGTTTTTGGAAGGTGGAGTTCTGGGATTTTCCCCGTTGGCTTCTGCCTCTCTTGGGATAAAATGATTAAAATCAGTTTCAGTAAAAACATCCTGGATTCTTGGAGACCAGACTACACAATACAGAAAGTGCATGGTCAGCTGGTATTTCTCCAAGGGACAACTAACGGAAAGATGTGGGCGATGTCTTCCTAAATGTTGCTTGGAAGTCGTATGGAAAATATGTCTGTTTGTAGCAATTACTTGTTCCTGGGTACTGTGTAGTTACAACTTAAGATATTTTCTTTAGCTCAGGGATGCCCAAACTACGGCCTGGGGGCTGGATCTGGGCCCCGATGCCAATTCATCCGTAAAGCCCTTGTCGCTCTCGGAAGCAGAAGTAAAACGTGCCCATATAGGCGTGTTTTGCTTCCGAGAGCGGGGAGGGCTTTACAGGCTGGATAAATTGGCATTGGGGGCCAGAGCTGGCCCCAGGCCGTAGTTTTGGTACCCCCTGAGTTATATGGGCATGTTTTACTTCCACTTCCGGGAGCAACGAAGGCTTCACGTGCTGGATGAATTGGCATCAGGGGCTGGATCTGGGCCCTGGGCCATAGTGACTAGCCCCCTGAACCACATGACTGGCCCATAGCCCAAAAAGTTTGGGCACCCCTGCTTTAGCTGTTCCAGCTTTTCTGTCAGTTGAGAAATCTGTGGGAAAGAAAGTATAATAACAAATGTGCTCTTGAGTTGCAGCCCTTGATTCTTGCCAGGAAGGAGGTTGGCATGATTTTCTCAGTCTTTGCCTAGACTTGATTGCATTTCACGAAGGTCCATAAGGCACTGTCTGAATGAGAAACAAACAATTCATACAACCGTAAAATGGGCCGGATCCATGCCTACTTTTCCTGCCACCGTGATGAGTGAAGTAACAACTACAACAGCTTTGTGTACCAGTCAAATTGAAATAGTGTGCAGGAGACAAGGCAGATTTTTGGGGATGATTTTCTCCCCCAACCCATTTCTTTCGGTTATTTTTGCTGCGGCCCCTTTTTGGCAACATGCTTCCTTTTGGGATTTCCATCCCCTGATTTCTTAAGACCATTTTCTTCCATGTGTCTCTTTTCTTTCTTGAATTATCTTGCTGCCTGCTAGACTCAAAGAGAAGACTTCAAAGGATGGGAAGAGGATAATCTTCCTATATTCTAGTTTGGGTTGGGGGACTTTAATTATATTTTTTATCTTTATTTGCTTGCTTACTTTTGCTAACGCCCCCCCCCCCTTGGAGGTGATTTCCCCCAACTTGATTGTCTCAGTTAATTTATTGGGTATTGTGTTAAAGTGTACATTTTGGTGAATTTAAAAATTGTTTTTCTTTCTTGTGTACTATTTGTCAGCTTTTGGAGTAGCTTTTAAGGGTTCTTTGACAGCACCAAGCATCACAAAAGGGAAACCCAAAAATGAAAGAACTGGAAAGTTGTATTCCTTTCGTGTAAAACAGCATTCCCAACCTTTGGGTTTTGGCCATCAATTCCCAGAAGCCTACGTCAATTCCCCAAAGCACTGACCAGCCAACGTACTGACTTGGGCTTCTGGGAATTGATGGCCAAAAACCAAAGGTTGGGAAACGCTGGTGTAAAACAAAAGGACCAGTGCACAAAAAAAGATTTTTAAAATGGAACAGACATATCTTGAAAGAACCAGAAACAAAATGTTTGCCGTGTGCATCTCTATTTGAAATCATCTTCATTTACTGACAAAGAGTAACTCCCATTACCAATACCATGCAGGGAAAATGTCAAATAGGTGAAATAAAGTTTATTAAGTCTGTAGGAAATCTCAAGTGTTAAAAACAAAATTTGTTTAGTAGTTATGCATGAACATATTTTTGTATTTTAGTACACATGAATAATTGTTCACTGCAGGTAGGCTAAAAAGAAACAGCAATAGATGTTTACCTAAAATAGCATTTTAAAAATAAAATAACGAATATCCAGTGCTATATACTAATGCTGATCAATGTCTTCCTAGCATTTTTTGTCCTACCAAGGCATGTTTAATTTTTACAAATCACCTTTCTCTAGGAGTATTCAAAGCAGTATAGACAAACAGATGGACCATCATGCAAAAGGGGTCCTTCCAGTAATGCCAGACTCAAATCAGTTGTGTGTGCCAGAGAGTCTGTAACCAAGCCATTCAGTTCTTTCTGGCACTGCAGAATTTTAATGATTAAATTGGGTATTCCTGTTAATTGGATCATTTGTTTAATACAGTAGTTCCCAACATGGGGCACATGCGCCACAGGGGAACTTCAATTCCCAGAAGCCTAAATCAGTACATTGGCTGATCAGTGCTTTGCGGAATTGACCTAGTCTTCTGGGAATTGAAGTCCAAATACCAAAGATTGGGAAACACTGGTTGAATACATTTTAGACAAAGCAAACTCATTTTCACAGTGAAGGAAAGCATTTCCATTTTAATATTTAGAAGAGTAGACTGAAATCACAAATAAGTCTGCTGCTGCAACAACAAAACAAGCTAATACAGTGGTACCTGTTAAAATAATTAATGCATTCTCCAGGACGTTTCTTACAGCAAAAATTAACCAAAAGGCAGTTTTCCATAGGAATGCATTGAAAACCAAATAAGCCATTCTGGAGCTCAGAAAAAAGCCTCCAAAATTCTTTTTTCTGTTCAAAACTCTTTATAAAGTGCACTTTGGAACTTTTTGCCATGTTTTTGCCACTTTATAAAGAGATTTAACAAAAAAAAAACTTTCCCCCTTTTTGTTTTTTGTTTTCTGAGCTCTGGAGGAGATTACTGTACAGTACATGGGTTTTCAATGCATTTCCGACAGCGGCCTCTAGTGGCCAGCTCTGGTAATGTGCCAGACACATCCCGAGAATCAGCTGTTAGTTTCACCACCACTACCCCAGAAGTGCAAAAGCACCCCTTTTAAGCTGCTGAAACGCACAGGAAAAAAAAATTCAGAAACAGAATGGAAATGCTCTGAATACCCTCCCGCCCTACATGGGCGGGGGTGCCCAAGTAGCCCAAAAAATGGCACAATGAGCTTCATTATGTGCAATAAATCCTTAAAGTGATCCACTATTCTCTCTGGATTTCCTTTCGCAAACTGATTATTATGTTAACTGAGCTATTCATAAACCGGGGTCCCACTGTATTAAAGATGTGCATTAAGCCGCTTGGCTTGGTCAAGCAGTTCTAGCTTTGCAATGGATGAGAGGTGAACTTCATCTGGTCCATCAGCTATGCGTAATGTTCGAATGTGGGCAAACCTGTAGAAGAGTTGAAAGATCAGCTTGGAATAGCCTTTCCATTCAGCATCATGAAAACGCAAAAAACTTTTTATCTTAACTTTGTGTTCTTTGTATTCTGTTAACTTGTATTTTCCATACAAACTGACATGCTACAAGCAAGAAGAACCAAACTTTAGCATATACAGTTGTACCTTGCTTAAAGAGCATAATGTGTTCCACGGGATTGCTCTTTAAGTGAGTTTGCTCTTTAAGCAAAACGCCATTGTAAGTGACCAATTGTGACTTCTTGGGGGGGGGGGTTGGGGGATTGCAAATCCTGATTTATTTGTTAAGTCAGTTTTTGGTTGGGTTTATTTGTTAAGCGAGACGACCATTCAGAGAAAATTCTGCTCTTTAAGCGAGGTTTGACTGAAATTCCCAATGCTGGTTAACAGTCTGTGTTTAAGACAACAGGACTTTTAAAATGCCTAACTTTGGTGGATCCCATTATGCAGTTATGTCAAAGCACCAAATGAGCAGATTTCTGGTTGCAACAAAATTTACAGACTTAAAAATCGATGCATTGTGAATGAATATAGAACTACTATCTTAAAATTGTATCCTAAAACTGTAGAGTAAAACTTGTACATAGTCCATGGCTTTAAATGTACGTAATGCCACATGTGATGCAGCAAAACTCAACTTGCCAAAATAATTTGAGTGGTAAGGGACATTGTACAACATTGGCATTAACATCTGTCATCCTGTTAAGCTGGATCACCAAACAGAAAGCTACTATTTTAGATTCCCACACTGTTTCGGATCAATTGTGTGTAATTTGACTTGTAATTAGAAGAACAGGTCACCTAGTAGACAGAACTACTATTCAGACACATTGGTAAGGAGGTTCTCAAACTTGGGGCCACCCTGTAATATTGTTAGAATTCAAGGAATAAACTTTAGCATGTAATTTTCAGCCCAAGAGCATTTCAGAAACAGTGTATTGTGACCTGCAAAACATTTAACATCCCAATTTTGTATTTTTGCAGTTCCACATTAAGCAGCAAGAACAGGAGACTAGTGGAGTAGTGGGGAAAAGTTTGGATCTGGATGTATCCCAATATCTTTTACTCACATTTGAGCTAATGGCAAGTCTTCAGAGAATCCAGCGCCTCCACACACTTGAATGGCACAATCAATCACTTTTAGGACAGCTCGGGGTGCTACAACTTTGATCATAGCAACCTGTAAAGATGAATAAGAAATGTTTAGGTTTCAGCAGGAACGAAAAGAGAATCTTAATGCAGAGTAGATATGAAACAGTCTCTCTCTCTGCTGTTTATAGCCTGCCTATTCCAGAGGGTCTCGGCAAGAAGCTGTAGAACAGTGATGGTTTTAGAGACCAAGTGCCCAAACTGCACCCCAAAACTCACGTATTTATTGCATAGTGTCAAAACAGCAACAAGGGAGGAAGGAAATGCTCCCATTGGGCTGCTGGGCAGAGGGGTGGGGTGAACTCCATACGGAGGGGGGGAGGAAGTGCTCCCATTGGGCTGCTGGGCAGAGGAGCGGGGTAACTCTGTGCTGGGGGAGGGAGGAAGTGCTCCCATTGGGCTGTTGAGTAGAGGGGCGGAGTAAACTCTGTGCTGGGGTGACTGCACGAGTGCCCACAGAGAGGGTTCCAAGTGCCACCTCTGGCTGTAGAACATTCTTCCACTAGTGTAGACACTGTGCATCCTAGACGTTCTAGCTTAGAGTGCTGGATTTCTATATTTCCAGGCTGCTTTTTAAAAAAATTACACAGTAAATTTTCTAATAAAATCTAATCAATCCACACAATACAACTTTCCAGTCTTTATAGTTTGACAGCAGCCACCACAAGTTCTCTCTCTACTGCCCTTTCTAAATTTTGGTCTTTTGGGGCAAATGTTATTGCTTCTTGAAAGCTGAAAAGCTGTTATTTTGGGAGGAAAGGAATTGCTGTAAAGATTTACTACACGTCTTTCCCACTTTCAGATACAGTTTCATGAGCAGTTTAGCAGACTGGATCCATGACTTAGTCATCTCCAAGGCAGGCCCCAGTGAAATAGTTGCAACTCATTCATTCATTCAGTTTCTATACCATCCATCTAATATAAACATTACTCTGGTGGTTTATAGGGTGATCAAATAATACATAAATAGAAGGAAATAATTAATCACATGGTAAAAACACCAGAAAAATAGCAAAAGAAAGAAAGAAAACCTTAAAATATGACCTTGACTAGAGTAGGCCCACTGAATCAATGAAACTTACTGAGGCATTGATTCATCAAATCACTCACTCAATGGGTCTATTCTTTGTTGTTGTTCAGTCGCACAGTTGATTCCTACCCTTTGCAACCCTATGGACCACTGTCCACCAGGCACCTCTGTCCTCCACCATCCTCCTCAACTCGCTCAGCTTTGTGCCCATTGTGTCTACAATACCATCTAACCATCTCATTTTTGGCCTCTTCCTTCTTTTGCCCTCCACCCTTCCCAGCATCAAGGCTTTCTCAAGCGAATCCTCTCTTCTCATTTGATGTCCAAATTACTTTAGCTTCATATTTATTATTTGACCTTCTAAGGAGCAGTCAGGGTTAATTTCTTCCAAGATTGACCTATTTGTTCTCCTCACTGTCCAGGGGACTCTCAAAACTCTCCTCCAACACCACATCTCAAAGGCATCTATTCTGCGCTCTACTTTCCTAATGGTCCAGCTCTCACAACCATACATTGCCACCTATTCTAGTTGTTATTACTGGATTTTAGCATATGGAACTTAACTCACAGGCATGGGGGGGGGGCTCCCCAGGCGGCACTTTTTGGGCTATGGGTGTTCTTGGACTACAATTCCAAGAAGCCCTAGCGGGAGTGGGCACCAGCATCCACCAGGGGGCAGCAAATTTGGCTTATGCCCCAGGCGGCTGAAATCAACGCTACACTACTGACTTAACTTGTACATAACTATACACATTACTATAATTGATCTCATTGGATCTATTCTAAAGATTCCATCCACTGTATTTTGCAAAATACACAAAGATGGTTATAAAAGATCATAGGATTTTTTTAGGTCTCACCCTGAGCTATTGAACTTTATCTGCACTGCATGTCGCTTCAACATTTATTCCATTACCTCTTTTCTGGCAGCTTTGCTGCCCAGTGTATCTATTCTGCTGGCTGCTTTCAATGTGAGCAGTCTTGCCTGTTCAATAGCGATGCGGCACTCTGCAATCCAATGCGCCACAACCTCCTGTAAGAGCAGAGGGACAAAGAAAAGTGATGGATGTTCCACTTGGGTTTCATAGCTGGAAACGTAAGAACTCAATTGAACATCATAGTTCCACAGTACTTGGAAAAAACTGAGACCAATGAACACTTCAAATACAACACAGCTTTCACCTTTTGCTTTAGCTAAAGGTAAAAATCCATACCGTACAAGGCATATGTGAAAAGAGAAGGACCAAGAGAACAAGGCAGGCCCAGAGAAAGGTGGGGAGATACAATCAAAGACACATTACAAGAACACCAAATAATGCAGGTGGAGACTGCTAGAAGTGTGTTTTACTTCCGCTTCTGGGAGTGATGAGTGCTTTATGGGCCAGATGAATTAGCATCGGGGCCCAGATCCAGCTCACAGGCTGTAGTGACCAGCCCCCGGAACCATATGATCAGCTCGCAGCCAAAAAGGTTTGGGCACCCCTGAGTTACACCTTTGCACTAAGAAATGTACCGTCTGTATAAAAAGGCATAACAACATCAGATAGAACTCACATGGTGGTACAGTTTCTTGTTGAACGTTGTCCTCTTCGCCGCACGCTCGCACAGGATCTGTAGAGCCGTTTCAGCTGCACCGATGGATCTCATGCAATGGTGGATGCGGCCAGGGCCAAGTCTTCCTTGCGCTATTTCAAATCCTCTTCCTTCTCCTGTACCACAAAAATTCACCACCACATTCCGACTCCCAAATATACAAGGCATAAGGCAGATGTTCATTTTGTAGGAAAAAAGTGCAACATCTGTTTGCGTTCTGATGGGCAGGAAAGAACCAAAAGAGGTCTTCTGGAGCACACTATTCCTGCAAGGTGGGATGGTGGGCAGGGCTTTGGCCAAAGATAGTTCAGTTCTAGAATGTTCTGAGGATTGGCTCTGTGCAAGTGCAAAATTCAAATTGTATGATCTATAGACACCCCAATAAAGAACAAGGAGTGAAGAATTGACTAGCAGGAACATTCCCTACAAGGAAATCTGACCTTATGCTGTCAAGAGTTGCTCAGGAGGCTATATAGAGTGCTCAAACTTGGGTATAGAACAGTGGTCAGCAAACTTGGCTCTCCAGCTGTTCTTGGACTTCAGTTCCCAGAAGCCTTGATCAGCAGGAGTGCTGACTTGGACTTCTGGGAATTGAAGTCCAAAAACACCTGGAGAGCCAAGTTTGCAGACCCCTGGTATAGAAAAACAGCTCTTAAAAAAGAAAACAGTTTACAAACTACAGCCTGGAAGGTTGTTTCAGAAACAGCCATCTTGCTGTTTTGTCAAGCAAGATCGAAAGCAAACAATTTGCCAGCCAAGAGTGTATAATTTCAGTTCCCCCCCCCCCTATGCTGTTCATGATGCAATGTAGCATCATATGGTGAGCAAAACTAGGGTATATGTTTCTTTTTAGCAAGACTTCATCAGCCAAGCACACTCTTCACTTTTATCTCACATTAGTTGGTTCCTGTCTGTACAGCAGAATTTCTCCTGGAAAGCAGTAATGCCAACATATTTACTCTATGTCAGCTGGCCCAGAAGAGCAACAGCACACAGCAGCAAGCAAATAGGTCCTGGGTCATAAGGCTATGTTGATGTCATGTAGCAGCTGGAGCAACTGGCTGCCTTCCAGAAGCCAAAATAATATCAATATCATGGAATTCCCTGTAGATCAAAGCAGGAGGCGGATAGAAGAGTTTAACTCTATTTTTCCTGTGTGTTCTTTTCTAATATGTCTTTTACGTAGTGGTGCAAAATTCATTACTAGAAGAGGTCTCCTTTGTCTTTAAATTGTTCCTTGCCGCAGAAATTGTAAACACTGCAGTGTGTGTAATCTGTAAAGGTTGCCCTTGCTCGAAAGCCAGTCGTATCCAACTCTAGGTCCAGTGCTCATCGGCTTACAGCCAAAGAGTCTGTATCTGCAGAGATGGACTTGTGGCAGGCATGCCTCAACACCAGATTGCCCGGAACACTGTTTACCTTCCCACCAAAGTGGTGCCCTTTATCTACTTGCAATGTCTTGCTTTCGAACTGCTAGGTTGGCAGGAGTTGGGACATAGATGGGAGCTCACTCCGTCGTGCAGTAATCGGGAATCGAGCTCTGACCTTCCAATCACCAAGGTCAGTGTCTTAACCTCTTGAGCCACCACAGTCTGTAATGCTCAGCTCAACTTTATTTCACAATTTATCTCGCGCTTAAGTACGCAAGGACTAGATAAGGACCTGACCCACCGCATGGTGTGCAAGCAGGGGGAAATTAAAACTTCTCACAGCCACCAGCATCTGATCATTCCACTGTCAACATGCCCCTTCCACATAGGCACTGGCTAAAAGGATAAGGGGGAGGCTTCCATTGGCACCAACTGGCTTATTTTAAGGCCCTGTAGAATGGAGCTGAATTTGAAGGGGAATCTGCTGTGGGTTGACATTAGGAGGATGGTCACTTGCAAGCAAACAATGAAGTCAACCGTAGCTAATTCTACACATTTCTTGTTCACCCCATCTGGTACATAAACCTAGCAAAGCCAATCTTTCCACACAGTTTTGTGGAAAGTTACAGAAGCTCTGACAAAGTCTGGCAGAGAGTCCTCAGGAACCATCAAACAAAGAGGAATCTTGAGACTCACCAAGTATTAAATGGGAGGCTGGTACTCGAACGTTGTTAAAATGGACTTCAAAGTGTCCGCCATGAAAATAATCTGTAATATTGGGGGCCAGGGACAAAAGAAAGGGAAAATTGAGGGGAAAATCAGCTCGCATCGGTGTTTTTAAAAGCTTCAGGATATGAGTCATTCTCTCTATATACAGGATGCACAGCATAGCAAACAAAAGCCCAGTTTTAAAAACAAACTATTTTGATTGGCATTTTAAGAGCAAATAAACAGCCCCCGCAAAAGAAACCATGCCGATTTCCAGGACACTTTTAGATCTCATGATAGCAGTCATGTATAGATTTATACTCTTCCTTCCCAACCCTTCATCATCATCATCATCATCATCATCATCACCATCATCATCACCATCCACCAATGTGTCAGCACAGGAGTTCTTGGCCTTCCCAGCAAAACACAGACCTTTATCTTTCAAAATTCTGAACCTTTAAGCCAGGGGTGCCCAAACATTTTGGGCTACGGGCCGATACCATGGTTCAGGGAGCCGGTCACTAAGGCCCGGGGGCCAGATGCGGCCCTTGACACCCATTCATCCAGCCCACAATGCCCATATGAGCACGTTTTACTTCCACTTCCAGGAGCGACAAGGGCTTTGTGGGCTGGATGAATGGGTATCACGGGCCGCATTCAGCCCCCGGGCCGTAGTTTGGGCACCCCTGCTTTAAGCTGAAGAACACAAAGCAGAGCAGCTCTAGGCTGGACTGTAGGGAAGAACAGCTATTCCCTAACATGGAAGTTCTGCTTCACTGTCAAAGTTCCTGTCAAAGTTCCTGCTCTTGAAATGCCTTGAATCCACCCAATCCTTATAATAATAATAATAATAATAATAATAATAATAATAATAATAATAATAATAATAATAATAATAATAATAATAATAAGAAGAAGATGATGATGATGATGATGATGATGATGATGATGATGATGATGATGATGATGATGATGATGATGATGATGATGTGGGGTGGGGAGATACTGCCAAACATCAGCAACACAGTGCTAAACTTGTGACAATTAGCAACAACGATTCTAATATCTGATAGCGAGAGTAGGAAAAGTAACACTTTTTAATACCTAAGGCAATGGATACAGGAAGAAGGCGAAAAAAAGCCATAGGTTGATTCAGAGAAACCTCTAGAGCTGGCTTTTATGTCTGTAAAACACAGCCAAAGCTGGCAGGCCAAGGTGCAGAGTCAATACCAAAAGTGTTTCTTGGGCCTTCTCAGAAGGAGACTAGCTTCCTAATTCACTGCCAAACTATTCTTTTAATTGCTTGGAACAATATAATAGGATACGTTTGACAAACCCTACTTACCGAGGTATCCAAAAACGGAAAGAGGCCGTATAAGCTCTACTCCTGGCGTATTCATTGGCACAATTATCATACTGTGCTGCTTATATCTAATCAAGAAGAAAACAGAAAGGGATGCATCATATATATTTGCTAAACTCCAGTAATAAGTAACAACTAGAATAGGCCCATTGAGTGAGTGATTTGATGAATCAATGCCTCAGTAATTTTCACTGATTCAGTGGGCCTACTTTAGTCAAGGTCATGTTTTATGGTTTCTTTCTTTCTTTTGCTATTTTTCTGGTGTTTTTACCATGTGATTAATTATTTTCCTTCTATTTATGTATTATTTTATCACCCTATAAACCACCAGAGTAATGTTTATATTAGATGGATGGTATAGAAACTGAAGGAATAAATGAATAGTTGCAACTATTTCACTGCGGCCTGTTTTGGGGATGACTAAGTCATGGATCCAGTCTGCTAAACTGGTCACGAAGCTGGATCTGAAAGTTGGAAAGAAGTGTAGTAAAGCTTTACAGCAATTCCTTTCCTCCCAAAATAGCGGCTTTTCAGCTTTCAAGAAGTAGATACTCTGTGTGTGCGTGTGTGTGCGCGTGCACACACACGCACACACACAATATTTCTAAAAAATAGCAAATAAAATAAGTCTGCCAGCAGGCCACAATGATTCCTCACCTTTCATTCCCACTACATATTCATCAGCAGCTACTTGCGACGTTATTGGTAGCCAGTGTTGGAGGGTGGTGGGAACGGGAAAGTTGCTTTTTCAGACTACCACTCCCAGAAACTCTCAGCTAGAGTGGACACTACAGGATTCTGGGCACAAAACCTTTCTGAATTTTGAAAGCACCAAAATAATCAGATCAATGTGGAGTAATACAGTGGAACCTTGGTTAATGTAATTAATGCATTCTCCGCGATGTTTCTTACAGTGAAAATGACTTTATCTGAATTTCCCATAGGAATGCATTGAATGCAATTTTCCATAGAAATGCACTGAAAACCAAAATACTAAAACCAAAATGCAGTTTCCTATAGGAATGCATTGAAAACCAATTAATCTGTTCCCCAAAAAATTCCGTAAACTGATCCACTATTTTCTATGGGTTTCCTTTTGTTATGTGATTTTTATGTTAACCGAGCCGTTTGTTAACCGAGCCTCCACTGTACTCCTCTTGACTTTGGAGAAGGCCACCATTTACTTTTATATACCAGTTCGATAGACAAATCAGCCATTTAAACCATTGGCTACCATTTAACCCACTGTTTTCTGAGTTTCTGAATGTGATCCACCCCCAACGTAATGCCAGATAAATTTATCTTGCCTTTATTCTTACACCTATGCCAGTGCAGATCATTTGTACCATAAGGTGTGTTGGATTTTTTTTCATTCCTATGTTCACATGAATGGCTTGTCAAGGTGCCTTCTGTATTTTTTATTCAATATCACAGATTACTAAATGGTGGCATATTTTCATAAAGTTATCTTGTTTTATTTCTCCCCTGTATAATCTAACCAAACTGGTCAATTTCTCCATCAATACAATTTTCCAAATTGTGTTCAGGAATCTTTGTAAAAGAAAGATCTTAAGCTTTTCCCCACAAAACAACCTTGGGAAGCCTCAACTACACAGCCAAGGCAAAGTCCACCATCCCATGACAGGAGAGCTCTGAGTTGCAGGGAGAACAGTAAACCAGCACAACCCCTTCATTGTCCAGACTGTCCAAACCCATGTGTAAGGCCTCCAATTGTGGCCATGAGAAGGACAGTCTGCTCAACTTGACTGAATCCTTATAGACCAGGGGGGCCAATCTACATCCCATGGGCCTGAGACGCCAATTAATCCAGCCTGTGGTGAGAATTCTGGCACCACCACCGGAAGCTGTGAAACTTCTGGAAGCACAAAAAACACACCATAAACTGGGTGAAAACTGGCGAAAATGTTCCTGCTGCTAGTAGTAAGTAGGAAAAATGGGCAAAAATGTGCTACCGTCACTCCCAATGTTGCCACCGCCACCACCAGAAGTACCAGAAGTGGCAGGAGGAACCATGCCTCCAGCCTGCACATCAGTCTGAGGGGGCTTGGGCCAGCCCATGACGCGAGAAGGTTGGCCACCCCTGTTATAGACAATGATTAGTCCAATCTTCCCTAATGCTGGATGGAATAATTGAGGAAGGGGGGGGGAGAGATTTAGGAGAGTTCCACTCCTCCCTCTATGCCTATGTAGATTTCTATTAGACATGCCAGATCAGCCCTTTCATCCACAATTATATCATGAATCAACTGGGACCTATTCTGAACCAATCTGGCATTAAGCAACAGGAGTGTCAGAGCAGAGGGATTAGAACTGAATTGGTTACCTTAGACCTAATGTATTGGGTAGAAGACTAGAGCACCTCACAACATCGAACCTCTTTCTTTCGACAACCAGAATAACATTTCTTCTGTCTGTCTCCAAGACCCCCAACAGCTGCCACCCCCTTACTAAAAGGTAGGTGGGAAATCATAACTCATTTCTTACCTGGAACCAGATGCATTTTTACATTTGGCCATCACAATAGCAAATTTACAATTTGGATTTCCAGCTCCTACAAGATGAACAGAAATTAGATTTCTTAGTTAACAGTTTTAGCAGCATGCTCTACATTTGTTTAGCAATCTACCGTTCATTAAAATCATTTGGTTCCAATTAAATGTGGATCTTTGATCAGTGGGCAAAATCCTATTGGCATAAATTTATACTGACATAGACTGGATTTGGCACCAGAAATCATTTAAACAGTTTGAAAGCTTCTTATTCCCCTGCTTTCAGACTTCAAGGCTCCTTTGTACTTTGGGAAAGATTTTGGGAGCATTGGGACCATGGGGGGAAGTCTATAATAGTAAAGAACCCCCCACACACACACACACACACACAAATTGCCACCGGCAGCAATCTTGTGACATTTTCCCCCACGCACCAATGCTTCCAAAGTCTTCCTCAGGGCAAAAGGGATCCCCAAGGGAGCCTCATAACATGAAAGCAAATGGACAGAAAGTGTTCAATTAATTTAAATTAAATATTTCTGGCTCCTGATCTTGGTTACGCTGCAGAAATCAACCTATCAGGACTGTTTCCAATGTGTATCGCCAGTTAACTGGAACTACTAGCAGGTCATGAGGAAAATGGGAGGTTAGAAAAGTTACCTTTTTGGACTGGAACTAGATATGACACTACAGTGGTACCTCATACAACAATTTTACTCTGTTCCACAGGGCTCGTTGTTGTACTAAACAATTGCTATACGATGCATGCGTCATATAGCTATTTTCCCTATGGGATGCATTGTACAACGATTTTTTCCCACTAAGTGGTTTTTCCCATTCAAAAATTGTTGTACGATTTTTTCCACAGGGAAAATTGTTATGCAGGATGCCATTTCCCCCCAAAAAACCTAATTGTTATGCAATTTCATTGCTATATGGGGCGATTGTTGTATGAGGTTCCACTGTATTTACAACCACAGACTTTGGATGAAACATTAAGCTTGAATACCACAGCAACCTCTTTTACTTTAGAAGCATTAGTCTCATCTTTAGACAAATGGGAACCAACAATCTGTATTTTATAAAAGCCCATTAGTAAACACTAAATTTGATGCCAATGAAAAAGAAGTAGAGTGGAACAGAGCAGTGGTTTGCTGGCCCACAGGGATACAGGGACTCATCCTGGTGCGCCCCAGTGACTGGCACCCCCCAGAGGCAGGCAGAGGTAATGGGAATGTATGGGATTTCTCAACCCTGCCCCCAAAAAAGGTGCTTCATCACTTCTGTCCACCGCCCTCCCAAGGTGTCCAGCACACCCCTGGAACAGAGAACTGGATTATCCAGCGCAAATTCACAATGGAAATCTTCCCTAGTATTAAAATCTAAAATCTCTTGAAATCTAAAACTATGCTTTGTTCTTTAAAAACTGAAACTGAAGTTTGTGAGATTCTTTCTTTATTCGTGTCAGTTGCACCACCAGCATGTAATAACATACAAAGCTAAAATTAACACATCTAAAAACAAAGTAGAATTAAAAAGGGCTAGATGACATCTGCCCAATATCAGGCCACTTCAACAGCATTTCCTCTTGCCAACATAAGGTCCTCCTCAGTGCATTTGAGGGGCATTGTGTGCACTGTATAATAAGGGAGATAGTTTGTACTTCTCTGCATTCACACAGGCTGTCATCTACAGGGAAACCCCACTTTCTCAGATTAGCCCTTGATCTTCCTACTCTGGCACACATGGTTGTTCTTGGCCAGGCGGTAGAGTCATGTGGTTCTGCCTAGTTATCTGGTAGCTCCTTGCTCACCTTCCATAGTTCTAAGGCGGTCTGTGGGGGCTGGTTGTTTGGAAGGAAAGAAGTTGTGAGGAAGGTATGTCTTGATTTCAGTCTCTGCTTTGGTGGTTAGTGATCAAATAGCAGATGTGTTTCCGAGGAACTTGCTTTGACCCACTATTTCTGAGTAGCAGTTCATTACCGCCACCAGGATGACGCTGCAAGCAAATTTCAGAAATTAAAGACTTGTTCCCCACTGGCTTCCACAAAATCAAAGAGGTACCAAGTGCACCTCAGAACCTTTTGGGAAAGAGGGTGGGAGAGGATCAGAAATATTTAATTTCTGAAAAACTGCCAAAAAAATCAGCCTTATGCAGCTGAGGTTGTGTAACAGGATTTCAACTGATGCCACCAATGACTTTTTCTAAAGAAGGTCTGACTTCTGGCTTCAGGCAGTTCTTGAGCAGCAGACTAATTATTCCTGTAGCTCCAAATTACACGCATCACAATTTCCAGGAAAATACACCCCATGTTGATAAATGAAAGTCAGTGAACAGTAAAGCACGTGGTGTTGGAAGGAAGGCAAAAATCCTGAGTCAGAAAAAGCAGCAACATTCAAGAAGCAGAGATCAAAAGCACAGCTCCTTTTTCAGACAGGAGGAAAACAGGTTGGTTTTTTAAAAAAATTACCTTGAAACTTTGCAAGCTAACTAATATTTAGGAAGAGGATGGAATCAGTTCAGTTTGTAGCAAAACGTTCATCAGTTTGGGAGGGTAAACGGAAGCTGCCTTGTCCATAGGAAAACTTGCAAAAAGGAACTTTTCCAAACAGACTTCCATAAATCAGAAGCTTGATGTACTTCCTATGTTTGCTTCCTAGCCAAGACTGAAAGAAAGATATTTGCTGCCAAGGACATGGCTAGTGGGATGCATTTTACTTAGTGAGATTACAAGAGGTTTAGGTGCCTTCGTTTTGGCAGTTTTTGGCAGTTTCATGTCTGGTCTAGACACGGAGGAGGAAGAGGAAGAGGGAGAAGCAGCAGGAGAAGGAGAAGAAGAAGCATCATTTAACAACCCCACTTTCCGTGAAGTCAGTGGGCTTTTTGCCAATGCATTAACAGCAAGTTTTGTAAAACATGTTGGGGATTCAGAGAGGTAAGGATCAACTGCATCATCATATTTCCAGAATGGGTTGTTAAACTTCTCTTTCAGTAAAATCCCCATCTTGACCCACAGAATGCTCTCCCAGAACTGTTTTTGCTTGTGGCATCTTAAAAGATTCAGTGTCGAGAGAAAAGCTAGGGTCTCAAAAAATGGGTTTATTTACTAACACACCCCTATGCATGCAGTTATTAATCATACAGTATATTTATTTTGAGGGTGTTGTTTTTTTCAGGGACAATAAATAAGCAGCATCTTTCCATTTGGTGAAATTTGAAAACAATATCAGAATTCAGAATCTTCAGTTACCTCTTAATAACTTCAATTGCCTCGCAAACTATTAAGTGTCTTGAATATATTGGGCTATTTTCCTCCTACATCTTACAACCTCATCTTTCCTTATGCAGTGGGTTTTGCTAAATGATCCTATTTCTTTTAGTTTTAATAAAAGGCAGCACATTTTATTTAACCCAGTACTCATAATGTTGAAATAATCTTGTGACTGGTTAGTGTCTAATCCTAACCACATTTGTGCCCCGATGACAAAAAATGGATAAAATGTTAAGTGAAACAAATGGTAGAGAAAAAAAAAAACACCAAAAAACCCCCAGAAAAATCATATTTAGTCTCTAGACCACCTAGTTGCAAAGCATTTTATTTACAGTTTAGTAGTAACCAGTTATAAATAAATTGCTATTTATGATTTATAATTCAGGTACCCAGTGTGGTGTGGTGTGGTGTGGTGTGGTGTGGTGTGGTGTGGTGTGGTGTGGTGTGGTGTGGTGTGGATAGAGTGACAAACTAGGATTCTGAAGACCAGGGTTCAAATCTACACTTGGTCATGGAAATTCACAAGGAGATTGGAACTGTTAGATTATTAAATAGCTCATTTACTCTGAAAGCCCTACTAGGGTCTCTGTAAGTCAGTTCTCGCTTGACAGCACATAACCTATTTGTACTTTTGTTTGAAATAACTTAGGATATAACTTCATAGTCTGACTGTAAATTAACATGTTTACCTTCAATTCACTTGCAATGTAACTGTAATTTTCTAGTATAGTAGCCGTATTAGTCTGTGGTTCAGGCATATCAGAAAACAAAATAAAATAAACAAAACAAAATAAAAACTACTGTAGCACTTTAGTCTTTAAAGTGCTACAGTGTTTTTTTATTTTATTTTTTTATTTTATTTTGTTTTCTGATATGTAATTTTATAGTTACTTTTACAATTGGTATACAGTTGTACCTCGCGTAAAGAGCATGTCTTCTACAGGATTGCTCGTTAAAGCGAGTTTGCTCTTTAAGCAAAACACCATTGTAAGTGACCAATTGTGACTTCTGGTGGGGGGATTGTGAACCCCGATTTAGTTGTTAAGCGAGTTTTTGGTTGGTTTTATTTGTTAAGTGAAGTGAACATTCAAAGAAAATTCTGCTCTTTAAGCGAGTTACTCTTTAATCAAGGTGCTCTTTATGTGAGGTTTAACTGTATGTGGTTTTTTAGATGTGTACCTGCTTATGTAAATAGTCTTGCAGATCATGTATCAGATAATACTGTAAAAAAGAGATCTCAGATGTAAATTCCTGTTATATTCCTACAAACAATCAGAAGGCTAACCAGGCATTGGGGAAGCCTGATGCTAGAGGCCATTCCACACCCTTTTTCATGGGGGCCTCACCCATTGGCCTTCCAGATGTTATGGCTTCACCTACCAAAAAAAAAAAAAACCCTCCCAACCAAGATAGCCAATGGTCAGGGAGTCTAAAATATCTGGAGATCCAATGGCTAAGCTCTACAAAAAACTATATACAGTAATACCTCAGATAACGTTTACCTCGGATAACGCTAAAATCACATATCGTTAAGTAATCTGGGGAGGAGAATTGGATCGAATAACGTTAAGGTCCTATGGGATGGATCGGATAACAACCACTAAAGCCTGTGCGGTTACAATGTATCTCTATGGAACTTTAACGTTATCCGATCCATCCCATAGGATTTTAACATGAATCGGATAACACTAAAAATCGGATAACACCAAGACTTGTGGAACCAAGTCTTAGTGTTATCCAAGGTATTATTGTATGTGCATGACTGTGGGCAGCAATGTGGTAGGCATGGAAGGAAATGTTATGGAGCTTAACTGGGAATCTCCTTGATTTGGGGGGGGGGGGATTGCCTCTGTAATCCCTATCTTTAAAATTTAAGGCAGTGCTAGATGCAGCTTCTGTTTTTTTCAACAGCCATGCGTTCATCACACAACATCAAGCTAAGCAAATATATGCCAGGGGAGTGGGTGGGGATCCACGGAAAGCTACAGTATTCAACTCAACTATAGTATTCAACTCAAACATCTGATTCAAATTATTAAAAGGGCACTGTTTTGTATATTTACACAAAGTGGACATGTGTTTCAGGTTATAAATCACATTGCTGTTTCTGTATAATTTTCTAGCTTCTTCCATGGAAACTTATAAAAACTTTTCCGAGAACTACTATTACTATTACGACGATTCCAATACTACTCTGGACTACCCTTTGCATGAAATGATCTGCCTCAAAGAAGAAGTGAGGAAATTCAACAAGTCATTTCTCCCAGCATTTTATTCCATTGTTTTTTTCATTGGTCTGCCTGGGAATTCTCTAGTGGTGGGAATGTACGTTTACCTCAAGAAAATGAAAACAAAGACCGATGCCTACATTGTACACCTGGCAATTGCTGATTTATTTCTGCTTTTTACTCTTCCCTTTTGGGCTGTGAATGCCATACACGGATGGATATTTGGTATCGTTTTGTGCAAAATCACCTCTGCTACTTATACGATGACCTTCAGTGCAAGCATGCAATTTCTGGCCTGCATCAGTCTTGATAGATACCATGCCATCTTTCGATCCTCAAGTCAACCACGCACTGCAAAGCTATGCAGCAAAATATGTTTCCTTGTCTGGACAGCTGCCCTGTTTCTTTCCATTCCGGATCTAATTTTCAATCAGGTCCAGGAGATACATGGACAAAATGGATGCCTTTCTACATTTCCAGAGAATGTTGGGAAAACACTGAAAATAGTAATTGAAATCATGGAAATGGTCCTGAGTTTTGTGGCGCCCTTCCTTGTCATGCTGGTTTGCTATTCAGTGGTGGCCAAAGCTCTTCTCAAGAGCCCCAGTGTGACAAAATCACAGCCTCTAAAAGTTATTGCAGCAATTGCATCAGTCTTTATTATCACCCAGCTGCCCTACAACATTGTCAAATTTTGGAAAGCCATAGATTTGATCTATCCTATAATCACAACTTGCGGCGCAAGCAAAACCCTAGATGTTGCATTCCAGGTCACAATCAGTATTGCCTTGTTTCATACCTGTCTAAACCCCATCTTGTATTTTTTCCTGGGAGCCTCTTTTAAACTGCATATGGTGAAAATGGCAAAACGTTATGGCCACTGGAGAAGACAACAAAGTGCAATAACTGAAGATTTTGCTATGGACTGTGAAGACTCAGCTGTTCAAACAAGTAGTTTTACTATCTAGAACAGTGATGGTGAACCTTGGCATTCCAGGTGCTCTGGAACTTCAGTTCCCAGAAGCCCTGATCAGCAGGAGTGCTGACTTGGGCTTCTGGTAACTGAAGTCCAAGAACACCTGGAGTGCAAAGGTCAGCCATCACTGATCTAGAATATGGGCAAAGAACCTATGACTCTCCAGATGTTGCTGAACTCCCATTATATCTGGTTACACTGAATGGGCCTAATAGATGTTAGATCCAACAACATCTGGAGGGCAGAAAATTCCCACCCAAATTAGAGAACAGGGGGAATGAATTATGTCAAGGAGATATCTGGAGCAATCTGATCTCTAATCACTACAGCCATATTGCACCTTTTTCATTGTAGCTTTATAGCATAATATAATTCACAGCTTAGAAAAGCTGCCTTCTGGACTACAGTTCCCAGAATTCCCCATGGCCATCCAGGCTGGGAGATCACAGTGTTCTACTCCAAAAAGTAACTCTCCCAAGTGTTAAATATGATCTAGTTTATATCGGCTTAATCTATTGTTTGCAAAGCCTTTGATTGTGTCAAAGGATCATAAGAAACTATCGGTCATTCTGAAAGAAATTGTGTTTCTCAGCACTTGATTGTTTTGATACATGTGTTGTGGGAATGAAGCTATCATTAGGACAGAATATGGAGAGAAAAAGAATGGTTTCCTATAGGCAAAGGTGTCAGATAAGGCTGTGTTTTATCCCTTTATTTGTTCAAATGTGTGTACAGAACAGATCATACAGAAAGCCAAATTAGGTTTAGATGATGGACGAGTGAAAACTTGTGGAAGAAACATTAATAGTTTCTTGTGGAAGAAACATTAATAGTTTAAGACAGTGATGGCGAACCTTTTAGAGACCGAGTGCCCAAACAGAGGGGCCGGGTGTACTCTGTGCTGGAGGAGGGAGGAAGCGCTCCCATTGGGCTGCTTGACAGAGGGGCGGGGCATACTCTGTGCTCAGGAGAGGAAGAAGCACTCTCATTGGGATGCTGTGCAGAGGGGCGGGGCAAACTCTGTGTTGGAACAATAGCATGCATGCCAACAGACACGTTTCTCCGTGCCGTCTGTGGCACGTGTGCTATATGTTCACCACCATGGGTTAAAGATATGCAGATGACACCATTTTATGGGCAGAAAACAGCAATCACTGTAATGCACCAGAAATTAGGACTTGACGTAAAGATGTTTGTGGATTATAATCACTTGAAATGACTTTTAGTAAAAGTGAAATAAAGCAGCAAAGCTGGACTGCATTTAGGAAGATAAAATCATGACTACAGAAGAACTACACAGTTTCAACGATGACGGTGGAGAAAGCAAAAGAAGACTGAGACTTGGTGAAAGGAAGATGGAAGCTTGGGCATTTTTTAATTAACCAACAGTTGGGGGTGGAGGTAGAGAAACATCTATAATTATAAGTCTCTCCAAGGTCTTTTCTTCCTTTATCTCAGTTTGGAATACAGGGAGCAAAAAGTATTTGTCCTTGGGACGGAAATGCAAAAGGAAACTGATGTACTAGCTGACCAGGCTTCTCATAGACCAGACAAACAGACAGCATGAAAAAAAATGTATGATTAAAAATAGAAGCTGCCTCTCTACAATGCTTTGGCATTTCAGGTCTGAGGAAATTCCTGTCTCTCTCTCATCTTTCCACTATAAGGAATGTTACGCCCACGCCAGAATAAAACAGAAAGAACCTCTCTCTTGAGAAGAGACATTTTTATGCTACAAAATATTTCCCCGAGTTTACGGTTCCTTTCAAAAAATATTTAGGGAAGAAGCTGGACCAGGAATTCTCAACCAGCTGCCCACAGGCCAGATGTGGCCTGTAGTGCCATTTCATGTGGGGGGGGCACCCCATCCACCACACCCAGAAATGCCATGTGGTGGAGGAAGGGCAAAATGGCCGTCTGGCCCCCAAATATGTCTGAAGGAGCATGATATGCCCTCCAGCTTTGAAAGGTTGAGAACTCATGAACTAGACAAAGAAAGTGTGAACCAGGAAACAAGAGAGTCAGTGTACTTTGAGTAATAACCAATGATGAATCCTGTGGCATCTTATAGCCTAGCGATGGCCAACCTTGTTACCCCAGGTGTTCTTGGATTTCAATTCTCAGAAGTCCAAGTCAGCACTCCTGCTGATCAGGGCTTCTGGGAATTGATGTTCCCAGATGTTCTTGAAGTCCAAGAACATCTAGAGTGCCAAGGTTCACCATCACTGTTATAGGCTAAACCTATGTATAGCGCTTAGTTAGATGCATGGCATGCTATCAGAAATATTGGCTGCATAAAGAATCAACACATCTGAACGTTGGGTTTTAGACAACAAACCGAGAGCAGATGCCTCAGAGGGAGCAGGGAGAAATCCACCAGCTTCTTGAGCCCCAGCTAGACATTCTCTAATTGTTGGGGTCTGAGATGATTTCTTTGAGCAGATAGAAAAATGGAGACCCTCCAAGGACAGTTGTTACAAAATATGTGGCTCTGAGAGAGCAGTTGACTCTTGCTGTTCACTCCAGAGATTTTTCAGCCCAAGAAAGTGGAGGAGCACCAGCTGAACAAGAAGTGGAGAAGTATCAAATAAAGTGTCGGAAGTGGAGGTGCCAAACTGAGACATTCCTTTTAACCTACTAGTCACTGGGAAATTGGAGTCAATCTCTCTCCTCCACCCCTTCTTTTAATCTTCCACCTGAATCCTTAGCAGATGTGTATTCCCCTGCCTTTATGTTCAAAACTGTATGTATTATTTTTAAATGTTTTTTAAAGAATGTTTTCATTAAATTGGACAAGAGGGAGTCAGGTGAGCAATTAAGATATTGCTAAGACTACATCTGGTGGTTTAGATATCTGGCTGTGGAGTCAGAGGCTGGGACCAAGGGTGTGTCCCAGAACTGTCTGCCCTTGTGCAAACTGTACTGTCCCAAGATACTCCCAGAAAAAAGGGGGTGGTAGACCACTTCTCGGCATTATCTAGAACACCTTGAAGAGGACTTGACAGTACACAATTATCACTATGACATTATTTTACCCAGAGATAATTTTGCAATTGCTGCTGCTTCAGTGTCTCTGAGATGGAGTTCTGTAATGTTTCAGCATTATTTCATATATATTTTTTACTTCGTGGTTAAAGTGTAACCCCCATTATTTTACAGCTCTAATTATATTTACATCAATGATTTTCTTTGTTGTGGCACATATTCTTTTTTCTGTATTATACTCATGATGGCACATGCATACCAATCATTTGCTGTGGGTTTCCATACATTTTTCTTGAGGCATTTCTCCTTTAACCTGGACTTTATCTTATCAGCCGGAATCCCATTTCAACCCAATGGAGTGCAACACTCAACTGGCATAGGAGTTCTCTTTGACAGGGGCTGGACTCAAAGGGTCCCTTCCAACTCTGCAGTCTTTAGATCAGGGGTGCCCAAACTACGGCCCAGGTCCCGGATGTGCCCCCCCCCTGCCAATTCATCCAGCTTGCGAAGCCCTTGATACTCCTGGAAGTGGAAGTAAAATGCGCCTGTACAATCATGTTTTACTTCCTTTTCCAGGACCAACGAGGGCTTCGCAGGCTGGGTGAATTGGCATTGGGGGGCACATCTGGCCCCTGGCCATAGTGACCAGCTCCCTGAACCATGTGAACAGCCCACGGCCTGTAAAGTTTGGGCACCCCTGCTTTAGATATTATCCACTCAGTGATGGGATGTAACAGGTTCTCACCAGTTCGCCAGAACTGGTCGTAACTTTTCCCAGTGTCCCGGAGAACCGGTAGCAGCTTTTGTGGGGAACCACCTTCGGGGCTTACCTTTTCACTGTTTCCCCCACTGGTTGGATGTATTTTAATGTATTTATTTGTTTATTTTTTTTTACGGGTTTGTGTTATGCATGGGTGGGGGGTTTAAGGTGTGTGTGTGTGCGCGCGTGCGTGCGCTTATTTTAATTTTATTATTATTTTGTATTTTAAAAATTTTTGTCTTTGGCCCCACCCACATCATGACATCATGATGTTAGCTCCGCCCACACTGTGATGATGTCACGGTGGGGTAGTAAAAATTTTGACATCCCATCACTGTATCCACTGCACTAGGAGAGATTCCAGAACACTCTGACACTAATAAGGCTTCCATTAGTCCAAGGAGATACTGGCAAATCCTTGCCATTTGGGGGCAGATCCCCTCATACCAAGGAGGGATCTAGTCACCCGGAACAGGGCCGTCGGGCGATTATATGCCAACGCGATACGAGCAGCGAAATACTGCCGTTTCACCACCCGTATCGCCACAAGGTAAGCTCTAATAGAGGCTCTAGCTTGTGTTTGGTCCGAGACACTCCAGGATCTCCTCCTATTGAATCAATGGGTCTAACTCTTATGAGGACTAAAAATTTCACACAGTCCCTGTCCCTTCCTTTTAGGACAGCCACATATCGTAGGAACATCACATCTTATACTGAGTCAGCCAATAACAGCAATTTCCAGCAGCTTTTCAAGGTGACTTTAGCCCTACCTGCATGCAAATCATGTGATTTAGCACGGAACTACAACACTTGCTTTTCACAGGACATTTCTCTAGTTGAAAAATAGATTGTCACAGGGCAATCCTCCCTTGAAATTGTCCTCTGTTTCAGTTCAACTCCAATGTAAAGAACAGTAATAAGAAATAGCAATGGCTCTGAGGTTGCCCACCCACAGCCAGCAACTGAACAGCAAACTGAGAAGGCATATTGTTCTCCTGGCCAAAGCCAAATCTTCTGTTCAAATAATCTGGCTAATTATTTCCAAGCACTCGTTTATGAGAGTTGAGATCTGAATTATCTGGTGGGCCAAAGCCTGTCAAACACAGTTTATCATTCCCCACCTTGCCCCTTCATCCTTTCTACTAGCTTGCATAAGAAATATCAAAACATGGATGACACAGACTTAAAATTTTTTGGAATAGTAGCCGTGTTAGTCTGTGGTTCAGGCATATCAGAAAACAAAACAAAACAAAATAAAATAAAAAACACTGTAGCACTTTAAAGACTAACTGCTATATTTTTATTCTTAGCTTTCGTGGATCAAGTCCACTTCATCAGACAAAGAGTGAAACTTACAGGCATGTTCTTTATATACCAAATTCAAGGGCTCAACGGGAGAAGGGGTGTGGGCAAGACGACAGACAAGCAAGCACAAGATTGCAGCTTCACACAGCCATTAGCAACAATAGATTATTCAGATAAACTCTAAATGACTCCCTTTCAATCTCAAGGTTGCTGAGAAAGCCAATTTATGACCCGCATGTCAGGGGGAAAATAAACAAACACCTGTACCTGGTTTCTTTCTGTTTTACTAAAGAGAATTGGCAGGGAAGTTGTAATATAAAATCATATAGCAATCTGTGTATCAAATTTGATAATGTCCCAGAAACCCTTCACTAATATTTAGCCCCCTGTGATGGGTATCTAAAAGTAGACTTAAAAGTAGAGTCAATTATTTCTCTTGTATTTAGTACACTTTGTTTTGTGAATAATCACTAGAAGGTATGTAAAATTTCACATAGCATAAACCTCAGTTGAAAGGCGGGTTGCTGATGTGCACATCTTCTGATGAAATCCTATTGTGACAGATTAACCAAGAATTTCCCTTGAAGTTTAATTTGATTCTCAGTCATTTGGCTGAAGAAATTATCTTCACTCACCACTGCTCCACCACTTCTTGCCATTAATTATATAGTCGTCTCCATCTCTCTGAAGGCTACACTGGATATTGGTAGCATCACTTGAAGCGACATCAGGTTCTGTATCAGACAAAATAACCAAACATTAAGAGTTTTTGCACCTGAAACCATAGTAAAAAGAAGCTATTTCTCCATATGCTCCTTACTTTCTGTATGGCAGCATGGTAGTAGAAGGACAGAAGAGTAGTTTTCTCCCCTGATACTCATAACTACAGATCATGATGCAAAATCTAGGACTTTGTTATTGCAGAAGTTCTTAGGGAAATGACATATCCTTTGATCCTCCCAAGCTATCACCCTGATGCTCAAAATGTCAGAGACAGAAGAAAGGAGGGAAGAAAAACAAGATTTCTCCTCTATTTTCTTCTTTATATACACCTTGTGCTGCTCCTGCCACCAACAGTAGACAGGAAAAAGGAGCTGAGAGCAGAACTATAAAGCCATAAAGAGAAGGAGGAAAGATGTTGAACTGAGTTGAGCCTATATTCTTAATTGAAGCTGTTTTTATTTTAAAAACTGGAAATTGTGAAAATTAAAAACTATGTTTCTCCCCCTGTGACACGTCAACAGTTACAATTATATACAGGAAAGAAATCAAAACGGAATCATGGAAATAATTCATTAAAATTAACTTGTTGCTCCTAGTTTGTTAATATCTTCAGCTGCAGTGGGGCAGTGATCAAGAAGCTCATCTTGTTAGCTGGAAGGCTGGCAAGTTGGCAGTTCAAAACCCAAGTACTGCATGATGGATTGAGTGTCTCTCTCTGTCCCAGCTCTTGGGGACATGAAAGGTGCCTCATTTGGGTGTTCCCTGAGCGGAGTTTCTTCCACAAAAATCCTTTCAACCCAGAATAATTTCTAACATGAAATAATAATAATAATAATAATAATAATAATAATAATAATAATAATAATATTATTATTATTATTATTATTATTATTATTATTATTATTATTATTATTATTATTATTATTATTATTATTATTATTATTATTATTATTATTATTATTATTATTATTATTTCATGTTAGAAATTATTCTGGGTTGAAAGGATTTTTGTGGAAGAAACTCCGCTCAGGGAACACCCAAATGAGGCACCTTTCATGTCCCCAAGAGCTGGGACAGAGAGAGACACTCAATCCATCATGCAGTACTTGGGTTTTGAACTGCCAACTTGCCAGCCTTCCAGCTAACAAGATGAGCTTCTTGATCACTTGAATCGTTGCTCAAAAAGTAACTTTGTTGATTTTGAGTGATGATGATAATAATTATTATTATTATTATTATTATTATTATTATTATTATTATTATTATTATTATTATTATTATTATTATTATTATTATTATTATCACTCAAAATCAACAAAGTTACTTTTTGAGCAACGATTCACATGAATTCGTTACTGCTCATTTTTAGTCATCTCAAATTATACTTTTTATTTAAGATGCTAAAAAGTACACAGATCAAGAAAGACACTTTCTGTTATTCTAACGCATCAATAATTTACCAGATGAGAATTCTGAAATCATGTAATATTAATATCAACATACCCAAGTACTAATTATTACCTGTCATGCAGAAGCAAGAATTAATTGTTCCCTCCAAGAGAGGTTCCAGCCATTGTTTCTTCTGTTCTTCTGTCCCATACAAGTGCAGGACCTCCATGTTTCCCGTGTCTGGGAGATACAAGAAAGTAGCTATTGTCATCCAATATAAGGATCAGAAAAATTCTGGCAAGGAAGTGAACTGTAAAAACCTGGTGCTTGACAGTTGAAGACCTCAGAGGCGAAGTAGCACTTCCCCAACTCTTCTGCAATTAATGCATAGTCCACTTGGCCAAGACCACTAATTGCTGGCAGGAAAAGGTTCCAAAGACCTTCTGCTTTGGCTTGTGCCTGATAAGACAAGAAAGAGCATTCATGAAATTTTGATGCTCAACCTAATTTAGAAACATTCTCTCTCTTTTTTTTTTTTTTTTGTTGAGACCATGGCTTCCAGGGTGCAAAAAAGTAACTCTTCCAATCTCTTGGGTTCAAGACTCATTTTAACATAACTAGAGTCCTAATTTGCACAAGAAATCATATCCTATCTAGTCACTTCTACTATGATCATATATACTCGACTATAAGTCGTCCCGAATATAAGTCGAGGTACCTGTGCGACTGAACAACAACAAAACCTAATTTGGACCTCTAAAACTAGGAAAATAGATTGACCCGAGTATGTCAGGGGTGGAAAATGTACCAGCTGCTAGTGAGTTTCAATAATTAAAATACATGAAAATACGGTAGAATTAATTAGTTTAGAAATCTGTGCGGGTATGTTATTGTGTCTTTACATTGACTCAAGTCTCATTTTTTGACCTCTTTTTGAGGACTAAAAATTCGACTTATACTCAAGTATATACAGTACTTATCCCATCCATGGCCACTTCATATCCTTCATATTTCTAAAGTCACAAACTGGAGACAAAATGAGACATGGAGCCTTGGTTTTCGACACCAAAGATCCAGCTAGCACTTGCTTTGAAAAGCAATTTGCTTGAAAAGCTGTAGAGCACACAAAAAAGACAACACAAGCACTGTCATCTATTCACAGAGTTAACATGTTAGTGCATGAACAGTTCCTTTTGATCACAGTCCTGGTCTTAAGAGAAGCTTCCAAAAACAGCAGATAATGATCTTCCAATTAAAGGCACATTTTTGCCTTTGAAGAGACATGTTTGCACTCATACATTTTAATTTATGAACAAAGTACACGCTGGCCTCCAGATGTTTTTGGGATGCAACTTATACCATCACCATGGCTATGACTAATTTGGGCTGCACTGCAGTAACTTCTGGAGGGCAACATAATGTCCACCCATTTAAATTGATGTTATTTCCTTTTCTTTTTTAACCAATATGTTTTAAGGGAGCTGCTTATATTGAGTGTCATTAGCCCACTTGAGCTCCCTAGAAACACAAGAGAAAAGTTAATTAAATAAATATTCCCCCATACCTAGCTAACCTTATAATGTGTACTTCTTTCTACTGCTCCAGGATTTCCCATATCTGGGATGAGGGATACATAGCCTTGAGTAGAATTCCCCTCTCAGCTAGCTATGCCAGAAGCACACAAAGGTGCTTTCTGGGTTGAAAGGGTTTTTGCTGGAGGAACTCCGCTCAAGGGACACCCAAATGAGGCTCCTTTCATATCCCTAAGATCTTTTTCCACCAAACTGGTCCTGCCTGAGGCCCCACCCTTCCCTCTCGTCGGGAAGGGATAAAAGAACTGTCGGGCTTCGGCTGGCTGAAGACCGCCACCGCCGCTGCAGCCGCCTGAGGCCCCACCCTTCCCTCTCACCGGGAGGGGATAAAAGAACTGAACTTTACCTTCTCTGGGGCGGAGAGGCCACCACAGCTGTGGGTGCCAGGGCCCCACCAGCGCCAGGGCCCCACCATCACTGGCGCCTCGCCCCGCTCTGGGCCAGCTTAAAAAGGATGCTATGGTGGTGGGAGGTGGGATTTTGTAATCCCTGCCCCCTGGATTTGCCTACGGCCAGGGTGGAGAGGCCACCGCAGTAGGGTTGTATATCACTACAGTATTATTGTTTATGGGCCATTTTTGTAGGATGTGTATTTTATTATTTGTCTGTATACTGTATTATTATATACAGTAATACCTCGGATAACGCTAAGACTTGGTTCCACAAGTCTTGGTGTTATCCGACTTTTAGTGTTATCCGATGCATGTTAAAATCCTATGGGATGGATCGGATAACGTTAAAGCTCCATAGAGATACATTGTAACCGCACAGGCTTTAGCGGTTGTTATCCGATCCATCCCATAGGACCTTAACGTTATTCGATCCAATTATCCTCCTCAGATTACTTAACGTTATGCGATTTTAGCGTTATCTGAGGTAAACGTTATCCGAGGAATTACTATATTGGATATTTTATCAAAGAGCAGGTGGCAGTCGTGGCCAGGAGGGCCTTTGCACAACTTCGTGTGATGTGCCAGTTACCGCCTTTCCTAGACCGGGACTCCTTGCTCATGGTCACACATGCCTTAGTCACCTGCAGACTTGATTATTGTAATGGGCTCTACATGGGGCTGCCCTTGGGGACCATTCGGAGGCTACAGCTGGTCCAGAACGCGGCTGCATGAGTAGTGTTGGGGTGTGGGCATTATGCCCGTGCCTCACCGCTGCTGAGGGAGCTGCACTGGCTCCCAGTTTGCCTCCGGGTGCAATTCAAGGTGCTGGTTATTACCTTTAAAACCCTACATGGTAGTGGACCAGGATACTTAAGAGACCGCATCATCCCAAGGACATCTGTCTGTCCCACTAGAGTGGAATGGAGAGGCTCTCTGGTTGTGCCATTGGCCAGAGAGACGCACCTCTCTGACACTAGAAGGAGGGCCTTCTCTGTGTCTGCTCCGGCCCTATGGAACCTCCTCCCAATAGAACTACGAGAACTACGCCTGCAAACAGAGCTGCTGTCATTCAGGAAAGGACTGAAAACCTGGCTGGCAGGTCAGGTCTGGGGAATGGATCGATCAAGTTCCCCAGCTGGCTGGATGGTTTGACACCCAGTGCCTCCTAGCTACAATGCCTAGCTATAATGCCTAGTTTTTAATGCTAAGTTTTTAAGCTTCTTTTAAAACTTTTAATTTCCGAACTGGTTTTAAATTGTTGTCAATATGCTGTTGTGTTGGGAATCGAGGAGGGCGATAAACAAATTTAAATGAATAAATAAATAAATAAATTATTGTTGTGCACTGTTTTTTGTTGGATGTGTATTGTATAATTCTTGTGCATATTGTATTATTGTATATTTTGTAAGCCGCTCAGAGTCGCTTGTGTGAGTGGGGCAGCATAGAAATCTAAAAATTAAATTAAATTAAAAAATTATCTACTTGCAATTTCTTCCTTTCAAACTGCTAGGTTGGCAGGAGCTGGAATGGAGACAGGGTTCATTCTGTCATGCAATACTAGAGTCTTGAACTGCCAACTTGCCTACCTTCCAGCTAACAAGGTGAGCTTCTTAACCACTGAGCCACCACAGTCCCCCCCAGCTATCTGTGCTATGTAGGGCTGAATGACAGGTGTGTTCCAGCAACATCTAGAGGGCCGCACATTCCTCATTCCTAGATTCTCAGTCTTGTGCACTGTACATTCTCTTGGAAGACAGTTCAATAATCCTATCTCCCCCCCCCCCCCCAAAACCATCATTTTGGAACAACAAATAGTGCATGTTATGCTTCAGCTTGCCAACAGTATAATATTTACTTGTGTCATCTTTCAACGAGCTAATCTAATACATTTTCTTTAAAGTATGTTTGCTTTATAAAAAATGAAATGAAATAGTTTAGATGTTGACAGCACTTTGGGAATGTTTCATGTATGCATTTAAGGATTATCCCATAATGTTAACTTTAATGTCTGAACAAAATTTGAACCTACACACCATTCTTTAAGGAACATTTACATAAGGTATCAACAGCATCAGAAACATCCTCCTATGGTTATGCTACTTCAGACAGAAAGAAAAAATACCTTCAATCTTTCAATCGCTGCAGGCTTTTTCCATATATCTGGTGAATGCTTCATTTTGGCATAATATTCTACCATTTCCTGGGGAAACCAAACACACCATCAGACCTCACAATAAGGTAACATATTTGTTATCAACATATGATGCTTCTCTCCATCCTACTCTCTAGATTATTCATTCAAAAAGAGATTAGAACACAGAGCCACAGATATCAAGGTTTGTGAATATAAGCATATTAAATTCTACAGGCTGGATGAACGATAAAAATAGCACCATTTTTCTCACTGGCTCAAGTGGCTAAGACACTGACTGGGAGGCAGAAGGTCAGCAGTTCAATTCCTGAGTACTGCAGGACGGAATGAGCTCCCATCTTTGTCCCAGCTCCTGCCAACCAAGCAGTTTAAAAGCAAGAAATTGCAAGTAGATAAATAGGGACCACTTCAGTGGGAAGGTAACAGCATTCCGTGCACTCCGGTGTCTAGTCATGCCTGCCACATGACCACAGAAATGTCTGCAGTAGCAGACAGTGCTGGCTCTTCGGCTTTGAAACAGAGATGAACACTGAACCCTAATGATACCACCCGAATGGCAGAAAGTGAGGACTTAAAGAAGCTCCTGATTAGGTTGAAAGAAGAAAGTGCAAAAGCTGGCTTGAGATTCAATATCAAGAAAACCAAGATAATGGCAACAGGCCCTATCAGTCCCTGGAAAATAGATGGGGAAGAAGTAGAAACAGTGACAGATTTTACTTTCTTAGGATCAAAGCTCACTGCAGATGGGGATTGCAGCCATGAAATAAAAAGGCAACTGATTCTTGGGAGGCAAGCGATGAGAAACCTGGGGAACATAGTGAAAGTAGAGACATCACATTGCAAACAAAATTTTGTATAGTCATAGCAATGGTATTCCCGGTGGCAATGTATGGTTGTGAGAGCTGGACCATTAGGAAAGCTGAGCACAGAAGAATAGAGGCCTTTAAGATGTGGTGTTGGAGGAGAGTTTTGAGAGTCCCCTGGACAGCGAGGAGAACAAATAGGTCAATCTTAGAAGAAATCAACCCTGACTGCTCCTTAGAAGGTCAAATTGTTAAGATAAAGCTAAAGTACTTTGGACATCAAATGAGAAGAGGGGATTCGCTTGAGAAAGCCTTGATGCTTGGAAAGGTGGAGGGCAAAAGAAGAAGGGGGTGGCCAAAAATGAGATGGCTAGATGGTATTGTAGACACAATGGGCACAGAGCTGAGTGAGCTGAGGAGGATGGTGGAGGACAGAAGTGCCTGGCACAGTGGTCCATGGGGTCACAAAGGGTCGGAATCGACTGTGCGACTGAACAACAACAACATGTTCACAACCATAACTGAAGCCCTGTAGCTTTCTTCATTCTGAGTTGTGATCATCTTAATGAAACAGAGCAAAACCAAGCTGTATTTCTGCTCATCAAAGGCTCATATGCAGTGAGAGTCTTAATAAATCTCACCTTTTCAGCTGGAAAAACATACTTTTCCATGAACTCCTTCACTTTCTGGAGTACTTCTCTGCCTTCTTTAGACTGCCGGAACAATTCACCCCCACTACAAGGCTGAACGCCAATGGTAAAATGTGATCTAGAAACAAACAAACCAGTTCGGATAGAAATTAAAGACCTAGGCATGCAGATTAAAACAGGGGAAAGACATGTGTGATCTCCCCAAAATATTTTTGCAAATCCGACAAAACCACCCAAGGAGATAAAAAGGCTTATACCTGTACTAGTACTCAAGGAGCTGCAGATTTCAACTTGAGAACTTTTGGCCAATCCCAGAATGAAACTAACTAACTAACTACATGTGCTGATTGTGTACTTCCTGTTTTATTTTTATTTTAATTCATTTCCAGGTTCCATGTGGTACATGGTGGGGTCTAGTGCTGAGAATTTGGTGACCAAACTCACTGAGAGCGATCATCTCTGCATTAAAAGGATAAATACATCCACCAGCAAGTAAGCACATGTGACCTTGTGAGCTGGTTGTTTTCACCCTGCAAGCATAGAATTGCCGAGGAAAAACTAGGAGAAGATGAACTCAGTTTGTTCTGCTGGGGTCCTAAACAGTGGTGGGATTCAGCCGGTACACCCCAGTATGCCTGTACCGGTAGTAGAAATTCCAGCTGGCCCCGCTCATCCAGTTGCCAGAGCCTCAGGACATAGGCCTGCGTCTGCCTCCTGTAACGGTGGCACAACTTCCCCAGGCTTCCTCCATCCAGTTCTTGGAGCCACATAGCCATGCCCACCCAGTCACATGGCCACAATGCCATGCCCACCATGCCACACCCAGAGTAGGTAGTAAAAAAAATTGAATCCCACCACTGGTCCTAAATAATATTTCTTGCCTCTGACTACATGATCCAAGCTATAATTAATTACTTAGTATGGCCAGAAAAAGTCAGATCCTTGAGGTATCTAACCCAACACTGTCAAAAGAGGCAATGATTACCTACAATTCATACAAGACTTTCTTTTCACACTTCGTGGAGATCCATTGTGCTTCCCTATGCATAGAATAACTAGGCTCAACCTTTTCCCTCTTCCAAAATTAGAAGACAATGGCCTAGTCAGGGTGATAATGTGTTAAAAGGCATATATGCATCCCAAATGAACCCAAACTGTGACCACAGCTACACTGGTGCAATTATATTTTAAAATCTTCCAGATAGACTGTTCTTACTTTTTTGCAACCTGCAATCCAGTTACTGCTAAGGGTTTCACCAGCTTGCCAAATTCAGAGCTAGTGTCTGCAGAAGAATTACCCAGGATATATCTGGCATATACACCCTAAGGAACAAAGAGAAATGATCTGTATAGTTGTACTGGCAGCTTGAGGTTGAAATTCCACATGGAACATTTGATTTGGCAAATGTTTTATAGAATTGGTCTTGAAGTATGAAAAGTGCTATGATGTACTTCTTCCATCACAATCCAAATATCCAGAGGACATGTCTCCAAAATACTACAACAATACAGTAAAACCTCGGATAACACTAAAACTTGGTTCCACAAGTCTTGGTGTTATCCGATTTTTAGTGTTATCCGATCCATGTTAAAATCCTATGGGATGCATCGGATAACATTAAAGCTCCATAGAGATACATTGTAACCGCACAGGCTTTAGCGGTTGTTATCCGATCCATCCCATAGATCCTTAACGTTATTCGATCCAGTTCTCCTCCCCAGATTACTTAACGTTATGCGATTTTAGCGTTATCCGATCCAATCGTTATCCGGTGTTTTACTGTATATGTCACCATGCTGTAATGACATTTAGCACAACTCAAACAGCATCCCCTTACTGAGATCACTGCCAACTTATCAATTTTGGAGGGCTCTTACTAGTGATAATAAAAGAGAATGGTCCTTTTATTATTGGCAAAAAGCTTTAGTAACATTACTGAGGATTATGGTCTAGAGTTGTTTTCACCTGAAACTTTAAAAGTGTTAATACAATTGTAAAAATGGATAGTACCTGACTGATTGAAGCAAATTTAAAATATGAAAGAGCAACAAAAAAATTCAGGTTGGAAAAGTTGAGGCTGGTACCCCTGCAGCGAGAATAAATCTTGATCATTTCATCAAATGAAGGAATTCCTATTGGGGGGGGGGGGGGAGAGAGACATAAAATGATATGATCACTTGTTTTTGATATTCAACTATACAGTTCCTTTTTTTAAATACATGCATCAAATATAATCTGAAAAACAGATACTGTATACTAATAACTCTTTTCTCATGGAGCGATATATATACTATCAAGTGATGGGTAGTGCCCAATGCAGTGCTTGCACAAGAATGGCCATATAGGGAACTCTCTCAGCTCCACCATCACTGGAGCCTCGCACTCTATGCTCTCCACAAACACAGTGGACAGTGTGGGGTAGTAGGAGAGAGGAGTAGGCAAGGCATTTCTCTAGAGTCTAGCACCTTAAATGCCACTTTCAATGCAACTAAACCCATCAGATTATGGCAGCTAATCAGGGCTGGGACTTCTTAGAACTCAAATAGGAGATCGGCAGGGAAAACCAGAGATAGCCAAGGAGAAGTGGTTGCCACCCAAATAACAATTTTGGGATAGACAGACCAGTGGTCCAACTCAGTAAAAGGTGATTTCCTTTGTTCCAATATTGCTTTGTAAGCTTGTGCTTGGGTGTTAATTTAGTTATTTTATTTATTTACATTTTTATACCGCCCTTCTCGCCGGGGCGACCCAGGGCGGTTTACAACATCATAAAAGCATAATAAAACCCAGCCCAAACCCATTGTTTAAAACATCAAAATTACAATTATAAAATTTAAAAAGTTTTTAAAATTTATAAAAATCCACAGGTTCCAATGATAATTTAAAAACTTAAAAACTTAAAAACAAAAGATTAAAAAGATTAAAAGACCAGGGGTGAGAGGGAGCTCAAACAAGCCAGCGAGCTGAGGTCATGGTACTGCCAGGACCCCATACCTGTCCCGCCAGCCATGTTTGTAAGTTCTTCCTAAAAGACAGCAAGTCCATCTCAGTTGGTAGGAGGTTCCATAGGGCTGGAGTGGACAGAGAGAAGGCCCTCCTTCTAGTGCCAGAGAGATGTGCCTCTCTGGCCGATGGAACAACTAGAGAGCCTCTCTGGTCCACTCTGGTGGGACGGACAGATGTTCTTGGGGTGATCCGGTCTCTTAAGTATCCTGGCCCACTACCATATAGGTCTTTAAAGGTGATAACCAGCACCTTTAATTGCACCCGGAGGAAAACTGGCAACCAGTGCAGCTCCTGAAGCAGAGCCAAGGCATGTGCATACTGCCCACACCCCAACACCACCCGGGTAGCCGCATTCTGGACCAGTTGAAGCCTCTGGATGGTCATCAAGGGCAGCCCCATGTAGAGCGCATTACAATAATCTAGTATGGACCTTACCCAATATAATTGGCGTTATTTAAAAACTAATTAAACTCATCCACAACACATTTAAATACAAGAAATCTGATGATCAACCTCGCCATCCTATACATCTACACTAGTGTTTCCCAACCTTTGGATTTTGAACTTCAATTCCCAGAATCCTAAATCAATCCACCAAATCACTGATCAGCCAAAGTACTGACTTAGGCTTCTGGGAACTGAAGTCCCCCTGTGGAGCCTGGTTCCCACATTGGGAATCACTGATCTACACATAAACTCAGAAGTAAGTCCCACTGAATGTATTATTATGAATTATGAGCAAATGTGTGCAGGGATTAAAATCCTGTAAATTCCATCCTTCACCTGGTGCCTTCTCTCTCCTCTCAATTTGTAGCATTTATACTCCACTATAACACTGGAAATGTTCTCAAAGCAACTTATCAGCTAAGAAGAAGACAAGAGAGCCTCTGACCTTGAAGTTAACAATCTGAAACAGCCACAACAGAAAATGAAAATTTGAGGCAAAGAAAAGGAACCCTGAAAACTCAAACCTAAGTTTTTGATGTTACAACGGAAAGTGCTGCAACATGGTGAAAAGGCTGTTAAATGTCAACTAGGAACAAAGAAAGCTAGTAAAGATAGGCGTTGTCTTTTTACAGCTTCTTCAAAAGTCAGATTATGCCACTATTTTCCCCTCAAACTTGATGAAAACAAATTGGTCTGTCCGACTCAAACACTACTGTTGCCACTGTAAAAATAATTTGCAGAGCATAACCTGGTTCTATAGTCTTTAGTCAAAAGAACTAAACAAGAGAATGACCCTCAACATCCTCTGAATAGATATGAGCCTCAAGTCTGTTGGTTCAGATTTGATTTATTAGACTTGCATGCCACCCACTCGGCAAAGAGACTCAGGGCGGCCAACAACAATCACAATGTATCACAATAATCCAGAGAGGGCTTTATGGCAAGAACAAACATTCTTGAGGGTACACAAGAGCAAAACCAAATCAGAAGATGGAGGAAGCAGCTTCACTGGATGAGGAACAACATTAAAGACGGATATAGCTGAGGAACCCAATGTCCCCTACATCACTTGAATGACTCTGAATAGGCTGAGGGTTAGAGTGCCTAAATGTAAGAGCAACATGCTCAAGTGTGGCCTGCAGCCAGACAACAACATGCTGTGTGAATATGGAGAGGCACAGAATCCAGCTTATTTACTGGTCTGCCAATTAGTGCCAGAAACATGCATTAATAAGAATTTAGATTTGGCCAACAATAAAGCCAAGAAAATGGCTTCATTTTGGCAGTCCAGGTTTGATCAGGAACTGTCAGGTATCTCTTTATGCAAATAATTGTTTATGCCTAGGCAAAGCATGTTTCTTTAAAAAGAACACAACTTGGACAGAAAGATGGGCACATACCTGCAATGTTGCTTAAATTCTGAAAATTCTTTATGGTCAAACTCGCATGAGTTTTGGGCCAAAGGTAGAAAGAAAGAAAATAAGCAAAGTCTGCCAGAGGGTGCCCAGTAGTGGAAAGTTCCCAGTCCAGAACGGCTATGACTCGAGCCTAGAAACAGAAAATATCTAATCAGTTGCTGTGAAAAAGTATGCATGAACAACTCCCAGCCAGTGAATCCAGTGTAAAGGTCTCCCTTGCTTGAAAGCCAGTCGTACCCGACTCTAGGGTTCAGTGTTCATCTCTGTTTACAGCCAAAGAGCCAGCACTGTCTGTGTCTGCAGATGTTTCCATGGACATGTGGCAGGCACACTTCAATACTAGAGTGCACAGAATGCTGTTTACCTTCCCACCAAAGTGGTCCCTATTTATCTACCGTACTTGCAATTTCTTGCTTTCGAACTGCTAGGTTGGCAGGAGCTGGGACAGATACGGGAGCTCGCTGTGTTGTGCTCCCCTTAGGTCTCGAACTGCTGACTTGCCGACCTTCCAGTTGTCAAGTTCAGTGTCTTAAACACAAATGAGATGAACTAGGCAAAAGTAGACCATCTAGCTCAGCTTTCTGTTCCTACTTGTGGCCAACAGGATGCCTGTGCTAGTGTTAAGTAAACTGTTCCTGCTTGTTGCCCTGGAATTAACAGTCACCTAAAAGTGGCAACTGTATGTATATCTACACTATCATGCTCACTCGCGGATAAGGCCTTGTAGCCCATAACAACAACTCAAACCACATTTGGCTCAGCAAAACAGAGATGGTTAAAAAAGAACCCTTGCAGCACAAAACAGTACTGGGTTTTCCCCCTCTTCATTGTAGATGCACAATTGTCAAGGCAATTCGAATCATAACAATGACTTGGTAAAGTGAGTCACATTTGGGCTGCAACATAAATACAATGCAGGTTTCAGGATCACAACTTTATGAAAAATGTCTAATATTTTTACTTATTTTTATTTCTCCAATTTATATAGCCGCCCAACTCGAAACGACTCTGGGCGGCTCATGACATTAAAATCAAGATAACAGTCTAAAACATTAAAAACCCATTTAAAAACCCAAATAAAAATATTACAACGATTAAAAGAACGAGGGAGTGATATTGCTATATCAGCCAGGAGGTGGGGGGTTACCACATCACCGGTGCCTCACATCTGCTTTACCAGGCAGGTTTTAAGTTCTTTCCTGAAGGGCAGCAACTCCGTTTGGAGTCATAACTCAATTGGCAGGAGGTTCGATAGGGCCGGAGCAGACACAAAGAAGGCCCTCCTTCTGGTGCTAGAGAGGTGAGCGTCTCTAGCAGATGGCACCATAAGAGAGCCTCTCCGGTCTGCTCTGGTGGGACGGACAGATGTTCTCTGGGTGACACAGTCTCTTAAGTTTCCTGGCCCACTACCATGCAGGGCTTTAAAGGTCATTACTAGCACCTTGAATTGCTCCATTCCTCAAAAATAATATAACTGCATTCCTCAAAAATTCCTCGTCAAAGTCACAGTGAGGTGTGAATCATGTCGCAATTTGCATAATTCCTTTTACATTTTCTGGAGCTTTACATCTATGTAGTATAGTCTATATTGTGTCATTTTATGGAAATGTTTTGAGTTAGGTAAATACATTAGACATCTCTATTTATAGCCAAAGAGCCAGCACTGTCTGCATCTACAGATGTTCCCATGGTCATGTGGCCGGCATGGCTAGACACCGCAGTGCACAGAAGGCTGTTACCTTCCCACCAAAGTGGTATCTATTTATCTACTTGCAATTTCTTGTTGTAAAACTACTAGGTTGGCAGGAGCTGGGACAGAAATGGAAGCTCACTGTCGTGCAGCACTCAAGTCTCAAACTGCTGACTTACCGACCTTCCAGTTGTCAGGTTCAGCGTCTTAACCACTAAGTCACCACAATCCCTTGCATTAAGAACCTTAGTTTGATGTTTAAACAAAGTAAGAGGCATGCCTAGAAACATTCTCCTGTTCCTTGAAAAAATTCATTTCTACCTCTTTCTCTTGTCTTGAGCACTGAGGGATCTTACAACAGGTAGGAAGTGACTACTTGCCACTTAAAATCTGTCTGTTTCTTGCCCCATACCGAAATCATAATATCAAAAATGCTACAAGGATAATTGACACGGTCTGCAAGATACCTCTCTCTGATGAAAGATGATGTTATCTAATCTAAAGTCTCCATGAACCAGTTTTTCTTCATAATCATCAGGTGGAATGTTGTTCATTAACCACTCAGCTAATTCATTCATTGCTGGAATCTCAGCATTAGCAGCTGCTTGGTACTGTCTTTTCCATGCAGACACCTAAAAAACAACCCAAAATGGAATTAGCAAGTACAGCAGTAGCATAAAACAGATGGAAGATTGAAACCTGATAAATGAATATTGAGAAAAAAGTGGTTACCGTAAGTCTGTGTGTGGGTGTGTCTTTTTTAATATATATTTTCTGCTGTGTTCCTCATTAAATGCGCAAGGGGTATGATTGTGGCTTGGTGGGTGGAGTTTTACTTTTTATATTGTCTGCTGCAAACTAGGTAAGGGTCACCCTCATTCGAAAACTGGTCGCATCCGATTCTAGGGTTTGGTGCTCATCTCCATTTACAGCCAGAGAGCCAGTGCTGTCTGTGTCTGCAGACATTTAAGTGGACAAGTGAAGGCATGACTAGGCATGGAACACTGTTACCTTCACACCAAAGTGGTACCTGTTTATCTACTTGCAATTTCTTGCTTTCAAACTGCTAGGTTGGCAAGAGCTTGGACAGAGACGGGAGCTCACTCTGTCGTGCAGTACTTGGGTCTTGAACTGCTGACCTGACAACCTTCCTGTCATCAAGTTCAGTGTCTTAACCACTAAGCCACTGCAGTTGGGTGGGTAAGAGAGAGAGTGTGTGTGAATGAATCGCTGAAAGAATGAATAACTTACTTGTTATTATAGTATTTCTAACAGATGGAGAGATGAATGCCCATTAGAACAACAGTCTTCAACAGTAGCCTTTCCTCCCTCCCTCTCTTATACCTACACAAATGTGTGCACATATACACAGACAGACACACACAGTGAGAGAGAGGCTAAAAAGACAATGGAAGTATAGGTTAGGAGTGTGCCTAGGTTTGTTGCACATGCTAAAAGGTAGGGCATGTTTACTGCACTCTCTGCCTCCTTCTCATCAAATGTATTGATATACAAAAGCAAACTCATCTCATTCATTCATGCTATCTTCTTTTCATTCCTCAAATATAATTTTTGCACAGTTTTGTATGCATATATGGCAGTAACCGCTATTTATTTTATCATTCATATAATGACAACTTACAACTTTGAGGCCAAAAGACCATCAAGGTAGTATCCAAATAAACATTAAAACAATGTAAAACAACACAACTATTTTAAACAAGTGGGGGGGGGGGGAATGAAGGACAGAACTATATTCTTCCCTCTAAGAGAGTAAAACCCAACTACCAACCTCATAATTAAAATCACCAATTATCAAGTGGAACTGAAATTTCTTTTCTACGAGGTATGAATAAGCTTATCCATTTTCCAATGCTCTCCAGAATATTAAAAAGCTATGTTTAAATGCCACAAGGTTTGATTATAAAATAAAGTCATTTTTTTCTGCAAGTAACAACCATTCACATCCAAAACATTCTTTGACTGGGACAAAAGATCTTAGGGTTAAGATGAAATACTTACTGTGGATGTCACTGCAGATATTTACCTGTCTCTTACAGAAACCTGGTCCTCGTCCATAATCTTGAAGCCCCAATGACTTCACATCCAATGAGTGTAGCCGAGCCAGAGTTTCTATTAGTGCCACATACAAGGCTGATCTTTCTGCTGGACTTACGTCAGGCAATGCCATGTTTCGAAAAATACGACCCTAAGAATATCATACGTTGAATATTAGATGGGAGAGAAGTAAGAGAGATGAATGTTTTACTTCAATGATGAAAAATGCCACCATCAATTATGAGGCCAGTTATTTATTTGCATCCTTGGGGTTGGATCCAAACTACTCTTCTACATGCAGGTTTTCTTTCATCGACAGCAGGGGTGGCCATCCTACGGCCTGCGGCCCAAACCCGATCTGTGGCACCATTTCACCAATTCATGTGGCCTGCCACTGCCCTCTCCACTACCGGAAGTGGAAGCATTTACAACAGCCATAAAATGCACCCAGGCATGCGTAAACACACCCGCGCCTGCTGTAAATGCACACACATTTACAACAGCGGTGGCAGTGATGGGATGTAACAGGTTCTCACCAGTTCGCCAGAACCGGTAGTAACTTTTCTCAGTGTCCCAGAGAATCGGTAGCAGCTTTTGGGGGGAACCACCTTCGGGGCTTACCTTTTCACTGGTTCCCCCACTGTGCATGCACACCTACAGTGCTTGGCGTGTATGCACAGCCTCCTTGCTGTCCTCCCAAGCAGGAAGGAGGAAGAGAAGCTGCTAGCCTGAAGCTCCCTATAGCCTGTACCCCAGGGTAAGTAACTCACCTTTGGATGTGGTGTATCTGTGTGTATTTTAATGTGTATTTAATACCTTTAGCTATATTGACATACTACCACAGTACCATAAATACAGATTTATGTTTGGGGTGGGTGGGTGGGTGTATTTTAATGTAATTTTTATTTTATTTATTTTATTTATTTACGGGTTTGTGTTGTGGGTGGGTGGGTTGAGGTGTGTGTGTGTGTGTGTGTGTGTGTGCTTATTTTTAATTTATTTTATTATTATCTTTAAAAAAAATTCTTTGGCCCCGCCCACATCATGACATCATGACGTTAGCTCCGCCCACACTGTGATGACGTCACGGTGGGGTAGTAAATTTTTTGACATCCCACCACTGAGCGGTGGACACATTTTACGGCAGCGTGTACAACGGGAGGAACCACGTGACTGGTCCGCTCAGCTGTCCGGGGAACGGTGTGAAAAGGTTGGGAACTTCTGAGCTATAGAACCAACTAAAAGTTCCCAATAGAGGAAAGGGTTGTGACTTTTCACCACACTCCACTTCAGGCCCCAAGTGCTACCCCCTGTGTTGTTCTAGCAGGGCTAGTATAACATAAACATTCTGGTTGATTAAAAAAAAAGCACCACAGCTTAAAATAAATCAAAACTTTCTAAAAAGGAGTGATGAATTTGTGGGTCCACACATGTTATTTGACTAGAGTTTCCATTATCCTTATGCATTTGCCATGCTGGCTGGATTTAAAGAAAATATGAGCCCAACCTCCTCTGGCAGGTCACAATTCCCCACTACTTTTTAAAAATATTGCACGATGGGTTAGCATCTGAACCAAAATTCATTCATAAGAAATCTGAATGAAATATAATCAAAGCTATTGCAGACAAAGTACTTACCTGTACATGTTGCATCACATAGAACTCTGTTCCAATCACAGAACTATCATTGCAGTATAAAAGGGGTTCAGGAACAGGAAATCCAGCTGCAAACAAGGCTTTCTGAACCTGATATTCCCTTTCAATCTAAAAGAGATAAGAGAAGATTCACGCGAAGATTAAGATAAATATCTGGCTGTGATCCACAGAAAATTGTATGGTAACTCTTTTTAATACAGTAGAATGTAAGGATTCAACAATGATTTATCAAGACCATTTGTTCTTCCTTTGTGGTGCTTGGTGCCGAATGAAAGCAGATTACCAGAGTTTCTGTCTACATTTACTCAACCGATCAATCAAACTATCAAACTTTATTATGGCCTAAGACTAGCATAGTACAGCAAAAAGAACAGAAGTTAAAATGAAGATAAAAATATATCAAGAAACAGAAGTTAAAGAGTCCCCTGGACAGCGAGGAGAACAAATAGGTCAATCTTAGAAGAAATCAACCCTGACTGCGCCTTAGAAGATCAAACAGTAAAGATGAAGCTAAAGTACTTTGGACATCAAATGAGAAGAGAAGATTCGCTTGAGAAAGCCTTGATGCTGGGAAAGGTGGAGGGCAAAAGAAGAAAGGGGGTGGCCAAAAATGAGATGGCTAGATGGTATTGTAGACACAATGGGCACAGAGCTGAGTGAGTTGAGGAGGATGGTGGAGGACAGAAGTGCCTGGCAGACAGTGGTCCATGGGGTCGCAAAGGGTCGGAATCGACTGTGCGACTAAACAACAAAAAAAAAATTTTTTTTAAAGGAGCATTTCTGCTCAGAGTTAGGGAGTAAAAGCAAAAAGCAAAGCAATTGCTCTTATATAGTAAAATTACTATTTAAAATAATAGTGTTACAACTATTACTAAGGAGGGGCCAATGTGGCTGAAAGCTAACAGCTCAATCCACCAGCTCCTGCTACCCCCAGGCCCAAAACATGCCAGCCAAGGTCAAAACTCCACCCAGGGGTAAGAAAAGACATTGGAAAGGACCCTGATGTGACCCCCCCCCCCCAGAGAAGGAGCACCAAGAAAGAAGAAAAGAGAGGGAAAGCAGATCAGATTGGAAGCAATTTTCCAACCTACAAACCAACAGATATCTAGAGAAGTAAGTAATAAATATTTTACTCTTATCACTACCCTGCCACCAGAAACAATCCAGAATGAGAAAGAAACCTCACCAGGGGAATATTCGCCCACCAGCACAGGGAAATCTGTACAACAGCCATAGCGGGAAATTATGAGAAAACAACTGCGAGATGCATGCCTTACATTTACTCAGAAAATGCCCCTTTTCTTCTCCTTAACAAATGAACAGATTTCAAAGAAATGGTTCAAAAATATTTCAAAAGGTTGAATAAATGTTTTAAAATGATATCTGTGTTGGATTTCCATTGGTTTTAGTAAATCAGAACTCTAATTTTTTTTATTTGTTATAAATCATCTTTTATTATTTTATAGACCACATAAACAGAGAAAACAAAATAGAACAAACATACAAGTACATTCACCCAGTCCTTAAACCCATCCCTGTGCTGTACAAAGTGAAATTTTTATCTGTTACATTGTTGTAATTTTTCTTATGCATTTTTAAGGTTTTAACCTGTGATTTTAATCTATGATGTAAGCCGCCCAGAGTCGGGTCTACCAGATTGGGGCGGGATAGTAAATATGAGTAAATAAATAAATAATAAATAAAATAAATTTGCTTATTCTGTCTTATTAATATACCATTATCTTCTTTTACTTTTCCCAAAATTTACACGCTTCCTGACACGGCTTAACTCCATCCTTGTTTGTCAATCCAGACATAACAAAGGGCTTCCATATTTCCCAAACCTTATTTTTATAGTCATTCCTTTCTTATCTTCAGTTCTGTCGTTAACTTGTCATTTAGTGCCAAGCGCTAAATGTTTCTGTACCATCTACCTTTACTTATTACGAATTTTTCCTTCCATTCAGCAGCAATCAATTGCCTTGCCACCGATAACAATATAACTATCAGCTCTTTCTTATTATTATTAACCTTAATATCATCAACCTCCCCTAACAATAGTTTTTGGACTTAATCTGACCGTAACCTCCATAATTTCCCCCAATTCCCCTTCTATCAATTTCTAGAATTTATTCACATATTCATATCCCAATGACATATTTAGCTGCTCACTTTGGCAGCATGTATACTAAAACTGGAACGATACAGAGAACTCTAATTTAAAGCTTCTGAGTAAAGCACTCTGCAGTTAAAAGGCTTGCTCCATAGATAATCCACAACAGAAACCTGCTATCTTTTGCAACAATTCTTTCAAAAATATTGAAGAAACCCTTATTGGATTTTTGTTTATTCATGTTAACAGTTCAGAGATAAACTAAAGGCTCCAGCCCCAAGATGCTCTTGCTATTAAAAATCCACCCCAGTGCAAAGAGAAACAAAAGAAACAAAACATCTAAAATAGATAGGTTTCAAAATACTGTAAACAAAAAAAAAAAAACCAGAAAGCCTGGCATCCCATCAATTTGCCGCTGTTGTGCCATCTGCATAGTGAAAAGAATACCAATACAGTAAAACCCTCGGGTTAATCTGTTCTGCAGGGTTTTCCTTACAGCAAAAATTCCTTATCGCAAAATGCCCATAGGAATGCATTGCACAGTTTCCCATAGGAATGCACTGAAAACAAAAATTCTGTAAAGTGAAGCATGGTTTTCCATGAATTGAAAACCAAAAAACAACAAAAAAAAAAAAACCCCATTCCGAAAATTCTGTAAGCCGAGGCATTATTTTCAATTGTTTTCTTTCCATAAGTCAAGTTTTCTGTTACCCGAAGCATCCGTAACCCAGGATTCCACTGTATCTCCAGCACACATTTGGGTTCCTATAAATGGATGAGCCCTAAAATATTGGCTTCCACTAGATTTCAGCAAAAAGTGCAGTAGAATAATATGTTCAGTTTACATCAGAACTTACTAATCAGACCAATAGAGAAAACGTCCAGGTGAGCAGACTTAGTAAAACTACTGCTTTAAGATTGCAATCCTATACTCAGAAGTTTTCTGGAAGTAAGACTCACTGAAATTGCTTGTAAAATAAATCTGTGTTATAATACAGAAGAGATACAATTTCATGTCTATGTGTTCAGAATTCTTTCAAGAACTGCCATGAAGATATAAAGAATTAATGATATTTTTAGCAAAATGATATACACTACTGCTGAGGACAACAGTGTATCCCAAAGAAATCCAATGCACAACAGTATTTTCTAGAGGAATTGTCACAACCATGCTGTACCTTGTGGGCTCGAGGCAGAAGAGGACCATGGGGCTTCTTCCTGAGCACGTAGGTCCTCAAGCCTTTTTTCAAGTAGAAGGTTGGGTTTGACTGTCCTGAGCTATGAAAGCAAAGATACATATTACCAATAAAAGATATGGGTCAGAGAGAGGTAAATACTGCACAGCTTAAGTTCTACTTTAGTTCATGTGGAAATTTTTCACAGACATTTTATGTACAGGCATATCAGAAAACAAAACAAAATAAACAAAATAAAATAAAAATAAAATAAAAAACACTGTAGCACTTTAAAGACTAACTGCTTTTTATATACAGTTTTATGTACAGTACTGCATTTTATGTACACTTGTACCTCACTTAAAGAGCATAATGCATTCCACTGGATTGTTCTTTAAGCGAGTTTGCTCTTTAAGCGAAACACCATTGTAAGTGACCAATTGTGACTTCTGGTGGGAGGGGGGATTGCGAACCCCGATTTATTTGTTAAGCGAGTTTTTGGTGGGTTTTATTTGTTAGGCGAAGCGAACATTCAGAGAAAATTCTGCCCTTTAAGCCAGTTACTCTCTAAGCAAAGCGCTCTTTATGCAAGGTTTTACTGTATTTTATATATTCACATTTACCTAACAAAGAATAATCTTTATATAACAAACCAGATTCAAATTAAATCGCCTCCCCCCCAAAAAAGAGATGAACACCAATGCTGAATAAAAGAAAAGCAAAAATAAAACAGTCACACTTATATACCGCCCCATAGCGCTTAGTACACTTGCTGGGTGGTTCACAAGTTTATTCGCATTTTGCCCCCAATAGGCTGGGTACTCATTTTACTGATCTCAGAAAGATGGAAGGCTGAGCCAACCTGGAGTCCTAGTCAGGATCGAACTGACAACCTTTTGGTTGCAGTACGGCACTTTAACCACTGCAGCACCAGTGTTACCAAAACAATATGAAGCCACTGAAACATTCACCCATCTCCAGATAGAGACCATAACAAATCACCTGACTAGTCACATGCTGGTTCTAGGTTAGGACGTACAGTCTTCAGTCTGGAGACTGCTTAAGTGCCTTAAGATCTAAAACCCCAAACTCCCACAAATTTACTATACAAATTGCAGCAAAGCAAGAGAAGTCCGCATCAGGTTTTCAGGGAAGAGAAGACCCTTTGTTCCTCTCCCCAGATATCCTTAATATCTTATGCTGGGATGGAAATGGAGTGAAGACCCTCCATTACCTCCTAAAAAGGAAAGCAGGCTGCTGGAACATGTATCTGTATGTAGACCCAGAGGCAACATCATACAGGACTGTCATGGCTAAAAAGACTGTGCAGCTGACCCTAATTGTAGGGTGGGGGAAAAATTCTAGGAAGAGGAGCCAGAAAATCTTCTTTCAACTATCTGTGGTCTTAGGTCAGAGGATGAACCCAAATCCCCAACATTATTGGTCACATTAAAGTTGAATATCCTGTACTCATCTTGTTCATAACGAGAGGTGTCAAAACAATGTAACCAAGCAATGCATTTGATATGAGATAAAAATTAGAGAAGTAAAGGTCACCCTTGCTCAAAAGCCTCTATGGTCCAGTGTCCATCTCCATCTACAGCCCAAGTCTACTGTCCATGCCTCCAGATGTTTCTGTGGACATGTGGCAGGCATGACTAGACACCGGAACGCTGTTTACCTTCCCCCGGAAGGGGTACCTATTTATCTACTTGCAATTTCTTGCTTTTGAACTGCTAGGTTGGCAGGAGCTGGGACAAAGACAGGAGCTCACTCCATCATTCAGCACTCAGATCTCAAACTGTTGCCTTGCTGACATTCCAGTCATCAAGTTCAGCGTCTTAACCACTAAGTCACCACAGTCCAGAGAAGTGAAAATGAAAAATAATTTGATTCCTCAGTACATTTTATTGTGTTGATACACTGTGGCAGAATATCCTACCACTGATCAACATATGCACAGTTTGAATATTGATATCAGTATTTATAACCACCCCAAATCTGCATTCATAACCTCTCGCTAGTGACTTATAAACAGAATCCTTGCCAGCGAGTCTCCAGGTTAATATGGCACAGATCCTGCTGACATTGGCATTCCACCTTTGGAACTGTGCAGGGGATTGGTTACATTCAGGCAGTTAAAACCACATAATTTGATTGCACAGTTGATCATGTGATTCACATTACAACTATTACACAGCTCACCTGAAGAAGTTCTTTACAAATATCACTTCTGCCTCCGAATGATTTTCCCTACTGCTTGCTTAACTTCAAGTTACACTTGGAGAACTGTGAAATAGGATTTCTCTTTCAAAATGAAGGCATCTAGCACACCTAGATCATTTTATTACAAAGTTCAATACACGCAAATGGTTTTCTTAATAAAATCAACACATATTTAAGTGAAAATTCTGCCATTGGCATTTAAGGTGTGTACCATTATGACTTGAGAGTTTTCCCACTGAATCTATGAAATTTCAGGCTTCTCATCTCTTACTAAAGAGCAAGACAAAGAGAGCTTGGTAACAAACTGAAAAGTCTCTGTGTTCTCTGTAATTAATTTCTAAAACTTATCTCTTTCCCTGAAAGGGATAATCAAAAACAATACATACAGGATGTTAGCTGGCTATGTGTCCATTAAAGCTTATGCTGTAACAAATGTGTCATTCTTAGAGACGCCATATCACTCTGATATTTGTTCCTGAGTTTGTAAAAATGTTAACAAACTAATTAGTTAATAGTAAATCTCTTTTGCTGTACTTTGCACCATCATCTTCCCCCTCCCTTTTCTGGATTAGATATAATGTAACCCAAACAAGCAAATCAGTATAAAGTTTGGACACTTCTGTAGCATTTGAGTTTTTCCTGTAAAAGTTATTGCTCAGTTTTGGAGTTCTGTGTTTGTGCATTTCCCTTACGAAATAGCACAACTACCTGTATCTCTACTTTTTAAAAATAAATCGTTTGCTTGGCATTGTTTTGATGCAACAATTAATGTCTGCCAGCGGCTAAGATGCTGACTGGCAGGCGGGAGGTCAGCAGTTTGATTCCTAAGTTCTGCAGAATGGAATGAGCTCCCGTCTTTGTCCCAGCTCCTGCCAACCTAGCAGTTTGAAAGTAAGAAATTGCAAGTAGATAAATAGGGACCACTTTGGTGGGAAGGTAAACCAGGGCCGTAGCCAGGATTCTAGATTTGGGGGTGGGACAAAAAAAAATTAAGGAAGGGCTACAATGTCACACACACATATATAACATAGGCATTCCAGGATGGGTTGGGGTGCAGACTGTTAGCTCAGGAGGGTTTGGGAGGGCACTCTGGCTACAGCCCTGAGGTAAACAGCATTCCGTGCACTCCTGTGTCTAGTCATGCCTGCCACATGACCATGGAAACATCTGCAGACGCAGACAGCGCTGGCTCTTTAGTTTTGAAACAGAGATGAGTTGGATATGACTGGCTTTTGAGCAAGGGAAACCTTTACCTAGTTCCTTCTCAATGCTGAGAAGGAGATAAACACGACAAGTTTAACTCTCTGTACTTCTTATAATTCCCTATTACTGTAGTTTATTCTTCATATCCAAGCATCCCTGATCAAACCATCTGTCTTTTAATGAATCCAAAGTGACTGTGTAACTCCCTCTCGCTCTACACTTGATCTTCACACCAGATCTGACGGGTTCATGGCCATGGCAAGAACTTGAACCTCATTCCCCCAAATTCCCATTCATCTACAACATATGGATGGAGATTCTCCACAGTAGGGCCAACCCAAGAGGTTTTGTTGCCTAAGACTAGGTAACAAATATGTAGTATTTCAACACTCCCAACCAAAGCAAAAGGCAAAACAAATGCCGGATTTACCTCTTCCCAACACTGGCATTAAAAATTTATTTATTTATTTAATTTATTTTACAGACTTATATGCCGCCTTCCTCAAAGAGACTCAGGGTGGCTAACAAAAGCTTTAAAAGATACATAAAAACACAATTATAAAATCCAATTTAAAAATGATTAAAAGATTAAAAATTAAAAATTCATACAATGAGAGGGAGGGAGGGGTCAAATGAGCCAACAAGCCGATGCAACTGTATGACCCATACCTGTCCTGCCCGCCAGGTCTTGACCCCCTTCCTAAAGGGCAGCAACTCCGACTGGAGACGTAGCTCAATTGGCAGGAGGTTCCATAGGGGTGGGGCAGACACGGAGAAGACCCTCCTAGTGCTAGAGAGGTGTGCCTCGATGGTACAACCAGAACGCCTCTCCGGTCCGTCCTGGTGGGACGGACAGATGTTCTTAGGGTGATGTGGTCTCTTAGGTATCCTATATTATCACAACGTACACAAACAACTGGACTTCCATTAACACCCCAAAGCTGTTGCCAGTGATGATCAACTTAATAATGAGAGGGATGGCCCTATGTGCCCCCAGCTCAGAAGCGTAGCGTGCCTTGGCGGGGCCCCGTATAAAAATTTGTTTGGGGGCCCTTAGGAAGGGTAAAGATTTGTTTTGCTTATGCACGTTGGGGGCCCCCGTGGCCCGGGCCCCCCATATAATTGATACGGCAGATACGGCGGTAGCTATGCCCCTGCCCCAGCTGTACCATTGCAATCTGAGGAGTCCTCTCTCTTTTCAAGCTTCAAAGCAGGGGTGCCCAAACTATGACCTGGGGGCCAGAACCGGCCCCTGATGGCAATTCATCTGACCCACGAAGCCCTCATCACTCCTGGAAGCGGAAGTAAAACATGCCTGTATGGGCGTATTTTACTTCCACTTCGAGGAGCAGTGAGGACTTCGTGGGCCAGATTTGGGGGCCAGATCCAGCCCGCAGGCCATAGTGACCGACTTCCTGAATCATATGACCGGTTTGCGGCCCGAAAAGTTTGGGCACGCCTACTTCAAAGCGTTTGGAGGGGGTGCCTTGGACTAGCCTGGCGCCCACAGGTGGCCCTCGCCTTACCTGTACTGCCTGACGATCAGCGCTTCCGAGGACTGCGGAGGGAAGCCCGGCAGGCGCGGGCGGAGGTAGCGCTCCAGCGCGCCTTGGTCGAACCTGTGCCTGGCCTTCACTTCGCTCGTATCAGGCTCGACGTCCATCTTTCAGCCGTCTCCCCTCTTGCCAAGCCGCCCCTGGACGAGTTGCCTAAACCAAGGCAAAGTTTGCAGCTCCGATGAGAACCGCCCGCCACGGCGAGGACGGTCTCCTCCCACTTCGAGGGGTGGGGAAGGGAGAGACACGACGGGAAGGGAGCTACGGCAGCCTCCTGAATCGGGAATCGCCCTCTTAAGCAAACGGCGTAGTGTTTTTGGAAGGCGTTTAAGGAGACGCTGTCGCCTCTTCGGACCCTGGAGGTTGGTTTTTCTGGCCTGAGTTGAAGGATTTGGACACCTGGCGGCGCTCCCAATCTTTTCCTTTTCTTCTTCTTTTTCTTCTGCCGTATCCGATTCCGAATATTGGCGATCATCATGGCGATCAGCGAATATATCCTGTGGATATAATGCAGTGGTCTTCCCCAACCTTCCACATCGCATACCACTGATCCAGCTCACTTTCTGGTCCTGAGCCCTTTTGGCTTGCAAAAGTGCTCATTAGCCCCAGGCCAGTATTGATGAAACTGGTGCCCTCCATCAAGATGGATTCAAGTGGGATTTAATCCACTCGGGGACCATCACCCTTCCCTACGGACTTAGCCAAGGATGCTAGTCATCAGGGTTGCCGGGTTAGTTAACGCCGCCTACTCAGCGTTGAGTTGGTGACAGTAGGGTCTACTGTATTATCATAGCAGGATAACCTGGCCAGACTTATTTGCCCAATGCAAACTCGGCCATCTGGGGACATGGAGCGGAGACAGTTGGAGTAACTGTTAGTAAAAGTCTTCTTTCCTTGAAAAACAGTCATGTCCACCTCTATGGTCGGATACAGACATTTCCATGGTCATGTGGCAGCCATGACCAGCTACCTGAGTGCACGGAATGCTGATATCTTTCCTGCCCAAGTGGTCCCTATTTATCTACTTGTGATTCCTTGCTTTCGACCTGCTAGGTTGGCAGGAGCGGGGACAGAGACTGGGAGCTCTGTTGTGCAGCACTTCTTGGGTCTCAAACCTGCCGACCTTCCAGTGGTTAAATTCAGCATCTTAAGACACACTGCAGTACCTTCTGTAGACGTTTTCAGGGCGGAAGGTAGGCTATTCTGCACTGGGGTGGGGTAATTGTTTCTACTCACATGTTTAAGATGAAAATAAAAAGACTTTGGAAGACCTTTTGACAATATTTCCTAGAAAAGATGCATAGGACGAAGTTGACTGCAGACTGCCGCTGTAAAGTCCTGAACCTTCAAAAACCCCATAGTTTGTGTGTTGTGGTATGTGGGCAGCGATGGAATCTAGAATTAGCCTATGGTTTTGGCTGAATCCCACATAAATGCCATAAAGTCTATGAGGATTCATTGATTGGCTCATATTTCTTGAGCCACTGCGAAGCCATGCAATAAAGGACACTTGATTTGTGTTGCAATCTATAGGTAGAAATGGGATTTATGATTTAACAATGGTTTGGGTTGTGGCTTACATAAAAGTTATGTGGATCCATGTATCATATTAATGTTTTTGCATCACTACAAAGCCATGTGCCAAATGTCTTGTAACTTTATTGTAGTCTGTGGTTGCAGATGAGACCCATGAATAGATGGTGGCTTCTTGTAGGTCCCACATAAAAAGCAAGTGGATCCATGAGGATCTGATTATTGTACAGAATCTTTGTTTTAGCGGCACTGCGATGCCATGTACACAATGACATTTTTGTTGCTTGCTTTTGGGGGGCGGGCGGGAGACTTTGGTGTCAGGCACTGTCCCAACTGTGGTGACTTAGTGGTTAAGACACTGAACTTGATGACTGGAAGGTTGGCAGATCAGCAGTTTGAGACCTGAGTGCTATGTGATGCAGTGCGCTCCCATCATCTGTCCCAGCTCCTGCTGTTGATAAATAGATGCTGCTTCAGCAGGAAACGTAAGAGCATTCCATACATACTAGCGCAGTGGTGGTGAACCTATGGCATGCATGCCAGAGGTGTTACTCGTAGCCCTCTCTGTGGGCACCCGTGCAGTCACCCCAGCACAGAATTTGCCCTGCCCTTCTACCCAGCAGCCCAATGGGAGCGCTTCTTCCCTCCCAGCACAGAGTTCACCCTGCCCCTCTGCCCAGCAGCCCAATGGGAGCAGTTCCTCCCTCCCCTCAGCACAGAGTTTGCCCCACCCCTCTGCTCAACAGCCCAATGGGACTGTTCCCTCAGCACAGAGTTTGCCCCTCCCCTCTGCCCAGTAGCCCAATGGAAGCATTTCCTTCCTCCCATGTTGCTGTGTTGGCACTTTGCGATAAATAAGTGGGTTTTGGGTTTTAAGTTTGAACACTCCATCTCTAAAAGGTTTACCACCACTGTTCTAGCATCTAGTCATGCCTGCCACTTGACCCTGGAAACGTCTACAGACGCATATAACGCTGGCAATTTGGCTGTGAAAGGAGATGAACACCTAGAATCGGACACGACTGGCTTTCGAGCAAGGGAGACCTTTGCCGTCCCTATTATTATTATTATTATTATTATTATTATTATTATTATTATTATTATTATTATTATTATTATTATTATTATTATTATTATTATTATTATTATTATTATTGTCGTCGTCGTCGTCGTCGTCGTCGTCGTCGTCGTCGTCGTCGTCGTCGTCGTCGTCGTTAGTCAAAATCTATTCGAATGTTCAATAACATTTACTAACATGCTGGATCGCATGTTGGGTGGCTGATCGGTTGAGGCAGCCATCCTCTGCTCTTACCCCCTTACTCCTGTCCTTGTCTCCTTTCATAATCTTTGTGATTTTTAACTGAAGATGTTTAATTATTTTTTATTTTATTTTTTAGCTGATCTTTTAATATTGTATTAATTTATATTGTTTAACTGCTGTTAGGGAATTGAATTTTGACTGGTGGTTTTTAATATGTATTTTTAAACCTGTTATGTAAGCCGCCCAGAGTTGGGGTTTCTCGGGGCGCGATAATAAGTTAGAATAATAAATAAATAAATAAATAAACTTTCAAGTGGCGTCTCGTTGCCCATAGCAACCGGAACTCTTCTTCCTGGCGCCGGAGGATGGAGGACGGATTTGCGAGTTACTCCAGGAAGCTCTGGGACGGGAGACGTGTCTTTGGTGGAGCTACGGGGAGTGGACCGGCTCGTTGGAGAGACGCGGGGTGGTGGGATCGCCTCGACCGGAGCTGTCGTTTCGGGAAACGGGCCATGGCTGCCTCTGCGAAGGAAGTGGAGCGGCTACGGCGCCGCATCCAAGAACTGGAGAAAGAGCTTGCGCGGCAGAGGAGGGGCGATGGTGGTGGCGTCCCGCGAGCCCGGATCGAGCAGATGAGCCCGGAGGTGACGGACTCCAACCCCTATAGGTGAGTTGGGGGGGGGGGGAGACGTGCAAGAGGAAACTGTGTAAACGGGGTTGGTTGTGCTTCAGTCTTTTGGGGTGGGGTGGGGGAGTCCAATCTCAATCCCATTTGGATTCAGCACCTCTTCAGCATCTATTGTCCGCTCCAGATGTTGTGGTTTTTCCCCCCATGTACATTATGAAATGGAGCTTAATGGGGTTTTAACGGGCTTCTTTTATGTTGCTTTACTGGCGGGACTTGCAGTGGCTCAAGTGGCTAAGACGCAGACTGGAAGGCGGGAGGTCAGCAGTTGGATCCCCGAGTACTGCAGGGTGGAATGAGCTCCCGTCTTTGTCCCAGCTCCTGCCAACCCGGCAGTTCGAAAGCAAGACACTGCAAGTAGATAAATAGGGACCACTTCGGTGGGAAGGTAAACAGAGTTCCGTACACTCCAGTGTTTAGTCATGCTTGCCACAGGACCACGGAAACGTCTGCAGAAGCAGACAGCGGTCTCTTTGGCTATTAAACAGAGATGAGCACTGAACCCTAGAGTCGGATACTAATGGCTTTTGAGCAAGGGTGACCTTTACCTATAGATCATTGGGATTTTTATTGTGGTTTTGTTGTTGTTTTATTTCTGTTAGATAACTGGCTGTGGTGCAGTTATGTTGCAAGAAAGAGAGAGCAGAAATCCATCAGGCTAATTTATGTGGATGGGGAGGATGGGATGTAAGAGTGATAATCAAGGGGACATTGATAATATGCAGCTGTTGCAGAGGAAAAGCAAGGGGAGAAAAGACCATGCCTAACTTTGTCTCTGCTCTCATAATGCCTTTGGGGTAGCTCACAGAATGGTCTCTCCCATGAATTATGAGAGCAAGCTCTCTTAAGCAGATCTGACTACAGTTTCCATTACTCTTGGCCAGCTGGCTAAATTGTCTGAAACTAATGGGAGTTTTAATCCTGAGGGTTTTTAAGTTTTCATGGCTTAGTGGGAGTTTCCAAGTGGATTACATCCCACTTGAATCCATCTTGATGGAGGGCAGCAGCTTCATCAATACTACCCTGGGTCTGAGGAGGGCCTTGTGTACCAAAAGGGCTCAGGACCAGAATGTGATTTGCAGAACTACACCCGTGGTACGGGTATCACGCTGCGATGTGGAAGGCAAACAGAAGGCCACTGTGTTATATTGTTCCCAAGATAGTCTTCGTGGCTTATCACCAATATTTGGAATGAGATATGGCACAAGAAAAAGTGGAAGTTTGATTCCCCACTGTGTCTTCATGAGAATTGTTAGCCAGTGCAGTCGTGTAAGGTTTGCAGTCCTAGGACGTTCCCAGAAGAAGGGAATGTAAATCATTTCTGATTTCTAGAAAGCCAGGAAAGGGTTACCATAGGTCAGAATTGATGGCTCACTGTTATAAATATTCACCACCCTCAGATGAAGGTTGGAACCAAGCAGATAGGCGTGGTAGGGAGATTGATTCGTCACTTTTGTGGGGGTGGGGGACGATAGGGACTGGCATTTTTGGGTGGTTTTTTTTTTTTTTGTATTTAATTATTATAATTGGTCCGGTCGGGACCTTTTAAAATTTTCCAATCCATTCCTATAGGAAAACATGCTTTGTTTTGTTTTACTATACAGTTTTACTATACAGGTTTTACTATACAGTGGTACCTCACTTAAAGAGCATAATGTGTTCCATGGGTTTGCTCTTTAAGTGAAACACCATTGTAAGTGACCAATTGTGACTTCTGGCAAGCGGGATTGCGAACCCCGATTTATTTGTTAGGCGAGGTTTTGGTTGGTTTTATTTGTTAAGTGAAGCAAACATTCAGAGAAAATTCTGCTCTTTAAGCGAGTTACTCTTTAAGTGAGGCGCTCTTTATGCGAGGTTTGACTTGTACTAAGTTGGCAGGAGCTGGGATAGACGATGGGAGCTCACTCTGTTGTGCAGCAGTCAGGTCTTGAACTGCTGTCCTGCCAACCTTCTGGTCATCAAGCTCAGTGTCTTAACTACTAAGCCATAGATAATGCTCACATTTCCCCCACTCCTACCTCAATTCAATAAAATATAATGAAATATAGGGAGCTGTAATACACCAGCTTAGACTTTCAGTTAATGAGTAGAATCCTACTGGATAATTTGCAAGTGGCTAAGTGATGAGATGCCAGCGTGCATTGTGATCACATGTCTGTTCACAGACCCAGTTGCAGCGTTGACATGTACCTTGCCCCTTTGTTGGTTAGCTACAGTTAGCTTGTCAAGCCGCACAAACCTTATGCAAACACCAGTAGGATTCTGGCAAATCTATCCCAGTCTTATCTACAGTGCTGCCTGTTCCTTGAGCTCTTAGACAGGGATGTTTCTGATCACTTACTGCATCTGAATACCTTTAGGGCTGGAGTTCATGTGCTCCCATATCTGTTTCTGTGGGAATAATATAACTGACGGTGATTGATTCCCACTAATGTGTTTGTTTGTTTAAAACAGGGATTCTCAACCTGTGGCCCATGGGCCGGATGTGGCCCATGGCACCATTTTATATGGTTCACCTCCACCACACCAGGAAGTGCCATGTGGTGGAGAAAAGTCACAATGGCTGTCCGGCCACCGAAGCTATCTGAGGAAACATGACCTGGCCCCTGGCTTTAGAAGGTTGAGAACTCCTGGTTTAAAACATTTTACTGTGCATTTCCCCTTAAAAGAATGCCAGCCAACAAAGAAACAGTTGTGGCAATTGGGTACTAAAGAAAATAATGATTTTACCTAAGAATTGCTGGTTACGCTTCTTATTGATAAAGTGGTGCTGAATCGGAGACTGGACAAAATATTTCCTTGACAAAGTCTTTTCTTCTCTCCCCGCTTCTAGTCGCCTGATGGCACTGAAAAGAATGGGAATTGTGAAAGATTATGAGGTGGGCTCCTGTTTCTTGCACACGTTTCCCTTCATGTTGTAACCTCGTGGCACAGAGCACTTATACCAGCATTGGTTTCTTGTCACAGAAAATACGCTCCTTTACGGTCGCTGTGGTGGGTGTTGGTGGAGTTGGCAGCGTGACGGCCGAGATGCTAACTAGATGTGGCATTGGTAAGGTAATATACATTTCCTCATTATAATGTTGCGATGGGAGTTCACAACTCAGGCAAAGGCAAATTTTTATTTGTTAGTCGGGTGTTTTCGTAATGGCCACTGTATGCGGGAGAGGCATATGTGTAAAAAGTTATAAGAGTTTGGAAACTGTAATTGGCTAGAGCTCTTGCAGGAAGATGTTTGTCACCTGAGGCAAAGAATGAGATGGCAGTCTCTTTCCATTCCCATCTACAGAAACTGTCACTGGAAATAGCCTGGTGTCTTCCTGAAGGTGGCAGGCTAGCTAAGGAGGCCCAGGGCAAGCTACAAAGCCTATGTGGCTATGTGTCTTCCACCCCCTTGCGGCCACTCCCCGTTCTTCTTCTGTGTCTAGGCCAGATGTGGAACTGCCAAAATGAAGGCACCCTTTGGTGAGTTCATTTTGCACTTCTTTTTGCCTGACCGAGTGTGAGAAAGATTAGCTGGCAACATAAGGTTGCCATTAACAGGATACACCCAATTGTGGTTCAGAAATACCACACTCTTCGAGGAGGCTCTTTCTGTGTACCCTAGTGTGATCAGTCCCCAGTTTAAGAGCCCTGGTGATGCAGTGGCTAAACTGCTGTACTGAAGGCAAAACATTGTGAGTTCAATTTTGACAGGGATCAAGGTTGACTCAGCCTCCTGAGGTCAGTAAAATGTGTACCTGACATGTTGGGGGCAAAATACAAATTACCTCGAACTGCCCACCAAGTGCTGTGGAATGGTATAAGTGTAATTCCTATAGCTATCTGTTGCCTTAGGCTTCTTTTCCTCTATGTCAGGGGTGCCCAAACTATGGTCCGGGGGCCAGATCTGGCCCCCAAACACCAATTCATCCGGCCCACAAAGCCCTTGTCACTCCTGGAAATGGAAGTAAAACGTGCCTGTACGGCGTGTTTTATTTGCACTTCCAGGAGCGACAAGGGTTTCGTGGGCCAGATGAATTGGCATCTGGGGCCAGATCCAACCCCCTGGGCCATAGTTGCCAGCTCCCTGAACCACGTGACTGGCCTATGGTCCGAAAAGTTTGGGCACCCCTGCTCAATGTAATGGTAGGGATAGAACTACTCCTGAAAGTATCCTTACTGTATATCTTAACAGTTACCTTTTTTGATGTGTACAGAATAACTTACTCATCTTTTAAAACCAATTTGAGGAGGCATATCTAATTTTATTGTCTTGAATGCTTGCAAGAAATTCACTGAGAAAAATTAGAGTGTCAAAGCAGAGCTGCAGAGCAGGTTTCACCACTCAGCAAAGAACTGAAACTAGATTTCTTACCCGCATGCACAATACTGTCACTCTTTCTCACTCTGGCTCTTTTACGTGTGCCACAGAGAGACATGGAAGGACACATGCTAGCTTAATTTTCTTAAAATGGAACCCACAGAAATTCAGGTGGGAATTAGCAGACAATCACATTGATATTGATTTGGATTTTATTTGCCATGTCGCTGTCATGAAAATATAGTCTGTTTTAGAAAAAAATATACTTTACAAGTTTGCTATTATGATCTTAAATCAGGAGTTCTCAAACTTTTTAAGCCGTGGGCCGGGTCACATTCTCTCACACAACTTCGGGGGCCAGACAGCCATTTTGCCCATCCTCCACCACATGACACTTCCTGGTGTGGTGTAGATAGCGGGGGCACATAAAATGGTGCCACAGGCTGCATCTGGCCCATGGGCCAAAGGTTGAGAATCCCTGTCTTAAAGGAATCTACCCAGTGTATAGGTTACTTCAAGTTGTTTTGTTGTCTGGAAATGGATTTTTTACTCATCTCAACGGTTACCTGACCATTTGGAAACACTGCAGTCTGCATTTGTAAAATGATATTTGGGGTCATTTGTAAAGTCACATCCTGCAGTCTCTGTAGATAGAAAAAAGTTGTCTTATATATCTGCCTTTGTTTCATTTTATTAAACTCAAGCCAAATCATTTGCATTTTCGTTGCCTCAGTGGTCCATTTTGGAACTGCAAGATCCTCCAGTCTTTTCTTCCTGGCCCCTGCTTCCTCAATTGGGATAAATATTGGAAAAAGATAAACAAGATATGTAGGTGGTGTCTTGCTTTGGGTAGAGTTATGTTTAGTCTTGCCTAAAACAGAGAGTACTTAAGTGTAACTGAATGTGAAAAAAATCAGATCACATGTAGATCAATTGTAATAAGTACAGTGGTACCTCACTTAAAGAGCATAATGCGTTCCATGGGATTGCTCTTTAAGCGAGTTTGCTCTTTAAGTGAAACACCATTGTAAGTGACCAATTGTGACTTCTGGCAGGGGGGATTGCAAACCCCGATTTAGTTGTTAAGAAAGCTTTTGGTTGGTTTTAGTTGTTAAGCAAGGGGACCATCCGGAGAATATTTTGCTCTTTAAGCAAGTTAGTCTCTAAGCGAGGTGCTCTTTATGCGAAGTTTTACTGTATTAGCAAAGAAAGGGCTTTGGCTATATTTCTTCTACATAAGATCCCGAATGACAGCTCTTCATGTACTAATTGTAAGCTTTCTTTCAGCTGCTCCTGTTTGATTATGATAAGGTAGAGCTGGCAAATATGAACCGACTTTTTTTCCAGCCTCATCAAGCTGGATTGAGCAAAGTTCAAGCAGCAGAGCATACTTTGAGGTATGTGATGGAGGATATGAGCATGTAAAATAGAACCAAATACAGTAATTGCATCTTCTTCTAACACTAAATTTCAATCTTTCTTTATTCGTGTCAGATGCACCACCAGCATATCATAACATACAAAGCTAATATTTACACATCTAAAACAAAATATAGTAATACCTCAGATAACGTTTACCTCAGATAATGTTAAAATCGCATAACGTTAAGTAATCTGGGAAGGAGAATTGGATCGGATAACGTTAAGGTCCTATGGGATGGATCGGATAACAACCGCTAAAGCCTGTGCGGTTACAATGTATCTCTATGGAGCTTTAACGTTATCCGATCCATCCCATAGGATTTTAACATGGATCAGATAACACTAAAAATTGGATAACAACAAGACTTGTGGAACTGAGGTATTACTGTAGAATTAAAAGAGCTAGATGGCATCCACCCAATATCGGGCCACATCAACAGCATTTCCTCTTGCCAACATAAGGTCCTCCTCAATTCACGTTGAGGGGCATTGTGTGAATTGTACCATAGGGGAGATAATTTGTTCTTCTCCACATTCACACAGTTTGTCATTTCCACATTCAGATTAGCCCTTGATCATACTACCCCAGCACATAGTCTAATTAAAGCTTTCCACACATACCATGGTTGTTCTTGGCCATGCGGTAGAGTCATGTGGTTCTGCCCAGTTATCTAGTAGTTCCTTTCTTGCCTTCCCTAGTTCTAAGGCAGTCTGTAGGGATGGGTTGTTGGGGAGGGGGGCAGAAGTTGTGAGGATGGTATGTCTTCAGTGATGGGATGTTACCGGGTCAGTCTGGGTCAGCCAACCTGGTAGCTCCCATCATGATTGGTTAACCGGGGGGGGGGGTGTTCTTAGAAGTTTTGAGGGAGCTATGTCTTTATTTCAGTCTGATTTAGTGGTTGATGATCAAGTAGCAGGTAGTTTCCAAGAATCTTGCTTTGATCCACTTTTCAGAGCAACACTTTCTCAATGGAATTGTGTTGGAGGGATGCCAGCTAAGTAGTGCACTTTATGTATTAGAATTTTTTTGAATAGTAGCTGTGTTAGTCTGTGGTTCATGCATATCAGAAAACAAAATAAAACACCCTTCTCCCTTTGACTCCCTGAATTTGGTGTATAAAAACAATGCCTGTAAGTTTCACTCTTTGTCTGAAGAAGTGGACTTGATCCACGAAAGCTGACAATAAAAATATAGCAGTTAGTCTTTAAAGTGCTACAGTATTTTACTTTGTTTTCTGATATTTAGATATTAGAGTTGGTTCTAAACATCCTGTGACCAATCTCACTATTTCATTAGATTACAATGAACTCTTGTTTCACAAAAGGTACAATTCAGTCATGAATTGGAATATGTTCTGAATTCAACAGGACTGATTTTCAAGTAAGAATTGGAATATATGGGAAGTAATAGTAGAGGTTTTCACATTAAGACTAAATGTTCAGGTATTTTATTTTATAGGAACATCAATCCTGATGTCCAGTTTGAAGTACATAAATACAACATCACAACCGTGGACAACTTTCAACAATTTATGGATAGGATCAGGTAAAATATATTTTTGGAGTCAGTGGTATTTAGGTGTTCTGAAATGGGTGGGAAACTTTTAGTAGCCAAGGAGCAAAGTCAAAATTTGGGACCGATCTTGGAGCAGGATTCTGGCCACAAGTAGAAATTGAGGGCATAAAGGCAACGCAAAGGAAAGGGAGATCAGCCCAAAGCAAAATTGGCAGTCCTGATGTGATTCTTGTAAGTTTGAATATTTTCCCACCAAGCAAAGCAAAATGTGTCTCAGTTCTAGTCTCTCGCTCTCTCTCTTTGTTTTTAGTAAAGGTGGATTAGAAGAAGGAAAACCTGTTGATATAGTATTGAGCTGTGTGGATAACTTTGAAGCTCGGATGGCAATCAATACAGTAAGTATAACATCCCAGACAAGTTTTTGTCCCACATATAATATTAGAACATGAGGTCATTTTGGATGAAGTTGGATAGTGTGTGACTCAGGACGGGCAAAGGAATTGGCTGACCATAGATGTCGTGATAAGGAGATGCTGGTTCTTTGAAAGGAAATTAGGAGCATTCGTGGAAGAAAAGGCTATCCATGTCTATTAATTATGACAGCTGTATGTTATTTCTAGGATCACAGCCCTTGTCTGCGTGACTACTAATTGTTGTGCAACAAAAGGTGGGAACCTTTATTGCCTTCCTGTCCTATTTGTGACTATTCTCAGAGGCAGGATACTGGTCTAACTCAGTGTTTCCCAAATGCTGGTGTTTGGACTTCAGTTCCCAGAAGCTTAAGTCAATTCCCCAAAGCACTGATCACTCAATATACTGGCTTAGGCTTCTGGGAACTGAAGTCCAAACACCAGCATTTGGGAAACACTGGTCTAACTGGTCCTTTGAAATGATTGATCCAGGTTCTTATCTATATCATCTGTTTAGATAGCAAATTCAGCTTGTGTGTGTAACAGATGTTTCTTGTTTTGTTTTTCTTGAGGCATGTAATGAGCTTGGACAAATATGGATGGAATCTGGAGTAAGTGAAAATGCTGTCTCTGGCCACATCCAGCTGATCATACCTGGGGAATCAGCCTGTTTTGCGGTACGTGATATTCTGCTCTCCATTTACTGTGTTGTTCTTCTAGGACAGTAATGGCGAACCTTGACACTCCAGCTGTTCAGTTGAACTTCAATTCCCAGAAGCCCTGATCAGCAGGAGTGCTGACTTGGGGCTTCTGGTAATTGAAGTCCAAGAACACCTGGAGTGCTAAGTTTCACCATCACTGCTCTAGGACAAGGATCAACAAACTTGGCTCTTGAAGTGTTCTTGGACTTCAATTCCCAGAAGCCCCAAGTCAGCACACCTGCTGATCAGGGCTTCCTGGAATGGAAGTCCAAGAACATCTGGAGAGACAATTTATTTATTTATTTGTATTTGTATAGACAAGTTTGTGTAGACAAGTTTGCTGACCCATGTTCTGGGAGAAAGGGTGAATGCTTCTGTGTATATGATGATTTTCATTCTCTTTATCAGTTATTAAACCATTTTTTCTTTCCTCTTTTTTGTGGTCAGTGTGCACCCCCGCTTGTTGTGGCAGCAAACATAGATGAAAAAACCCTGAAAAGAGAGGGGGTTTGTGCAGCGAGCCTTCCCACTACCATGGGAGTCGTTGCTGGTCTCCTTGTGCAAAATGTTCTGAAGTAAGTAACCTAAACTTATAGTTCTGTGAGTTTTAAAAGCTCCGTTGGTAATACTTCATTGCAAGCTTTGAGCCCATTAGGAATCTGAAAGTTGGATCTTCCGTGTTTAGGTATTGACCTTCTTCCATCTCCCACAGATATTTATTGAACTTCGGCACGGTGAGCTTCTACCTTGGTTACAATGCCATGCAGGATTTCTTCCCCACCATGACAATGAAGCCAAATCCACAGTGTGGGGACAGAAACTGCAGAAAGCAGCAGGAAGAGTTCAAGGTACAAATATCAGTGCTTGATCTCCTTTGGAGGTAGTAGAGAAAAGTTAACTTGCATAGCTAGACACTCAAATTGGGCCATTTGGAGTTTTATGTAAGATTTATTTAGCATACCTGTTTTCTGATGAGAATCTTGTTTTTGGGGGGGTCAGTCATGGTTTCGTTGTGTTTTCAGAAAAAAGAAGCAGCAAATCCTAAACAAGAAGTATGTGAACAGCAAGAAGAAATAGTACATGAAGAGAACGATTGGGGTAAGAGCTGATATTGAAAGAACAAACTGGATTATCTAGTGTCAATCATAAGACATTGCTGCCTTTTAACTTGTGAGCAGTCTGGATAGCTCAGTGCTTTACATATCTGGATGTAGTGACAGAGGTTAGGAATTTGATTCCCCACTGTGCTTCCTGAGAGAAGAGCCAGCCTGTATAGTCATGAACAAGCTGTGTAGACCCAGGACACACAGAAGAAGAGTGTGCCAAACCACTCCTGTGTATTCTCTACCTAGAAAACCCTACAAGAGGTCTCCATAAGTTAAAATGGATTTGTGAACACACAATTATTATTTATTACTAAGTAGTAATGTATGGTTGTGAGAGCTGGACAATAAGGAAAGCTGAGTGCAGAAGAATAGATGCCTTTGAAATGTGGTGTTGGAGAAGAATTTTGAGAGTACCCTGGACAGCAAGGAGAACATATAGGTTCATCTTAAAAGAAATCAACCCTGTCAGCTCCTTGGAAACCCAAATACTGAAGATGAAGCTAAAGTATTTTGGACACCAAATGAGAAGAGAGGATTCACTTGAGAGACCCTTGATGCTGGGAAAGGTTGAGGGCAAAAGAAAAAGGGGGCGGCAGAGAATAAGGTGGCTAGATGATATTATTGACACAATGGGCACAGAACTGAGTGGGTTGAGAAGAATGGTGGAAGATGAGGGTGCCTGGCATTCAATGGTCCATGGGGTCACAGAGGGTCGGACTCAACTATGCGACTGAACAAAAAAAAATAGGGACAACTTTGGTGGGAAGGTAAACAGCGTTCCGTTCACTCCAATGTCTAGTCATGCCTGCCACATGTCCAAGGAAATGTCTGCAGATGCTCTTTGGCTATAAACAGAGATGAGTATCCAACTTTAGAGTTGGATACGACTGGCTTTCGAGCAAGGGCAACCTTTACCTTTTTTTTTTTACTGCAGCCAAAACTGCTCACATTCAATCCCAATGAGCTCATGATTGACTCATCCTTCTTAGGTTGGTAAAATGAGTACTGTAAGGTTAAGGTTAAGGTTTCCCTTGCTCGAAAGCCAGTTGTATCTGACTCTAGGGTTTAGTGCTCATCTCTGTTTCATAGCCAAAGAGCTTTTGCAGACATGTGGTCATGTGGCAGGCATGATTAGACACTGGAGCGCACAGAACATTGTTACCTTCCCACCAAAGTGGTCCCTATTTATTTACTTGCAATTTCTTGCTTTTGAACTGCTAGGTTGGCAGGAGCTGGTACAAAGACAGGAGCTCATTCTGTCCTGAGTACTCGGGAATTGAACTGCTGACCTGCCTCCCAGTCAGCGTCTTAGCCACTTGAGCTACTGCAGTCAAGGCAAAAAATGCTACTTACCTTATGGTGCACTAAGCGCTAGATAACCATATATAAGTATAATTGCTCTTGTTATTATATAAAGAAGAGACTTCTAAACATCACTCTTGACGTTTTCAGTTATGTGAACAGGGATGGCTTGAGGGCAGCAATCAGACTGTAATAATCATTTTTATGTTTTGTGGGGGAACTCAGGTATAGAGTTGGTTTCCGAGACATCAGAAGAAGAGCTGAAAGCCACTTCTGGTCCAGTTCCTGATCTTCCAGAGGGAATTACATTGGCCTACACAATACCAAACAAGGTACAGTAATACCTCGGATAACGTTTACCTCAGATAACGCTAAAATCGCTTAACGTTAAGTAATCTGGGGAGGAGAATTGGATCGAATAACGTTAAGGTCCTATGGGATGAATCGGATAACAACCGCTAAAGCCTGTGCGGTTACAATGTATCTCTATGGAGCTTTAACATTATCCGATCCATCCCATAGGATTTTAACATGGATCGGATAACACTAAAAATCGGATAACACCAAGACTTGTGGAACCAAGTCTTAGCTTTATCCGAGGTATTACTGTAGAAGAAATTCTGGGTATTCCACTCTTTTAAAATAAAAACAGTCATGTTTAATTTTGACTGGCTTTATGCCTAAGCAGGAGTGTCCATTATCCATATCCTTTCTTAAGTGATTAGTCATCTGACCATCTCGGGTTAAAATGTAAAAAAAAAAATTTTTTTTTAGATAAAATATGAAACATAAAACAGAATAAAAACAGGTTAAAAGTAGAATGATACAATATCAATAAAATGAGATACACGTTTACTCAATAAAATTCTTCCCTCCTAAGGAGTTGCAAGATACAATCTCAGGAACAGTTTTCTGTGGCTGCTCCACACTGCCCTTCACAGCAATATAACTAGATTTTTAAAAAAATATTCAAAGTGCCCTTGTGCTGTGTTGGGGTATACAGACAATTTCTGCATGTTTTCAAGATCCCTCAATACTACTAGAGTTCCTGTATTGCCAACATTTTTAACTTTTTTAAATAATTGCCACTAGAGAGCACAAAGTGTTTTTTTAAGTTTTTTAAAGAGATATGCCGTCCCCACCCCATCATTCATTGAATGTTCCCCAAACCAGCAGGTTATTGCCAAAGGCTTTTGTACAGAACAAACAAACAAAAGAAAAATAGACAGGAAGGGAAAGTGGGAAGTTTTGTTAAACCTTTTTTGTTGTTAAACCTCATTTCTGTCTTTAACAGGAAGAGAACGCTGTAGATGGAGAAACTGTCCAAGAGTCGGAGGAAAGTCTAGAAGAACTTATGGCTAAGATGAAGAGCATCTAGCTAAAAACTGTTTCAGCAACATTGCAACTTAAAAACTTGAATTTGTTTTGTAAGAAATGTGGTGTTTTATGAATGACAGTTCATCATGTTTTTGTTCCGATTAACTATGTGACATAATAGCAGTAGGTATAAGGGTCCAAATTTTCACTGAAAACTAAGAGAAGCTGCCAGGCAGAAAAACCCTAGAAGGTATATGACAGCTATATTGGTATATAAAAGATATACCAATGAATAATATACCAACTGTCCTTCAGACTACTCAAATTAGAATTTATTAATGGTAAAGTTTCTTGTAGTATAGCAGTACAAAATTAATAGATAAAATTATTACATTTTCCTTGTCTATTTTTAACTGTGTTGGCTAGAGCAGGAGTCGGCAAACTTGGCTCTCCAGATGTTCTTGGACTTCAATTCCCAGAAGCCCTGACCAGCAGGTGTGCTGACTTGGGCTTCTGGTAATTGAAGTCCAAGAACACCTGGAGAGCCAAGTTTGCAGACCTCTGGTTTAGAAGTATAAAATGCTTAATGATTTGCTATAATATCTTTGTTTACATTGATTAGCCTTCTCTCTGAATGCTTTGGCATATGAGACACCCACATACCTTAAATGGTTTGGCCAGGGGGATGATGGGATATATGGAACAAAACAATTAGATTCATTGTAGGAAAGATTGATGTGCCATTATTAGTGTACAAATTTCTGGAGTCTACGGTTCAGTTTTGAGCATTTCCTGTGCCCACTAGTATGTTACCAGAGGAAGAAAGTGTGATTCTTAACTTGTAATTATATAAACATAAGAAACAATTATTTTAAGTTAAACTAACCAAAATCTTAATACATCATTTGAAGTCAGGTAGGTGGCTGGACAATTTTGAACCAGGAATCATGATTTATATATAGCAACAAATCAAAAGATAGGCAAAATCAAGTTAGATTGAGGTGTATTCTTTCTCATTTGCAGCAAGAAAGGGAAGGATCTTAAGGCTTTGGTAAGGCTGGCAGATATCTAGGTACATTGCACTAACTTACTGCTTAGTTTGGTGTGTGATCTTCTGTAGCACACAACATGTGCCTGTTGCTTATCCATGCATTTATGTGGATATACTTCTGTCCCTTTACAGCAACCTGCTCCGGTTTATATGGCAACCTATTCTCTGATTCCAAAATGAAGATTGTATCTGTACAATTTGACAAGTTATTTGTGAACTGGAAAACTATGTGCACTGAAAGCTAGACAGCAGTAGCAGCATATCTAAGAAATGATTCTTCTGTACCCCCCTCTATTTACTTAAAAAATAAAAAGCAGGGCATTGTCAAAAGCCCTAGCTGTGCAACTAGTAATAATTGGGGGGTGGGGTGGGGGGGATGTTGTGTTTATAGAAGCTGTTAAAAATGCTTTGGGAAATCTTAAATGGTTAAAATTGAAGTGTTAGCCCTAAAAACAATAGATCAGTTGAATAAGTCAAATTAGCAAATGTGTGTTCCATTCCGTGTGGGTCTAGCAATTGAATTTAACCTGACGTTTCCAAATAAGAGGAAAGAAGAATCTTAGAGTATCTTTCAACAACCCTGAGAGTATCTGAGTTGATTATCATTGTAATTATTCCACATATGGAATAGGAGTTACATGATAGGCTCTGAAAAGCTGTATAGTACCGTGGTAAATGCAGCAGCTGCTAGTGAGTTTCAACAATCAAAATACAGTACATGAAAATATGGTAAAATTAATTAAATTGTTGGCACATCTCAATCTGGCATGGTCTTGGGACCCTCGTGGTATGGTCTTGGGACCCTCGTGGTCATTGACCGGGAGTATAAACCAAATCTCCTTTTGATTCAGGTATATGGGTTAAATATGATTCAGGTATATGGGTTAAATATAGGGTTCTCAGTTATCTGGGGTTTTCGGGATCCACATTAGGTATCCAAATGTATCCCTTCCAGATAACGGGGTGGGGGAGGACTATACTAACAAATTCAGCAATACTTAATTTCAGCTATACAGTATATGCTTCCCACTATTGCATATAGCTAGCTTATGTGATTTGTTCTGTTTGGATGGTATGGATTTTAGGACTTATCAAAGGGAAAGTAATTACCACAACATAGCAAGGATATAGTATTAGATTAAAATGGGGCAAACACAGTGATGGGATGACAAAAATTCTACTACCACGCCATGACGTCACGGACGTCATGGGCGTGGCCAATGGCATGACGTCATGACGTCACGGCCGACGTCATGACGTCATGACGTTGTGGGCGGGGCCAAAATAAAAATAAATAAAAAATAAAAATAAACATACACACACACCCCTCCCTCTCAGCCCACCCACCCAGACACAAATAAATAAATAAAATAAAAACAACCACCCACCCAAAACACAAATAAATTACCCACCCACCCCAAATAAAAACCCCTCGCTTACCTTTCTTGGGACCCGGCACCCCGATTGCTGTCCACAGCCGCCGCCGCCGCCGGAGCTGCCTGCACCCCTGTGGCGTCCTCCTTGGGCCGGTACCTTTTTAGCCCGGCTCCGGCCATGGCGAGGGGCGACGGGCAGCCGCGGCTGCCGCGCCTCCCTGGGCCGTCCCCATGCCGCACCGCCGCCGCCTACAGCTTCCTCCTTCGCAGCGCGCGGCAGCCGAGCTCAAAAGGGACCGACCCAAGAAGGAGTCCACAGGGATTCAGGCAGCGGCAGCTCCGGCGGCGGCGGGCGGCGGCTGTGGACGCCGGGTGCAGGCACCCGGCCCACAGGCGCCCGGCGGAGGCGGCGGCAGCGGTGCACCCCGCCGGGCGTCCCCAGGGCATGGGGCTTGTCAGCAGCGGACGGCCGAGGCAGCCCTCAACGTACCGCGGGGAGGCGCCCCCTTCAGAGGGCTACTGCCACCGCCGCTGCCCTGAAAGTTCTAAATGTTTTGAAAATCGGAGCGAAAATGGCTCTAATTGACTGCGCATGCGCAGAAACTCAATCTGACGCATGTGCAATGCGTCAGATTGAGTTTCTGCGCATGCGCAGTCAATTAGAGCCATTTTCGCTCCGATTTTAATTTTTTTTTTTCTTTCGGTCAGGCGTCCGGAACCGGACGCCCCAAAAGTGGACTTCCCCTCACAGAGAACCCTCCGGGATTGGTCTTACCGGTTCCAGAGATCCGTCTGGAACCGGTGACATCCCATCACTGGGCAAACAATTACAAGGGAAGATAAAAGGAGCCTTTTAAAATGTATCAGTTTTTATATCCTCTCAACCGGCTTTCAAGTAAGGGAGACATTTTCCTTCTCTCCCTTTTTACCATAATTCCATTATCAGCATCATAGCTCGGGGACTGTGGTGGTTCAGTGGTTAAGAAGCTCACCTTGTTAGCTGAAAGGCCGGCAAGTTGGCAGTTCGAGACCCGGGTACTGCATGATGGATTGAGTGCTCATCTCTGTCCCAGCTCCTGCCAACCTAGCCGATTGAAAGCAAGAAACTGCAAGTAGATAAATAGGGACCTTTTCAGTGGGAAAAGATCTTGAGGACATGAAAGGAGCCTCATTCAGGCATCCCCTGAATGTAGTTTCTCCAGCAAAAATTCTGACACGAAATTATTATTATCACAGCTCAATGTTTACTATGTACCAGGCTTTAAAAAACAGATTGGAATATAAAATACTGTAATAAAATACAAATTCTTCAATATGCAACATATTCTTCAAATATGTTGTCACAGTAACATTGCTCGGCCATTTAATAAACTCTTTTTTATAAGTTTCAGCACTGGCACAATTTAGTTTACAGAAGAACTTAGATGACCAAAAAAGTCACAAAATTTGATAGTTCTTTGTTGTTCATTACTTGCTTCAAGTAGACGGTGCCATTAAAAGCAGTCAACAGGAAAATATGCAAAATAGTATTGACTATATTATATATATTACAATTCAGTATGTCCTTAAACATGCCCATTTCTGACAAATCTAGGAGAAATGTGATTGTCAGTGACCTAAGTTGAACAGAACATCTAATTGACAGCAACTCATATCTGAGAATGCATTTTCTCCCCTTGGAGCAGGAAAAATGTCACTGGTGTGAATTTGTGGACAGAACTGCACACTGCAGTTAAAAGGGGTCGTGGTGTAAGTAGGGAGTTCACTTAGGTTAATTCCAAGTACTGTACTGTAATGCTAAACCATAATATGAATGCAATTAGTTTTTTAAAATAGTTTTCATATTCTACATTTTACAGATCACAAAAGATTACATGTAATGTAAACTATTTTACATCACATTTCAATATTCCCATTTTATACCTCACTTATCTAACTCTAACAAGTGTTCAAAGAGGTACATTTGACTATAAAAAGTAATGGAGTATTAAACTCCCTGAAATCAAATCTTTTCAAAATGCTTGATTCTACTAATGCTGATCATGTGAAGATAGAAAAATGTGCAACATTACATTTGTCTCTAAATTTAGAAACACTTCTTGCTCCAATTTTTGTTACCCACAAGTTTTATTTACAACTTTCTCCTACAAAAAAGGAAGAAAAAGAGTCCTAGAAATGCTAAGATTTCCAAAAAAATTCCACACGTACAAAATACTGTACGGGGAAATGTTTACAGAATATTTTTAACACTATTTGTAACACTTGAAAATTATGGTTGAAAGAGGTAGAAAATATAGATAACGTACAGTGCAAATGTATGCTAATGTGAAACTATGACCAGAATCTTACTGGTATTCAAATACGAATTGCATATCTTGGCACAACTAATTATAACTTGCTAGATACTAGGGTAGATCCTGATCACATATCTGTTCACGTTCCCAGCTGTACAACTAAGATGTGTTCTGCACATCAATTGGTAGCAACAACTTATGCAAACCATATGGGAATACCAACCGGAGTGTGTTCAAACTGTAGAAATATGTTAAGAATACCTGAAAATGGAATATTCTAAGGCAGTGATGGCAAACATTTTAGAGACCAAGTGTCCAAATTGAAACCCCAAACCCACTTATTTAACACAAAGTGCCAACACAGCAACAGGAGAGGAAGGAAATGCTACCATTGGGCTACTGAGCAGAGGGGCAGGGCAAACTTTTCCTGGGGGAGGTAAGAAGCTTTCCCATTGGGCTGCTGGGCAGAGGGGCGGGGTGAACTGTGGTGGGGGAGGGAGGAAGTGCTCTCATTGGGCTGCTAGGCAGAGGGACAGGGCAAACTCTGTGCTGGGGTGACTGGACGGGTGCTCATAGGGCTCCGAGTGCCACCTCTGGCACACGTGCCATAGGTTTGTCACCACTATTCTAAGCCATTATTAAGTTTGTAAACAAGTATCCAATAGCCCCATAGTTGAAACTAATGAGATTTTATCCTGAATAATAATATATTTAGGATAGGAGTGTTGTTACAACTAGTGCTGCATTTACCATGTGCAATGGCACACAAAATATTCACCAATACTAAAAATGGTTTAAGTGGAAAGTTCAGTGTTCTAAATGCACATATCAGCACAATCTCCATGTCTTCATCAGTACAGCATTTGCTCTTTGATATCTTGCAACACTTGTGTTCGTTCCAACACATGAATGTTGTTCTTTGATTGCCAGCAGGTGCCTTTTGGGGCAACAGAGGACCACAATGAGACAGGAGAAAGAGTATGGAAATCCCAGTTTCACTGCTGTTGAATATGTAAAAACATATTCAACTGGATTCTGGCCACTGGATTCTGGTCTCCATCTGGTGGTGTGCATCACCTTCGTGGATGTTGCAAGAATACACTGGGAGAGAAACCACTCTTCAAACTCAGGGTATCTCCACTGGACGAGTGACGGGAAGTGGCTTTCCCACCAATTAACACAGTCTCTGCTTCCTTGATTTCCATGGCTCTCTTGTATTGTTCAGCGGCTTTCTCAAAATTTCCCCCTTCGTAGCTTTGGGAAAAGGAAATGAGAGTTTCAACAAAAGGAAAACAACACCAAGCAGCCCCTAAAAACACATAGTGCTCAAAATAAAATGCACATTATTAATTATTAGCTACAAGGAGATGTCACAGCAACAAGGAACTCCTAGAAAGTAAGGACTGGCTTCCTAAAGGCAAGATAAAGACACAACAACGAATGGCCTGATGGCTGCTGCAGTTCATTTTCAGTTTCACATTAACAGTTGATCAGCAAAAGAATGATCAAAAAACACTGCAGCCCTTTAAAGACTATCTGCTATATTTTTAATGTAAGCTTTCGTGGATCAAGTCCACTTCATCAGATGTAGGAGTGAGACTTCAAGGCATGAACTTATATACACCAGATAGAGGCATAGAGTGATAAATTACAATGAGAAACAAGCATGCAAATCAATATACAGTAATACCTCGGATAACGCTAAGACTTGGTTCCACAAGTCTTGGTGTTATCCGATTTTTAGTGTTATCCGATCCACGTTAAAATCCTCTGGGATGAATCGGATAACGTTAAAGCTCCATAGAGATACATTGTAACTGCACAGGCTTTAGCAGCTGTTATCCGATCCATCCCATAGGACCTTAACGTTATTCGATCCAATTCTTCACCCCAGATTGCTTAACGTTATCCGATTTTAGCGTTATCCGAGGTAAACATCTGAGGTATTACTGTAGCTTCCTTCAACTGCAAGTAGATTATCTCCAAGAGAATCATGTTTCTTAACCTAGTTCTATGGAATTTAGTTCTTTGCTAAATTTCACTAACTATTTATGTAGTTTTCTTAGTCTGAATAATTTTTTAACTGCAGGAACATTCACTCGTATGAACTGACATCTGCAGTCTGTTGTGATACAAAATATTTTCCACCTTTGTACGTCTGTTTCATGATCTTTATACCTCAACCATCATATATCAACATTTTAATTCATTATAATGTGTAGTACCTTCTAGTATTTGAAGTACAGCTCACCAACCCCCATATCCATAGGAGATACATTCTACTGCAGATAACTGAAACAGTGGATAACAGCGGACACTACATTTTACATTGCAGACAGTGGCTTCTAGTCTGGTAATGCACCATAGGAAAACCATATTACAGTCAAACCTCAACATACAAATTTAACTTGTTCCTCAAGGTTGGTTGTATCTTGAAAAAAATCTTATCTTGAATTTCCCATAGGAATGCATTGAATTTCTTATCTCAAAAATCCTATTAAAAATTTGTATCTTGAATCTGATTTTTTCCCCTGAGATTTCTGGATGTATCTTGAGCTTTTCTTAAGTTGAGTTGTTCTTATCTCAAGAATAGATGCCTTTGAAATATGGTGTTGGAGGAGAGTTTTGAGAGTCCCCTGGACAGTGAGGAGAACAAATAGGTCGATTCTAGAAGAAATCGACCCTGACTGCTCCTTAGAAGGTGAAATAGTAAAGATGAAGCTAAAGTACTTTGGACATCAAATGAGAAGATTCACTTGAGAAAGCCTTAATGTTGGGAAAGGTGGAGGGCAAAAGAAGAAGGGGGCAGCCAAAAATTAGATGGTTATAGATGCAATGGGCACAAAGTTGGGCAAGCTGAGGAGGATGGTGGAAGACAGGTGCCTGGTGGGCAATGGTCCATTGGGTCACAAACGGTCAGAATCGACTGTGCGACTGAACAAAAAATATCAGGGATTTTTATTGAATATTTTTAGACCTCTAAAGGTAAAGGTTTCTCTTGCTCAAAAGCCAGTCGTATGCAACTCTAGGGTTCAGTGTTCATCTCTGTTTCAAAGCTGAAGAGCCAGCGCTGTCTGCTTCTGCAGATGTTTCCGTCATGTGGCAGGCATGACTAGATACTAGAGTGCATGGAACGCTGTTACCTCTGGATAACTGAAATTGTGGATATGGAACTCATGGATATGGGGAGAACCTGTATTAACTTTTAAAATGACCTTTACATCTATGAAAGACCACGCTGATCAGTGCAATAACTCATCTCTTACCTGCAAAGATCATACTTGCAATCATTTGTCTGCTAAAAGTTCCACAAGTGCAATTAGTATGAAAGGGAGACAAGAGTTCAATTTTTGTCAGTTCATACTCATTTTTTCACAGATTTCTCCTCAAAGACTAACTATATTAAAGGATGTTCTTGTGCCAGTTAATCACATAGTTAAAAACCTGAATGAAGCTTTTCCACAGACTTTAGTGAAAAGTGGACTTATACCAGTAATCTGTTTATGATACGTGGTGTATGAATGTGGTTTCTGCTGCAAAGCAAAGACTCCCCCATCACTTTACTGGAAGTTACAGATTCATAGACTAATAAACATTTGATCTAACTGCTCCTTCAGCTAAAATTAACATTGCAGCCTTAAAGCTTACACAGTGCTTGGATTAGGCAAACAATGACCAGGGGGAAATTGATTTAAGTTCATTAGCTAAAACTTACCTCAGGACAGCCAAATTTTTTAATGTTTCTCCCACGCGAGGGTGCATACGTCCAAAGCTGTCTTCATAGATTTTCAGTGCACGTTCATAAAGAGGTAAAGCTTCAGAATGTTTTTTCTTGGAATATAAAAGTAACAAAATACAGTACAACTTTTAAAATGAACATTACAAATTTTCTCAACCCCAATGACTTGTCATAAAAAAGCACAAAAGGAAGCAAGGAAGGAATCTTACCATTTGACAATAAAGAACTGCCAGGTTGACCAAAGCAGTCGCCACACTAGGATGCTTTGGACCAAACGACTTCTGCCTGATATCGACAGCCAGCTCATACAAAGGTACAGCTTTATCAAGCTTCCCCTAGGAAAACAGCAAACAAATGTTTCTACAGGCTTGTTTCCTTTTTAACAACAAAGCCCACTCAGTCTATACCGATTGTGAACCTTGGCACTCTAGGTGTTCTTGAACTTCAATTCCCAGAAGCAGTAGTGGGCAGCTAAATTTTGTACTGCCACACTGTGGGCAGAGCCAACATCATGGGTGGAGCCATCATCATGATGTCATGGACAGAGCCAATGATGTGGGTGCAGCCAATGTAAAAAACCCATAAAAATAAGTACACATAAAAATACAAATTAAATAGACATAAAAATACAAATTAAATAGACATAAAAATACACATACAGTACACATTAAAATAAATACACATTAAGTAGACATAAAAATACAAATTAAATACACATAAAACAAAAATACACATTAAAAATAAATAGACATAAAAGAACTTAAAAATACACATAAAACACATAAAAATACACATTAAAATGCACACACACACCACACACCCAAAGGTGAGTCACTTACCTTGGGGAGCAGGCTATAGGGAGCTTCAGGGTAGCAGCTTCTCTTTCTCCTCTCCGCTTGGGAGGACAGCAAGGAGACCACGCATGCACCCCAAGTGCTGTAGGCGCACATGCACATCAAGCGCTTGGCACGCATGCGCAGTGGGGGAACCAGCGAAAAGGTAAACCCCTGAAGTCATTCCCCCCAAAAGCCACTACCAGTTCTCCGGGACACTGGGAAAAGTTACTACCGGTTCTGGCAAACTGGTGCGAACCTGTTGCTGCCCATTACTACCCACACTAATGGGTTTACTGAGCATATGCGTGGATTCACAGAGACTTGGGCTTCTGAGAACTTAAGTCCAAGACCACCTGGAGTATCAAGGTTTGCCATCACTGGTCTATACTAACACTGATACACAATTGTACTTTGTCAATAGTCTAAGTTAAGGAAAGCTGAATTCTGCAACTTGCCTGATGTATTCATATTAAATATATTTTCAGATATTTGGCATATTTATTTTGTTTATCAGGTAGGTCAAAAAGCAATCCACGCGCTATGCCCATGTTAGTCCCAAACAGAGCACACTTTGAAATGGATGGGAATTGTTAGTTCTTAATAAATTCTAATTGATTTCAAGTATGTCCTCTCCAATTGCAATTGACACTGGAGTTAGCAACAGTTTTGAATGGTGTCATATCTCTTTCATGTGGACCAAATATGTCCTGTATTGGGGTTGTTTAAAAAAACTCAATTTCAATTCATCATGCTATATCCTCATTAGCTCCTTGTAGCCTGCCTGGAAAACCTTTGTAATCCACCAAATTAAAATTATACAGTAATTTAAGACTATGCAGTATGACCAACTGCTCTGGAAACAGATTTCTACACTTATACCACTGTCTAACCATCTTAGAAGCCCTCCTCCAATTACAGTTCACAGAAACGCTGTACTAGATCAGACAACCAATGCTTAAAGCAGGAGTGACCAAACTTTTCGTGCCGTGGGCCGATCATGTGGTTCAGGGAGCCGGTCACTAAGGCCCAGGGGCCAGGTGTGGCCCCCAACAGCAATTCATCTGGCCCACTAAGCACTCATCGCTCCTGGAAACTGAAGTAAAACGCGCCCGTACAGGCGTGTTTTACTTCCACTTCCAGGAGCTACGAGGGCTTCACGGGTTGGATGAATTGCCGTTGGGGGCCGCACCCGGCCCCCGGGCCTTAGTTTGGGGACCACTGGCTTAAAGTGATCAATAAAAATTCCCATCTATGCATGACAGATTCTTACCAACTTCTTGTACAGCACTGCGAGATGTTTCACAGTGTAAGCAAGAGAAGGGTGATCGGGTGCTAATGCTGTCTTCCTAATGTTCAGGGCTCTTTCATACAGCTCCTCTGCTTTGTCATAGTTCTTCTTCTCATTGTGGAGAGCTGCAAGATTGTTCAAAGACTGGGCACAATCCGGGTGATCGGGCCCAAGAACCCGTTCTCTCATTTCCAGGGAGCGCTTCAGGAAAAACTCAGCTGTCCTAGAAAAAAGTTGACACAGCAACCATTAACTGCGCATACTGTCATCACTGTTTAAAAGGTGCCACCAGCATCTCCAGTAATGGTGTTTGTTTGTTTGTTTTTCTGATTTCTATTGCCGCCCAACTCCAAAGACTATGGGCGGCTCACAGAAAATAAAGCCAGTCACATTTTAAAAACCAATTTAAAAAAGCCATTAAATCTGCCACCAAAAATTTACTCTGACCCCTACAGATTAAAAGAGACGAAAAGAGGGAGAACAACATATATCTGGTGTGTTTTTTTGAAGAGAACTTCCATCTGCTATGGTTAGCAGCTCAATAGCTCAAGGAAAAGTCACACAGTTAGAGCACTGGTGGCGGAGTGGATAGACTGCTGTACTGCAGCCAAAATGTTGTGAGTTCAATCCTGACCAGGACTCAAGGTTGACTCATCCATCCTCCTGAGGTCGTTAAAATGAGTACCCAGCATGTTTGGGGCAAAATGCTAATTAACTTGTGAATTGCCCAGAGAGTGCACTAAATATTGTGGATAGTATATAAGTGTAATTGCAATTCCTATTGATCATGCCTTCCCAAACCTGCAACCAGCAAAATGCTTAATGGTTAGGTTACACTCTACTCTTGTTCAGACATTGGAAACCTACATATTTTTGTATGTGGTTGGACTACAACTCCTATTAACCAGCAAAGAGCTTGCAAATTACCTTTTTGTATTACTATAATTCCTAGAATTCCCTCTTAGTATACTATACAGAGCTTGAAAAACGACTTTGTTTGACCATTGCTCCCGGATTTCTTTGGTTTCCTGGGAACTGTAGTTTAAAAAGTAACTTTTCCAAACTTTGATGCCTCATAACTGGATGAGATGGTAGGAAAGGCAGCACATAAACAGGTATACTCTAAATAATTACCACAGCACTTATTTATAGTTATGCACAGTGGTGGGCTGTCAAAATGTTTGCTACCCCACCGTGGGCAGAGCCAATGTCCTGGATGGAGCCAACGTCATGACATCATGACGTTGTGGATGGAGCCAAAGAAAAAATATAAATAAAATAAGATTCAATAAAAAATAAATAAAAATACACATTAACATTAAAATAATCAACCCACCCACCCACCCCAAACACAAACCCGTCACTTACCTGGCCTGGGGTCAGGGAGCAGGCACTAGGCAGGCAGGCAGGCAGGCAGGCAGGCAGGCAGGCAGGCAGGCAGGCAGGCAGGCAGGCAGGCAGGCAGGCAGGCAGGCAGGCAGGCAGTACTAGGCAGGCAGCGGGCAGCCAGGATCCGTGGCGGCACAGCAGCAAACCGCCACAGCGGCAAACTGCCGTAGCGACAAACTACAGCAGCAGCCTGGCGGCCAGCCAGTGCGGAGAGGAAAGGCCGCTGCCACTTCTTCAGGCGCTGCCTGCACCCTTCCTTTCCGGGCAGCCAAAATGGCAGCCCAGAAGTGTCCATGCATCAAACCTCTATTTGATGAATGCGCACTTTTATTTTTTAGTGTGCATGCGTCAAATTGAGGTTTGACGCATGCGCAGTTCCAGGCAACCATTTTGGCTGCCCAGAAATACACTTCCGGAGGGGGGTGGAGAGGAGAGTGAACCGGGTCACCCGGGGGTTCTTCTCCCCCCAGCGATCCCCTCCAGATGGGTGCTACCGGTTCACATGAACCAGTCCGAACCAGTAACGGCCCATCATTGGTTATGCATTGTCAATCAAGAGTTTAGCTTGCCTTGCCGATATTTGCAAATAATTTAGATATGTCTACATAAAAACATTAACAGAAGAGCCTGGTGAGCTGTGGTCCATAGGGTTGCAAAGGGTTGGACTCAACTGTAAATGAACAATGACCTAAAACATGTTTGCAAAGTCTGATTCATGCAAGAAATTTTGCTCCCAAGGTGAGCAATATAGCCACTGTTCCTGCTCATACACTTACATGCTGAAGCAAAACACTAAAAGCAGACAGCCAGGAGGAAATCAGTCCCCGTAACTGTGATGCTATTTTACTTCAGGAGCTGTGACAGCACCAGCCTTATGGTAGCTGTTGATTTTATCAAACTCAAAAGCAAGAAACAAAATATCTCCACAAAAGCAACACAAAGCATGTGTTTAAGATGAGCACAAAACTCACTGCCATTGGAACACTGATCTCAAATTCATCTAGCTAAAATATTTCGTTATCAATCAGTTAGCTATGTTTACATTTCCTCTTTCCCCCAATGATTAGACATGATTCTTGTACTTCTTTATCCTCACAACGTGTTTAGGAAAGAGGCCATGCTGCCTAAGGGCGCGTGACACAAGGACACCCAGTGAGTTTCAAGGGAGCCATCTGGTTTTCTGAAGACTTGATTCAACACGCCAACCATTAAACCACCTGGCTTTTGTACATAGTGAATGTTAAAATGAGCAGAAGAACAAGAACCACGAATGGATGGTATTAGGAGGCCTAAGCAATGATGGGTTGTTACTGGTTCGGACCGGTTTGCCCGAACCAGTGGCACCCATCAGGAGGGGGTCGCCGGGGTGGTGGTAAACCCCCAGGCGACCAGTCCGGGCCCTCTCCAGAAGTGTATTTCTGGGCAGCCAAAGTGGCTGCCCGGAACTGCACATGCGTCAAACCTCCATTTGACACATGCACAGTTCTATTTTTTTTAGTGTGCATGCATCAGACCTCTATTTGATGCATGCACACTAAAAAAAATTGAACTGTGCATGCGTCAAATGAAGGTTTGTCGCATGCGCAGTTCCAGGCAGCCATTTTTTAAATTTTATTTTATTTTGGCTCCACCCACAACATCATGATGTCATGACATCATGATATTGGCTCCACCCATGATGTAATGACATCACGGTGGGGTAGCAAAAAAACTGACAGCCCACCACTGGGCCTAAGTCATCTAGAAAAGCCCTAAATGCTAGATTTGGCCTCATTCCTTTCTATCTTTGATCTGACAGAAGGGATTCTATTCCAGCAAATGCTAAACCATCAACTTACTCAAGGTTGTTTTGAAGGTAGTAGAGAACTCCAAGCTCATTAAGTGTTCTAGCATTATCTGACGTATCCTTGCCCAACGTCATCTCCTCTAGCTGCAAGGCTCGTTGTCGAAGAAGAGCAAACCCATACTAGAGGAAAAACAGTGAGGATCTTCACAACAACAATAATAGTCATCATCATCTTAAAAGTACAGAGGAGACACAACAGGGAATCAAATTCCCAACCTTTTACCCCACAGCCAGACACTGCTTTGACATTCTCATGTTTAAGATAGGGGCTGTGGTGGCTCAGTGGTTAAGAATCCCGCCTTGTTAGTCAGCAGTTCGAGACCCGGTGACTGCATGACAGATTGAACACCCGTCTCTGTCCCAGCTCCTGCCATCCTAGCAGATCAAAAGCAAGAAATTGCAAGTAGATAAATAGGGACCACTTTGGTGTGGAAAGATCTTGGGGACATGAACGGAGCCTCATTCGGGTGTCCCCTGAGCAGAGTTTCTCCAGCAAAAATCCTTTCAAACTAGAATAATTTATGACACAGAATAACAATAATAATAATGATGATGATGATGATGATAATGATGATGATGATGATGATCATCATCATCATCATCATCATCATCCACCGCAGCCCCATCACATTCAGTGCATAAAATTGTAAGCCTTTATCACATTCAGTGCATAAAAGCTTACAATTTTAAGTGCTTACAAGAAAAGTGAAATCACTTGCTTGGGGCCGACATATACTTTCTACAAAATTTGGCAAAGATCTAATTTTTGGTCTTCAACTCCCACTGTCTCCCAGGACCAAGAATTACACTAGTACCCCGGATAACGTTATGACTTGGTTCCACAAGTCTCGTCGTTATCCGGTTTTTAACGTTGTGCGATACATTGATCACACAATGTTAAAAAAAGCCCCGTTTCCCTGGAGGCTGCAGGAAACCAGAACATCAGGGAGGTGGGGGAACTTTGGAAACAGCTTGGATCGGGTCTCCCCACCTCCATGGACTCGGGGGGGGGGGGGTCAGAGACCCCAAAATTGGTTTTTAAAAAGTCCATTTTTTTTACCGGGTCCAGGGAGGTGGGGAGACCCGATCCAAGCTGTTTCTGGCTTCCCAGACATCCTCAGCCAGTGCAGCAAGCCAAAATGTCAGGGTTCGAATCCCGACATTCTGGCTTGCTGCACTGGCTGAGGACGTCGGGGAAGCCCAGAAACAGCTTGGATCGTGTCCCCTGCCTGCTCCAGAGAGATCAGAGGACCCGATCTACAGCTGCAGGGTGGCTGGGGAAGCTGACGGGGATTCCCTGTCGGCTTCCCTAGTCACCCGCCCTTGCCTCCGCAGCTGTGGGGTGGCTGGGGAAGCCGACGGGGGAGCCCCCCGTCAGCTTTCCAGCCTCCCCACCCCTGCCTCCGTAGCTGCAGGGTGGCTGGGAAGCTGAACGGAGAACCCTGTTCAGCTTTCCAGCCACCCTGCTGCTAAGAACGACTGTATCGGATAACGTTAAAAATCGCGTTATTCGATACAAGATTTTTCCGAAAATCTTGTAACGTTATGCGGTTTTAGCGCTATCCGGTACTTGGATACAGTTGTACCACACTTAAAGAGCATAATGTGTTCCACAGGATTGCCCTTTAAGCGAAACACCATTGTAAATAAACAATCGTGAGGGAGATTGCGAACCCCAATTTATTTGTTAAGCGAGTTTTTGGATGGTTTTATTTGTTAAGCGAAGCAACCATTCAGAGGTAATTCTGCTCTGTAAGTGAGTTACTCTTTAAGCGTGGCGCTCTTTATGCGAGGTTTGACTGTAGTCTTAAGTGGTGCAAAGGGACACTTTCAAAGATAAATTGGAATCTTTGGAGGCTCCAAAAGCAACAATAAACCATTTTTCTGAGAGAAATTTTCTGGCTGCAGGAGTTCACACAAAAGGAGACACAAAAGCAATCTTGGAAGGGCTCACACTTTGTCCATTCCTTTACGGATTTTAATAAGTGGAATTTTAATCATTTATTTTTCTGCATAGAACGTGACAGACCTCAAATTAGCACTCGGTGCCATGGGGTGTGAAAACACTCTTCAATCCAAAAAGAATCGCAAAACTAATATAAATTTACCAGACTGCCTTTCCGTCTTGCGGCTTTTTGCTGAATTCTGAAGGATTTCTTCCTCAGCTGTTCAGCCTGCTCATATCTAAAATGAATGGAACAGATTCAAACACGGCCAGGAGAGCAACATAATAGTTAGTAAGTGAGGAGGGTAAGGTAAAGTAAGGTAAAGTAAGGTAAGGTAAGGTAAGGTAAGGTAAGGTAAGGTAAGGTAAGGTAAGGTAAGGTAAGGTAAGGTAAGGTAAGGTAAGGTAAGGTAAATAAATGAGATGCAGGGAATACTTCCTTCTTACTTGTTCTGCTTTTGGTATAATGTTGCAAGAGCATCCAGTTCTCGAGCGACCCGGAGGTGTTCAGCCCCATAAGCACTTTCACAGATCTCAAGAGCTTGCTTATACAACTGCTCGGCATTGCCAAACTTCTTCCACTGCACATATACACCTGCTAACTGATGCAGTGACTGGGCTACTCTGGGGTGATCTGGATCCAGGGCAGTCTCTCGGATCTCCAAGGAGCGTTGCAAAGGAGCAACTGCCTAAAATATATATTTTTAAAAGTGGGAGATGGTGAGGGAGAAGTTTCCATTGCAAGATGTCAGGTAGCAAAACCATGAAGAGCCTCAACCTGTGACTCTGAAAGAAGTTGCTAATCTAGGTGAGTTAGTCACTAATCTAGGTGAATTTAAATTACTCTGTACTAAGTATCACAAGATCTTCACCCAAACCTTTTAAATAACTCATGTAGTTTAGATCAGGGGTTCCCAACCTAAGGCCCATGGGCAGGATCCAGCCCGCGGTGCCATTTCACGTGGCCCCTCCAAAGGCATCCAGGAAACAAAATGGGTGCTCCTTTGAAGCTGTTGGGACAAATGGCTGCTTGCTTTGTGCAGGCAAGGAAAGATGGCTGTCCAGCCCTCGAAGCTGACTGAGAGAGCGTGACCCAGCCCCCTGTTTGAAAAGGTTGGGGATCCCTGGTCTAGACTTTCCATTGATTAAAATCGTGTTACTAATTCTGGAGCTGAAGTATGTCCAGCTGTTTTGATTGTTTTGGGATTCTATTGTTTCTAGGCCTACATTCTGGGCCTTTCACAGGCAAGTGTGTCACAAGGCAGCATACAATCATCGATAATACAACAATACGGTCTTGAAATCAACTAACTCCAACTTGTAGTGCCAGGTAGAGAAAAATCCATTGGATCAATAGGATTTGCATATGCATTCACTCAACACGAAACAACCGATGCATTTTGATTTTACTCAGCAACTGAAATCAGTCTGCAAGCATTCTCATGCTTTTTCACAGTTCCAGTGTTTGCAGCAGGGGTGCCCAAATTTTTTGGGCTGCGGGCCGATCACCTGGTTCAGGGAGCCAGTCACTATGGCCTGGGGGCCGGATGCAGCCCCCAACACCAATTCATCTGGCCCATGAAGTCCTCGCCGCTCCTGGAAGCGGAAGTAAATGGGCATGTTTTACTTCTGCTTCCAGGAGCGACGAGGACTTCATGGACCAGATGAATTGGCATCGGGGGCCACATCCAACCTCCAGGCCATAGTTTGGGCACCACTGGTTTACAGTGAAAACCACTTTTTATTCCGAAAGATGATTCCACATAAGAAGCCATACCTATAATACAGTGAAGAACAGGGATGGATCTCTAATTTATCCCACAGAAACACTCACTTGACTAAGAAGTCCTAGGTCTTTGAGGAATTGCCCCAGTGTCTCATAGAGGTCAGCCAGGGAAATCATGCTTTCTTCTCCATCACAACTTGTCTCGTAGAGCTTCAGAGAGCTGAAATATTCTGCTGCCATGGCGCTCTTATCTTTGCCAAGAAGCTGCCAGTAGCTCAGCAGTTCTGCAAAGTGACCCCTGCATGCAAAATTTCAAAGGATGAGAAGTTCCTACAAGCAAATAATCCTTTCACTTCCACACAAACACAGAAAGATTTATAAAGCATCTAGAAAGCAAAGGCCAGACTTGTATTACTTATGCCCATCAGTGAAAGTCTACTGGCTTAAACCTCAGTTAAGACATCTGTGTTTGTACTTGGCGTTGTACATCTGTTGTGCGACATGGCACATGACACCAAATACAAATCATAACGTCTTAACTAGTGGGAATGTGAAACTAAAATGTATGCTAATGGACTTGTGCTAATAGAATGTTTCAGTTGGTTTCCAGCCACTACAGGAGGCATCCGTATAAATCATGCTTACCATATAATTGGTAGAGTACCCAGAACAGCTTATCGGCTGCAAGGGACGTCTAAACATTACTGCAGTATTATAAATAAATCCCCAAACATGACAAATTGTTTGCAAACAGTTTTTCATCATTTGCATCTCCATGATGGCTTTGATCCTCTTCTGAAGTCAGCATGAAATACAGACTACTAATTTCTTAATAGAATATATATATATATTTAAAAACTAGCCTATCAAGCAATTCAGCGGAGTTGGAAGAGAGCTGTTCTTCCTTCACAAGCTTTCTGGATTTCTCTGTTAGAGCAAAATAGCTGTACAAAATAAATAAATCTGGAAAATCAAGCTCCTAGGAATATTATCAGATTAAGCATCCACCTGGAATTCAGCATAAGACTTCATTGAGCAATTATAGAAAAAGGAAAGCCAAACACCTCCAAATCAAAAGGACTTGATCTCCTCACGAAGGAGTATATGTACCAATCTTTCTACAAACCAATATGGAGTCTTTAAATTGCCATGAACCATTGAATTTAGCCAGCCCTGTCATCATAGAATTATTCAGAATCGTTAGCTGCTCCTGATGGTAGCAGTTGACCAAGATTAGCCACTCCTGGTGGTAGCAGTTGACCAAGGATAGAAGTGGTCTGTTACTCTGCTAAGCTGTTGATATCAGTGATTCAGTTCAGTACTTTCTTGAGCTACATCAAAGATCCTCTCTCCCATAAAAACTCAAATATTACCCCAGCAACAACCTTGAGAGGGTAGTAAGGTGACTAGCTCAAGAACAGCCAATAAGATTCATAAAGTAGAGATTTCAACCAGTCCAAGCATAAAGGTCACCTCTGTCCCTAAGTGGAACTTGCATTTCCTACTATTAACCTGTTTTTTCCCTTGAGACAATGGGAATTATTCAGAGATATAAGCCTCTGGTGAGGACAATGCATGCTATGAAAGACATTTTGTCTCAAATCCTTCAAGTAAGCACCTATTCCAAAAACATGCTAGATGCAACTTCTAGCTCAGGAGTTCTCAACCTTTTAAAGCCAGGGGCCAGGTCATGCTCCCTCAGACAGCTTCAGGCGCCTGATGGCCATTTTGCCCTTCCTCCACCACAGGGATGGCCAAACTATAGCCTAGGGGCTAGATCCAGTCCCCAATACCAATTCATCCAGTCCCTGGAGCCCTCGTCGCTCCTGGAAGCGGAAGTAAAACATGCCCGTACAGGCACGTTTTGCTTCCGCTTCCAGGAGTGACAAGGGATTTGCGGGCCAGATGAATTGGTATTGGGGCAGATCCTGCCCCTGGGCCATAGTGACCAGCTCCCTGAACATAGTGACCAGCTCCCTGAACATAGTGACCAGCTCCCTGAACATGACTGGCCCACAGCACAAAAAGTTTGGGCACCCTTGCTCCACCACATAGCACTTCCTGGTATGGTGGAGGTGGTGGTGGGCCACATAAAATGGCACTATGGGCCACAGGTTGAGAATCCCTGTTCTAGTTCAATCTTTACAGTCAACCCATTATAAGACAATCTTCCCAATTCACAATACAGGTTTTGAGACAGTGGCCCTGTTACTCATTCAATCTTAGATGACTCAATGAACATTCAAAAGTTTATTTTGTTTTTCTAGTTGGGCACAATGCAATTTTTAGATGATGTCCGTCATCCTACGCCTCACTTTCTCATTTCAAAATACAATGGAACCCTGTATAACGAACACTTCATATAACGAAAAACTCGTATAACAAAGTTTTTGCGCTAACTGTGATACCATGCATAACAAGTTTTTCATTATTCGGGCGTTTTGTTAAGCAAGGTATACCCCGCATAACGAAAATAAAATGTTCGTTATATGGGGTTTTCATTAAGCGAGGTATACCTCGCTTAACAAAAACCCCTGTATAAGGAACATTTTATTTTCGTTATGCGGGGTATCGCCAATAGTGCTTCATATAACAAAAAACTCGTACAGTAATATCTCGGATAACGTTTACCTCGGATAACACTAAAATCGCATAACGTTAAGCAATCTGGGGTGGAGAATTGGATTGAATAACGTTAAGGTCCTATGGGATGGATCGGATAACAACTGCTAAAGCCTGTGCGGTTACAATGTCTCTCTATGGAGCTTTAACGTTATCCGATCCATCCCATAGGATTTTAACATGGATCGGATAACACTAAAAATCGGATAACACCAAGACTTGTGGAACCAAGTCTTAGCGTTATCCAAGGTATTACTGTATAATGAAGAGCCCCGCGGAATGGAGGTGGGTTTTTTTGTGGGGTTTTTTTTTTGGTTATACAGGGTTCTACTGTACAGAGCAAAAAGTTCTCCAGCCCTGGCATAGACCCTAACAGACTCTTTTTTTCAACCTCTGATAAAATAATCTTGTGCACAACCTGGGCCAGAAAGCAAGACTCAGTTCTCCTAAATTGCCAAAAAACCCAAAACACCAAATATTTCCTGCTACTCATATTGGGCTGAATTAATTCATTTTTAAATCCAGAATAGCTAAAAATATACAATTAGATATCTGCTTTGCTACTTTTTGGCTCTGGGTTACAATAATTGCTTCACTTCAAGGACTTGGGTTTATATAGCAGTGGTGGCAAACCTATGGCACGCATGCCAGAGGGGGCACACAGAGCCCTTTTTGAGAGCATGCATGCCATCTCCCCAGCACAGAGTTCACTCCACCCCACTGCCCAGCAAACCAATGGAAGTGCTTCCTCCCTACTCCAGCACCATTTTCCCTGCCCCTCAACCCATCAGCCCAATGGGAGCACTTCCCCCGCACTCCCAGCACAGAGTTCTCCCTGCCCCTCTGATTGGGCATTCGGTCTCTAAAAGGTTCACCATCCCTGTCATATAGAAACCAATCCTTGGTAAGCAAAGACATATCCAAGTGCTATTTTTGCTTACCTTTTATAAAGGTTCTGAGATACAAAGAGATTCAGCAGGCACTTGTGTAATTTTTGTTTGTCCCCCTGCTGCTGAAACAACCAAGGGAGTTCATCTGCACTCCGCCATGTTACTCTCTCTGCACTGATGGGGAATCGCAGACAGTCAGCCAGGAAAGTAAAATGAAAGCAAACAAAATCATCTCCTTTACAGCTCAAGTCATGATACAACATTTGCACAAATACTTCTTTGCATACTAGCTTTCAAATTTACAAATACAGTAAAACCTTTTCTAAAAAAACTTTTTTCTGACCTCTGAAATGAATTATTGATTTTCAGTGCATTCCTATGGGAAACCATGCTTCAAGATAAAAAAAATTTCATGATGCAAAACCCCCTGGAGAATGAATTAATTTTGTATCTCAAGTTACCACGGTATATCTTGCATTTCTGCATGTGGCTAAGACCAGTAAAAATACAATACAATATTTATTTTAAAGGCTCTGGTAATACTGAGATGAAAAAACAAAGCAGGTGAAACAAAATGAAGAACCAAAACATTCTGTACACTCATAGCCATGTTGTCCTGTGAAAAACCAGGCAGTCACACATTTACATAGGGAAACCACTGCAGGATTCTTACCTGTGAAACACAAAACTTTGGAGATAATCAACTTGAGATATTGGCTTGTCTAATACCTTATAGTGAATTAATGGTGGAACTTGGACTATAAAAGTGATTGCCCACTTTATAACGTCTTCTTCAATGTCTAGGCCAGATGTGAAACTGCCAAATTGAAGCCACCTTTTGATGAATTCATTCCTCAGTTCCTTTCACCTGACCTAGTATGAGAAAGATTGGCCGGAGAAAGGTGGCCATTGTTCAGGGTACACCTGATTGTGGTTAAAAAATATCACAATCTTTGAGGAGTCTATTTCTGTGTGCCCCTCAATCAGTTGTTATCTATTATTATATTACAATTAACAGTGGTAAAATTGCTTTTATTCTTATCTTACACTTTGGAAAACTTACTTCAATTGCATCGTGAAGTAGTCTATCAACTTTTCTCTGAAAAGTGCGGAAGTGTTCTGACCACCTCCCATGTACTCCAGCTTAACTGTTTCCCAAGCCTGAAAAAGGGCATTAGTTACATTAATCAAAAAGTTTGTCATGAAGCAGAGGTCTCCAACTAACATTTATAAGAAGCAATATGTTAAACAAAAATAAAAGCATACCAAACAGCAAAAATATCAAACATCAAAAACTTGAAAAATTCAGTACAAGGAGAACTGGATACTTTCTAATTCCCATCCCCCATGTGTGAATGAGCATGATAGACGAACAGAAGGCAGACGCTACTTAACAGATTTTGCAGAAAATGCTTGAAAGCAGAAATGTGATATTGCATATATTAATTTACTTTATGTTCAGTTATTTTTTTAAACTTGCAAATTGCTACAGCACATGGGCAGAAGCTGGTAGATGACTTCATGTCAAATCAGAGAATTTTACCTGGAGGTGCTGAAACTTTAACAAGCCACAGCCGTAGGTCAGAAAGCACATCTTGTGCAAAGTGTAAACTAAGGAAGACAGCATTTGCCAAGACAGTTCAGGGCAGAGCTCCATCAATTCTGATTCGCTGATTCCGTTGTGGCTAACGCTAATCAGACAAAGAACCTTCAAAGGAAAAACATAAGCTAATTCAATGTATTATCATCATCTGCTTACTGAACCTGTCAAATGGGAATTAATAAATGATACAGCATCAACAACAAAGTCAGTATGTGTTTTGGAGTCAAACATTACGTTTTGTATAGTTAAGATTCTTCCTCCACAAGATGGCCATGTGCAGGAAGCTGGATTTTTGAATCTTAGGTATGGTTTTTCAATACTTTCCCCTACTAATATAGGTTATCCCCTGTTGAACAGCATAACTAAAAACAGAATAAGTAGATTGCTTCCTGCAACAAGTGTTAATTTGGTGGGGGAGACAGGAAAAAAGGACATTACATGGAGAGGTAAAAATACTATTATCTCTTTAAGGCATCATGCTTGCCCGTCCAATCCTACCATTGATTAAAATAGAGACAGGGAATCTGCTACCCTTTAAGGAAGGGATTCTCAAGCTGTGGGCTGGATGCAGCCCATGGCACCATTTCATGTACACCCCTACACTGCCTGCACAACACCGGGAGGAAGGGGGAAACGACTGTCCGGCCCCCAAAGCTGTCTGAGGGAATGTGACTCAGGCCCTGGCTTAAAAAGGTTGAGAACTCCATCCTTAAGGTATTGTGGTACGATAATTCCCTTCTTCCTTGACCATCTGGCATGACCTTTAGAGCTGACAACAATGGGATTTGGAGGATCACAGGTTACCTGGATGAATGTTGCACTGATGTTGGTGATTCTTTCTCAGTGGCAACAACACAGGCAATTTAAGACCACCAGTAGAGCCACCTCTAAGAAAAGATCCTTCAGAACGAGGACTTACTTGGGCCTTGTGAGTATTCTGGAAAGCCATGATGGCCGTGGACCAAGATCCCTTTGGCAAACACCATTCTTTGAACACAGCAAAGTCCACCAGACATCTTGTGTCTGAAGAAGCAAACTGCAACCTATGGAACCACATACTGAAATACACCTGCTGGTCACAAAGATACCCTAGTATTTCTGATTTTGTTTCAGGAGAACTATACTGGCATGGAGATTGGGGCATTGGCTGGAAAGGTTCTCTAGATCCTTCCAGAAACCAGAAATCTTACTCACCAAGACCCATAATCAGAGCAAGGTAACGGTAGAGCATCTAGGGCACCCCTTGCTCGAAAGCCAGTTGTATCTGACTCTAGGGTTTGGTGCTCATCTCTGTTTATAACCAGTGCTGTCTGTGTCTGCAGATGTTTCTCTGGACATGCGGCAAGCATGGCTAGACACCAGAGTGCACAGAATGCTTTTACCTTTCCCGTCAAAGCAGTACCTATTTTTCTACTTGCAACGTCTATCTTTTGAACTGCTAGGTGGGCAGGAGCTGGGACAGAGGTGGGAGCTAACTCTGTCTTGCAGCACCCAGGTCTCGAACTGCTGACCTTCCAGTCGTCAAGTTTAGCATCTTAACAACGCAAAGTGTCTAGTACCAGCCAAAAAGGTGGCCAGTAGCGGCAGCTGTGGCCACAGCAGCAATGCAATTCTTTGGCTAATTAATGGACTGGGCACATAAATCAGTCTGCCTCCTGATGCCTAAAGAGTGTGCCTTCAGAATGACTACATCAAATGGACAGCTATGTGAAATCATTAGGAGTGTGTTAAAATAACAACAAAATAGCAACAATTACATACCATCAAGTTGACTTTAGCTTATGGTGATCTCCCCCCCCCCCGGTGTTTCTAGAAAATAAAGTACTGAAAAACAATCTACTGCTCTCTTCTTCTGGGGGTGACCTGGGAGTTGTGAGGATTGCCCATAAGGGAGGCATTTTGGGGAATTACACTCCCAACCTCTGACTACATAGCCAGGTACCTAACTCAATGAGCTATCCAGCCAGTGTGTTACCACAGGTAGCCACGTGGTAAAATATGATGGCCTTCTTTGTCTTCTCCACAGCTGTCTATGACAAGCCTGCTATACAAGACTTACACATGAACAAACTGTTCCTGGATTTGGGGGGAAAGGCTAGCTATCAAACTGCAAACGTATCTCAAAGAACAAACTCTATCAGACTTGTGTACTTACCTCTTTCACGAGGTCCTTTTCTCTATCAGTCCTCAAAGATTGCTCAACGGATGCCAGAACCAGCCTGTAGAGTGACACTATATCTTGGCACTGTGAACATTTTTGGAGGACTGCATCAATATTTTCTACAGTTTCACCACTGGAGTAGAAGGGAGGCAGAGAGGCAGGAAAGAATTACAAGAAAACACAATGAGGATTTAAAATGTCCAAAGTTAAACTGCAATCGAATACTGTATGACTATTACCGTAAACCTTAGCAACTATTATGCACATGCATTACTCCAGCAAGAATGTTAACAGATGATAACATCTATTGGTATATGCTGGAAAGGGGAAAGGGAGATTTGGGAAAGGAAAGTTATTAGACACAAGCATGGCCTGTTTTTGGACTTTAATTCATAGAAACCCTGATCAGCAGGTGTGATAAGCCCAAGAACACCAAGGTTAGCCATCCCTGCTCCAGTCTGCTAAACTTCAAAACCCATCATCCCTCACCACTGGGTATAGTTGCTAGGACTGATAGCTATCACTAGTTGATCACAAATTTCCCACCTAAATCTTCCCTCTACACCAGGGGTTCTCAATGTTTTTCAGCTTTCGGCTGGACCACACCCCTTCAGACAGCTGAGCGGGCTGGACTGGTGCCATAAAATGTATCTGCAGCTGTTGTAAATGCGAATGGCCACAGACTCATTTATGGCTGTAGTAAAAGTGTTTACGGTAGCCACAGACTCATTTACAACTGTTTACGCATCCATAAATGAGTCCGCGGCCAAGTCTGGTAGCAGCAGTGGCTGAAGCAAGTTCAGAGGCAAGCTATTTGGTGCTGTGGGCCAGACATGGCCTGTGGGCCATAGGTTGTGAACCCCTGCTCTACACATTTGGAAAGAGTGGTTCTAATCTGCTCCACACCAGAGGACACAATTGAGGGGGAAGGGAGTGGAAACCCAAGATTTGCCCACATAACAAAACCATGGTGTACTGTAAGATGAAAATCAGGCTAATGTGAAATCAAGATCCCATTAAAATCCTGTTTGAAAACAATGGCAAAACTTCCACTGGCTTCTAAGAGGTTTAAGCCATATGACCCCAATTTTCTATTTTTAATTCATAACCATTCATTTGTCAACAAGGCACACGTAAAACACCACACAGCAGAAATAAAATACACCCATCTGTTAGACACCCATCACAGGGGACTAAATATTATCGAAGGGTTTCTGGGAAATTATCAGATCTGATACACAGATTGCTATGTGATTTTATATATTGTATTACACCTTTCCTGCCAATTTTCTTTAGCAAAACAGAAAGTAACCAGGAACAGTGTTTTGTCTGTTTTCTGACATTCTGATCAGAGATCAGAATGGGCTTTCTCAGCAACCTTGAAATTGAAAGGGAGTCATTTAGAGCTAATCTGAATAATCTATTATTACTAATGGCTGGGTGAAGCTGTATTGTTGTGCTTGCTTGTCTGTCATCTTGCTTGACCATGCCCATCTCCCTTTGACCCCCTGAATTTGGTGTATAAAAACCATGCCTGTAAGTTTCACTCTTTGTCTGAAGAAGTGGGCTTGATCCACTAAAGCTAACAATAAAAATAAAGCAGTTAGCCTTTAAAGTGCTACAGTGTTTTTTATTTTATTTTTATTTTATTTTGTTTATTTTATTTTGTTTTCTGATACATACAATTGCAGCATTTGTTCAACATATCCGGCCACCATTCTTCCCACAAGAGTAACATAGAGGGCATTGCAAGTTGCAGTTGAATGGCAAAGTTTCTCAAGTTTCTTCTCCTGGAATTTGAACACGTACATAAATGTGAAATTGAACTTTTTTTATGTGGATTTGAAAAGTGTACACAACAACACAACCTTAAAAACACCAAAGAAAAAGTCCCATATGCATTGGTTGTAACTGGCATACAAAATATGCTGCAAACTATAGGGAATGTGACCCGTAAAATAATTAAAATTTAGGAATAGTAGGCAATGACATCACACTTATGCATCAAGGTTTTGGACTCCAAATCCCAGAATTCTCCATTCGGGGGGTTCCACCTGACAGACCCTCACCTAAATTGTGCTCATCCATAGAAAGGCTGGAGCAGAATGCTTCATGGCCAAGAAGATACTGAACTCCGATCTAGCTTCATGCTTGAAAAGGAAGTGAGTCCAGTGGTTGCTAGTTCTCTGCAGGTTCCGGAAGGCAGCTAAAACAGTATTGCTTTTCAAGGTTTTTGCTTTTTGGGACTATCTTTCTGACGTTGGCATTTAAAGAATGTTCGGTTCTGTCTTTAAATAATATTTCTGTCTGTTTTGGCAATGTCTGTCAATCTGTATTTAATAATTCTAGTCTACTGTAAAAGCACTTGAAAATCACTTCTAAAGAAATCCTTCAACTAAATAATGAATTATTTTTGCCATTTCAGACAATACACTATGGTTCATACTTTAAATCACAGTTTATGATTTTGAGTTTTTGACTTATCATAAACCATGGCTGTCAATCCAAAGATACCAAACCATATTTAAGTGGCTTTTCTTTAGCGATAACATCTAAATTCATCCAATGTTGATACAGAGGGCTATAAGTAATGATAACTAAATGTAGCTAATAGGCAGTTGGGATGAGAATTGTTTTTACCTCAATCATGCATTTCATGAACGGTGAATAGGGTCCCTTGAGAACATGTAACCATTATTGATTCATCATTTTTCAGTGCACCATAATTTTGCTTAATTAGGAGGGAAATTATAAATATAAATTAAAAGGATCATACCCAAAATATAGTGATTTATACCTACACATGTATATTACTGTATATACTCAAGTATAAGTCGGTTTTTTAAAGCCCCCAAAATGAGTTCCAAAAATGGGACTCAACTTATACTTGGGTCAACATAAACATTCAAAAACATACCCACACAAATGTCTAAATTAATTAATTTTATCATATTTTCATGTATTTTAATTATTGAAACTCACTAGCAGCTGCTGCATTTTCCATCCCCGACTTATAGTCGGGTCAATCTATTTTCCTAGTTTTAGAGGTCCAAATTAGGTACCTCGACTTATATTCGGGAGGACTTATAGTCGAGTATATATGGTAAATGAGTGTCAGCTTAGTTTGATTGCTATTTTTAGTTTATATTTAATAAAATATTTTTAAACAGAGTAAGAAAAGTCACAGATATATCTTCTTTTATTTGACAAGATTTGTGTAACAGTTTGACAACTACTAGGCGACACAGAGATATAAAACAACAATACCTGTTCTTTAGTTAGCTTCAGGCCTGCACAGTTACATTCTTCATTAATGAGATATTTCACATCCTTAACATTCAATGGATCAAGATGAAGTGTTGGCCAGAGTCTTTCAATGAGAGAGATGAAAATTATTTCTTTAGTTGCTAATGGGGTAGCAGAACAAATAATAGATTCAAATACAGTACAAACATATTAAAAATGTAAAACTTGTGAATCCTACACTCCTGTATACTGAATGATATAGCCATATTTATGAATATTTTTAACATATGAAAAAAACTACAAAAATGGTGTACACATTTTTTCTTTCCAATAACAATAAAACAAATGACATCTAGACACTAAGCAGTGGTTCCCAACTTGTGTTGGCCATGCCCCACCTAAACATCTCTAAAAGCCTGATGCCCCCATGTGACATAAAATTCTTATTATTCGAAAAGTGAACCCTAGTCATTATTTCCTTTATGTGGAGGAAGCCTAAAAGGCCATTAACTTGGTCTAAACAAGTTTCCAATTGGCCCCCTTTAAAAATCTAACTGCTTCCCTGTGGGCCGTGGGTCCCACGTTGAGAACCACACAGTGGTGGGTTGTTAAAATCTTCGCTACCCCACCGTGATGTCATCGACATCGTGGGCGTAGCTGACATCATGACATCATGGGCGGAGCAAAATAAAAATGTCTGTGCATGCATCAAACCTCTATTTGACGCATGCACAGTTCTTTTTTCCAGTGTGCATGCATCAAACCGCTATTTGATGCATGCGTACTAAAAAACAGAACTGTGCATGCGTCAAACGGAGGTTTGAAGCATGCGCAGTTCGGGGTAGCCATTTTTACTGCCCGGAAAAACATTTTTGGAGGGGGCCGGAGAGGCGACCGAACCGATTGCCCGGGGTTTTACCACCACCACTCCAGCGACCCCTCCTGATGGGGTGCTACTGGTTCGGGCTAATTGGTCTGAACCAGTAACATCCCATCACTGGAACCACAACACTAAAGCAATGTGCTCAGAGACAAGCATCTTGTTTTAGACTACGGTTGCATTCCTTACGAGCACAGTTCTACTCCAAAACAAGGTGCCTATTTCCCATGCACAGTGTTTTACCGCCTAAATATAATTTTCAGCAGATCCAAAGTGAGTCTTCCTGGCATGTGTTGCTGAATAGGTCGCATGTTACGGTTAGGGGCACATTCTGCAGTGGGACAAAAATTGGCCTCCAGATTGACCAAAATCACCCAACCCTATCCTAATGTAATTCTGTACAAAATGAGCTCTTTTAGTCTGCCCAGAATATTACAGACACTTCAGTACAATTTCCCTACTTCAGCATGGTTTCCACACTACTGCCTTCTCCCCCTTTTTATTTTTCAATCTCTCCTCAGAGACATACATGCTTTTGGGCCTTTGTGGACAGCAGTTAAGGTTGGAATGCATTCGTAGTGACTCTAAATGTGTTGAAGGAGTGATACCACCCTTTTGCTCATACCACAATATGCTGCAAAATGCTGTATTTGGCTAGTATTGCAGTAGCCACTTGGGAATGCTTCATGGAATGTGATATACAAAACACTCTCTGCACCTATTGCAAAGTATCCTGGCATCAATGAAGATGGGAAGTAGTAGCCTCACTTTTTTTTTAGCATTCTTGCACTCCATAGCCTTGTTTTCCGAAACTACTATAATATTGTTCCTTTTATATCCCTTTTGTATTACAGTAATACCTCGGATAACGCTAAGACTTGGTTCCACAAGTCTTGGTGTTATCCGATTTTTAGTGTTATTTGATGCATGTTAAAATCCTATGGGATGGATCAGATAACGTTAAAGCTCCATAGAGATACATTGTAACCGCACAGGCTTTAACGGCTGTTATCCGATCCATCCCATAGGACCTTAACGTTATTTGATCCAATTCTCCTCCCCAGATTACTTAACGTTATGCGATTTTAGCGTTATCCGAGGTAAACGTTATCTGAGGTATTACTGTACTTCCTTCCCTCTCTTCTCAGAAGGAAAAGACACCATGGCTTTCCCTACACATATGTCATCCCTGTATGATACAACACTCAGGCTTGGGGTGGCTAACATTGGGGGGCATGGGCAGAAGTCATTGAGGGCAACTATGGGGGGACTGGGGGGAATCCGGGCCCCTGGGGCCAACAGTCTCCTCCTCCTCTGCCAGGGGCAACGGAGTGGGGCTGTTCAACTTCCCTCTCCACACCACTGAGTTCCCACGTTTTCCTCTCTCCTCCCTCTTCTCCACTTCGTAGCCGGGTGTCTCTCCTGCTTTGGCCCAGGGAGGTGGCAGGAGATGAGGGCGGCTTGGGTGGCCAAGGGCGGCAGCTGGTTCAGCTCCGCATCTCTGGCAAGAGAGGAGGCAGCAGCCACGGAGTGCCTGGAGCAAAGGTGGATCCACTGAGCTGGAGGAGGCAATGAGGTAGGCGATCAGGGCGCTGCCACTGCCTTCTCCGCTGTTCCTGATGATCGACCCTGCTTGCTGCCACCCCAGGACTTTCTGGGCATGCCCACTGCCTTGCGATTGGATGGCGTCTCTTTCAAACTCAGCTCTTCCACCCACCCCCTTGCCTCGAAACACCCCTCGATTGGTGCACTAAGGCACCAATTGACTATTGGCATGCCCTTGATGTAAGCTGTTACCATGCAGCTTTTTCCTTAGTGCACCAATAGAGAGGTGCTTCGGCAAGGGGGTGGGTGGAAGACCCGAGTTTGAAAGACGCCACTTGCCTTTATTTTTTTTAATTCACCTGCCTGCCTCTTGGGAGCGCTAGTCACTGGGGTGCACTGGGACTTATCTGGATGTTTCAAATGGCCACCACAGGCCTGACAATACTACAACCTGAACTAGCTCTTACGGGATATTAAATATTTTGTTTCCACCTTATCTTCTATGAAATTTACTTTACTGAAGTCTTTATCAACCCCTTACCTTCCTTTTTTTAATTAAGATTTTTTAACAGAAAAAAGATATTAAAAAGTGCAACAACAAAATACAAAATGACATGACATGCCAAAAAAAGAAAGAAAAATAACAATTATAACATAAAAACGAACATTTAAAATTAATTCAAATCTTTTCAACACACCCTATCTCTTAACCATTCTACTTATATGTATAATATATACTTTTATACTTTATTCCAATTATTCTCTTCATTATGGTATTACAACTTTTTATAACACAATACATATATCACCCAAGTGCACTTGAGTCCTTGAATCTGCCCGTTGTCCTTCTTACAACTCAATTACTCTGCCAAAAACACATTACATCCGGTGCAGGCTTGTCTTCTTTGTTTCCCCCCAATGTATACTGCAAAAAAGGCCTCCAAATATCCCAAAATCTATTTTGTTTTAATATCCCCCTTTTTATATTTAAATCCCATGTGAGTTTTTCATTAAGCACCATATCCCAAACATCAGTATACCATTTAAAGGTAAAGGTTTCCCTTGCTCGAAAGCCAGTCGTATCCAACTCTAGGGGTCAGTGCTCATCTCTGTTTCTAAGTCGAAGAGCTAGCGTTGTCTGCTTCTTCAGACATTCCCGTGGTCATGTGGCAGGCATGACTAGACACCGGAGAGCACAGAACGCTGTTACCTTTCCACTGAAGTGGTCCCTATTTATCTACTCGCAGTTTCTTGCTTTCGAACTGCTAGGTTGGCAGGTATACCATTTACCCTATTCTAAATTCAAAGCACCTTTCCAATTTCTGGCAACCCCTTACCTTCCACATGTGGGGGACTACAACTCCCATGACCCTCATCTAGCATCCCCATGCAATTCAGGGTACTTGGGTTATGAAGGGCTACTTGACACCATCTCTCAAGTAAACATACCTCCACGGCTGTGGACAAGTTTCAACATTCACAGATACTATGACCCTTACGTTCACCGGCAGGGGATCAATCAGCCATTTCATGTGCTTTTCTGCTTGCTGAAATTGTAATTATTTAAATTTTAAAAAGCAAAAGCAAAAACCAATTAAAATATTAAAGACCATTTTATGAAAAGAATCTTCACATCTCAGATTTCTAGTTTTTATCTTCCTCTGTAAGCCCAAAGAATGAATTTATTGCAAGTCTCCCTCAGGGAAAAAGGCCCACTTCAAGCGTAAATCTTCTCTACAATAAGAAACCTCTGCCTGGAGTATACTATTAGGTGAAACATCTTTTAAAATAGAGTTACTTTTATCTCCATCCATATGTTTCTTTGCCAGATGTGCTACTGGCTACTCTCTGCCCTTCACCATTGCAAATTTAAAAGAGGGGGGGGGGACAATTCAAGTGGGTTTCTTGTGGAACCAAAATTGGTTTACAATGAGCTTCACTCAACAAGAACACTGAATAATAAAATAACTGCCAAATAACACATGTAAATCTAATTCATTTCTCAGTAATACAAGAACAAATAGTATTGCAACTGTTACCTGGATTCGATCAATAGAGTCGATAATGATTATGATGCCGCCTTGGTGATGAGCAGAAAGTTTCTCCAGCCAACGAGGAAATTCTTCGGATAATTTGGCTGGATCCAGTGTCGAAGGTGAGACTGACCAGGAATGCTGAAGAAGCTACAGAAAATTATAAAGATTAACAAATATTTCACATAAATTTGAATTACTGCACTGTGGTATGGTAAACACAAACTCAAACAGCATTAGATTCCAGGTAAGTTTTCCATTATATAATCCCATGATATTTCCTGCACACTGTATTTTCACTCTTTAAAAAAAGATTTTAAAATGAATGAAATATGATTAAACTAAAGCTGGGAGGAAATGTGATGCCTTGGATTGTTTTGGAGCCCCAATGCCCTATTAGATTTTCCTAATTAAAAAAAATCAGAAAAATGTAAATAAGCACCAATTCACCTTTTATTTAGGCTACCCTCCTAGAAAAATCTGAAATCCAAATAATGAAGATGTCATTCATTCAACCTGATGCAGAGCATAAACTTCTGAAAGCAGAAGTTGATAAAGTACTCTCATAGGTCTGCCAAAAAGACTTAATATTATTATTTTTTTGCAAATTTATCTTTAATATCTAAATTAGGAAAGATTAACCCAGTGGCAATATGGCATGCTGCCAATTTTTTTTAAAAATAGACTGGGGTTGTGTAGAGGCAGAATAGAAGGAATACCACACATCTTTTCTTCACTATCCAGATGTCTGAAATTAGCTGCAGAAACACATTGCTAGCTATGTATGCTCTAGGTCAGGGGTGCCCAATGATGTGATGTAACAGGTTCTCACCAGTTCACCAGAACTGGTAGTAACTTTGCCCAGTGTCCCGGAGAACCGGTAGCAGTTTTTTTGGGGGGGAACTACCTTCGGGGCTTACCTTTTCACTTGGTGTGAATGCATGCCTACAGTGTTTGGTGCGCATGCACGGCCTCCTTGCTGTCCTCCCAAGCGGGGAGGAGAAAGAGAAGCTGCTAGCCTGAAGCTTCCTATAGCCTGCTCCCCAGGGTGAGTGACTCACCTTTAGATGTGGTGTGTCTGTGTGTATTTTAATGAGTATTTAATACCTTTACCTATATTGACGTACTACCACAGTTCCTAAAAAGGCCTGGTGGCCTGGCTTGGGGTTTTAAAGCAAAGCCTTGGAGTTACCTCATCAATAAGCTACACCTGTGCTGTTCCAATTGCTGTTCCAATTGGAGAACCCTTAAGGAGGTACAGCTGTTTTACACTTACATTAAGGCATATTATCCTAGAGAACTGGTTAGGTAAAGACTTAGTACCTAACTTCTTTAACTGTTGAAAAGTTGAAAAGTGCCAAAATGAAGCCATCTTGTGGTGAGTTCATTCTGTAGTTCCTTCCATCTGACCTAGTGTGTGAAAGATTAGCCAGAATAAGCTTTAAGCCCTGGTTTAAAAGCTCTGGTTAATTTGTTTTTTTGGGGGGTGGGGGGCCCTGTATTTTAATGTATTTTATATTTATTTATTTAATTTATTTAGGGGTTTGTGTTGTGGGTGGGTTGAGGGGTGTGTGTATGCTTATTTTTATTTTATTTTTTATTTTGTATTTTTTCTAAAAAAATTCTTTGGCCCCGACAACAACATCATGATGTCATGATGTGAGCTCTGCCCATACCTTGACAACATCACGGTGGGGTAGTAATTTTTTTGACATCCCACCACTGGGGGTGCCCAAACTATGGCCCATGGGCCAGATCCAGCCCCTGATGCCAATTAATCTGGCCCACACCACCCTCATTGCTCCTGGAAGCAGAAATAAAATGCTCCCATACCTCCACTTCCGGGAGTGATGAAGGCAGAATGAGCCAGATGAATTGGCATCAGGGACTGGATCTGGCTGACAGGCCATAGTTTGGGCATTCAAGTTTAAGCAGAGAAAATGCCAGCTTAAAATATATCTCATCCTGTATGTAATTAATTTAATTTAATTTAATTAATTTTTTGATTTGTATAAACACAAATATAAACACAAATAATCATATAAATAACACAATAGTTACATCACATTCAAAAGAACAAATACAATCCCTGATACAAATAAATAAATAAATAAATAAATACCATATTATTATAATAATTTAACAATGCTAATTCCACAGCCTCTGTACCCCAGCCAATTAGTCCAGAGGTGGCTGCGGCAAAAATCCCACCACCCCACCCGCAGCTATTCTCCCTGGTCTCAGGAGGAAGGAGCCCAAAAGTCAGCTGGTCGGTGGTGTCGGGGCCACCCGGCAAAGTCTGCGACTTTTCTCCCTGCTAATTTTTCCTCAAATGTTAAGACAAAATAGGCAACATGTTCAATTGAAAGGGAAATGGAAGAATAATATTATTTGAACGTTCTATATGAGTTATGATTGTTTTATTCCATCCAGGCCCTTAAAAGTACTTGCTGATTCATGGTGAAATGGAAATACAGTAAAACTTCGGATAACGCTAAGACTTGGTTCCACAAATCTTGGTGTTATCCGATTTTTAATGTTATCTGATGCATGTTAAAATCCTATGGGATGGATCGGATAACGTTAAATCTCCATAGAGATACATTGTAACTGCACAGGCTTTAGCGGTTGTTATCTGATGCATCCCATAGGATCTTAACGTTATTCGATGCAATTCTCTTCCCCCCCCATTACTTAATGTTATGCGATTTTAGCGGTATCTAAGGTAAACGTTATCCGAGATATTACTGTACCTTTAAAGTGAAACGCTTGAGGATCAGTGCAGGCTCAGAGCTGCTAGACAAAGGTTTCCCAACAAAATGATAGAGGATGAGCGTATTTGGTGAATGCTTCTGTTGCAACTGAATCCTGTTAGGAAAGGCAGAGTGTCAAAGGAGAAGAGTCTCAATCCGCCCACATTTCTCGAAGCTGTGGTTTTTCATCTAATTTCAATTCTACTCCAGTGCTGATTGCTAATACAGTTGTACCTCGCTTAAAGAGCATAATGTGTTCCACAGGATTGCTCTTTAAGCGAGTTTGCTCTTTAAGCAAAACACCATTGTAAGTGACCAATTATGACTTCTGGCGGGTGTGTGTATGTGTGTAACAGAAGGGACCTGCCTCGTGGGTAGGCCCCAATGTTTTTCTGGATTGCACTTCTCTGGCTGGACAACCCAGGCCTCGGATATGTGTAGAAAAGGTAGCATGAGGCCAAATAACCACTCTAAGTTTCTTCAAGAAATATATTGAAAGCATTGTAACATACAGGATACAGTTTATTAAAAGATCAGCAAGCATTTCAAATCAGAAATTAACCATTAAAGGTTCCAGGGAAAGCATGCCCCCATCTTCCACAAGTCTCACATTTTGCAGAAATGGCTGCACAGCATTCCATAGAGAGCAACAGCTGTGTATGTGTCTGTGTCACTGGGTTACAACTCTAGCCCTCCCCCTTAGGGATTCTAGCCCATGATCTTACAGCAAGGCGTGTCAATCACATATTCACTCAAACCATGAGGCAAGGATATTTACATATTTTCTTCCTCCCACATACAGTAAAACACCGGATAACGATTGGATCAGATAACGCTAAAAACGCATAACGTTAAGTAATCTAGGGAGGAGAATTGGATCAAATAACATTAAGGGCCTATGGGATGGATCGGATAACAACCGCTAAAGCCTGTACGGTTACAATGTATCTCTATGGAGCTTTAACATTATCCGATCCATCCCATAGGATTTTAACATGGATTGGATAACACTAAAAATCGGATAACACCAAAACATGTGGAACCAGGTTTTAGCGTTATCTGGTGTTTTACTGTATCTGGAATCGCCATTTTAAAAGTACTAAAATACATGTTGAACAAATGCTGTAATTGTATGTATCAGAAAACAAAATAAAATAAACAAAATAAAATAAAATAAAAGAGAATTGGCAAGAAAGTTGTAATATAATATATAAAATCATATAGCAATCTGTGTATCAAATTTGATAATGTCCCAGAAACCCTTCGCTAATATTTAGTCCCCTGTGATGGGTGTCTAACAGATGGATGTATTTGATTTCTGCTGTCTGCCTTTCAATCCTAATTTTATCATTTCTCTCACTAATTTTAATGGGAAATTTAAAAAAAAAGAAGTACCATTTTGAAAGAAGAAGAGATTTTCCAGATCCTGGTCCGCCAGACACAAGGAGGGGTGGAATTGGGGCTGGGGCTGCTACTAGGTCATTCAGACATTCATAGTACTGTGAAATAAACATAATGACAAGTTTTAGGTTCAAGAAACAGTGACTTACGAACCCACCGATGCATCTAGCTGACCTCAAGGCTTGATCTAATATAAAGGGACATAACAGCCTCTTGGATATCTCCACAGTTCACTCGTAACCTTCTGAACTCATGACTTCCTGATTTTAACTGATTTGTACTTAGGTTAATGTAGCTAAAAGCTAACTATATGGGCATTGTATCTTTGGTAGATAAAGGGCTTTGAAAACATTCATAGACTTTCAGTTTAATCTTGTAAAATATTCACAAATTTAAAAAATGCCTCAAGGTTTTCAGTTGATAGATTCACCCATCACTTGACATTACACTGTGGTTCTAAACCCCAAGTGGCAGTAGATATACTTTACATTTTTAACCTTACATAAATATGCAAAAGAAGAATTATGCAGGTGGGTAGCTTTGTTTAGTTTTTTGGCAACACTTATTTTTATTTCAACTCCAAGCCTTTCATAGTAATCCCAAATCTGCCACTTATATTATCAAGAATCAACAAAGGTGCTGGAAGGTTCATTTCAAAACCTCTTTATCCAGAAGTTGCATAGATTTAAGAGACATATTTTTTATACTTCGAGAAATATTGCCTAAATTACAGAACAAGCTGAAATAGCATCAAGACACTTCCCTGACAAAAATAGAAACATCGACCGCATCTACAAGATGTTAATATAGATATTTTTGGCATTCATCCCAGAATTAAGTGTGTCATCTGCTTAGCACATATGGCCTCCTTCAGCACAAGGACTGAAAACCTCCAGGGCTGCTCTGAAGTATTGTCCTTTCTGCCAAGTGGCAGCTTTCATGAAAAGGGAAACAGACATAAACACTTCTCTGCCTTGAGGGGAATGAACTCACCTTCTCAAATCCTAGCTCACAAGACGAGTTGGAAGCCTGTTGGAAAGCCTCCATCTGTTCCTGTTCATCGTGTGCATCCCATAGGACATCTCCAAAAATCTCTTCCTCAGAAGCAGAGGCATCACTGTTATCTGTTGCATCTTTCTTTTCTGATGGTGTAACTTCACAGCCCAATATGTCCTGAAGGAAGATAAAAGCAAATACTGTACCATGAAATGATAGTTTTTGTTGTTGTTCAGTCACAGTCGATTCCGACCCTTTGCGATCCTATGGACCATTGCCCTCTAGGCACCCCTGTCCTCCACCATCCTCCTCAACTCACCCAGCTCTGTGCCCATTGCATCTACAATACCATCTAGCATTCTCATTTTTGATAGTAGGTAAAGGTAAAGGTTGCCCTTGCTTGAAAGCCAGTCATATCTCACTCTAGGGTTCAGTGCTCCTTTCTGTTTATAGCCAAAGAGCCATGCTGTCCGCATCTGCAGACATTTCCATGGACATGTGGCAGGCATGACTAGACACTCGAGTGCATGGAAGACTGTTTACCTTCCCACCAAAGTGGTACCTATTTATCTACTTGCAATTTCTTGCTTTCAAACTGCTAAGTTGGCAGGAGCTGGGACAGAGACATAAGCTCACTCCGTCTTGCAGCACTCAGGTCTCAAACTGCTGACCTTCCAGTCATCAAGTTCAGAATATTAACCACTAAGCCACTGCAGTCCCTGAAGAGGTAGTAAGAAGCAGCCAATTTCCAAAAAATAAGGAACCAAAATTCAGGTCTGCCCTAAAGCTTTGACTCCAAATCCAGTGGTGGGTTGTCAAAAATTCCACTACCCCACTGTGATGTCATGGACGTCATGGGCGGAACAAAATAAAAATGTCTGCGCATGCATCAAACCTCTATTTGACGCATGCACACTAAAAAATAGAACTGTGCATGCGTCAAATGGAGGTTTCATGCATGCACAGTTCCGGACAGCCATTTTGGCTGCCCGGAAATACATTTCTAGAGGGGGCTGGAGAGGTGACCAAACCGGTCACCCAGGGGTTTACCACTCCCCACCCCTGGCAACCCCTCCTGATGGGGTGCTACCGGTTCGGGCGAACCGGTAACATCCCATCACTGTCCAAATCCCAAAGGTGAGATAATGAGTTGTGTTGAAGAGACAAAATACTCAACAGCAACACGACAGGACCATCAACTGGCCCAGTTCAAACCTGGCAGGGATTTTGTATTCTTTTACAAACATGAGACATAGTTATCTTAGCGAGCAACACACTCCCTCCTTCATTTTATAGCCAAAAAGATGATGAGTGGGTTTTCTGATTTTAAACAAGCCACAGATTCTGTGACATCCAATCTCAGCATCTTCAGTGGAAAGATAGTAGGATCATAATCTGTTTCCGGACTGTGCCCTGTCCTTGCTTATTGCCCTTTAAAGAAATCACAGTGCATCCAAGTTCTGTGGTTATAGAAAATGGTAGGAAATTTCAAGCTAGAAATCAGTCTTTCAATCAAATCCTCTGGCAATCACTGGTGGTTCATGTGCTCAACAGGGTGGCTCTTCAAGGAAAGGTTGAAGCTCTCCCTGCATTTGTACCATGACCAGCTGGTGTCTGGCATGTGAATAATAATAAGAAACCAAGTGAGTGCTTGGAAAGACTGATGTTTCCTATAGCCTGATTTGACGAGTAGGAAAAGACCCAATGAGTGCCACCAATTCTGACTTAAGGTGATCCTCGCAACTGCTTTGGGAGATGCACTGGTTGCCAGTTTGTCTCCAGGTGCAATCAAGGTACTGGTAATCACCTTTAAAGCCCTATATGGTAGTGGGCCAGGATACTTAAGAGACTGCCTCACCCCAAGAACATCTGTCCAATCCCACCAGAGCGGACTGGAGAGGCTCTTTAGTTGTTCCATCGGCCAGAGAGGCGCATCTCTCTGACACCAGAAGGAGGGCCTTCTCTGTGTCTGCTCCTGCCCTAAGGAACCTCCTGCCAATGGAGCTACATCTACAGATGGAGTTGCTGTTCTTTAGGAAGAACTTAAAAACATGGCTGGTGGGGCAGGTATGGTAGTACAAAATGACCCCAGCTCGCTGGCTAGTTTGAGCTTCCTCTCTCCCTTAATCTTTTAATATTTTTATCTTTAAGATTTTTATCTGTAAGATAATTGGAATCTGTTGATGTTTTAAAATTTTAAAAAACTTTTAAAATCTTTTATAACTGTAACTTCGAAGTTTTAGGTAACCGTTTTGGTTTCTATTATGTTATGTTTTTATGATGTGTAAACTGCTGAACAACAAAAAACTGCCCTGAGTCACTCCGGTGAGGAGGGCAGTATATAAATGTGAATAAAAATGTGATTTTATGATGTAAGCCGCCCGGAGTTGGTTTTCACCAAGCGGGGCGGCATATAAATCGAAATAATAATAATAATAATAATAATAATAATAATAATAATAATAATAATAATAATAATAATAATAATAATAATAATAATAATAATAATAATAATAATAATAATAATAATAATAATAATAATAATAATAATAATAATAATAATAATAAAATAAAATAAATTCTTTACACCATTCCCTTTTTCTGGAAATGCCCTGGGACTATTGAGCCTGCCCATAACTACACATCCTGGCTCTTCTCCTAGGAGGCACAGAGGGGAAGCAAACTCCCAACCTTAGCTCCACAGCCAGATGCCTAAACTACTGAGTTATAAGTATGTAAACAGGGAAAAAAATGCCAAAACCTAATGATAACTGTGCTACAGTGAAAGTATACATATTGTATCATTTATACAAATAAGAATCATATGTTGTTTTCCCACCCTCTCTTTGAAGTTGAAAACAGAGGACCTTGAAAATATACCTGTTTTATGGTATTTTCCACATAATTATAGACTTCATATGCTCCTTCTTCTAGACTTCCTGTATGCTTAATGATCTGGAGATAAGGGGATGAAATTGAGAAATCTGAAAAGATTAAGTCTACTTACACTTGCTAACTTGAGAAGCTGGTATTTTTTATAGCTCTTCTATTAAAAACCAGAAACAACTTTTTTGGACTACAAATCCCACAATTCTCCATTCTGGAATGTCCAGATGACATACAAACACCTAAAAGTGGCTCCCCTAATAGAAAGGCCTAATCTAGAAGACTGTGTGTGCCAGCCAAACCCAGCTTCCTGTTTGGAAAGAAAGTCCCCAGATTGCCATAGGGCAGCAACTTATTTGATATCTATTCAGAACTAGGTCTGGCTAGTCTACATAGTCTTCCATCTTAAGCCTTTCTCTCAGGTAAACCACATTTAGGTATCTGTACATCAGATAGAATTCCCGAAATGGAGAATTATTCAATTTGTAGTCTTTAAAAAAATTCAAGAATCCCATGCATGTTAAAAGTTGTATTCTTCAAAAAATAAATAAATTTTGAGACTGAAGACCAGTGCGGTGCATTTGCATGTGAATGGAAAACAAATCTCTGGATTTCCAAAAAAGCCTAGATCACTACAGAGATAAGAAAGGTGTAGCTGGTCAGATGTTAGGGGTATTTCAAATACCACGTGGCCATTTTAGGGGGGAGGGGGTCGATCAAAAGTCGCGCAAAGTCACAGGGGGAGGGGCGTCCGGCATGAAGTCACGTGACTCCAAAATTTTAACCCCCCCAGGCCAGGTGGAAGTCCGGGGGTAGGGTGGCAGGAATCCTCAGGCTCCAGGTGGGACCATCCTCCACTGCTCAAGCTGGCATGGTTTTTAACCCCCCGGCTAGGTGGGAGTCCAGGGGTGGGGTGGCAGGCATCCTCAGTTTCCGGGTCAGCCACGCTTCTGCCGTTTCTCTTCAAATCAGGGAAAATGGAGAAACCATGTGATTTAGGGGAGGAAGGGGGGTGTCAGTCAAAGGTCACAGAAAGTCACGGGGTGTGTGTGTCAAAAAGTGGCCACCTGGTATTTGAAAGGTCCCTTAGCTGAGTACAAATCCAGAATCCAGAATCCTCACTGGTGTCTTTGCTGGCTACAGATGAAGGGAACTTTGGAGACGATTCTTTTCCCACCATTTTGCTGTTTATTTATTTTTTTTTAAGTTTCCATTCCACAGTCTTTAATGTGGCTTTGCCCTTTTCTTGGAAAACCTCTTCCACCACACCTGGCACATGTGATCCTTATATGGTGGATTCATAGTACAGTATATATAAGTAAAAGTCAGCCTTGCTCGAAAGCCAGTCATATTTGATTCTACAGTTTGGTGTACATCTCCATTTATAGCCAAAGAGCCAGTGCTGTCTGTGTATGCAGGCGTTTCTGTGGACATATGGAAAGCATGACTGGACACGGAGGGCACTGAACACTGTTACATTTTCCGCCGAAGTGGCACCTATTTCTCTACTTCCTTTTTCTTGCTTTCGAACTGCTAGGTTGGCAAGAGCTGGCACGGCTCATGCCATCGTGCAGCACTTGAGTCTTTAACTGCTGACCTTTCAGTCCTCAAGATCAGCATTTTAACCATTAAGCCACCACAGTCCCTTAGTACATGGAAAGCTCCCTTTTAACCCTCTCCAAATTGCAGCCTTCCAAATGTGTTGAATTACAACTTCCCAAAGGCCCCCAGGCAGCATCCAGTTGCTCGATCGTACATAATCCAACTAAGCAGTGTTTCCCAAAGTTCATTTTTTGGAATTCAACTCCCAGAAACCAAAGTCAATTCCCCAAAGCATCTAATGTATTGACTTAGGCTTCTGGGAATTGAAGTCCAAGAACTGAAGTTTAGGAAACACTGGGCTGCTAGACCAGCCTTCACTATACTGAAAAGGGGGAAATGTACTATTTCTGTTAAGGCAACTTATTACAAATGCTATACTGTACTACAAAACAAGAAGAAAAGCAATTGACATAAGTGTACCAACCTTGAGCAATTTCTTATTACCTTTGCTTTGTTCACATAATGAACTTGCTCAATTAAATGTTCCACAGATTCCGAACTGACTTGTCCATCTTCCACTCGGTGATAAATAAGCCGGGGCTTCCCTTCTGGGTTCTTCAAAAAGGCTTCTTCACACTCATTCAGAAGACAACTATATTGGAAATCAGCATTCTTGTGCTATAATATTCTGGTGCAGTAAACGGTTCAATGAACATCAGCCCTAAGAAAATTTGTTTCTTTCAATGTTCTAATCTAAAAGATAATTTATTAGTCTGTTCTATTATGGTACTAGCCTTTTTACTTAATGATTCTTTAAGGCAGGAGATCTCAACCTTTTAAAGCTAGGGGCCAGGTCATGCTCCCTCAGACAGCTTCGGGGATCAGACGGCCATTTTGCCTTTCCTCCACCACATGGCACTTCTGGGTGTGTTGGAGGAGGTGGGGGCGCATGAAATGGCACCATGGGCCACATCTGGCCCACAGGCCACAGGTGGAGAATCCCTGCTCTAAACTGTTAACTCACCTTGGCAAACTTAGATGCAAGAACAAAATGGCTAGAGAACTTTTCTCAATTTCCCATTTTCTAACAGCTTGGAAAAAAGCTTCAGTTTCTACTGGAAAATGGACAACTTGGAAGAAGTATTCCATTGTCTCACAGTACCTCTGAAGTTTTGGAGAGTATTTCTGAAAAGCAAAGAAGAAAAAATGGATTTGTTACCGGCACCAAATTACAATCTCCAAAAGCAAAGCCCAGAAAATCAAACCATTATTTATTATGCATTTGAGATATAAACCAGGATTTGGAATTATCAACCAGAACTTTTAGGAATTCATAACACCTGGACAAAATCCTGTTGCTTAGCACAGTAAACTGTAGTTAAAGTATGCCAATTTAATCAATAGAATTTATGGAGTTTTTCTCACTAAATTCCCATTAATTCAGAAGGTCTATTCTAGTGTGATTTACTATGCTAAGCAACAGGATTTGACCACTTTCTTACACAAGGACACTCAAATAGGTTCACAACACACTCAAAAGGCTTAAAGCAATGTTTATATTATAGCATAACCAGTGATGGGATGTTACCGGTTTGGACTGGCTCGCCCGAACCTGTAGCACCCCATCAGGAGGGGTCGCTGGGGGGTGGTAAATCCCTGGGCAACTGGTTCAGTCGCCTCTCTGGTCCCCTCCAAAAATGTATTTCCAGGCAGCCAAAATGGCTGCCCAGAACTGCACATTCGTCAAACCTCCATTTGACACATGTGCAGTTCTATTTTTTAGTGCGCATGCATCAAATAGAGGTTTGACACATGCACACTTTTTAAAAACTGTGCATGCATCAAACAGAGTTTTGACACATGCACAGACATTTTTTTTTTGCTCCACCCATGACGTCATGACGTCGGCTATGCCCACAACGTCCATTATGTCACGGTGGGGTAGTGGGAATTTAGACAACCCACCACTGAGCATAACACACTAAGTTAAAAATATTATGCAAAATGCAATTGTGATATTTAACATTAAAATGAATATTTATTCATGCATTCATTCATGTATTGCATTTTTATACTGCCCACTTGGGATATTTCCTGCTCTGGGTGGTGCACATATAAATAACAAAATAACATAATAAACCAAACAACAAAATAAAATTAAATGACCTAATAAGTACATCAAAAAATATAAAATCAAATAATAATAATATAGTGTGAAGCATGTCAGATTAGCTCACACAAGGCCAAAAACCTCATTAGTATGTTTATTGTTTCCTCATGAAATACAGTCTCATTGTGTGACATATGGAAATGATATAAAACTTCCAACATACTAATCATTTATTTTTCCTGATCTACCTGTAGGAAGATATCTACTTCTTGCTGAGTCTCCGCAGTATTGATAAGATACACCCTTACTGTGTTACTCCACAAAGAGTGGGAAAACAGTGGAGTGACCTGTAGTAAACTGGCAACAGCTGCATCCCAATCATCTGCAAAACAAACAAAATCAAATACAAATACAAAAAAACATAAATCTTCCATTTGTGCAGATGTTGAAACTGGCCTGTAGAAATATACATAGATTTTCACTGATTCTTCTTCTTCAGTGTCTAGGCCAGATGTAAAACTGCCAAAAAGAAGCCACCTTTTGGTGAGTTTATTCTGCAGTTCCTTTTGCCTGACCTAGAGTGAAAAAGATTAGCCAGCAACACAAGTTTCACTGATACCAAATTATAAAGAGTTGAATATTTTGCTGAATATCTTGTTTCAAAAACATTTCCTGAAATGTTACAAACTGAATCAAACATTATATATACAGTATATCAAGATTCTGTCTCTGAAGTTTTTTTTAAAAAATAGTACAACCCCTGCTTCAGAGAAAGAAAGTTATTAGAATTTTATTTGCTAACGAATATTTTCCTTAGCACAACAGATGGAACCGCCAAACTTTGTCTACCATTGACTTTGACTTAATGCAACATCTGGAATTCTCCCCAGTCTTGACAGTATAAAGATTTCTCAGATGCTCTCTGTTTCCCACTGACTACAAGTCTGAGACAGAGTACCAAACATTACCAAATTTCTAACTCTCAATACTATACATGAAATTGAATATTATCACATACAACAAGTCTACAGTGCAGTGGAACCTCGGTTAACAAATGGTTAGGTTAACATAAAAATCACTTAACGAAAGGAAATCCATAGAAAATAGTAGCTTGGTTTACAGAATGTTTTTTTAATGGATTAATGGTTTTCAATGCATTCCTATGGGAAACCATGTTTCAGTTAACATATTTTGGTTTTCAATGCATTCCTATGGGAAACCATGTTTCAGTTAACATATTTTGGTTTTCAATGCATTCCTATGGGAAATTGCATGCAATGCATTCCCATGGGACATTCGATTAAAGTAATTTTTGCTGTAAGAAACGTCCCGGAGAATGCATTAATTATGTTGACTGAGGTTTTACTGTATTTTCTTTCTTGTCCTCTTCCACTTCATCTCAAAATAACACAGAGATCTTAAGGACCTAAGACCAAGCCCTCTACCCTGTTCTAGTCTAACGAAGTGATGAGTGATCTTAGATAGCTGCACTCTTTACACTTTTCTGGCTTTTGTTGTTGTTTAGCCCGCTATAGGTTTTCCCTCAATGTGAATCTCCCAATTTGTCCTTACCTCTGTTGACATTTGCGAAGGGTCCTTCTACGTCTATGGAACTGTGTGCAAACTCAGGTCCCCTAAATGACTGTTGAAGCTGCATCATACTCCCCATGGATGGCTCACTTCCCAAAGCTCCACCTGGCCAATATTCCGTCTGAGCACCAGCAGCTTAATATAAAAACAAAAACATACAAGTTTAAAAGAACATTAACCTAATTTTTAAAAAAATTACAGTTATGATTCAGAGGACAGGTGTCCATAATCCTGAATGAAATTCAGAGGAAAGGAGAAGCAGCAAAGCAAAAGCAAAGCAAAAGCAAAGCAATCGCACGTATATACCACCCAATAGCACATAATGCACTCTCTGGGCAGTTCACAAGTTAATTAGCATTTGCCCCTAGCAAAGTAAAGGTAAAGGCCACCCTTGCTCAAAAGCCAGTCATATCCAACTCTAGGGTTCAGTACCCATCTTTGTTTCATAGTTGAAGAGCCATCGCTGTCTGTGTTTGAAGATGTTTCCATTCTGGGTGCTTATTTTACCAACCATGGTATGATGAAAGGTTGAGTCAACCTTGAGCCCTGGTTGAACTCACAACCTTTTGGTTGCAATACAGCAGCTTAACCACTCAACAAGAAGGTTCCATATCAGATGAAGAACATTTGATCCATGGGTCGCCCCGGCGAGAAGGACGGTATAAAAATGTAAATAAATAAATAAATAAATAAATAAATTTGCTCCTCAAAACTGCTAGTTTAGCTTCACTCTTTAATGTGTTTGACCCTTTGCATCTGGCCTATGAACCAGTAACAGTAAAACTATTAGTTTAGATCCATTATGATGAACCTTGGCACTCTAGATGTTCTTGGACTTCAATTCCCAGAAGCCCATGTCAGCACTCCTGCTGATCATGGCTTCCGGGAATTGAAGTACAAAAACACCAACTTTCTGTATGTTTTGTAAAAAGAGCCATGTACCTTTTGGATGTGTCATTTTGGGGTGGTTTGAATGCTCACACATTCAATCTTTCTAATGTGTAGATTTCCCAGAAGCCCTGATCAGCAGGAGTGCTGACATGGGCTTCTGGGAATTGGAAGTCCAGGAACACTTGGAGTGCCAAGGTTCACCATTCATGGATCTAGACCAAGATCTAGGCCATCATGGGTCTAGATCTTGCAAAATCCAAATCCTATCCTCCAGAAGGTCACAAAAACCACTGGGTGGTCCAGAGCTGGTCACTCTCTTTAATCGTCTGACCCACTCCAGTATGTTGCTGAAATGATCAAGCAGAGGGAGACATGTATAGCACATTGACCTCATTGGAGGAAAGGCAAAGGATACATGTAACTAATAAATTGATAAATAAAATGCACAACACGAAGAAGTCAGGTTCAACCCAAATACAACTTTTGCAATCTTTACCCCTTTCCCTATCACTTGCGTCTGGTCTTTTAAAAACCCATGAAAGGACATTTTGGAACAATAGCATTCAGGGCAGGAGTGGAGTGGGGTGGATAACCCCAATATCCTTTTCTAAAGACAACCGTGTGCCGTCACGTCAATTTTGACTAGTGACAATTCCCTCCAGTGTTTTCTAGATCAGTGGTTCCCAACAGGGGGTACACAGCCCACAGGTGGACTTCAATTCCCAGAAACCTAAGTCAGTACATTGGCTGATCAGTGCTTTGGGGAAATGACTTAGGCTTCTGGGAATTGAAGTCCAAAAACCAGCATTTGGGAAACACTGTTCTAGATAGAGAATACACAGAAGTGGTTCACCATTACTTTCTTTGGGGAGGGGAACACACCTTGAATCTGTATATCCTGCCCATGGTTATACAAGCTAGCTCTGACCCTAGGAAGCACGGTGGAGAATCAAACTCCCAACCACTAGCTCCACAGCTAGGTATTTAAATGAGTGTTCCACAAATTTTAGGTTTTGGACTTCAATTCCCAGAAGCCTAAGTTAGTATACTGGCTGATTAGTGCTTTGGGGAATTGACTCAGGCTTCTGTGAATAGAAGTCCAAAACCTAAAGGTTGGGGGACACTGATTTAAACCACTTAGTTATCCAGGTACAGTAGTTTCTTTTTCAATAGTTGACCACTAAAATTACAAATCTCTCTTCCTAACACATCCCACACTTGTACTTTCCCAACAAAACTTAAGATTTGGTGTTGTTGTTTTAAAGTAAAATCTTTAATAGCTGTGTCCATTTTGTTCATCATAGATTTTTACAACTTTCTTATACAACCAGCAAAAATCATAAGCATAATTCTTACCGGTCACTTCAGTACAGCTGTCATCTGAATCAGACTCCTCTTCAGGATCAAATACATGGATGCCTTGAGCCTGCAGCCGCTGCAGTTTTGCCTCCAGCTCTCGCTTGGCCCTCAGTAAGTCCTGAATTTCATTCTCTTTGGTTTCTCTAAAAATCTACACATTAGAAAGATTGAATATGTGAGCATTCGAACCACCCCAAAATGACACATCCAAAAACATACAATGTTCTTTTTTAAAACATACAGAATATTCTGTGAGGGTCTTTAAAGCTGATTTGAAATCACTGAATCATAGAATCACTGAGTTGGAAAGGGGCCTTTTAGACCATAGAGTACAACCAGCTGCTCGATGGAGGAATCCAAATCAAAGCAAGATCTGACAGAAGGTTGTCCAAGTCTCACTTGAATATTTCCAGTGTTGGAGCGCTCACCAGCTCTTGAGGCAGTTGGTTCCACTGTCATACTACTCTAACCGTCAAGATGTTTTTCCTAATATTCAGCCTATATCTGGCTTCCTGTAGTTTCAGCCAGTTATTATGCGTCCTGCACTCTGAGATGATGGAGAACAGATACTGTATATACTAGAGATTAAGCCTAGCTTTTCAGTCCCAAAAATGAGCCCAAAAAAGTGGAAATGGCTTATACTCGGGTCAATGACCACAAGAGTCTCAAGACTGCATCGGATTGAGATGTGCCAAAAATTTAATTAATTTTACCATATTTTCATGTGTTTTGATTATTAAAACTCACTAGCAGCTGCTGCATTTCCCATCCTTGGCTTATACTCAAGTCAATCTATTTTCCTGGGTTTTCAGGTCAAAAATAGGTGCCTCGGCTTATATTCGGGTTGGCTTATATTTTAGTATATAGGGTACTTCCCTTCCTCTTTATGATTAATGAACATGCTCCTTCTAATTTCTAAGCTCAGCATTTTTATTCTGGACCCTGCAGCACCATTTTAAACAAAGTGAAAGTGCAGGAAAAAATGGTACGTAGGATGAGATCTGCAACAAAATATTGCACTGTGGAGCAACTTTGGACAAGGTTCCAACCAATCAATCAGCCCTGCTTTCTCCCACACACCACACCATTATAGGCATATTCCGCACCACATTTTTTCCATTTTCCACTCTAGTCATTTGGAATTCCATGCCTAGGAAGCTAACTGAGTTCTTACCAAGCTTGATTCCATTTTTGAAGGAAGGTTCTCACTAAAGGAATTTATTTCAAAATAAATTTAGGAAATTTCAAAATAAAATTTTGTCCACATCTGCAAACCATGGGGGATCCACATCTGTAAACCATGGGTGATCCCTTCAAGCACACCAGTACCTCTCCTCTTTGTTTCTTAGAGGCCCAATTTTGATTTCATAGCCAGTGATGCACAACAACTAAACTTGCTATTAGGAGCGATTTACCTTGAACTGTCTTTTGACTTTATCCCGGTCATGTTCGAATGTAGCTGCTCTCTCCATGGCTTGGTATTTGGCCTCGAGAGCGCTCTCCTTCTCTCTGAGTATTTTTTGATAGGTTTTCTGAAGTGCCTTTAAAAAAAAAAAGACAAAGTTATTTCTTCTTCCCTACAGTTGAAACTTCTAGTTCATAAATGTTTGATTGCTAAGCTTAATGGCAACCTGGTGCTTTGCTGGCTAATCTTTCTCACCAGTGGTGGGATGTCAAAAAATTTACTACCCCACCATGATGTAATCACAATGTGGGCGGAGCTAACATCATGATGTCATGATGCTGTGGGTGGGGCCAAAGGAAAAAATTAATAAATAAAATAAAATAAAAATAAGCACACACACACACACCCCGCAACCCACACACACACCCATAACACAAACCCGTAAATAAAATAAATAAATAAATAAATAAATAATACATTAAAATACACCCACCCAGTGGAGGAACCAGTGAAAAGGTAAGCCCTGAAGGTGGTTCCCCCCAAAAGCTGCTACTGGTTCTCCGGGACGCTGAGAAAAGTTACTACCGGTTCTGGCGAACTGGTGAGAACCTGTTACATCCCATCACTGTTTCTCACACTAGGTCAGATAAAGGGAACTGCAGAATGAACTCACCAAAAGGTGGCTTCGTTTTGGCAGTTTCACATCTGGCCTAGTCATGGAAGAAGTGTCAGGACATTAAAATGAGAAGCTTACAATAAACTCTTACAATCCTTCCCAAATCCAAACAACAGGTCTTATTACATTTGTGTTGCAACACTGCGACTGCTTCTTAAGCCCAAATAAACCAATGGGATGTACTGTATTTCTAAAGTAGATATGTACAGGACAGTGGGAAAACACATACTTGTCCTGTAACAGTACAGTACATCTATGCCAGGGGTGCCCAAACTTTTTTGGCTGCGGGTTGGTCACGTTGTTCATTGGGCCGATCACAATGGACTGGGGGCCAGATCTGGCTCCTGATGCCAATTCATCGCCCACGAAGCCCTCGTCGCTCCTGGAAGCGGAAGTAATATGCCCCTGTAAGGGCATGTTTTACTTCTGCTTCTGGGAATGACAAGGGCTTCATGGGCCAGATGAATTGGTATGTGGGCCAGATCCGGCCCCGGTACATAGTTTGGGCACCCCTGATCTATGCTATGAAGTTATAGACATTTGATTCCATAAGTATAGCTCCATCCTATGGAAACTGGCACTTTTTGGTTTGGTGAGAATTCTTTGCTAAAAACCCTCTAGCGTTCTTAGGAGGGCAACAACAAGATCTCAAACATACAGTCCTAAATACAGTAAAAACCCCAGGTTATAGAATCAATTTGTTCTGTGGGGTTTTCCTTGTAGTGAAAATTCCTTATTGCAAAGTATGCATAGGAATGCATTGTGCAGTTTCCCACAGGAATGCACTGAAAAAATCCATAAAGCAAAGCATGGTTTCCCCATAGGAATGCATGGGGGGGAACATTCCGAAAAAATTCCATAAACCGAGGATTTATTTTCAATGGATTTCTTTCTGTACGTCGAGTTTTCTGTTACCCAAAGCGTCTGTAACCTGGGGTTCCACTGTACCTCTCCCAATGAAAAGTCCTTTGTTTCCATACAACGGAGCGGTTAAATGGATATTAAACTTTTGTAACTGTATAATAGTCTATGTCTCCTTCTGCCAGCCCACAACATCACCACTTTCCCCATTTACCTGTAGCTCTGCCCGCAGGCGCTTGTTCTCTTTGTCCAGCTTGACCTCTTTCTTCATCATCGCCGCCACCTCGTTGTTCTTGCTGATGCGGAAGATCTCGTACTCTTTCTTCAAGCGTTCATACTCTGCCATACACTCCAGTTCTTGGACCGAAGCTGTGGATTTGAAGCTTGCCCCGATAAGTGCTCCCGCCCGTGATGTACCCACACGACGGAAGGAACTACGCAGAAGGCGAGCTTTGGGTTTCACCTCCACAGGGATCTCACAGGCTTCGCCGCCACCTCCCTCATATGTGTCTTCGATGACTTCCCCACCAGTGCCCGCTGGGTTCACCATGGACGAAGCAGTTCCCATGGTTGTAAACGTTTGCTCATCAATGACCTAATCCATCCAATCCAGAGTATGAGACACTTCCTGATTTTCAAGAAAATATTCCAAGATCCACACGCACAGCTCAAAACTCTGCAGTAGCCACATGGCCTCCGTCCATCCTCCTTTTTCTCATCCCAAAAACAGTTTAGATTCTTCCTGTTCTCTTTCTAGTCTGTTCTTTAGATTTGCCACAATGCCAGGGTTTAAAGTTTTAACTCCAGTTTTGTGAAGCTTTGCATCAAGTGGGATCAATTTAAAATGTGTGAATACTTCGATTCATAAACAATAATTTAAGAGTACTCCCTATGTCGAAAAAAGTAATTCCTTTTCAAAAAAATAAAATCAACACACAGTCAATTGCTGGGTTTGCTTTCAGTTCTTCTGAAGTACATAGGCAAAATAATAGCCTGGAACTTTGTATCATAAAAGATATTCTTAGTTGCATCGTAACTATTACAAGTTACTTCTGAACTCAATTGATTACCTCTAGTCTACTAACTAAAATGTATGGGGGTGGGGGGAGATTACCAGGAATATAATTCATGTTTTTGTGGACTCTCCTGGCACTCAAAAGAGGCTTAGATAACCAGTCCTTTTACATGCTTGCCAGGGAGTAAGTCTCAATTAATTCGATGAGGCTTACTTTTGAGTAAAGCCACATACAATTAAACATAAAAGGTGTCCAGCTGCAGTCAAATACAAACTATCTTATCGTACACACTTATTTGGGAGTAAGTGTCAGCAAACTCTGTGGGACTTATTTTGGGGCTGGGCTGTATGATGCCCCTCGTTAAGGGCAACAAACCCCCTCAAAGATAAAGTTCTCCCTTGCTTGACAGGTAGTCATATCTGATTCTAGGGGGCGGTCCTCATCTCCCTTTATAGGCAAAGAACCAGCGCTCCCTGCCTCTGCAGACGTTTCCGTGGTCGTGTGGCAGGCAGGACTAGACGCCAGAGAGAACGGGTGGAACACTATTACCTTTCCCACCCAAGTGGTACCTATTTATCTACTTGCAATTTCTTGCTTTCGTCATGCAGCAACTTGGGTCTCGAACGGCTGACCTGTCGACCTTCCAGTGGTCAAGCTCAGTGTCTTAACCACTCAGCCACAGCAGCCCCACAACCCCTCCTTATTCTAACTTGGCACATCCTCCCAGTGGGAAGCATTTCTACCCTGTTCGTCTCTGCTTTTGCCATTCATCTCCTAAAGGTCACCCTGGCCTTGCTCGAAAGCCAGTCTAAGATTCAGTGCTCATCTGTTTCACAGCCGAAGAGCCAGCGCTGCCTGCTTCCACAGACGGTTTCCGTGGTCATGCGGCAGGCACGACTAGGCACCGCACGGGACGCTGTTTACCTTCCCACCGCAGCGGTCCCTATTTATCTACTTGCAGTGTCTTGCTTTCGAACTGCTAGGTTGGCGGGAGCTGGGACAAAGACGGGAGCTCATTCCGTCCTGCAGTACTCGGGTCTCGAACTGCTGACCTTCTGCCTCCTCAAAGAACTCGAAGGTTTCCCTAGGTTCGGGCAGCCCGGAGGGCGCAAGAGTCTCCCAGCTTTCCCGAACGTCCGGGCGGATTGGAGAGCCGGCGTGGCGGGCGACCAGGAAAGGGTGGCCACTGCTGGCCCACCAGGCTTGGTCCCGGGACGGAGAGGTAGGGGGCGCCGGGGGGCCGGAGGAGAGAGAGAGGAAGGCAGGCAGGAAGGCAGGCGGTGACGTGGCAAGGGGTGGCGCCTCCCTCCCCTCCTGGCTCAGGCAGGCGTCCGGGGAGGAGAAGGCACAGCCTGGGAAAAGGGGGAAGCAGGCGCCGCAGGGGCACGGCTTGACCCAGTGGGTTTTAGTTATGGGCGGACGGAAGGCAAGAGGGGCTCTGTTCCTTCCTCACAGGCTGGAAGAGGAAAGGGATCCGAGATGAGCACTGCACCCTAGAGTCGGATACGACTGGCTTTCGAGCAAAGGGAAACCGTTACCTTTTACAGGCAAAACGTTGTGTGTTCGATCCTGGCGGGACCCAAGGTTGACTCTCGAGGTCGGCCAAATGAGGAGGACCCAGCCTGGTGTTGTGGGGCAAAGTGAGAGGGCACTAAGCGCAGTGGGGTAGTATCTAAGATTGACTCTCAGCGTTCCTTCCTTCCGTCCATCCAAGATCGGTAAAATAAGCACCCAGTGAGTTGGGGCAAAGTCCTCTTAAGTGTTATGGGGCAGGATATAAGTATAATTGCTTGCTTGCTTGCTTATAGGAAGATGTGGTGTGACATTTCCCAAGAGAATCTACACTCATGTATACAGTATATGGCATGATGTGATTACATTCCTACACATTTATTTATTTATTTATTTATTTATTAGATTTCTATACCACCCTGCTTGATGCAACCAACTTAGGGCGGTGTACAGGGCAAATAGAATACAATCACCAATATGATACAATAATAATAACAATGACGACGACGACAACGATGACGATAATAATAATAATAATAATAATAATAATAATAATAATAATAATAATAATAATAATAATAATAATAATAATAATAATAATAATAATAATAATAATAATAAGGCAACAATACTGTGACAGAACACCACACAGCAAACAGCAAAACACAATCGAGCAATAATATAGCAGTACAATCTTAACAATACAACGTAGAAGGGAAGAGATTCATTTTCAGTTTGGGGCTTGGTCAGTCTGTGGGTCATTGCACAGCTTGCCAAGGTAACAATTTGCTACAAGGATGACATTCATGACACTGATACTTACAGTCTACTACAGAGAAATGTTAGCCTGATGTTGAATCTGGGCTGGCATATAAAGCCAAAGATGGAGTGTAATTCAGCAGGATTGGGAAAGAGGTACTGGATAAATCAAAGGCAAGAAACATAATCATATTATATCCAGGATATAATCTGGTCAGAGGAAGGAAGGCTTTTTTAAACTGCTAAATACACTTATTTATTCATTTATTCAAAATATTAAAATAGAACCTCAAGAGGACTCCAGGTGGAGTACAATATAAAAGCAAACAATATTAAAAACTAAAGCAACAACAAACCCACCATTTCTCTTAGGCAGCTAGTTGCAGTTGTACCTCGCTTAAAGAGCATAATGTGTTCCACAGGATTGCTCCTTAAGCGAGTTTGCTGTTTAAGCGAAACACCATTGTAAGCGACCAATTGTGACTTCTGGTGGGGGGGGGATTGCGAACCCCGATTTTTGGTTGTTTTTATTTGTTAAGTGAAGTGAACATTCAGAGAAAATCCTGCTCTTTAAGCAAGTTACTCTTTAAGCGAGGCACTCTTCATGCAAGGTACTGGTTGAAAGTAACTGTTTGAAGAAAACCTTTGCCTGCTTGCAGAAGAACAGCAAAGAGTGCTCAAGCCTAGCCCCCTATAGGTGTTCTCCAGCGTAGGATCAGTATCAGATCCACTCTTATGTTCTCACCAAATTCATCTGGCAGGGTTCTCTCCTGATTATTTAAAAACCCAGGCAAGGTCGTGAAGGGAGATGCAGCCATTGGGATTGGAGTGTAGGAAGCTGAAAAACAGGACTCCTTGCTCATGATCACACACACTCTGGTCACCTCCAGACTAGATTATTGTAATGCACTCTAAATGGGGCTGCCCTTGATGACCATCCGGAGGCTTCAACTGGTCCAGAATGCAGCTGCCCGGGTGGTGATGGGGTGTGGGTGGTATGCACATGCCTTGCCTTTGCTTTGGGAGCTGCACTGGTTGCCAGTTTGCCTCCGGGTGCAATTCAAGGTGCTGGTTATCACCTTTAAAGCCCTATATGGTAGTGGGCCAGGATACTTAAGAGACCGCATCACCCCAAGAACATCTGTCCATCCCACCAGAGCGGACCGGAGAGGCTCTCTAGTTGTTCCATTGGCCAGAGAGGCACATCTCTCTGGCACTAGAAGGAGGGCCTTCTCTGTGTCCGCTCCAGCCCTATGGAACCTCCTACCAACTGAGCTACGTCTTCAGATGGACTTGCTGTCTTTTAGGAAGAACTTAAAAACATGGCTGGCGGGACAGGTATGGGGTCCTGGCGGTACCATGACCCGAGCTCACTGGCTTGTTTGAGCTCCCTCTCCCCACTGGTCTTTTACTCTTTTTAATCTTTTCTTTTTAAGTTTTTAACTTTTTAAATTATCATTGGGCCCTGTGCATTTTTATAAATTTTAAAAACTTTTTAAATTTTATAATTGTAATTTTGATGTTTTTAACAATGGGTTTGGGTTGGGTTTTATTATGCTTTTATGATGTAAACCGCCCTGGGTCGCCCCGGCGAGAAGGGCGGTATAAAAATGTAAATAAATAAATAAATAAATAAATAAATAAAGGGATCTGGCTAGAAAAGACACTCTGGAAGGCTGGGAGATCAATCTGTGATTGGACAGGATTGGAAACCAGAAGTGGTAAGGAGGACATAAGAAGATAAGAGGATCACCTTTGGAGGAAGGGCGACATCCACCGCACACGTCATTTGATCACAAAATGAAACATTGCCTGCCACTCTCATTAAATGTGCTGGGGTGAAAATCCAAATCAGATAAATGGAGCAAAGCATGCTCATTTTTCTTGCTGCTTTTGGCCTCTTGTATTCTTGAAATGGGGACTTTAGTGGCATAGTGGTTAAGACACTGAACTTGATGACTGGAAGGTCGGCAGGTCAGCAGTTCGAGACCCAAGTGTTGCATGATGGAGTGAGTTCCTGTCTCTGTCCCAGCTCCTGTCAACCTAGCAGGTTGAGAGCAAGAAATTGCAAAGTAGGTAAATAGGTACCACTTTGGTAGGAAGATAAACAGCATTCCATGCACTCCATTGTCAAGGAATGCCTGCCATGTGACCACAGAAACGTCTGCTTTCACAAACAGCACTGACTCTTTGGCTGTACATGGAGATGAGCACCGAACCCTAGAGTCAGATACAACTGGCTTTCAAGCAAGGGCAACCTTTACCTATTCTTGCAAGGAATCCATCCCCCACTCCAATCACTAAAAATACGAGGCATGCCACATAAATAAGGGCCTTTCAAGTGGTATGCTCCATCCAATTCCACACACAGAATTTCAGTATAGGCAGTTATCTAATTTTTCTCAGTACTTTCCTCACCAGAATTTACAAGAGATTGGCATAAAATTTGAAAAAGTTCCTGTCAAAGTAGCTGTTAAAATGCCTTAAAATACTTCTTGAAAGTAACTTCTGCAAATAATAAAATGTTAATTGCACCAAAAGCTATCTCCATAAATGCTCTTTGTGTTGTTTTTTAAATGTTACTTAGTTGCACCCTCATTGCTACTAGTAACTAGTTTCAGATAACTATTACATCTAACTAGCTCTTTCAGAGCTCTAAGGCAGACTTGGAAGTGTTGTACAGTATTTTAATGTTAGGTTTTGTGGACCGAGTCCACTTCATTAGACTTAAGAGTGAGACTTCATGGCATTAATTTTTACACATCAGGTACAGAGCTAGAGAATGGTTGGTTAGCATAACAGGTAAGTATACAAATCAATGTGACTTTTTATAACAGGTAATAGCAGAAGATCTCTGGTTGTTATTCGGATTAGTTGTGGAGCTTCACCCTGTTGAATTGCAATTGGATGCAAGACGAACATCATCATGTTTTCCCATTTTCAAAGCAAAAAATGATTACTGTACAGTCAAACCTCACATAAAGAGTGCCTCGCTTAAAGAGTAACTCGCTTAAAGAGCAGAATTTTCTCTGAATGTTCGCTTTGCTTAACAAATAAAACTAACCAAAAATTCGCTTAACAAATAAATCGGGGTTCACAATCCCCCCCCCCCCACAATTGGTCACTTTCAATGGTGTTTCGTTTAAAGAGCAAACTCGCTTAAAGAGCAATCCTGTGGAACGCATTATGCTCTTTAAGCGAGGTACAACTGTACTATTCTTTGCTGGAGCAGTATTTGCCACTATCACAAGCTTGTGTTGTTATGGTATCAGGCTGTTGATTCAGAGGTTGGGAGTCAGATTCCCCACTGTGTCTTCTGGGAGAAGAGCCAGCCTGTCTAGTCATAGGCAAGGTACAGAGTCCCAGGGTGCCCCCAGAAGAAGGGATGGTAAAAGGCATATGTATTTCCACCTGGAAACCCCTGAAAAGGCTCACCATAAGTGGCTCACGTCACTAAGATGCTGACTGGGAGGCGCAAGGTCACCAGTTCGATTCCTGAGTACTGCAGGATGGAATGAGCTCCCGTCTCTGTCCCAGCTCCTGCCAACCTAGCAGTTTGAAAGCAAGAAATTGCAAGTAGATAAATAGGGACCACCTCTGTGGGAAGGTAACAGCGTTCCATGCGCTCCAGTGTCTAGTCATGCCTGCCACATGACCATGGAAACGTCTGCAGAAGCAGACAGTGCTGGCTCTTCGGCTTAGAAACAGAGATGAGCACTGACCCCTAGAGTCGGATACGACTGGCTTTCAAACAAGGGAAACCTTTACCTTTTTAAGTCAGAATTGACATGGTGGGACACAATTATTTATTATAAGTTTGCAGAAGGGATTGAAGAACAGGATCTTTGGTCCCTTTGTTTGACATGTTAGGTTTGGACAGTGATTTGCCTAAGGCAGAAGTGCCCAAACATTTTGGGCCACAGGCCTGACCATGTCTCCTGGACAGCTGATCAGACCAATCACATGGTTCCTCACACTGGAAGTAGAAGTAAAATGTACCCCACACATATGCATTACACAATTACAGCATCGTTCTGCACGTGCACTGGTGTGTTTTACTTCAGCTTCCAGGAGCGGTGTGGGTGGTGTGGGCCAGATGAATTGGTGTTGAGGGCCGGATCTGGCCCATGGGCTGTAGTTTGGTCACCCCTAGCCTAGAGTCAACCATTAAATATCGTGTCTGATCAGGAACTGCAATTCTTACATCCATACACACATATGTACACAATCTGAACGCAATAAAAGGACCACATAACTGTTCTCCCTTTGTTTCTAAACATACCAGTACACAAGTACTGTACCAGACTTTTCAGGTTCGTTAGCCGTGGAAAGAGAACAATAGCAGGTGAGGATAATCTATTAAATGTGACAGTGTCAAAGAAAGGTCTTAAACAACATGGCATATGCTGTAACTGGAGCATGTCAAGGTCTCACATGCTGTTTTCTGAAATGTGATGCTTCTTTCGTCCAGTTTAATATGCCGTGTGAATTATTTATTCTTGGGAAATAAAGATAGATTTAGAGATTTGAGTGTGCTAACAGAATTGTTACAATTGCTGTTTTTTGCTTTGAAATCAGTGAAAGCCCAAAATTAAACAGATGTTCGGCTTATAAAGCATACTAATTTAGCAGCTGGCTATGTTAGTATTTCAGCAGAATTTAGTGTACAGAGGTATGGAAATTAGCACAGAAATCATATGCATATGAAATTGGCCTGTCAGCAAGTAGGCTATCATGCTTCTTTTGAGTGATATGAATGCATTTTTCAACAAAGTGTTGAGCAACTAAATTACAGTTCTAAGGATAGCAAGAATTTTAAAGCAAAACACGTATGTGCCAGAATGCTATTGTTTCTTTTTTTAAATTTAAATTCATCAAAGTTCTGTACAGTTAAACATCTTTAAGATGGAATCAGTGAGAACTATGTACATTTATCTATGTATCAGGGATGATGTATTTATGCCACAGGCATAAATGTATATTCTTGGAGGTAGAACTCAATCATTTTAGTACAACACGTTCCTATGCATTTGTGCTAAGAACTTAAGCTCTAATGTAGAGTTTGAAGCTTTTTTTTTTTGGCAACAGTGAAATTTGGCAGCTCTTCTTTCTCCATATTACTTATGAAAATTGTAGAAAACAAAAAATCCATTAACATATGAACCATTATTATTGGATTGTTATTTTTAAAATTTGTTTATTAAAAACTATTCTTGATCTTGGAAACAATACAGCAGTTTCAAAAGAATGCTCATAGGTATCTGGGTAGTTTAGGTATATGGCTGTGGAGCCAGTGGTTAGGAGTTTGATTCCCCACTGTGCCTTCTTGACAGGGGCTTGACTTGATGATCCATAGTGTTCCTTCCAGCTCTGCAGTTGCATGATTATTATTCTGTAAAGGTTAATACAGACTTGCTCGAAAAGCCAGTCATATCCAACTCTAGAGGGTGATGCTCATCTCCATTTACAGCAAAAGATCCATGACTGTCTGCATCTGCAGATGTTTCCATCTGTGGTAGTTATGACTAAGATGTGGGAGCGCAAGGAACACTGTTATCTTTCCCACCAAAATGGTACCTATTTATCTACTTGCAATTTCTTGCTTTCAAACTACTAAGTTGGTAGGAGCCGGGACAGAGGATGGTCACTCACTCCGTCGTGCAGCACTCGGGTCTAAACTGCTGACCTGCTGACCTTCCAGTCATCAAGTTCAATGTCTTAGTCACTAAGCCACCACAGTACTGCTATTATTATTACCTTGCTTTAATTCTTCTTTAAGGAACACCTACATGCTCACAGTATAATGACACACACAATTAATTTAAAGCTTAGATAGATCAGGGTGAGAAGGAGGGAATAGGATTTACCTGAGAGGAATAATTTATAGTGTGCTGTCAAGTCAATTCTGATTAATGGCAACCCTTTCCAGTGTTTTCAAGGTAAAGAGTTCCCTAAAATTGTTTACTATTCCTTTCTTCCGGTGTGTCACAAGCTGGATCTTCTTCCTGTTTGCTGTTTGTCCAGTGTGCTTTTCTAGGAGTCCCTGGCACAACAACACTGTGCCATAAACTTTCATTAATAGTTTTATATCTGCCTGATGAAGAGACCACGATCTCGAAAGCTCGCACAACGTTTTGTTTTTTTAGTTATCCAATGAAGGTGTTGCCTCCCCCCTGCATCCTTTGCATTTTTTATGATTTGAACATGGATCACATGGCTAATTTCCTTTGTTTTTCAGTGAGGAATGGAAATCCCAACCTCCCGGAAAACTATCCTGCCAACTCAGAGTAGTAACACAGAATAATATCGAGCTTTTTATTCTGTATTGCTATACTGAAATTCAACATCTACCACTAGAGGACAGTTAAGCCTTGGTTTAATAGGGAATGCCAGGAAAATTTATTTTCAATGTTCCTGGCTGCTACAAACAAAAGGACTCTAGGAACAATATCTCAAAATATTATTAAGCAGTTTTATTGTATTATGCATAAAGCTGAATAAAAATCATAATATAATATATTTCAAAAAGGTAAAGGTCACCCTTGCTCGAAAGCCAGTCATATTCGACTCTAGGAAGCTGTATTGATATGCATGCTTATCTGTCATTCTGCTTGATTTCTCTTTACCTCTGTATCTGGAAATGTCACTCTTATGTCTGAAGAAGTGGACTTGATCCACGAAAGGTCGCAGTAAAAATATAGCAGTTTTTTCTTTTCTTTACTCAAAAATGATGCTTTACCCATTTGTGATAACTCCTTCATTTCTATTCCTTCCCAACTTACTTCTTCATTCATTAATATCTTTACAACGTTCCTAATCTGAAAAGCTTTATAATAATTTTGAATGTTTGGTAACCCCATTCCTCCCTCCTTTTGAGGTAAATACCACATTGCTTTAGCTATCCTTGACCTCTTCTCTCCGTTACAAAATCTATTTATCAATTTCTGATATTCTTGAAGTTCATTAATACTATGTTTAATTGGTAGAGCGTCAAACAAGAAATTCAATCTCGGTAGAAGCATCATTTTTGAGAGAGCTATTCTTCCAAACCAGGAGAGGTTCAAGTTTTTATATTTCTTTATTTTCCCTTCAATTTCTTTTCTCACTTTCCCATAATTTAACCTTTTAAGCTCTTTATAATTCCCTGTTATTATTATTACTAAGTATCTGATTGAACATTTTACTTGAATTTTAAATCTTGCCCTAATTTCCTCTTGTTCATTTATGCTCGTATTACAAGTTATCATTTCTGATTTTTCCCAATTAACTTTTAAACCAGTGATTTCCTCAAACTCCTTCAGATGTTGAAATTTTTTTCCCAATACTTGATTTGGTTGTTTGACTATCAATAAAGTGTCATCGGCTATAAATTTATTTTACTGTCTTCTAAGCCTGTTATTTCTTTATCTTGTCGTATCATGTTGACCAACAATTCCATTGCTATAATGAATATTACTGGAGATAATGGACATCCTTGTCTCGTGCCTGCTTCTAATCTTATCTCCTCCGTGTATTCCTCATTGACCTTAACCCTAGCAGTGCTCTGTTGGTACAATTTAGTCATTATTCCTAGAAATTTGTTCCCGAATCCATATAGACGTATCACTTCCTGTATTGTGCCCCACTGTAAAGAGTCAAATGCTTTAAATATGTCTAATGCTAAAAATCCAATTTTTTCTTTCTTTCGTTCCGCTATTTCCATTAGATCCAGTACTTTCCTAATTAAGTCTGCCATGTGCCTATTCTTCAAGAACCCTGCTTGGTCTTTATTAATGTAGTCTCCAATAAAAGTATTCATTCTTTTTGCCATTATCATTGTAAATATTTTTGCATCTTGATTTATTAGAGAAATTGGCCTATATGATTCAATTTTTTCTACATCTTTCCCTGGTTTTGGTATTAATGTTATTATTGTTCTATTCCATGAGTCTGGAACCTTTTCTCCATCTAATATCTTGTTATATAATTTGTTAAGTTTCCCTGTCAACATCCCTTTGAAATCCTTATAAAAGTTTGCAGATAATCCATCCTCGCCTGGGGCTTTATCTGATTTTAGTCTTCCTATCGCTTCACTAATTTCCTTCTCTGTAATTATTGCCTCCATTATGTTTTTATGATCTTCTTTAATTTTATTTATCCCTTGTTTTTCAAATTGTGCCCTGAGCTTACTTCAATCTACATTTTTTTCTGAATATAACTCTCTATAAAATTTTCCCACTATTTTTAATTATTCTGTACTCTTATTACATCTCCTCCCCGAATTATCCACCAATACACTTATCTGACTTATGGTTTTTCGCTCTTTGGCTACCCTTGCTAATAATTTAGAATTCTTATTGCCATATTCAAAATATTCCCTCTTTAAAAAAATAATATCTTTCTTAACTTTTTCCATATCTCTCCCATCCAATTCTTTCTTTATTCTCATTATTTTCCCCAGTAACCTCGGGTCTTTACTTCTCACGTGTTTAGTTTGGATGTCTTTCAACTGTGATTCTAACTCTTGATATCTTTTTATCTCTTGTTTTTTCCTTATACTTGCTAATTTTATAGATTCCCCCCTGAATATTGCCTTCATAGTATCCCAGACTGTGCTATAATTAACTTCATCATTGTCATTCCACTCCCAGTATTTTTCCCATTCTTTTGTCATCTGATCTTTAATAGTCTGATTCCTAAATAGACTGGGATCATACCTCCACTTAAAGATTTTTTTCTTGGGCCCACCTATTTTTATTTCCATATTTACTTTTGCATGATCTGATTCCTTGAAAATACCCGTTTCAATTTTTTCTACTTTGTCTATTAAATTCTTTGTAACCAAAAAATAGTCAAGTCTGGAGTACATATTGTATGTTTGCGAAAAAAAGTATATGTTCTTTCTTCACCTTTAACTTCCCTCCAAACATCCTTCAACCCTGTTGTAATAAGCCAATCTGAAAATAATTCTTTATTTTTATCCCTTTTTACCCCAGTACTATCTATTTCTGATCGAATCAAGTTGAAATCCCCTGCTACTATCAAATTTTGTGTACTTTCCTTCCTTATTATCTCTGCTATTTTATTTAGAAATTCCGATTGGTGTTCATTTGGTGCATATATATTTATCAATGTTATTTCTTCATCTTCAATAGTCCCCTTTATAACTAAATACCTTCCATTTGGGTCAGCAATACTCTGCGTGAGGTTAAATCCCAGTCTATCTGATATCAGTGTTGCCACCCCTCTAACCTTAGATGATCCCGGTGCTATTTCGTATATTTGCCTTCCTTTGATATACAATTTATTTACATCAGAAGATTTTTGGTGAGTTTCTTGCAAAAATATAATATCCGAATTATCTTGCTTAAGTGCTAATTGAATTTTATTTCTTTTCAAAACACAACCTGTCCCCTTCACATTCCAAGATAATATTTTAATTATCCTTGACATTACTAACCATTATAACTCTTAAATTGTTCTTCCTGGACATGCAAACCTCCACCCTACAGAAAAAATCGTATGTAAAAACACTAATAACATTTACAAAAAAAGACATACCTACACATACCTCAAAAACCTTCCTCCCCACTCTCCTTCTTCGAGCATTGCCTTTGGTTCCCAAAGAGGGGAGGGTGGGGACAGTGGTGCATGGCATAAGGACACGATCTTTTTTCCTTTCTCCACCTTCCCTCCCCTCTCTCCGCCTCGTCCATTAAAAATTTCTTATTCCAACAATACCAGGCTCCCCAGATCCAGTGAATCTGACCCCCCACCGCCCCTTCCAATTCCTCCACCAAAGTTGAACTTTTCTCCAAACCTCCAACCTCCTGTAGACCTTTTTTTAAATCCGCCCATTCCCTGGATGCAAACTTAATCAAACCAGATAACAAAGGAATACAAAATAGGCTTTTAAAGACAACAATGGAGGAGTGGAAGAAAGTCAAGAATTATATAGTCCCGGGCATTTCACCAATTTTAGAATTAGGCGATTTCAATAATTTTCCGATAAGAATGGATCAAAGGATTAGAACCGTGTTAGCAAACAAAAAAATACAATCATTAAGAGATTGGATAAGAGCCTGCACAGATAATGATGAAAGGAAGGATTTTTTTCAACAATTGGAATTAAATTGGCTCCAAATTTATCAGATAAACAAATGGAATAAGGAGAATGTACAAGGAAGAGAGTTAGAAAGAGATTTGACAGATTTTGAGGAAATGCTGGATAAAATAAGAAAAGAGAAGAAAGGTATAAAAGGGATTATCAGCAAATTATACAAAATTTTTAATAATGCAGGGAATATACAAGAGATACTTAAAAATAACTGGGAGCAAGATTTAAACGTAACAATTTCTAAAATAAATGGCAAGAAATTTGGCAAAGGAGAGTAATGAGAACCTTGTCAGTTCGGGTTAAAGAACATAATTACAAGTTGTTATGGCGCTGGTATCTGACCCCGGTTAGGCTACATCAAATAGATAACAAGAAAAGTGATAACTGTTGGAGATGCAATCAAGATAAAGGGACATATTTACACATGTGGTGGAACTGTAATGAGTTAAAAAAAATTGGGGTAATATAGAAAAAGAAATCAGTTGTATATTTGAACAGAAGCTTATACTAGGGCCGGAACCAGCTCTATTGACACTTATCGAGGATGTTAAGATGAGCAAAGATGATAAGGAATTAATGTTAATTATGATGTCAGCTGCCAGACAATGTATAGCAAAGAAATGGAAAAGTGAGTTCAATGTGAAAATAGAATACTGGTACAAAGAGATGTGGCAACTGGCATTAAATGATAAACTCACATGGGAACTGAAGGTTAGAAAAGGAATAGCCCGGGAAGATAAATTTTGGAGAACTTGGAAAAAATTTGTTGAGTATGTAATAGTGAAAAATCAAGGGGTTAAACCTGTACCGGATCAAGCTTGTTTTTGGAAAAACTGAACTGCTGTACTCCTGGACATTGTATATAGCACTTGGGTGTAATTCTTTTCCTTTTTTATATTAGGCTAACTATCTATATAACAGTAAGCAGGTTTAAACAAGTGTACAAAGCAAGAGAATTGATAATGTTTCTTTTTTGTCTTGTGTATTATGTACTTACTTTTATGTTACTGTAGTTTTATTTTTTGTATTGTATGAAAATTATAAAATTTTAATAAAAAAATATAGCAGTTAGTCTTTAAAGTGCTTCAGTGTTTCTATTTTTTTGTTTTGTTTTTGTTTTCTGATATGTCTGAATCACAGACTAACACAGCTACTATTCCAATAAATTCAGCGGATCAACCAAGTAACTGTGGTTTTTACCTTGATCATATTAAACCAAAAATTTGCTTTGAAAGTTTAAATGTTGAAATGTTAAACATACTATTTCAAGAGTCCCTTTTTATTTTGATTTAAAGCAGGGGTGACCAAACTTTTCGGCCCGGGGGCCAGATAACATTTTATCAGAGGCACCGAGGGCCGAACTATCTCTCCATGGTATATACATCCACCCAGCCTTGCTTCCTCCTCCGCTACTGCCGCCACCACCAACGCCTTTGCCACCGGCTCCTCTTTCGCCGCCTCCTCCTTCACTGCCTTCGCGGTGTCCTTTAAAAGAGTCCTTTTAAAAAATATGACAGATCCTAGAAACTCACATCCAGCTTAGTCATTGTGGCATCCAAGGAGCTGTTGTTGTGTTCCAAAGCTTCATGTCAGGAAGCAGATCTTTTATAAGGCTAATGACTTTTCATTGCTAATTAAAATCCAAAGTTTCAGGCAGGTGGGATTTTAATTAGCAATGAAAAGTCAATAGCCTTATAAAAGATCTGCTTCCTGACATGATGTCAAGAAGCAGATCTTTTACAAGGCTAATGACTTTTCATTGCTAATTAAAATCCAAAGTTTCAGGTAGGTGGGATTTTAATTAGCAATGAAAAGTCATTAGCCTTATAAAAGATCTGCTTCCTGACATCATGCCTGCAGATCTTTTATAAGGCTAATGACTTTTTATTGCTAATTAAAATCCCACCTACCTGAAACTTTGGATTTTAATTAGCAATGAAAAGTCATTAGCCTTATAAAAGATCTGCTTCCTGACTGCTAATTAAAATCCCACCTACCTGAAACTTTGGATTTTAATTAGCAATGAAAAGTCATTAGCCTTATAAAAGATCTGCTTCCTGACATGATGTCAGGAGGCAGATCTTTAAAAGGCTAATGACTTTTTATTGCTAATTAAAATCCTACCTACCTGAAACTTTGGATTTTAATTAGCAATGAAAAGTCATTAGCCTTATAAAAGATCTGCTTCCTGACTGCTAATTAAAATCCCACCTACCTGAAACTTTGGATTTTAATTAGCAATAAAAAGTCATTAGCCTTATAAAAGATCTGCTTCCTGACTGCTAATTAAAATCCCACCTACCTGAAACTTTGGATTTTAATTAGCAATGAAAAGTCATTAGCCTTATAAAAGATCTGCTTCCTGACTGCTAATTAAAATCCCACCTACCTGAAACTTTGGATTTTAATTAGCAATGAAAAGTCATTAGCCTTATAAAAGATCTGCTTCCTGACTGCTAATTAAAATCCCACCTACCTGAAACTTTGGATTTTAATTAGCAATGAAAAGTCATTAGCCTTATAAAAGATCTGCTTCCTGATGTCAGGAAGCAGATCTTTTATAAGGCTAATGACTTTTAATTGCTAATTAAAATCCAAAGTTTCAGGTAGGTGGGATTTTAATTAGCAATGAAAAGTCATTAGCCTTATAAAAGATCTGCCTCCTGACATGATGTCAGGAAGCAGATGTTTTATAAGGCTAATGACTTTTCATTGCTAATTAAAATCCAAAGTTTCAGGAGGTCCATGGGGTCGCAGAGGGTCGGTATCGACTGTGCGACTGAACAACAACAAACCCACGAGGAATCAGACAGCTGTACATCTGGAGAAAGGCTTCAAAGAGAAAACCACAGCCCCTATGACCCTCCTGTTCTCATCTTATTCTCGGCCTTGTTTCTGGCTGACTTCAAGTAGGAGTCAGTTGACTGTGAGCAGCAGACAAAGTGGAGAGGGTGAGAAAAGACATTACATGAGAAAACTTAAGGCAGGACTTCTCAACCTTTTAAAGCTGGTGGCCAGGTCACACTCCCTCAGGCAGCTTTGGGGGCTGGACAGCTATTTTGCCCTTCCTCCATCACATGGCACTTCCTGGTGTGGTGGAGGTGGTGGGGACCACATGAAATGGTTGTGGGCCACATCTGGCCCACGGGATGCAGGTTGAGAATCCCTGATTTAAAGAAAGAAGTGGTAGAGGAGGAGAACCACTGCCTCCAGCAGCTGGTTCTGCTTAATTTCTTGGCCAGAAGACAACAGTGGTGGGGGAGGGGGGCCATTTGCCAAGCCTGCATCCTTCAGTGACTCACTGGAAAATGCTATTGTGGGTGGCCATTAACCCTTTTATAGCAATTGCTGTTTCCACTTTAAAGCAAGAGGAGAGGAAGAAAGCAGATTTCTCCTGTTTAGTTCAATTAGGGTGGTGCTACCCCAAAACTTATCCACACATTATGAAAAGTGTAGCTACAGACATTCATTGATTTAATGGTTATTCCACAGAATTCCGAGCAATCATCAGTGCAGAGTTTGGAAAGTATTCACTAGACCAAGGGTGCCCAAACTATGGCCCATGGACCAGATCCACCTCCCGACGTGACTTGCCCATGGCCTGAAAAGTTTGGGCATCCCTGCACTAGACACCAATGTTTCATCCTTAATTCATAGAAATTTTCTACAGGTGTGCTGAAATGGGTCGTTTCACTCATCAAATGCCAATGTTATTTCTGAGTTATAACCAAGATGTTTGGTTACTTGAATTCATTCCTGGTCTTCCTAGCAATTAAAAAAACCCCAACAACAATCAATCAACAAATTAGTTTTTATAAATGTTGCTTGCATTTTAAGACTTAACCACCAACAAGAACATTTTCAAGCCCTGCTTCTAAAGAAATCATAACTCAGTTTAAGATATATCAAGTGAATATCAGGTTATTGGGGACAATGATCTTAGGTGAGGTTCATGAGCACTTCTACCAGGTGATTCTTACATTTTAGCTCCAGGTGGAATATCACCTTTCACAGAGAGACACTTTCCAGGCCCAACATTCAGGTGGGTGCAAACAACTCCCTGAGGAAGCAATTCAAAGGCACAGGGATAAATCATCTTCTCTGACATGAAAATGGGGGTCAATACTAAGGATGACTAGTGGTTAGTCATAACTAGGGTTATGAACATTACAGATGAATTACCAGGCAGTTTGCTATAGCTTTCTTACTTCAATAAAAAGATGCTATTTGATTAACCAGAGAAAACAAACGACAAGAATTTTGTGCATATAAAATAGAGACTATGGAGCCTTTCAGAGGTTTGTTTTTTCCCCATTCAACTTCCATTACTTTTTCTGTCCTGCATAAGGCAGGCAGTCCAACAACATCTGAAATATCCCACTCTTTTTACCCTCTGATTTAAAGACAATACTGTATAGCAGTAGACAAATAAAGCCCAGCCATTTTTGATAAGTTTATTCTGCTTTGTCAGAGCTGTAAAAATGAGAGCCTACTTTGTGAATCTCAGGGGTTCCCTGAGATAAAAAAAAAGTTTGGAGGGATGAAATTAACAAAATAGTTTTTGAAAGAAGACTATGGGGCATCTTTGGCCTTCCTCCTCCAGATATTTTAGCTACCACGCCCATCAGAAAATCTGATTGTAAGGACTGTAAGAGTTGTACTCCAAACCATCCTGAAGACCAAAGGGTTTTTAGGAAAAGTTCACCTTTGTGCGAAAAGCCAGTCGTATCCGACTCTAGGGTGTGGTGCTCATCTCCGTTTACAGCCAAGGAGCCAGCACTTTCTGCATCTGCAGATGTTTCCATGGTGATGTGGCAGGGATGACTAGACACCAGAGTGCACGGAAAGCTGTTACCTTCCCACTGAAGTAGTACCTATTTATCTACTTGCAATTTCTTGCTTTTGAACTGCTAGGTTAGCAGGAACTGGGACAGAGATGGGAGCTCACTCCTTTGTGCAGCAGTCAGGAAAATGGGTACAAAGGTTTCTCTCTTGTAGGGTTTAAAATGCTAAAGAAGAACATTAACAAACCTGTAAAAATAATGGAAAATAACAGGCAGAAAACCCAACTGCAACCTCGTTTCTGGTTATTCACACATGTCAGCAACAGCCCAACACCAAAAAATAAGCAAGCATTAATCTATCCCCCCCCCATGCACATGAAAGGATCCACTTGCTCAATTTCTTGGGAAAGCTGTGCATTATAGCGAAAGAGTAATTAAAAAGCTAAGAGTTGTTGCCAAACTTCCTACTCATAAAGGAGAGAAAATGTCAACTTCCCCCTAGTGACCATCTTGGCGGGATCCCCCGTCTTCATCGGAGAAAGTCCAGGCTGGGCTTTCCAGGGGAGACGTCAGCCAACCAACCAATCCCTCTCTAGGTCTCCCTGTCCCTCTTGCGCGGCTCCTCTCGCCTCTCTTGGTCCCTAACGAGGACAGGGGAAGGCGCCAAAGAAGCGGCTTGGGTTCCTCCCCTTCTTCCTTCATAGGAGGGCACCGACGCCCCCTGGACGGTCCCTCCTGCCGTCAGGCGCTGCTCCTGCTGCCGCTGGTGCGGTGGAGAGGGCGTGAAGGGCTGGAGGAAGGGGGGCCCGCGCCAGAAGTGCCCATCCCTCCTCTAACGTGCGCGCGTGTGTGTGTGTGTTCCTCCCGAGCCAGCGAGACCCACGGAATTGGCGGCGGCACCCCCTCGCACCCGCCACGGCTCAGGCGCGCACAAGGCTGCAGGAGGGAGGGAGGGAGGCAGAGCGCCTGCTGTCCCCTAATCGCTCCCCAGGAGGCCCGCCCAGTGACCTCAGCCGCGGAGCCCTCCTTGGCCAGGAGGAGGGCGACCCCGGGAAGGCGACGGGACTTAGGAAGATCTGGTGCCTTGACGGGCAGAAACTCAACCAGCGCGCCTCGCTCCCTATCAACTTGGTGGGGTTTGTCTTGGCGCCAAGGGGCAGGATAGGGTCCCCAGCCAGGGCCAGGATCCTAGATGTGGGTGGGCGAATATTTCTTCAGGATGGGCAACAAAGCCTCTTTCCAATGCATTCCTATAGGAAACGCGCTTTGCCAGGGTGGGCAAACTGCTAACTCAGGGTGGGCCAAGCCCCCACCCTACGGCCCTGCCCCCAGCCCCTGACATTGGGCAGAATAATGAAGCCCCTCCAGGCAGGTAGGGAGGCGCGCGCGCACGCACGCACGCGCGCACACACAAAGAGTAAAAACAATACTTACCACCATGCCCCCCAACCCCTGACATTGGGCAGAATAATGAAGCCCTTCCAGGCACTCATGGCCAGTGTCACCAGCAAAACACACACACACACACAGAGTAAAAACAATACTTTTTAAAAGAGGAAAAAAGGTGGAAACTTACTTTTCATTTCTATGGAGAAGACTCCCTGGCTGCTCCCACTTCTACCTACCCATTCACTGAATCACCTCCGGGCGGAGGGATTTAGCATTTCTAAAGTAGATTCGGCAGAAGTGGCAACACTAGGCAGCAAGCGGAAGGAACTGGTCAACTCACTGGTCAACTCACTTCCATTCACTCCTTGTGATCCATCCGCCCCAAAAAAAAGTCCACGAAAAATTTTTTTTTAAAATAAAATAAAATGACTAGTTTTTATTTCATGTCGGGGGCCGGTTGAAATGGCCTGGCGGGCCGGACCCGGCCCGCGGGCCGTAGTTTGGGCATGCCTGGTTTAGTCTGTTAATACTGCCCACGGGCTTTTCTTGGCAAGAAAACTAGAGTGGGTTGCCAGTTCCTTCCAGGGTGGTCTAATTGCCTCCTTTTTTCTTCCGAATTAATAACCATTTGTACTTATTTTTGAGATTTAGGAAGCAGTGGAGGCAGTGTGCGGTGGAAGGGCCTCCATTGTCTCTGTGTGACAGATAGGCATTGGTAAGCTTTTTCTTGGCCTCCATGCGTTCCTAGTCAAACCAGGGCTTAGAAAAGTGTATGGTTGCCTTGGTATGGGAGGGTTGATCTTTTGGCTTAGAAGTTGCTGGTATTGCCGGATTATGTTTTCATAGGTTGTCAAGGGACTACTTGGCAGATAATAGGTCCTGTCAAAGTTTCTGCATTGGTGGTTCCATCAGCAATTTTTCCATCTTCTTGTCAAGGTGTGGGGACCATCTGATGCAACATTTGCCTTGTCCTGATGGTAGGATGGTTAGAGGAAATTGTTTCTCCAGATGAACTTGCGCAGCAGGAAGCATAAGTTGTAAGCAGAAAGGGTAATGGTCACTTTTAAGATGCGGGTTGACCTCAAACATCTTTTTCAGGGGGAGTAGGTTTCTGGAGATGAAGAAGTAGTGCAATGTGCTAATTTTAGAGCCTGAAAGGAAGGTGAATTCATCTGGATGGTCTGTGGGAAGGGTGTCATTTAGTACCTGGAGGTGGAGTCTGGTAGCCATTTTGGCAAGACAAAATCCTGCATAGTTTGCCATCAGGTCTTTGGAGACACAGTTGAGGTGAGGTGGTTCATCCTCCAGGTTGGGCGGGGAAAAGTGGTACCATCAGTGATTGAATGTAACAGGTTCTCACCAGTTCGCCAGAACCAGTAGTAACTTTTCCCAGTGTCCCAGAGAACCGGTAGCAGCTTTTGGGGGGAACCACCTTCAGGGTTTACCTTTTCACTGGTGCCCCCACTGTGCATGTGCACCAAGCACTTGGTGTACATGCATGCCTACAGTGCATGGTGCGTATGCACGGCCTCCTTGCTGTCCTCCCAAGCGGGGAGGAGGAAGAGAAGCTGCTATCCTGAAGCTCCCTATAGCCTGCTCCCCTAGATATCTTAGAGAACTGGTTAGGCAAAGACTTAGTACCTAACTTCTTTAACTGTTGAAAAGTGCCAAAATGAAGCCATCTTGTGGTGAGTTCATTCTGTAGTTCCTTCCATCTGACCTAGTGAGAAAGATTAGCTAGCATTAGCTCAAGGATATAGTTTTAAAGTTTTGTCCAGATGTTATTGGTTTTGGATTTCCTGTACTCGGTGGTTTAGGTATATGTTTATCATCAGTAATGTGATGGCTCCTAGTTGGATCTTGGCAGCCATCGCCATTTGGTTGAGAGGGCTAAATGGTGTGGTGTTTGTACAAAGATAATTGGAGATTAGTAATCCCAGACCGCCCTTGGGATGTCCCACATTCACTTCCTGCAGATGCCTCTGTTGTGTGAGAGTTGTATCCATTTGGAGAAATATTATTAAGCAGTATTATTGTATGCATAAAACTGAATAAAAATCAGAACATAATATATTTTTAAAAGGTAAAGGTCACCCTTGCTCAAAAATCAGTCATATTCGACTCTAGGAAGCTGTATTGATATGCATGCTTATCTGTCATTCTGCTGGATTCTTCTTTACCTTTGTATACCTTTGTATATGCCTGAAATTGTTACTCTTTTGTCTTAGGAAGTGGACTTGATCCACAAAAGCTCACAGTAAAAATAAAGTCTTTAAAGTCCTTCTCTGTGTGTTGTTGTTTTGCTTTTGCTTTCTGATAAGTCTGAACCACAGACTAACACAGCTACTATTCCAAAAATTTCAACGGATCATCCAAGTAACTGGTTTTTACCTTGACCATATTAAACCAAAAATTTGCTTTGAAAGTTTAAATGTTGAAATGTTAAACATACTATTTCAAGAGTGCCTTTTTATTTCTATTTAAAGAACACTGTGATTCAGAGCTTGTGAGGGTGTTCTGCATCAAAATCAAAAGTGCGTTTCTTTTGTTTCTTTTCCTGTTGATAACTCAAGTGTGATCTGGGTTGACCATATGCCAGTGAATTTAAGGTTTATTACTTACTGTAAATGCTACCTTTCCCCCCATAATCAACCTAAGCAATGGGTGATTTATTCTTAACCATTGAATAATCTTATCTGTTATTTTTATGATCATCTATATAACAGTAAAACACCAGATAACAATTGGTTCGGATAACGCTAAAATTGCATAACGTTAAGTAATCTGGGGAGGTGAATTGGATCAAATAACGTTAAGGTCCTATGGGATGGATCAGATAACAACCGCTAAAGCCTGTGTGGTTACAATGTATCTCTATGGAGCTTTAACGTTATCCGATACATCCCATAGGATTTTAACATGGATCGGATAACACTAAAAATCGGATAACACCAAGACTTGTGGAACCAAGTTTTAGCGTTATCTGATGTTTTACTGTACTATTAGAGTCCAGTTTGAGCTGAAGATAGTATAGTTTCAATTTAATCAGAAGGAATAGTAATGGTCTGCAGAGGGTGGGGGGCTCCAGGCGCCCACATCCATGGGCAAGCCAGCTGTATACCCTCTGAGGTTCAGTGGCACAGCGTGGGGTATGTGTGTGTGTGTGGTGAATTTGGCCTACACCCTGGGTGGCTGAAACCCATGCTACACCACTGTTTGCAAGCCTATTGCTGGCTTCCCTGCAAGGTATATTGGGTTAATCTCAGTGGCTTCACCCATCCCCCCCCCCCAAGCTTGGACCACAGCTACCAGCTGGAGTATTTCCATTTCATCTTGTCTCCAGTTTTTGCCCCTTTTCCTTGAGGGTGAAGTTTCCTCTCAGCAGTGAGGAGGTGTTGGGTGCCTGAAGAGTTGTACCAGGAGCCTGAAAACATGGTGTGAGGCTGATGGAAGGCTTTTCTCAGAGTAAGAGGCAAACTGGACTTCTGTTTCCATAAAACAGGGGCAATGTTTTTATACCTCTCCTTCACAATAACCAAAATAATTTGCCACACCATATGCTTGGTTTCAGAAATTCAAGAAGCTTTGGGAGAAATGAAATACAGTAGTTAGAAAAATCAACATATAGAGTTGGAAATTTTGAATGCCATTTTAAAATGTGTCATTTTCTCTATTGTACTACTTTCCAAATGTTAAGAAATTTTTTGTCAAAATTATTTTTTTACATGGAATTTTTATTGGGAGGTTTTGAAACCCGGTTTTAGAATGCATTTAACTAACCTTAGAACAGGAATTCTCAACCTGTGGCCTGTGGGCCAGATGTGGCCTGGGGCACCATTTCATGTGGCCCCCCACCGCCTCCACCACACCTGGAAGTGCCATGTGGTGTAGGAATGGCAAAATGGCTATCCGGCCCCCAAAGCTGTCTGAGAGAGTGTGAGCCGGGCCCAGGCTTAAAATGGTTGAGAATTCCTGCTTTAGAATATGACTGTTGGAATGTTGTGTATTTTTTTTCCCTCAAAATATGTAAACGAACAATGTGTTGTAGTAACTTAGTTCAGAGACATGAAGGATCAGCATCATTGCTTTACTAACCATCCACTATTGTTTTCTTTCCGGTAGGTTGCAACTGGATTATTTAATATGTTTCTTACAATATTCAGTGCTTTAGCTACAGTTGCGGTAGCATTTTCCCATCGCTAACAAACCTCACCAACAACATATTATCATAAATAATGTGGGCAAACAAAAGAATATTACCTACAAACTTATTTTCCATCCAATTTGAGTGAATGTATTGACTTAAAGAATAAAAATGTCAAATCTGTCAAGATTTGTATCTCCCCACTTCTTTATTTGTTTCACGTGTTTCAGGCATCTGCAAGGGTGCTCTAAATACAGGTGCATAAGCTTACACATATTAGGGAATTAAACATGTTGTGTGTGACACTCGCACAAAGTGTTAGCAATGCAACCAAGTGGACTGATGGCACTCACACAAAGCTGTATCTGATTAAAGATATGAGCAACCACACAAGAATGAAACTGTACAATCACAATGTAGAATAAGAAGCAACAAAGTAGAGCTTGACATAAGAAATCAATTAAACCTAGGGCACCACACAATCTTAGTGCAAGGTCACATCATCTCAAAAGTTTGGAGATGAGGTGCCGTCCTCTTGGTCAGCCCATGGGCGTAACTGCTCTGAAGTTTCTCCCATATGTTTTGCTGGGGTTGACATAGTTAAATTCAACATACTCCCTATATATGGGAGTAAGTCCACTCTTTTCCTGGGATCTTCTGCTACTGCTAGCTGTAGGGAGCTGTATTGATATGCATGTTAACCTGTCATTCTGCTTGATCACTCTTTACCTCGTTACCTTTGTATCTGGTGTATATAAGCCATGGATGGAAATTTCACTCCTATGTCTGAAGAAGTGGACTTCATCCACAAAAGCTCACAGTAAAAATATAACAGTCTTTTTAAATGTTGCAGTGTTTTGACGTAAATTCAATGAATGTCTTACATTTCAGTTAGGTGGTCTGGCAGCTTTTGAGATGTAACGAAAATCATGTGCTTTGACAAGCTGCAACAACAGATTTGTTTTCAAGCATGTCATCACCGTTCTTTATTAATTGATTAGTTAACTGACCATATCAAATTAAAATGTAGTCAAATACATTAGATAAAAAATAATTACCTAGGTAAATGTCACCTTTGCACACCGAGTGTGTAAACCAAATTATATAACCAATTCCCTGATGGAACAACCTGGAGTTTGGATTGCTTTTTTCTGGCCACAAAGGAAACCACAGCTTCAATTGGCCATTTGAGAGAGCAATAAGCAGATACTGTATCTGGTTTCCTGTAAATGGGGGGAAAAGCCTGCTGCTTTTTCACATTCATTTCTAGGAAAGGGAGCTTGGCAGACCATCATGCCATGAACATTTGGGACTTTCATTGATAATTTTCCTGTTCTTTCCATAAGAAACCGATACATGCCTGAAGAAGTGATCTTGAATTACCAAAGTCATGCAATGTTTGATTATTATTATTTTAAAGTGATCCTATAAAGGTATCACCTTCCTCCTGCATTTATTTTGCTCAAATCTTGCTCTGGTAAATGGTGTTCTACTGAATCAGACCCACTGTCAAATATTTCTCGGTTTGAAAATACTTTTTATTTTCATGCAGCCATTTCATCTTTGTAAGTTACTCAATATTGGTTTGGGCATTAACATCCAAAACTCTTTGTTTAACTGTTTCCTTAGCCCACTCAGTAGCTGAGAGTAAATATTGAACTGGGAGCCGAAACTCCCACTAACAACAACCTTACAGAAGAAATTGCAACAAAGCAAGAGGATTCTGTGTTAGGTTTTCAGGGAAGAGGAGGGTGAGAAGGCTTTGTTCCTCTCCCCAGATATCTTCAGTACCTTATGCTGGGGTGGAAAAGGAGTGAAGACCCTCCAATACCTTCTCAAAAGGAAAGAGGGTTGCTGGGGCGTGTATATGTATGCAGCCCCATTCCCAGACCCAGCATCATACATGACCATCAGGACTAAATCACCAACAGTCTGGCCAGGTTGTCCTGTTATGGTAATAGAATAGACCCTACTGCTACCGACTCAACACTGATCATATTTATTTATTTAATCATATTTCTCTGTCGCCATCCTCACGAATGACCCAGGGTGGCTGACAACAAATGAAAACATAATCAATAATACAGACCCAAAGTAAAATACCCACCCATCCAGTGATGGGATGTCAAAAATTCTACTACCACGCCATGACGTCATGGACGTCATGGGCGTGGCCAATGTCATGACGTCATGACGTCATGGGCGGAGCCAACGTCATGACGTCATGACGTTGTGGGCAAGGCCAAAAATAAAAAAAATAATAAAAAAAATAAACATGCACACAGACCCGTAAATAACTTAAAGAAATAAAATAAATAAATAAATAAAATAAAAATTAAATAAAAGTACACCCACCCACCCAAAACACCATAAACCACCCACCCACCCCAAACACAAAACCCTCACTTACCCTTCTTGGGGCCGACGACCCCCATGGCCCGGGGCCACACGGCAAGGCACGCCCCATCGCCGCCGGAACCGAGGAGGAGGCGGGGCGCTCCATGTTGGCTCCAATTTTAAAAAAACCGGACCCGGAGCCACTGCCTGCTGCTGCTACTGTCGCCGCTGCTGCCGCCTCCCGCCATCGCCATCGCTGGGGGGGGGGGTGGAAGGAGGAGAGGGAGGGGACTGGAGTGCCGGACCCGGGAGCGTTTCTGTAATTGATCCGGGTAGATGCATTTGCTTTTTTCCCTCCTTCCTTTTCGTTCCGGAGCTGTCTTCCCCGCCTTGCCCGTTGATCGGCTCCCATCCCGTCTTCTTCGTTGCCGCCGTCGCTGCTGGAACCGGAGGAGGAGGAGGCGCGCTCCGCTGGCCTGGGGCGACGGCGGCAACGGCGGCGATGGCGATGGCGGGAGGCGGCAGCAGCGGCGACAGTAGCAGCAGGCAGTGGCTCCGGGTCCGGTTTTTTTAAAATTGGAGCCAACATGGACATGGAGCGCCCCGCCTCCTCCTCGGTTCCGGCGGCGATGGGGACGGCAACGGCAGCAGCGATGGCAGGAGGTGGCAGTGGTGAGAGCACCAGGCAGCAGCAAACGGCGGCAAGCGGCTCCACAGGAGGCTCCAGTCAGGGGCGGCCGGATCCAATTTTTTTTAAATCGGAGAAAAAAATGGCTCCAATTTAGTGCGCATGTGTCAGATTGAGTTTCTGCGCATGCGCACTAAATTGGAGCCATTTTTGCTCCAAATTTTTTTTAAATTTTCCTCCCGGTGAGGCGTCCGATCCGGACGCCTCAAAAACGGTTTTACCCCCACGGAGAGCCCTCCGGAAATCCTTAAAACGGTTCTGTGGATCCGGTCAGAACCGGTGTCATCCCATCACTGCACCCATCACAAAAAGAAGTAAAAAGTTAAAATTAAAAAAAAAAAAGATTAAAAGATGCAGCTAAAAACACAGAGTGGGGAGACAAGGGAGTCAAATGAGCCAGCAGGCCTGACTGACTGACTGGCCCAGACCCCATACCTCAGGTGACGGATAACTAACTTGACAACCCTGAGGACTAGGGTGCCAAAGTCCCCAAGTGAATTAAATCCCACTTGAATCCATCTTCATGAAGGGCAGCAGCTTCATCAATACTGGCCTGGGGCTGAGGAGGACTTTGCATGCCAAAAGGACTCAAGACCAGAGAGTGACTCATGGGAATGGATCAGTGGTACAAGTGTCATGCTGCCCTATGGAAGGCATATGAAGGGCCACTGCATTATATTCTCAGGACAGTCTTCATGGCTGATCACCAAGATGATCACCTATATTCAGATTCAGATAACACAGAAGAAGAAGATAAAAGCTTGAGATATGCCCTAGAGCTTCAAGCATTTCAGAAGTGTGGACATACCTCCTTTCAGTCTTCTTTTCTCATAGGACCTGGTTTCCAGTCCCCTGATCATCCTTGTTCTCCTTCTCTTAACTTCTTCCAGTTTGTCAGCAACTTTCTGCAGCCTGTCTTCCTCTCTGAAAAAGGCCATGTTTTATTGTAATGTATTGTTTGACTTATATGCCGCCCCACTTGCTTATAGCGACTCTGGGTGGCTCACAGCGAAACAACGTCTCACAAACTACAAATATCATATCACAAAATATAACTTATCACATATAGGCAATGTTTTTTCTCCGTGCTGCTCTAGGCCTTTTTATCTTTTAAATTAGTTTTACACTTTTAAATAGCTCTTTTAAACAACTATACAGTTTTACTTAGATTTTAAAACGATCTTACTTAGTTTTTAAAACAATTTTTTCCCCTGCAGCTTTTAATACAAGCCTGAATGGTCTTTTAATACAAACCAAAATGTTTTTAAAATTATTTGCATTTTACCATTGGCAATTGTTTTAGTTTGATTTTCTTTCTCGTTGAGTTTTAATATCAAACATTACTGATTTTTAATTGTCTCAATTTTCTAATCATCCTTTGAGCTGGCTTGGGTACCAAGTTTAGGGAGAGAGAGTAGGACAAAATTAAAACAAAAGTATTAGATTATTAATTGTTTTTTTTTAAAGTGAGTCCTTCAAAGCAGTGAGGGTTTTTTTTAAAGTGGTGAGTCCAACAAAATTATTTCTACACATTTAATCGGGATGTTTGCCAGACCCAGCTGTTTACATTTGGTGGAAGTTTGATCGAAAATGAAGTCATGACTTAACTATATGCTGTTCTTTGCAATTTCTTACTTTCAATAGCAGGCATTTCCCAGAGTAAAGCATTGGTTACAATAAAGAAACTGGACACTCTTTACCACACTCAAAGTGAATCTGAAAGTAACAAGAGTATAAAAGTAAGAAGCCTGAAGAGGGGGAGAAGCACACAAGAGCTGGACAAGACTGATCATGGGTCGGGTGAGTATGAGTCCTTTAGAAATCAAACTTTAAAGGTGAGTTGGTGGAACAGGCTCCCTGGTAGAGGAGGATGGGGGAACGGCAGGGCCATTTGTCCAAAGTTTCACCTCACTGAGGACTTCATCTCAGCCAAGGCTGGATGGTCCTTAACTTAAATTTTCTACTGTCATGTGTTTCTGAATCAAACAATTTTTTTGGAATAGTAGCCGTGTTAGTCTGTGGTTCAGGCATATCAGAAAACCATGCCTGTAATTTTCACTCTTTGTCTGAAGAAGTGGACTTGATCCACGAAAGCTAACAATAAAAATATAGCAGTTAATCTTTAAAGTGCTACAGTGGTTTTTATTTTATTTTATTTTCTGATATGCCTGAATCAAACGGTGTTTGGATGCCTTATTTTTTTTACCCATTTCCCCAAATAATAAAGAGATCTGACAGTGTGAAATGGTTTGGGGCTCCTCTGATCTCTCAAAGGTGCCAGAGATGGGATTTTACTTTATTTTATTAAATAATTTTTATTTAATTTAAATCATAAACATACAAATAAACAATGTAAACAATTAAAAACAAAAGCATCCATCAGCTTCTAACATACACAAAAACAATCTTAGTAATGATGGGTATCCAGTGGTGGTAACAATCCCGGATGGTTCTCCTGGGGGGGGGGGGGTAAACCCAGCCAGGATTGGTTGGTTGTTTTTTTTTTTTTGAGGCGTCCAGTTCAGTGCCTCACTGGCAACCCAAATTTTTTGAAATTTGGAGCCAAAATGGCTGCCTGGAAGTGCACATGCATCAAATCTCCAATTGACCAATATGCACTAAAAAATAGTGGTCCAGGAACCCCCCATCAGTGAGGCTGCATCAGTGAGGCTGACGGGGGGGGGGTCGGAGGGAAGCCTTTCGCATGCGCGTCTTGGTTCTGGACCCCCTGTCAGACTCACCGATGCATTGGGAGGAAGCCACGCATGGGTGCGGCTTGGTCACGGACCCCCCCCCCCTCAGCCTCACCGATAAATCCTGGACACACAAAGAGGCTCTCCTAGTGCCATGGATTTTTTAATGGGGAAGGCTCCAAAAATTTCCCCAACGCGGTGTTACACTTTGCCAAAGGCTGCTGATGAGATGGGATCGAGCCAGAGGCTGCTCAGAGTAGTGGGGACAAAGTATGATCACTGCTGCCATCTCTGCCACTGTTGCCGTAAGAGACATCAGGAGGTGGGGGCAGGTGGTGGTACTCCTGGAATAGCCCAGGTACTCAGCCCGAGCCACATTAATGATATACATGGAGTTAATTTGGCCCACGGGCTATAGTTTGGGCATCGCTGGTATAGAGATTTTCCATTTTTGGCTGCAAAGTGCATAATCAATCTGATTTAAGTGTTGAGCATCTGGTGATGTCCATGTTTAGAGTTGCCTCTTAGGTTGTTGGAAAAGAGTGTTTGCTATGATCAAGTTTATCATCCATATTTTAATACTTTCCTGAAGTCCAAAAACTGTCCCTGACAGTGAATTTAGCATACGGAAATATTTTGGGAGCTACAGTGAATGCTACTAATTTCTTCTTTTCCCTTTTGCAGGAACTACAACCAGGCGACCTCATTGAGATTCGACGTAAAAATTACCAACACTGGGCTGTATATGTTGGGGATGGATATGTGGTCCATCTTGTTTCAGCAGGTTAGATCATATTTTCTAATAAGTGGGAAGGAAGATTTTATGTGTGAGAGAAAATATCTTTGGACTAGTCTGGAAAAAGAAATTCCAAAGGCAAATTTTATTCTAGCCGAGTGCATTGCCAACCACACTGCACCAAGAATAAAAATTTGTGCCTGGTACCAAGACAGAAGATAATCTCTCCCAATGTCGGCACTGTTTCAGTGGAATGATATCTGTATCCTGGATGCAACATGCCTGAAAGATTTGGGTCTTACCCAGAAACAAAGTGTATTGTCAACTCATAGCCTTCCTTGCTCTCCCCGCCACCCACTTTTTTCAGAGCTTAGATTATAAAAGTTCAACGAAGCAAAAGGACATGGGGTTGACAGATAGCTAATTGAGCCTACAGTCTTATGTTATACCATTTAATTTATTTATTTTATAAAAAAACACCTTAGGTTTGAGTAGTGACCTAGATCACCCAGTTTAATGTTGGGCGTTGAGGGTTTCTCATTTGAGGCAGAGTGAGAAGAGAGGCTTTGAAAATCGCCCCCATCAGGTTTTGTGTGTGTGTGTGTGCGTGCGCGCATGCGTGCGTGCACACGTGTGCGTGTGTGGTTGTGGTGAAGGAGGAATCCTTCCCAAAGCATCTAGCTAAGTGGTTCCCGACGTGGGACAGACACCCCACAGCGGGACTTCAGTTCCGAAAAGCCTAAGTCAGTACATTGGCTGATCAACGCTTTTGGGGATTGATATAGGCTTCTGGGAATTGAAGTCCAAAAACCAAAGATTGGGAAACACTGATCTAGTTCAAAGACTCTTTGCAGGCCACCATTAATCTGAACACAGAAAAGGCATAGCTTGCCACTGAAGATAGTGGGGATTTGGTAGCCGAGGCATCTTTCTTCTCCTGTTGCTGCTCATGCTGCCTTCTTCTTTGAGGGTCAAGGTGGTAACAGTGGCTACATCTGTAGGAGCAGTGGCTCTAGAGGACTGTGTAAAACAGTAGCACTCTGTATCTCTCAACACAAATTCCCCTCTTGGAATGTGAAGCATCCCATGGTGAGATCCTTATCTATGATGTTCCCATGTCCTTGGGCAGATTATCTGACAAGACTCTCAAAGTCAGGAAAAGTTGGCATGGTGCCCAACTCTCTTCCTGGGTACCTCTCCCTACTCCTCGGCATAGTCAATGACCATTCACTCTGTGTCATTGAACTCTGAAGGCAAAAGTTCATTTTCAGTCAAGTGAAAGTTTGAGAATCCCCCTGCCTCTCTCTGAGGTGTTTTCTGTCCACTAGGGGCACTAATCCTACTGATGTCATCACAAAACTAACACTTTTTTGTAAAAAAAAATCACTTTAGAAACATTTAAAGTAGAAAAGGTTATTGTTACTTACAGGGACTACCTGAAGTTATAGTCAAAGGGGGGGGGAGGATGGAGTCCTCATAATGCAGATGGCTTTGCATATGTGCTGAATGGTCTAAAGAAGATGAGAGGCTATCAACAAAACAATGGAAGGAAAAACAAACAAACAGGAAGAGGGGGTAGATCTTGCCTAAAGCACTAGAGCCAGGAAAAACTTTACCAGCAAGTCAGTGGCAAAAAAAAAATGCATTAGGTTGTAATGCCCCTTCCTATTGATACCTAGTGTTGGTGGATGCAAGATTGCTATTATCCCACTGCTAAGTCACAACTAGAGTAACCCTTTTAATTAATGGACTTTATGAAGGAACTGACTCACTAAATCCCTGATGATTCAGCAGGTCTACCTAAGTTGCAAATTACTACTGGATACCAACCTCTGTATCCTGTCTTTCCTTTAATGAACTCAAAGACTTTTAACCGAGTGGCATAGTGTGGTGGGGCGGTAGGGGCAGGCTGCCCTGGGCGGCAGAATTTCACAATAGGTAGGACTTTGACACCACCCCCGGACTTCCTAGCAGCTAAGGTGAGGAGACCATTGTGGGGATGGATGGAGGACCCTCCCCCACCACCAGTGTCCTGGGCCTTACCCCGGGCCAGGACACAGAGGGCTGCTACAGTGGCAGGATTTCTTTACCTCCCCAGACTTCCTGGCAGCCGGGTTGGGGAGGCCACTGCGGGGACGGGTGCTGGGACCCTCCACCACTGCCGGTACCTCCAGACTTCCTGGCCAGTTGCCTTGCGGTAATTGCCAGTGTTTTGTTTGGTGAATTTCTGTGGATTTTGGAGCCATTTGGATTTGAATGCTGAGATGGGGGGCGATGAATTTGGCCTACGCCCTGGGCGGCTGAGACCCATGTTATGCCACAGGTTTCACCTGTGTGTGAATTAATGAAATCAAGAAATAATAGTTCAAAAAGTAGGATCAAAAACCATTTCTAATTTATAGACTTTGTATTGATAACATGCTGTAATTATCAGATAATTGTTTCGGGTAATCTGCTTTTCTCTTTCTCTCTTTTTCACATGGGGTTGTAGGAAACCTAGCATCTTCCACTACAAAGAAAGCAGTGGTTAAAAAAGAAAAGCTTTCAGAAGTACACAAGGGAGATAACTGGCAAGTCAACAATAAATATGATAAAAAATGTAAACCTAGAAATGGGACAGAAATAGTCAGCATTGCAGAACATCGTGTTGGGGAGGAGATTGACTACGATTTCTACAGCAACAATGGTGAACATTTTGCCGCTGATCTGCGTTATGGCAGGACTGACATTGTTCAGGTGTGTAGGATTTCTGGATGTTTGCCTAGTGAGACACTCACCAATCCGACTGAAATTCTCTATAGATTTCAGCAAAAAGTTTAAGAGGGATAAAATGAGAAGATAAACAAGTAGTATGCATTTTAGATCTAAATTTCTTATTCTAATTGTGGGGAGGGGGATAAATCTGGGAATGTGTAGGTTATATGGAAAAGACTTGGATACTAAGTAGAATTAAAGGTAAGGGTTGAAAACAATACTGAAAGAGCTGTGCGCAAATATATATTTGTGAAGAAATGGCCCTGGGAGTATAGAAAAATTGTAAAGGAAATGTTAATTGCCTGGCCAAATGGCCCGGAAAGAAGTGTCTTACAATGGGATTGCATGGCCTGCATGGCCTGCTTATCGGTCCTGTGTCTTCTCCAGCCACTGTTAATTAGTTCAGCTGCGCACAAAGGACAAGGAACACCTGTGGGGAGTTGCATCAGCCAGGGGAAGGGCTCCTTTAAGGCAGAAGATTGCCCACATGAGTGAGTTCAATCCTAACTGGGTCAAGGTTGGCCCAGCCTTCCATGTTGGGGGCAAAATGCTAATTACCTTGTTTACTGCCCAGAAAGTGCACTGAGTGCTGTGGGGCAGTGGTGGGCTTCAGCAGGTTCGCACCAGTTCACCAGAACCAGTAGCAGAAATTCCAACTGGGCCCGCCCATCCAAGTCTTGAAATAAAGTCGTCTTAATTCAGGTGCAATGCAGGGCTTTCCCCCTGGCCACGCCCGCCACAGCACACCCGCAGAGTAGGTAGCATTTCTTTTTGATCCCACCACTGCTGTGGGGCCATATATAAGTGTTATTGTTATTGCTGCACGATCCTGCACACACACACCCCAACACGGATTGCTCCAGAGTACATTGTGTGTGCGAGTCTAGGGGGAAACTGCCCTGCATTTCTCCCAGTGTACTGTGTGACTAAACAACAACAAACTGGCCTGTTTCCATAAAAGAGGGGCAGTGTTTTTACACCCCCTCCTTCACAATATTCTAAAATCAAAATCATTTGCCTTGCCTTATGCTTGGTTTCAGAAATTCAAGGAGCTTTGGTGAAATAAAATAGGGAGAAAAATCAACAGCTAGAGAGGGAAATTTTGGATGCCACTTTAAAAATGTGTCATTTTCTCTATGGCACACTCCCAAATGTTAAGAAAAATCTCATCAAAATTCATTTTTTACATGGAATATTTATTGGGCAATTTTGAAACTCATCGTCGTCGTTGTTGTTGTTGTTGTTGTCATTGTTGTTGTTATTAACAATTTGTATGCCGCCCCACTCTCCATGCAACTTTGGGCAGCTAACAAAGAGATAGAATATCACAAATTACAGTTACAAAATATCATATAAACACAATTAAAAACATTTCAGAAGCAATACACATTTCAAGAGCAATACACATTTCAAAGCAATACAAAGTAATCCTTCTGGCTGGCCGGGAGGCCCACTCAGCTGTTCTTCATTCCCTCAAGGCCGGCCTGGCCAAGGGAAGAGAGTCCGTTGATGGCAGTTGCGGTGGTGTCGGCATTCTTATGGACAGCCGGCTATGCCGCTCAGCTGTTTTTCGTTCCCTCAAGGCTGGGCCGGCTGAGGGAAGAGTGTCTGGTCATGGCAGTGGCGGCGGGGTCAGCCGTCTTGTTCTAACTAGCCTTAGAGTATGATTGTTGGAATTTTGTGTACATTTTTTAAATCTCATAATATGTGAACAAGCAATGTATCATAGTAACTTAGTTCAGAAACATGAAATACCATCACCATTGCATTACTAACCATCCATCATTGTTTTCTTTCTGGTAGGTTATACGAGGTTTCCGGAGGGTAATTCGTTTTGGAAAACGTGCTGCAGGTACAGTTGCTACAGTTGCAGGTGCTGCAGGTGTTTGTGCTGTAGCTGTAGGTACCGCACCTGTAATAGCTGCTGTTGCTGGTGCTGTCACTTTTGCAGCTGGATTAACGTTATTAAAATCTGCCTTAAAGTAACAAACCTCACCCACAACACATTCTCCAAAATAAAGCGGGCATCTAAATCTTTGAACAGGTTCATGTGAGCATCCAAATAAAAATTTCAAAATGGTCATGATTTGTAAAATGGTCAAGATTTCTGTCTTCTCGCTTCTTTATTTATTCCACATGTTTCTGACATCTGCAGGTTTGTTCTAAATACAGATGCACAAACTTATACACATTATGGAATTTAACATGTTATGTGTGGCACTCACACAAAGTGTTAGCAATGCAACAAAGTGGACTGATGGCACTCACACAAAGCTGTATCTGATTAAAGATACACTGGTACCTCGGAAAAGGATGAAACTTGGTTCCAGAAAGATGGGGACAGATATGATCTGTCCCTGCAACCCTTCCAGAGCATTTGGACCTGGCAGGTGGGACAGTGACAGCTGCAGAAACAGCTAAGGGGACATTTTTTATGATGCCCCCGTAGTTGAGTCTACTGCATCCCCTGGCCCGCCCGCTGCATTCTCAGGTTCTGCAAGGGCTGAAGGGACAGATTGTATCTGTCCCCATCTTTCTGCAAAGCTGAGAAGCTTTGCTCCAGTCAAAAAAGTCCCCTGGACTTTTTCGACTGGAGCAAAGTCTATGGGCTTCACAGAATGATGGATTTGCTTGCCCAGTCTGCTCAAACAACAGGGTGGGCAGGTGGATCCACAGCAGTGCGTGTTTGGGAAGCTGAATGGGTATCTCCCCTTCAGCTTTGCAAACACGCACTGCTGAAGATCCGCCAGCCGACCCTGTAGCTTGAGAAGGATGGGCAAGCAAATCCATCTCGCGATCACCCTTTGCTTGCAAGCCAAGTGCGATCACTTAGTGGGATCGTCCTTGGCTTGCAGAGGGAACTGTGTTTCCTCCCCTAAGCCAAGGACGATGCCAGCAAGCTAAGGGTGATCCTGGGGGTCTGTCCTCCTCCTTGCCCAACATACCGCTGGTGCATGCATGTGTTTGGTATGGAAAGGGACCTGCCAGGCTGCTCCCTCCTTGCCAAACATGACACCGGTGCGCGCGCGTTTGGCAAGGAGGGGGACCCACTGTGCTGTCCCCTCCTTGCAAACACACCACTGGTGTGCATATGTGTTTGGAAATGAGGGGGACCCGCTGGGCTGCCCCCTCCTTACCAAACATGTTGCCTGTGTGCACACATCTTTGGCAAGGAAGGGGACCCGAGGGGTGGGTATTTTTTTAACATTGTGTGATCAATGCATCACATAATGTTAAAACCCGGATAACATTATGACTTGTGGAACCAAGTCATAACGTTATCCAAGGTACTTGTGTACTAATTGCTCTCTGCCTTACACGCTACCAAACTAAAGAATTGTAGACTCTCTGTGTCTATCAGGAGAAAGCACAGCAGACCCTGGGTTCAAGAAGGAGAGGTGACATTAAGGCTGGAGGGAGTTTGCAGAAGTAAAGGAATATCTAGCAGCCAAGATGCTCATACCCAGCCTCTCGAACCCCCGGATAGGGTCAAGTTCATGATAACTTCCACACAACATACTAAAATGCAGCACACAAAACATAGTTGACATCTCTGTTTAGCAAGAAATTATTGAGAAACCATTAGTGGCTTAATGACTAGGGCGCTAGGCATGGAGACTGGAAAGATGGGTTCAATTCCTAAGATCTGCCTGATGAGAGACATGAAAGGAGCCTCATTCGAGCATCCCCTGCAAACATCCTTTCAACCTAGAGTTATCTCTGACACAAAAATGAGCAAATGACTGAGAAGCCAGTGTACAGTCAAACCTCACATAAAGAGTGCCTCGCTTAAAGAGCACCTCGCTTAAAGAGCAGGATTTTCTCTGAATGTTTGTTTCGCTTAACAAATAAAACCACCAAAAACTCGCTTAACAAATAAATTGGGGTTCGCAATTCCCACACACACAATTGGTCACTTACAATGGTGTTTCGCTTAAAGAGCAAACTCGCTTAAAGAGCAATCCTGTGGAACGCATTATGCTCTTTAAGCGAAGTACCACTGTAGTTCAATGTATCGATATAGAAATTAGCAATAGCAATTGCACTTATATACTGCCCCATAATATTCAGTGCACTCTCTGGGTACTAATTTTACTGACCCTGGGAGGATGGAAGGCTAAGTTAGCCTTGAGCCACATGCTGATTAAACTTATAATGTCAGTAGTTTTGGCTGTGGCACATCAGTTTAACCACTACACTACAAGGAGGTTAAACAGAGATGGCAACTATGTTGTGTGTGCTGCATTTTAGTATGTTGTGTGGAAGATGTTGCTCCTGGTTTAAAGTATGTACAGTACTGTACAGTAATATCTCGGATAACGTTTACCTCGGATAATGCTAAAATCACATAACATTAAGTAATCGGGGGGGGGGGAGAATTGCATTGAATAACATTAAGGTCCTATGGGAGGCATCGGATAACAACCGCTAAAGCCTGTGCGGGTACAATGTATCTCTATGGAGCTTTAACTTTACCCGATCCATCCCATAGGATTTTAACATGCATCGGATAACACTAAAAATCGGATAACACTAAGACTTGTGGACAGTGGCGTAGCGTGGGGGGGCGGGGGGGGCGGATGCCCCGGGCAGCGGCTTTCAGGGGGCGGCAAAATGTCCCCTCCCCACCCTTTTGCTGGCGAGCGCCCCGCGTGCGCTTCGCCGCTTGCAGGCGAGGAGGAGAAAAAGGTTTTTTTTTTTTTAGGCGGACAATTCAAGCCAGGAGGGGGCCCGGCTAGCCGTCGGGGGCTCCCCTGGAGGGCGGCCCACGTGCGCGCGCGCGCGCTGCTCGCCTCCGCCCGCCCAGCCACCCACCCAACTTGCCGTGAGACGGGGCGCTCATCTGGGGTGGGTGGCGCCGTGGCGGGGAGCCCCTGGTGGCTGGCTGGGCAGGAGGAGGTGGGCAGCGCGCGCGCGCGCACGCGGGCCGCCCTCCAGGAGAGCCTCCGACGGCCAGCCGGGCGGGGCGGGTCCCTCCTTGAATTGTCTGCCTTTAAAAAAACCCCTTTTTCTCCTCCTCGCCTGCAAGCGGCGAAGCGCACGCAGGACGCTCGCCAGCAAAAGGGTGGGGAGGGGACATTATTTGCCGCCCCCTGAAAGCCGCTGCGGCAAGCCTCTCCAAAGCGCACGCAGGCTTTGGCGGAGAAGCGAGAAATCTTGGGGGTCCGTCGTTCCCCTACCCACACACCCACACCCCCCCCCCCAAGAAAAAAACATCCCTCGGAAGCTGCCGGTTGGTGCCGAGCCGAAGGTAGTGTGGCCCAGTGGTCTAAGGCTGCCTCTTTCGGGGACGCGGGTTCGAAGCCCACCGCTGCCAGCGGAGAGGAGTTGCCCAGTCCGCCCTGTTTTCCCTTTCTCGCTGCGGCCGAGATGGCCGCTTCCCAAGCCCTGCTCTTGCCTCCGCCGCGCCGACCCAAATAGCCTTGTGCTTTCCCGGGCTGGCACATCTTCCCATGTGGCGTCGGTGGTAGAGTGGCGAGCACAGCAGGGGTTCAATTCCAGGCCAACGCCGGGACTCTCTTTAATGTTATTTACCCGGAACGTTTACAGCCTGCCGTGGCTCAAGTGGTTAAGATACTGAACTTGAAGACTGGAAGCTCAGCAGTTCGGGACCCGAATACTGCACACGGAGTGAGCTCCCGCCTCTGTCCCAGCTTCTGCCAACCTAGCAGTTCGAAAGCAAAGAAATTGCAAGTAGATCAATAGGGACCACTTCGGTCATGCGCTGCCAGCGGCAGGCGGCGCGCGGAGAGCCCCCGACGGCCAGCTGGGCGAGCGATCTGCCGGAGGTGCGCTCGTCAGGGGTGGGGGTGGCGGACGGCCCCTGGCGGACGGAGGTGTGTGTGGCGTCAGCAGGGGGCGCCTTCTGCCTTGGGAGGGGGGAGGGGTGGCGGCAGCGGTGAGCTGGGGGGGCGGGGCGGCGAGTTTGCTTTTCGCCCCAGGCGGCTGAAGACTGCGCGACGCCACTGCTTGTGGAACCAGGTTATGGCATTATCCGAGGTTTTACTGTACTTGCAATTTCTTGCTTTCTAACTACTCGGTTGGCAGGAGCTGGGACAAAGATGGGAGCTCAATCTGTCCTGCAGTACTCAGGAATAAGTGTAATTCTTCTTCTTCTTCAAGTGCCCTATTTGATTCCGAATATTGGCTATCCTCAAGGAGATCAGCTATGAAGACTGTCCTGGGAATAATATGATGCAGTGGCCTCCCATGTGCCTTCCACATTGCAGTGTGACACCCATAACATTGATTCAATTCCATGAGTCACTTTCTGGTCCTGAGCCCTTTTGGCACACAAAGCCCTCATTAGCCCTAGGCTAGTATCGATGAAGGTGCAGCTGCCCTCCATGAAGATGGATTCAAGCGGGATTTAATCCAATTGAGGACCATCACCTCTCCCTGTAGACTTTAGCACCCAAAGTCACTAGTCCTCAGGGTTGTCAGGTTAGTTAACCGCTGCCTGATGATCGGTGTTGAGTCGTTGGCAGTAGGGTCTAGTCTATTACCATAGCAGGGTAGCCTGGCCAGACCTCTATTCTGTTCTAGGTAATAATATTTTATCTAACATACACTGAAATAGTCTCTTCAAGATTGTGTTATTAGTAAGTAATTTCATGTCAGAAATTATTCTGGGTGGAATGGTATCCCTTGCTTGAAAGCAGGTCATATCCAATTCTTTGGTTCACAGCTCATCTCTGTTTCAAAGCCGAAGAGCTAGCACTGCCTGCTTCCACAGATGTTTCCGTGGTCATTTGGCAGCCATGACTAGACATCGGAGCACATGGAACGCTGTTTACCTTCCCACTGAAGTAGTCCCTGTTTATCTACTTGCAATTTTTTGCTTTTGAACTGCTAGGTTGGCAGGAGCTGGGACAAAGACAGGAGCTCTTTCCATCCTGCAGTACTCATGAATTGAACTGCTGACTTGCCGCCTACCATTCAGGGTCTTAGCTACTTGAGCCACTGTGACATAGTACTGGATTGATATAATCACTTATTATAGCACTAGGTGCTGTGGTGGCTCAGTGGTTAAGAAGCTTGCAGTGTTAGCTGGAAGGCTGGCAAATCAGCAGTTTGAGAGCCAGGTACTGCATGACAGATTGAGCACCTGTCTCTGTCCCAGTTCTTGGAGACATGACAGGAGCCTCATTTGGGTGTTCCCTCAGAGGAGTTTCTTCTGCGAAAATCCTTTCAACCCAGAATAATTTCTGACATTAATAATAATAATAATAATAATAATAATAATAATAATAATAATAATAATAATAATAATAATAATAATAATAATAATAATAATAATATAGCACTCCATTTGAGAAGCATGAGCAAACAATAATTATTAAATGGTTTAAAAGACAGGCAAGAGTCACTCACTTGAGGGGAATGTTCCCCTTATACTGGCATTTTGCACCCCACTGAAGGCATTTCTCCCCCTCCTAATTTTTGTTTTAGTGTAATGGATAGAAAACAAACCTCAATTTAAAATGGTTGCAGGACTGTTGGTGTGAGGTATTATTTGATTGGTTAACTCCAGGGGGTGGGAAAGTGACCAATGTAAGGTGGTTATTAAGAGAGTTAGTACTTAACTCTAGAATCAGAGTGGCTTAGTGGTTAAGACACTGAAGTTGATGACTGGAAGGTTGGCAGGTCAGCAGTTCAAGATTCGAGTACTGTGTGATGGAGGGAGCTCTCATCTCTGCCTACCTAGCAGTTCAGAAGCAAGAAATTGCAAGTAGATAAATAGGGACCACTTCGGTGGGAAGGTAAACAGCATTCCATTCACTCCAGTGTCTAGTCATGCCTGCCACATGTCCACAGAAACTTCTGCAGACGCAGACAGCACTGGCTTTTTGGCTGTAAAAAAGGATGAGCACTGAATTCTAGAGTCGGATACGACTAGCTTTTGAGCAAGGGCAACCATTATGTAGAATTAATTAGAACCTAAAGAGAATTAATTAGAACATGAAGTCAGTTAAAATTAGCACCTGAAGAGTCAGTTAGTTAGAAGCTGAGGAGAATTAGATGGAATATAGAGAGAATGTACTTTTATTTTAAAGGGATGTAGGAAATGAAGAATCATTTTAATCTACTTTGTAGATGTTGTTCTGATACTTTATGCTTTTTGGATATTTCTTTGTTGTTTTAAAAATAATTTGTGAGTTAAAAGGGTTGGGATGCCTAAAGAAGATACCTTGACAAGAGGACTGAATGCTACTCTACCTTTATCCTTTCAGATTGTACAGTACTGACCTACATGGTCTGACTGTTTTTCATTAGTTGTAGGAAGAAACCTAGAAGAGATTTCCTTAATCCCATAGATTCCACACACCTTGGAGCAGCAGAGGCTTGGGCCAGAATCCTGAAGAAAGGTGGCAGTAGTAGAAATCTGGGGTGGATGAAACCTCTTTAGTCAGACCAGAGGATTTACTCCCCATGTTCACTGCACACAACACTTCTTCTTTCGAGTCTAGGCCAGATGTGAAACTGCCAAAACAAAGCCACCTATGTTGAGTTCATCCTTTTGCTTGACCTAGTGTGAGTAAGATTAGCCAGGATGATTTAATAGACTGGGTGGATTTTGTATCCACTCCCCCTTGCCATCTCTCCCATGCTATCAGCTCTCCATTCTCTCCTAAAAGTGTGCAGGGCGGGGAAGGAGAAAAGCTCAACTCAGCTGAGCTTATGGCAACACAATGTCTCCTTACAGCTCAGACTGTTACTTTGGTTTTTGAGCAGCTGGCTGTCATTGTGAAAAATTTGGACATTTTAAAATCTGATTTTGAAGCCTTTGCAAGTAAGCAAACAGAAAGACTGTCAATATTTCTTAAAGCTCAGTCCCAAATGGATAATCTAGCCAAACAACAAAAGGAAAATAAATTTCAAATTAAGAAAGAGGGCAACCTATGCATTGATAGAGGATGGCAAGTGCACAGTGAAAATTGTGAAAATACCTCACTGGCCCGCTCTTTGCAACCAAACCAGGTTGCCCTTCATGTAACTATGAACAGCCTTAATTCCAGTCGTTGGTGGTCTAGAAGAGCAATTATAACTTCCCTGGGGCAACTTCTACGTTGCCATCTTAACCAGATAGACTTGCTTACAGCTGAGTGGCTACCAAGCTGGGTTGGCAGTAAGAGAATCTTATTGACATTTAAGCAATCTACTATACCCCAGATGTTGCTTAAAATGAGACCTTTCCTTGCGTCTATTCAGATCGTCCCAATTAGGGTTTTCCGTGATGGAGTGGTAACTCCCTTGATCAGTCCTGATGTTTTTGGTCTGCACAGTCTGGGAAACACCAAATCTGTTGTTAACAGCGGTGTCTCTGTCTCTGGTTTGCCCCTGGCCAAATTGGATGATGGGAATGTGAACATTCAAAAGGAGGCCAAGTTAGATGCAGAGGAGGCCACACTTGTTGGGTCCTTTGGAGTTCTGCCTAGAGTGGAGCAAGTGGATATTCTGAAAAGGCTGGACAGTCTTAAAAGAACACTCCTGGCTACTATGGCCACTGCTGAACCACTAATTGACCTTTCCACAACTGAAGTATCATCTCAGCAGAATTCGGTGGATAAGGAAGAAAAAGAAAATCCAAACCTTCTACCTATTACGGCTTCTCATACCTCTGCATGCAGTACAATCACTCCGCATCTATTAACACTTCCTTCTGACTCTGTTATTTGTTCAACTAGTCAACCTGCAATAGCACCCCACTTAAATAAGAAATCTCCACAAAATTTGTTGGAACCCACCCAACAGCCAAGTGGAGTTGAAGATAAAAAGAGGTCAAATCAGTGCATATTTTATGACACTGATGGTATCCTGGACAACATCACCTTGGGATGACTAGAAAACTCCTGTGTTCCAACTTATAATATAAACACCCTGCCACATCTTCCCAGCAACTCCAAGCAGAAAGATCTCATCCAGCTATTGTCCTGGAATATTGCTGGATGGAAGACCAGAACATCAGATGGCAATTTGTTGGAGTTTCTGTCAAGGTTTGATATCATTGCACTCCAGGAGACCTGGTTGACTGATGAAGAAGATGAGGCTAAATTAGCAGGCTTCAGCTTTTGGTCCACCCCTGCCGAAAAATATAAAACTAAAGGGTGGGCATCGGGAGGGTTAATTATTCTTGCCAAAGCTGAGCTGGGTTGGCAAGGACAGCAATTGAACCTTGGAGACTACTCTTCCAACTATCTGATTGTCAAATTTTCTTATGTCTCTACAGTAGTGATATTATTGAATGTTTATATTCCTCCTTTTACATCTTCGTATTTCCCACCAAATATTTGGGTAGACTTAGAGGAGGTAATAGTAAATCTAAACAAAACATATCCCAAAGCTACTCTGATACTTGCAGGAGACTTTAACCCCCGACTAGGGAATTCTCTACAAGACTTTGTACACCAGGGCATTCTACCACAGGATTACTTGACTACTGATCCTCCATGGCAATTGAGTGACCAGAAAAGAAATATGGCAGGAACCATGTTGGTCTCTCTGATCTACAAATGTAATCTTTATATTCTAGGTGTTAAGGATCCCGTTCTTAAATACCCTTTTACCTATCATGCAGGTAACTCTAGCAGTGTGCTAGACTATATTTGTGTTTCTAGGGATAAGATTGAGTTGTTTTCGGGTATACAGGCACTTATGAGAGAGGACAGTGACCACCAGCCAATTATAGTCTCATTTAAAGGCAGTTCGGATACAAGGCCTTTCACATCCCATGATAAGGGGATAGTGAGTAACCTTGAGGTGAGGCAGGAAAGAAAACTAAATTGGGCTAAGGTTGATACTAAGTCTATAAAAACCTTTTGAGATTCGGAACAGGCTCAGATCTGGAAAAGCTCAATTTCTTCCCCTACATTAGGCTCAGATAAAATCCTGACTTCTTACACTAACATATGCTTTACCCTGAAGAACTTTCTAACACATAAACTTCCTGGGAATTATCAACAACAAACCAGATCAAACTGGTATGACTATGACTGCATATATAGCAGAAAACATTTGAGGGCTTTTATGCGTCAGGCTCTGGAACACCCTACTACAAAAAATCGTACACAAATGCTAAAAGCCAGACGTGAATACAAGAAATTAATAGCTTCCAAGAAATCAGCATATAAAGCCAAATTATGGTCCGAGCTGGAAGTCTGGTCTAAAGGGACAAATTCGGTTTTCTTTTGGAACAAGGTGGCAGGATTGCTAAAGGAACGCAAATTCCAATTAGATATCCCAGTTCCAGCCTCAGTTTGGGAAGATTATTATACCAATTTGTTTTCTAACTCAAATCTAGGCCAAACCTACAATCTGAGCACAGATTTTCCATCTATTGATAGCCTTCCACTATGGCCTCCTGTTTCTGTAGCTGAAACAAAAATAATTATTCAATCTTTAAAGCCCAATAAGGCTCCCGGGGAGGATTTTTTACCTCCAGAGCTTTTTAAGACTCACTGTGACTGGTGGGCCCCTCTGCTAGCTGGACTTTTTACGTTTATAAATAATACAGATTTTATTCCAGTTGGATGGGAGGTTGCCATTATAGTGCCAGTTTACAAAAAAGGAGACAAAGGTGACCGTAAAAACTATAGACCAATAAGCCTTATTGGAATAGTGGCTAAAATGTATGCCAAGCATCTGCTGAGTAAAATAGTAGACTGGGTTATGGAAAATAATATTTTACGGGAGGAACAAGCTGGTTTTAGACAAGAAAGATCTACAATAGACAATTGTTTTATTTTATATCATCTTCTCACAAAGCAATTAAGAAATAGAAAGAAATTATGTGCTGCATTTATAGATCTTAGAGGAGCCTTTGATTCGATTGACAGAAACGTGTTGTGGGAGAAATTGGTTACCCTAAAAATGGAACCTAGACTTTTATTCTTAGTTAGAGCTCTATATTCAAATACATACCTGAAAGTGCGGACTGGTGTAAATGGTTCCTTAACGAAGAGCATACCTACTTTTAAAGGCGTCAGACAAGGTTGCATTTTAGCTCCAGTGCTTTTTAATCTTTATATTAATGACTTACCAGGATTTCTGTTTGCTACACAGACCCATATGTTAAAGATTCTTGATAAGCACATTAATACTCTTTTATATGCTGATGACATGATTTTAATGGCTCATTCACAAATAGTTCTGAGGAGATTGCTTCAAAAACTAAATGCATATTGTGCTCAAAATATTTTAAATATCAGCAAAAGCAAATCCAAAGTGTTGGTTTTTAGTAGGAGAAGCAAAATGTATAATTGGCAGATAAATGGGGAACCTATTGAACAAGTTAACTCTTTTAACTATCTTGGAGTGGTTTTCTCCAATACAGGGTCGTGGCTAAATAATTTTAAAAGAATTTCATCAAGGGCTGCCATAAGTACAAAGAAACTGTATAAACTATTTAATTATAATCATCCTGGCACCCTGTCCCCAATTTTAAAATTGTTCAGGGCAAAAATTGTCCCAATGCTGTCATACGGGGCAGAATTGTGGGGTCTAAATAGAGCCCCACTTCTGGAACAAATACAGTCCCGGTTCCTAAGAAGTATTTTAGGAACTGATAGCAACATGTCTGCTCCTGCAGTCAGAGCAGAATTGGGCTTCCACTCCTTGTATAGCCATTTAGTATTTAAAACATTCTTATACTGGTTGAAGATCCAATCAATGGACTCAAATAGGCTGCCCAAATTAGCTTAACCGAACAGATAAAGTGGGATTATCCCAAGTCCTGGGTTAATCAACTCTGCAAAGTAATTTCTCACCATGGGTTCTCAGTTCAGTATTTGCTCTCAGTGGCCACTCAGGCCAAGGAAATTTTTAAACAGAGAGTCTTAGATATCAGTGCACAATCTGACTTGGAACTACTGGCCAAAAATGGTTCGTTAAGGTGGCTGGCGGCTAACAAAATTACATTTCAAACTGAAAAATATGTTTTGATGCGCTTCACTTATCCTTTAAGAAGGGCATATTGTAGAGCCAGATTCGAGCTATTAGACTCCATGAATAGATATGGGCGTTTTCACCACTTACCATATCATGAAAGAACGTGCATATGTGGGTCTCCAAATGTTGAAAATAGCTCTCATATTATATTAGATTGCCAGTTGTACACTGATATTAGATCTAAATACCTTGCATCCCTATTGGAAAAAACAACTTTTTGGGACTCAAAAAACAAACTGTCTTATCTCCTTCTGGGCTCTAATATCCACATTGTGTGTAGAACTGCCAAGTTTATAATTAAGGCATCAGCTAAAAGAATCAAATATGTCAATCAAATTGGGGTATCCTGCAAGGGAGATTCACTTATCTGACTATCGATATGCATGAATTAATTGTATTTAGGGACCTGCTCCAGTATACATTCTTTAAAAGTAGTTCAGGTATGTATATATTGTATTTATTGTATTTTTATTGTATTTTTATTGTATTTTATCGCACTTTATTGCATTGTACAGATTTTAAACTCTTATATTATTGATAAGGTCGAAAGACTAATCAATTAATAAATATTCAATTCAATTCATAACCTTACACATATTATGGAATTAAACATGTTGTGTGTGACACTCGCACAAAGTGTTAGCAATGCAACCAAGTGGACTGATGGCACTCACACAAAGCTGTATCTGATTAAAGATATGAACAACCAGACAAGAATGAAACTGTACAATCACAATGTAGAATAAGAAGCAACAAAGTAGAGCTTGACATAAGAAATTAATTAAACCTAGGGCACCACACAATCTTAGTGCAAGGTCACATCATCTCAAAAGTTTGGAGGTGAGGTGCCGTCCTCTTGCTCAGCCCATGGGCGTAACTGTTCTGCAGTTTCTCCCATATGTTTTGCTGGAGTTGACATAGTTAAATTCAACATACTCCCTATATATGGGAGTAAGTCCACTCTTTTCCCGAGATCTTCTGCTACTGCTAGCTGTAGGGAGCTGTATTGATATGCATGTTTACCTGTCATTCTGCTTGATCACTCTTTACCTCGTTACCTCGTTACCTTTGTATCTGGTGTATATAAGCCATGGATGGAAATTTCACTCCTATGTCTGAAGAAGTGGACTTCATCCACAAAAGCTCACAATAAAAATATAACAGTCTTTTTAAATGTTGCAGTGTTTTGACGTGAATTCAATGAACGTCTTACATTTAAGTTAGGTGGTCTGGCAGCTTTTGAGATGTAACAAAAATCATGTACCTTTGACAAGCTGCAACAACAGATTTGTTTTCAAGCATGTCATCACCATTCTTTATTAAGTGATTAGTTAACTGACCATATCAAATTAAAATGTAGTCAAATACATTAGATAAAACATAATTACCTAGGTAAAGGTCACCTTTGCACACCTAGTGTTAAACCAAATTATATAACCAATTCCCTGATGGAGCAACCTGGAGTTTGGATTGCTTTTTTCTGGCCACAAAGGAAACTACAGCTTCAATTGGCCACTTGAGAGAGCAATATGTAGATAATGTACCTGGTTTCCTGTAAATGGAGGATGGTGTCACACAGCCTGCTGCTTTTTTGCATTCATTTCTAAGATACATGCCTGAAGAAGTGATCTTGAATTACAAAGCTCACACAATGTTTGATTATTATTATTTTAAAGTGATCCTGTAAAGGTATCACCTTCCTCCTGCATTTATTGTGCTTAAGTCTTGCTCTGGTAAATGATGTTCTACTGAATCAGACCCACTGTCAAATATTTCTAGGTTTGAAAATACTTTTTGTTTTCATGCAGCCATTTCATCTTTGTAAGTGACTCAATATTGGTTTGGGCATTAACATCCAAGATTCTTTGTTTAAATGTTTCCTAAGCCCACTCACTAGCTGGGAGTAAATATTGAACTGGGAGCCAAAATTCCCACTAACAACAATCTTACAATACAAATTGCAACAAAGCAAGAGTATTCTGTGTTAGGTTTTCAGGGAAGAGGAGGGTGAGAAGGCTTTGTTCCTCTCCCCAGATATCCTCAGCACCTTATGCTGGGGTGGAAAAGGAGTGAAGACCCTCCAATACCTTCTCAAAAGGAAAGAGGGTTGCTGGGACGTGTTGTATGCAGCCCCATTCCCAGACCCAGCATCATACATGACCATCAGGACTAAATCACCAACAGTCGGGCTAGGTTGTCCTGTTATGGTAATAGAATAGATCCTAACCCTAACCCTAACATTTTTTTAGGGTCATATTTATTTATTTATTTATTTAATCTTATTTCTATGTCGCCCTCCTCACGAATGACTCAGGGTGGCTGACAACAAATTAAAACATAATCAATAATGCAGACCCAAAGTAAAATACCCACCCATCACAAAAAGAAGTAAAAATTTAAAATTTTAAAAAATAAAAAGATTAAAAGAGACAAAGATTAAAAGATGCAGCTAAAAACACAGAGTGGGGAGACGAGGGAGTCAAATGAGCCAGCAGGCCTGACTGACCGACTGGCCCAGACTCCATACCTCAGGTGATGGATAACTAATGTGACAACCCTGAGGACTAATGGCCTTGGGTGCCAAAGTCCCCACATGAATTAAATCCCACTTGAATCCATCTTCATGAAGGGCAGCAGCTTCATCAATACTGGCCTGGGGCTGAGGAGGACTTTGCATGCCAAAAGGGCTCAGGACCAGAGAGTGAATGTTGTATTGTATTCAGCGATGGGATGATGCCGGTTCTGACCACATCCCCAGAACCTGTAAGAACAATCCTGGAGGGTTCTCCAGGAGGGTAATTCTTTTTTTGAGGTGTCCGGTTCCGACGCCTCAAAAAAACTAAAACAATTTTTTTAAATTGGAGCCAAAATGGCTCCAATTTAGTGCGCATGCGCAACATTCAATCTGACACATACGCACTACAATTGTGAAGTGTGCATGCATCAGATTGAATTCTGCGCATGCGAAGTAAGTTTTGGTGAGGCGAACGGTGGTTTGGGAATCAAGCCGCGCTCATGCGCAGTTTGATCCCAAGAAACCCTGTTTGCCTCACTGATGGTTCGGTGAGGCAAACGGGGATTTTGGGACCACTGCCGTTTGCCTCACTGATGCTTCGGTGAGGCGAACGGGGACTTTGGGAGCAAGCCACGCGCGTGCACAGCTTGGTCCCGAAGCCCCCGTTCGCCTCACCGAAGCATCGGTGAGGTAGATGGTGGGGGTGTTAGGAGGCAAACTGCCGTGCTGACTGCCTAGTACCAGCTCCCCAACCCCAGACCAGGTAAGTGATGGGTTTTTGTTTGGGGTGGGTTTATTTGTGTTTGGGGTGGGTTGATTTGTGTTTGGTGTGTGTGTGTGGGTTGATTTGTGTTTGGGGTGGGTGGGTGGGTTGATTTGTGTTTGGGGTGGGTGGGCGGGTTGATTTGTGTTTGGGGCGGGGATGGGTTGACTTTTTTTAAAAAAATTAATTTTTCTTTGGCCCCGCCCACAATGTCATGAAATCATGATGTTGGCCCCGCCCACAGCGTCCATGACATCAGGGTGGGGTAGAAATTTTTTTGTCATCCCACCACTATTGTTCGACTTATATGCTGCTCCACTCGCTTATAGTGACTCTGGGTGGCTCACAGCGAAACAATGTCTCACAAACTACAAATATCATATCACAAAATATAACATATCACATATCAAAAACATATCAAAATATCACATATCAAAAACATATCAAGAAATCCCCTTTCACAATTAGAAAATCAAGACATATAAAAACATTTCAGGAACACTTCAAAAAACACTTCAAAACAGAACACAGTCATCTCACAAGTCAACCCCACTCACTAAATCCATTTCCTTTCCCCTTCAGCCGAACTGGCTGAGAGAGCGTCCATACTGGTGGGTGGAGGGAAGAAGACCCACACAGCTGTTCCAGCTCTACTCGGTCTGGGGTGGGGTGAGAGCGAGCGCCGGATTCCGGTCGGGTGATGGGAGGTTCTTCTTTTATGCAGCCAGCCCCAATGCAGCTGATCCTGCTGTCCCTGTCACTTATGATACATGTGAGCTGAGGGGGGGGGGGAAGTATAGACATTTCTTCATAAACACCTTGATCAGCTGCAAATATACAGTACTGTATTCTTATTAAATCAACTACTTAATTAATCAGCTTAGACTGATATAATCAATTGCTTTGAAAGTTTAAAATGTTAGAATGTTAAACACACTATTTTAAGAATGCCTTTTTATTTTTATTTAAAGAAGACTGTGATGCAAAGCTTGTGAGGGCTTCAAAATTGAAAGTGCAGCTTTTAAACAGTGAAAAGATTCCTTTTGTTAGGATTCCTGTCGATAACTCAAGGGTGCTCTGGCTTGACCATGTGCCAGTGAATTTAAGACTAATCATTTACTCTAAATGCTAGCTCTTTTCCTGTAACCAGCCTAAACAATGAGGTAGACAGAAAGAGCCTCCTCGAAGATTGTGGTAACTTTTAACCACACCATATAGCGTACCCTGGTAACAGTAACCTTGTGTTCCTGGCTTATCTTTGCCTCTCCAAGACAGTAGAAATGCCACTGCCTTTTTATATAGAAAACAATATTTTAAAAAAGCAGCAGCAAAAAGCCTGTTTGTTTTTTTAATTTTGGAAGAGAAAGCCTTTCTCTTAGTGCCATTAGCCTCACAAATGTCTATTTCGTAAGAACATGAGGGTGAGTATGGAACTCCATTCCAAGCAAAACGTGACTGGCCACTGGCAGCTACCCCATTAAGTTAAATGGGGTATTGTCCCCCCCCCCCCAGCCTGACACACACACACACCCCTTGGTGGGCATCAGGCTTACCCGTTGCTGACCCTGTCCCTGTTGTTATCTTTCTACCAGTAGCGAATACATTTTTGATTACAGACATGTTTATGACAATGTAGTGGCTGCCAAAGGACAATCATTTGAGTAGTGTACATGTGTGCGCATGTGTGTGTGTGTGCTGTATCTTTCCCTTTTATATGTTGCACCTCTAAATGGGTTTTTAAAATTATTTGCATTTTACCATTGGCAATTGTTTTAGTTTGATTTTCTTTCTCATTGAGTTTTAATATCAAACATTAATGATTTTTCATTGTCTCAATTTTCTAATCATGCTTTGAGCTGTCTTGGGTACCCAGTTTAGGGAGAGGGAGAAGGACAAAATTAAAAAAAAGTATTAGATTATTAATTGTTTTTTAAAATGAGTCCTTTAAAGCAGTGAGATTTTTTTTTAAGCGGTGAGTCCATCAACGTTATTTCTACACATTTAATCGGGATTTTTGCCACACCCAGCTGTTTACATTTGGTGGAAGTTTGATCGAAAATGAAGTCATGACTTAACTATATGCTGTTCTTTGCAATTTGTTACTTTCAATAGCAGGCATTTCCCAGAGTAAAGCATTGGTTACAATAAAGAAACTGGACACTCTTTACCACACTCAAAGTGAATCTGAAAGTAACAAGAGTATAAAAATAAGAAGTCTGAAGAGGGAGAGGAGCACACAAGAGCTGGACAAGACTGATCATGGATCGGGTGAGTATGAGTCCTTTAGAAATCTAACTTTAAAGGTAAGTTGGTGGAACAGGCCCCCTGGGAGCAGAGGGTAGGGGAACGGCAGGGCCATTTGTCCAAAGTTTCACCTCACTGAGGACTTCGTCTCAGCCAAGGCTCGATAGTCCTTAACTTAAATTTTCTACTGTCATCCATTTCTGAATCAAACAATTTTTTGGAATAGTAGCCATGTTAGTCTGTGGTTCAGGCATATCAGAAAACCATGCCTGTAAGTTTCACTCTTTGTCTGAAGAAGTGGACTTGATCCACGAAAGCTAACAATAAAAATATAGCAGTTAGCCTGGAGGTGGATAAAAGAACTGCGGCGCTGGGTGGTGAGAGGACGCTCCTGCCCTTCCTCCAGTCCCTTGCCATCGAGGCTGGAGAAGACGAAGCCGGCACAGCTGTGGCCAGTCGAGGCGCACCCCCCGCTCTCCCTCCGGGCCCTCTCCACCTCGGCCCAGAGGTGGATAAAAGAACTGCGGCAGCGAGCACACATTGTAATTATGGCATTTGATATATTGTTTTCTACTGTTAGATGAATCTATTTTTTTTTTGCCACTATATTGTCATATTGCTGTATTTTTATATGTATGTTATACTGTAATTGGGATTGTAATTGTAATTGTAATTGGGATTGTATTTCTACTTTGTATTTCTGATTTAGTGTTGGACCGTATTTATGCTGTTTATCGTTATTGTTATATTTATTGTATTATCTTATATGTACGGTTTTTGTAAACCGCCCTGAGTCGGTTGTACCGAGTAGGGGGGTATATAAATCGAATAAATGAATGAATGAAATGAATGAACGAGTTAGTCTTTAAAGTGCTACAGTGGTTTTTATTTTATTTTGTTTTCTGATATGCCTGAATCAAACGGTGTTTGTATGCCTTATATTTTTTTACCCATTTCCCCAAATAATAAAGAGATCTGACAGTGTGAAATGGTTTGGGGCTCCTATGATCTCTCAAAGGTCCAGAGATGGGATTTTATTTATGTTATTAAATAATTTTTATTGAATTTAAATCAGAAACATACAAATAAAACAATATAAACAATTAAAAACAAAAATATCCATCAACTTCAAACATACACAAAAATAATCTTAGTTATGATGGATATCAATCATATTTCAGATCATTTCTAACTATATTTTCTTTCACTCTTTAACATCTATATATAAACTCTTTAACCTCTCTCTATAAGTCATTTTTAATCAATTACCCGCTTCTTATTTCTCAACATCATAAAACATTTCAAAGTAATAAACATCATCCTGGTGTCATTTACTGCTCTGGAATTTACTATATAGTATGTTGTCATATCAATATATTATTGTTTCCAAAAGCTCACTTGATCTGTTTCTAGTCTGCCACCTTTACTCTTATTTAATGTATATTCCAAAAAAGGCTTCCAAATATCCCCAAAACTTTTTCTTTAATTATACCTTTTTAAAAATTCAATTCCCATGTAACTGTATCATTTAAAGCTATTTACCATATTTATTTATACCAGTCATCCATTTCAATTTTTAAGTTATTTTTCAATTTTCTTGCAATTTGTTGTCTCACTGTAGTCAAGTAAGTAGATACCAGGTCTTTCATGTTTGTATCTATATTTATTTCTTCAAAATCTATTAATAAGGAGGGCTTTGAATCTAGTTTAAAGTTAATACCCGTTATCACTCAAATTTCCCTTCCCAATTTCATCCAGAAATCGAATACAACCGTACAGCTCCACCACATATGTTCATAAGTCCCCAGTTTATTATAGCATCTCCAGCAATTTTTTGTTTTTGTGTTATCCATTTGATTTAACTGAACTGGAGTCAGATACCACCTCCACAACATTTTATAGCTATGTTCTTTAACTTTAATAGATAAATTTCGTATAATCCTTCTTACCCATTTACATTTCCAATTTGTTTCTGAAATTTTTATCTTTAAGTCCATCTCCCATATTGTTCCTAAAATATCTCATGGATATCCTTCCTTATTTAAGTTTTTATATATTTTACTCACCAATCCTTTAGTACCCATTAATCCTTTTTTCGTTATGTAAATTATCTCCTCAAACTCTGTCATTTTTCTTACTGAGCTGGCCTGTTCACTATATTTTATATTCTAATTGTTTACTGTTACTATTTAGAGCCAGTTTAAGTTCATTTGTTTGCATCTTTCCTCTCTCTTCTCCTTCGTTTCACACCACTGTATCCAATCTTTCAATAAATATATTTTGTATTTATGAAGTACTTCCTTTTTCTTTCCATCAAATTTTATTGGAAAAGTTTTTACATCCTCTAATTAAATAATTAGATAGATATTTGGTGCCAGTTTAATTTTTAAATTCTTCCATGTACTGTATTCATCATCACCTTGGTTAAATTATTTTTTATTTTTACTTTTAGCATCTCCTTATCTAGGAAAATTGCATTTCCAATTTGCTGTAAATACTTCGTTTCAATCTTTTTCCAGATGATTTCCTTCATTGTCAATTTTTTTACAAATTTTTTTAATTGGTAGGCCCTATAATAATTTTTAACATTCGGTAATCCCACACCTCCTTCTCAGTTATTTGCTCTTTCATTTTATTTTTATGTTTTTCCCTTATGTTAACTCCCTTAAATTTTTCCAAATACTGTAGTCTTTTAATCTGCCTGTCTCAATTTATTTTTCTGTATACAACTCTTGATAAACATATTTTACTATTTTAATTGTATCCTTTATTTTATTACATCGTGTTCCTTCTTTATTTATTATGACACCCATTTCCATTTTACTTTTTCTCTCTCACTGCTCTTGCCAATAATTTTGAATTTTTGTTATTAAATCCAAAATATTCTATTTTTAAGTAAACTGAATCTCTTTTAACCTTTTCCATATCCTTTCCAATGAACTCTTTTTAAAAATTTGTATCCTTTCAAAAATCTTTCAGTCTTTTGTCTTTGCATGTTCACCTGGAAGTTGTTTAATTTCCTTTTCAACTTCTGTCTGTATGTTCTTAAATTGTTTATCCTTTGTACTTGCCAATTTAATACAACCTCCTCTGAACACTGACTTCATGGCTTCAAGATGTGGGATTTTAACGTCCCCCACTTTTGGGGCTTGTTGCTATTGTGGACTGGAAGACTCTATGGTTCTTTTGTATCTCAGAACTATTGCCCTTTACAATACAAAACAAAACAGCAGAGTGGGTCCCTATCTGTGGAACAGAAAGACAGGTTTTTATTATTTAAACAACAATAAAGCATTGCTTGCAGCACTTGGAGAAAGCGAAACAAGCAGATTTTCTCCTTGCCCCCTAGAAGGTGAAATATATTTATTAATTTAATGGGCACAGGCGGGCATACTGTGTTGTAGTGGTCCAGAGTATTTGGGAATGTAATGTGAATCTATAACAATGCAGGCCTCCCCCTTTCAGATCCAGTTCAGGGACAAAACTTGGAAAATTGCTTTTAATTTATCGAAGAGTAAACAAAACAGAAAAGCAAAAAAAAAAAAAATGACTCTTATGTCTGATGAAGTGGGACGTAGCCCACAAATGCTCACATTTAAATACAGGGGTTTTCAACCAGTGGCCCACAGGTAGATGCGGCCCCTGGCTCCATTTCATGTGCCCCCCACCAGGAAGTGCTATGAGGTGAAGGAAGGGCAAAATGGCCATCTGCGCCACCACACCCCCCCAAGCTGTCTGAGGGAGAGTGACCTGGCTGCTGGCTTAAAAAGGTTGAGAACTCCTGAGTTAGTCTTTAAGGTGCCACAACATTTGTTTGTTTGTTTGTTTGTTTGTTTACTCTCAGATATGGTTGCACATACTAACACAGCTACCACTTCAAACGTTTCTGCTTTTAATTAGAATCACTGCAATGATAAGGCTAAAACCAGGCATAATTGAGAAATGGAAGGATGGCCCTCTAGGACATGTGTTCACAACCTATGGCCCGTGAGCCTAATCTGGCCCATGGAGCTCATTAATCCAGGCCATGGTGGCCACCCGGGCACTTCTAGAACCACCCACAACCACTGGAATTCTAAATACATCATTTACTATGGCGTCTGTGGCAATCCCACCATTTTAGCAGCTTCTTGCACGGCCTCTGCCACTTCTCGGGATGGTGGGAGGCTTTTTGGAGCATGTTTGGTTCATTTTGGGATCTTTCTGCTACTTCTCCACTGTGTTTCGGCAGTTGGGGACTTCTGCTACTGGATGAAGGTTACATCAGCACCTGGGTTCCCACTGAGGAACCAGGAAGTTTCCAACCAACACAGTTTGGCTGCCAAAGCTCAGTGGAGAAGGGATGAAAAAAATCCCAAAGTGGAGCGAATATGTTCCGAAAATCCTCCCATCACCCTGGGAAGTGGCAGAGGCTATGCAAGAAACTGCTAAAATGGTGCAATTTCCTCTACTGCTGCTGCTGCTGCTGAAAACGTAAGCAGTGGCCACAGCCACACCTCTGGCCCTCACAGGTGAGCATGGTGGTGGGAACTGGCCCCCTCACAGGAAAATGTTGGGAATCCCTGCTCTAGGACCCAGAGCATTATCTTACTACTTATCAGTTATGGATGGCTTTAGCATATTGTAATTTGTCTTCTTAAAAAGGAAACTTCCCAGATGTTGTAATCAGACAAAATGATATCAGGTTTAGAGAGGTAAGATTATTGTTCAGCTGCACAGTCGAATCTGACTCTTCATAACCCCATGGACCACAGCATGCCAGGCTCCTCTGTCATCTGCCTTTCTCCAGAATCCACCCATATTCACACACCCCATGCCAATGATACTGTCCAACCATCTCATCTTCTGCCGCCCCCTTCTCCTTTTGCCTCCGCTCTTTCCTAACATCAGGACTGTTTTCTCATTTGGTGGGGTATTTGAACTTCAGCTTCAAAGTGGTCTGTTCTTCTGTGCTTAGCCTTCCTTATGGTCCAGCTCTCACAGATATACATTACTACTGGGAAAGGGTTCTTATCTTGAGCTATGGAGAACACAGAAAAAGCCCCCTTGAAAATTGTGATATTTTAAAATGACAATCGGGCGTACCCTGGTAACCACAAGGGTTGACAGCTAATCTTTCTCACACTAGATCAGGTGAAAGGAAATGCAGAATGTGCTCACTGAAAGGTGGCTTCTTTTTTGTAGTTTTGCATCTGGCCTAAACATGGAAGAAGAGAAAGTCACCATCTGCAGCTATTTTTGATCCTAAGAAAGTAAATGCTCTCACTGCTTCCATTTCTCCCCCTTCTATTTGCCAGGGAATGATGGTGCCGGATGCCATAGTTTTGGATTTTTGATGTTGAGTTTCAAGCTAACTTTTGCATTCTCCTCTTTCACCCTTATCAAGAGGCTCTTTAGCTCTTCTTCACTTTGTGCCATAAGGGTGGTGTCATCTGAACATCTGAGGTTGTGGGTATTTTTCTCCTTGCTGTTCTTTGGAAATTTGTATTCATTTGGGAGAATCACTTTCAACTTTGCTGTTTGCATCCCTCTCCCTTTCCTCAGCTATTCGTAAAACCTTATCACACGGCCACTCTGCTCTTTTGCATTTCTTTTCATTGGGATGGTTCTAAATGCTGCCTCCTATACAATGTCATGAACCTCCATCCATAGTTCTTTCGGGACTCTGTCTACCAAATCTAATCCTTTAAATCTATTCTTCACCACCACTGTATTTTCATAAGTGATGTGGTTTATGTCATGGCTGAATGTCCTAATGGGTTTCGTTTCTTTCTTTATTCTACGTCTCAATTTTGCAATCAGTAGCTCATGATCTGAGCCACAGTCAGCTCCAGGTCTCACTTTTAGTGACTGTATAGAGCAGTAATGCCCAAACTTTTTTCTTTTTTCATGGGCTGGTCCCACCCCTGACACGCAGGTGAAGGGGCTGGAGGTGGGGTGCTCCTTCCACTGATCGTTCTAATGTCAGCTGTGGCGGTGGTGGCAGTGATTGTGCTTTGTCCCTGCTGCTCCGAGCAGACTCTGGCTCGGTCCCATCTCTTCAGCAGCCGTTGGCAAAGTGTATCGCTGCGCTGGACAAATTTTGCAAAATCCGTGGCACTAAAGAGACCCTTTGCACCCCAAAGCCTGCTGACGAGATGAGATCGAGCCAGAGGCTGCTCAGAGCAGTGGGGACAAAGCGCGATCACTGCTGTCACCTCTGCCACCACTGCCATATGTGAGGTCAGGAGATGGGGATGGTCCTGGAGGAGCCCAGGTACTCAGCCGCATTAATGAAATTGCATGCGCTTATAGGGTCTGCGAGCCATCTTTTTGGTGTTACTGATATAGAGGTTCTCCATCTTTGGTTGCAAAGTCCAAAGATGGTCAACACAATTTTTCTGGCATGAGGTACTCTAATGATTCTAAGGTAATTTTGAGGTGCTGATTCCAAATCTGGCATCCGTTTTTTTCTAGCACATCAGGTTTTTGAGATCTCAAATATTGCAATATACCTACGAACATCAAATTTATCATCATATTCGTCAAGCTAAACAGACATATGGAACTAATAAAATAACATCCAATGTGCAATACTTTATTGAGCAAACATATATAATTATGAACTGAAGCACAAAGTTGAGAGAGTAAGCATATTAACATGTAAGAATTGAAACATTAAGATATGAAAATATGTTAAAAAAAGGTAAATTGACAATATCGACCTTACATCGCCAAGAACGACCTTTTCTTGGACGCTTTGCGATGTTCAACGTGTGTAATGTCTCTCATCAAGGATCAACAGTAATCTGCCATCATGTTGGTGTTCCATCGGCTTTGGTAACATTCTTCCATTACTTTAATGTCTTGATTAAAACGTTCACCTTTCTCTTCGCTCACATCACCCAAGTTCTCTGGAAAGTTGGCCAAGTGACTATGTAAATAGTCAATCTTGATGCTCATTCTACTTCCAAGTGCTTGGAAACTCAAGATCAGCTCCTCTACAATCTCTCGATAGTTGTTCGCTTTCTTTTTGCTAAGGAAATTCCGAACAACATCAGTGAATGCATTCCAAGCGCTAGCCTCTGCTGCCGTCGTTGGAAAAAGTGTGGATCCCTGATGAGAGTTCTAATTTGAGGGCCATCAAATATTCCTGCCTTTTTCTTCTCCATGCTGAGACCTGGAAATGTTGTACAATCATATATAGCTGAAGTAGTTTCCAGTGTGATTCAGGGCTTTGACGAATTGCTTCATTAACCCAAGTTTTATGTGCAGTGGAGGGAATACAATTTTATTCCTATCAACCAGAGGCTCATTCGTAATGTTCTTGTCACCAAGCATCAAACTGATTCTTAGTGGCCAGGTCTTTTCCACCCAGTGTTTTACTGTAGCCCTACTGTCCCAATAGCAAAGGAAGCAAGGGTATTTGGTGTAACCTCCTTGCTGGGCCAGCAAAACATTTACCATTTTCAAATCAACACAGATCACCCATCCATGATGTGTGTAATCCAATCTATCCAGAATTGTCTTTATATTGCCATACTCTTCTTTCATTTGTACGGAGTGTCCTATTGGGATTGAACCAAATATATTTCCGTTGTGCAATAACACACATTTTAAACTCCTTTTACTCCTGTCAATAAAAAGTCTCCATTCACTGGAATCATATGTGGGCATTCCTATATGGAGAAGAAGCCCTTTAACATCATTACAATAAACAAGTGGACCATCAGATTGGAAGTACTTTCGCAGTGCTGCTTCTCTGTTACGATAAAAGGAGACACTAGTGCCAGGTCTGAGTAGTCCTTTCTCTTTCAGCCTGGAAGCCAACAATTCTGCAGACTGCTTTGGAAAATACAAATCTCTTACCAGATCATTAAATTCAGGTTGACTAAACAGACTAACAGAATCTGCATCAGATGGCGTATAGGTTGGAGCATCATTATCCTTATCATGTGTAGTAGAACCGGATGAACTGTGGGAATCAACATCAATCTCTGGTTGCTCTGTATATACAGGCACAGGTATTTCCTCACAGTGTCCAACTGGTCGTTTGGCAGACGGGATATCGGGGTATTGTATGTGGTGTCTGTTCTTTTTATTGAAACCTTTGACTTTGACAAGGCAAAAGTAGCAGTCATCCACATGGTTCTTTGGTTCTCTCCAAACCATCGGCACACCAAACTTCAGCTTAGAATTCATTCCTTTTAGACCATGACCGTAATGTTTTGACACAGGTTTTGCACAATGTATGAGGAGCCCAACGTTTGTCTTGGTCTCCCAGTGGTACTTTAAAGTAGGCAAGATACACCCTCTTGACAAAGGTAGTGATGTTGCACCTTTGATCCCGCAAGGTGAAGCTGCCACAGATGTAACAGAAGATATCTGCGTCATTACGGCATTTCCTTCTTTCCAATGTTGTGTCCATTGTTATATCACAAACTGCACTAATATATATATATATAAATAAGGTTATCTACATAACATCACATTATAATCATTAATTTTATCACTATAATTCTATAATTGACTCGCACCAACATGCAGTCAGGAATGACAATTGGGTTGGTCAATAGCATAAAAATGTGATGTGATAGAGCAAATCTGAGATCATATTTGTAATCAACAGCCTGAAATTAGTATAAAACAACTGAAAAAACTAATGCCAGGAAAAAAAATTTGTATAGCTGTGATCAATCTGATTTAAGTGTTGACCATCTGGTGATGTCCATGTGTAGAGTTGCCTGTTAGGTTGTTGGAAAAGAGTGTTTGCTATGATCAACAAATTTTCTTGACAAAACTCAATTAAACTTTGGTCTCCTTCATTTTCTACTGCAAACCCAAACTTGCCTGTTATTCCAGTTATATTTTGCTTCCTATTTTGGCATTCCAGTCCCCTGTGATGATATGGATATCTTTTTTTGGTGTCAATACTATGTGTTGTAGGTCTTCATAGAACCAGTTGATTTCAGCCTCTTCTGCATCAATAACTAGTGTATAGACATGGATTATTGAGATGTTGTCGGATTGTGGTTAAATGATGTTGAGGGGTAGAATACTGGAAGTTTATCATCCAAAGTTAAATACTTTCTTGAAGTCCAAAAACTGTCCCTGACAGTGAATTTGGCATATGGAAATATTATGAGAGCAACAGTGAATGCTACTAATTGCTTCTTTTCCCTTTTACAGGAACCAAAACTAGGCGACCTCATTGAGATTCAACGTAAAAAATACCGACACTGGGCTGTATATGTTGGGAATGGATATGTGATCCATCTTTCTTCAGAAGGTTAGATCATATTTTCTAACAAGTGGGAAGGAAGATTTTATGTGGGAGAGAAAATAGATTTGGACTATTCTGGAAAAATAAATTCCAAAGGCAAATTTTATTCTAGCTGAGTGCATTGCAAACCACACTGCACCAAGAATAAAAATGTGTGCCTGATACCAAGACAGGAGTCAATCTCTTCCAATGTCCGCATTGTTTCAGTGGAAGGATATTTGTATCCTGAATGCAGCGTTCCTGAAAGATTTCGGTCTTACGCAGAACAAAGCTTATTGTCAACCCATAGCCTACCTTGCTCTCCCCGTCACCCACTTTTTTAAAGCTCTTAGATTATAAAATTTCAACAAAGCAAAAGGACATGGGGTTGACAGATAGCCAATTGAGCTGATAGTCTTATGTTATACCATTTAATTTTTTTTAAAAAAACACCTCAGGTTCGAGTAGTGACCTAGATCACCCAGCTTTGAGGGTTTCTCATTTGAGGCAGAGTGAGAAGAGAGGCTTCGAAAATTGCCTCCATCAGGTTTTTTTGTGTGTGGTGGTGGTGGTGGTGGAGGAGGAGGAGGAATCTATCCCAAAGGATCTAGCTAAGTGGTTCCTGAATTGGGGCAGACACCCCACAGGGGGACTTCAGTTCCCAGAAGCCTAAGTCAGTACATTGGCTGATCAGTGCTTTTTATGAGGTTGAAAAGGGGTTGTGCAAAAGTTGGTCTGAAACTCTACATTAAAAAACCCCAAAATCATGGCATCCAGTCCCATCAGTCCCTTGCAAATAGAAGGGGAAGAAATGGAAGCAGTGACTTATTTTATTTTCTTAAGATTTAACATCATTGCAGATGGTGACTGCAGCCGTGAAATAAAAAGATGTTTACTCCTTGGGAGACAAGCTATGGCAAATCTAGGCAGCATAATGAAAATAGAGACATCAGCCTATCAACAAAAGTCTGCATAGTTAAACCAATGGTCATCCCAGTAGTAATGTGAGAGCTGGAGCATAAAGAAGGCTGAACACATAAGAAATAGATGCCTTTGAACTGTGGTTCTGGAGAAGACTCTAGAGAGTCCCCAGGACTGCAAGGAGATCAAATCAATTGATACTAAAGGAAATCAATCCTCACTGCTCCTTTGAAAGACAAATACTGAGGCTGAAACTCAAGCACCTTGGCCACCAAATGAGAAGAGAGGACTCACTGGAGAAGGCCCTGATGCTGGGAAAGATTGAAAGCAAAAGGAGAAGAGGGTGGTAGAGGATGAGATGGCTAGATGACATCGTTGATGCAGTGGGTGTAGGTTTCGGTGGAATCTGGAGGAGCCTGGCGAGCTGTGGTCCATGGGATCCCAAAGGGTCAACCCGACTGTGCAACTGAATAACAACAAGAGCTGCAAGGACTGCAGTGGCTTAGTGGTTAACACACTAAACTTGATGTCCAGAAGGATGGCAGGTTAGCAGTTTGAGACCCAAGTGCTGCATGATGCAGCAAGCTCCTGTCTCTGTTTCAGCTCCTGCCAATCAGGCAGTTCAAAAGCAAGAAATTGCAAATATATAAAAAGGTACTACTTTGGCTGGAAAGGTAACAGCATTCCATGTGCTCCAGCAACTAGTCATGACTGCCACATGACCATGGAAATGTCTGCAGACATAGACAGCACTGGCTCTTTGTAAATGGAGATGAGCACCACACTCTATAGAGTCGGATACAACTGCCTTTTGAGCAATGGAGACCTTTACTTTTATCTTACAGTAGCTGCAAAGAAGGCAAAGTACAGGATGAACACATGACATCTCTAGTCGTGTTACATGTTGCAAGGCAGTTATGTAAATTTGCTTTCCTGTCAGCCATGAAATCAATTCCTTAACAAGGCAGTGAAATTGTACAGTGGCTTTGCTTTCAGATTTGGCTGAATCTTCCTAATTGTTTTGCAGTGACTTTTAGTAAGCTGCTGTTTAAATCTCAGTTATAAAGTACAATGTACATTATAAGGGTTTTCCTTTACCTACTCCTTGTTCATTCTTTTTCATGTCAGAGATTACTCTGGGTTGAAAGGATTTTTGCAGGGGGTGTCCAAATGAGGCGCCTTTCATGTCCCCCATTGTGCAGGTCTCGGGAATCAAACCTGTCTTTCCAGTCTCCAAGTCTAGCTCCTTAACCACTAAGCCACCAGGGGTTTAATTATATAAGATGGTGGAGTGATAAGAGCTCCTGCTGTCCTGAAGATGTTCCTCTCTCAACTGATCAAAACCTGGGGGTTTGATACACAATTTCCCCTTTTTGGAATGTGAAGCATCCCAAGGTGAGATCCTTATCTATGATGTTCCCATGTCCTTTGGCCAGATCAACTGATAAGACTTTATCAGTCCAAGATCTCTGAAGGTCAGGACAAGTTGGCATGGTGCCCAACTCTCTTCCTGTGTACCTAGGGTTGCCATAATTCTTTCCCAACAAACCAGGACAGCCATGTGCCGTCATTGCATTCTTCAAACTATGCATGCATTGGATGGGGCTGTTGAGGAGACTTACTGGAGCGCCTTTGTCATCCTCCCCCACGCATCCCTCCTTTTCCTCATTCTCTTTTCAGAGACCTTCAATTTATCCCATTGCCAAGCTGCCTGTCAGATGGGAGGTGGGTTCAGTGAAGCCCCCACTCCCCTGTCACTGTGGACCTCTGCTTACTGATGGTCAGGCCAAGCTGATTAAGCCAATCTCCTTCTTCTTCAGCCACCAAGCTGCTGTGGCTGCTGCTACAGATGTTGGCTGGTGCTTAAGTAGAGGCACCACCCTAAAACAACAAGAAAAAGGCAAGAATTTTTTCTTCAAACTAAGAGCATGCCCCTTGGTTTGAAACCTAGCAAATCTGGGACTTTTCAATGATGTTTACAGAACCAGACGGGACAATCAAAATCCAGAAAATTCCTGGTTTTCCAGGACAGATGGCAACCCTATGGGTACACCTCTCAACTTGTTGGTCAATGACCATTTACTCTGTGTCATTGAATTCTGAAGGCAAAGGTTCACTCTCCGTCAAGTGAAAGTTTGAGAATCCCCCTGTCTCTCTCTCTCTCTCTCTCAGGTGTTTTCTGTCCACTAGGGGCACTAATCCTACTGATGTCATGTCTCAGGAATGTGTTTGGGAATGCATGGAAGATTGCTATTATCCCAATGCTAAGTCACAACTAGAGTAACCCTTTTAATTAATGGACTTTATAAAGGAAATGACTCACCAAATCCCTGATGATTCAACTGGTCTACCTGAGCTGCAAATTACTACTGTATTCCACCCTCTGTATCCTGTCTTTCCTTTAATGAACTCAAAGAAGTTTCACCTGTGTGAATTAATGAAATCAAGAAATCTGTGTTAAAATTCTCAGAATGTTGGTAAACTCAAAGAAAAAATTCATGTCCCACCCTATAAATACCTAGAAGTATTATAATTCAAAAAGTAGTCTCAAAAAACATTTCTAATTTATAGACTTTGTATTGATAACATGCTGTAATTAACAGATAATTGTTTCGGGTAATCTGCTTTTCTCTTTCTCTCTTTTTCAGATGGGATTGTAGGAAACCTAGCGTCTTCCAGTACAAAGAAAGCAGTGGTTAAAAAAGAAAAGCTTTTAGTAGCATGCCTGGGATATAAGTGGCAAGTCAACAATAAATATGATGAAAAATGGAAACCTAGAAATGGGACAGAAATAGTCAGCATTGCAGAACGTTGTGTTGGGCAGAAGAGACCATATGACCTCATGACTGACAACTGTGAACATTTTGTAACCCTTCTCCGTTATGGCATGGCTGACAGTGCTCAGGTGTGTAGAATTTCTGGATGTTTGCCTAGTTAGACACTCACCAATCCAACTGAAATTCTCTATAGATTCTAGCAAAAAGTTTAAGAGGAATAAAATGAGAAGATAAACAAGTAGTATGCACTTTAGATCTAAATTTCTTATTCTAATTGTGGGGAGGGGGAGAAATCTGGGAATGTGTAGGTTATATGGAAAGGACTTGGATACTAAGTAGAATTAAAGGTAAGGGTTGAAAACAATACTGAAAGAGCTGTGAGCAAATATATATTTGTGAAGAAATGGCCCTGGGAATATAGAAAAATTGTAAAGGAAATGTTAATTGCCTGGCCAAATGGCCCGGAAAGAAGTGTCTTACAATGGGATTGCATGGCCTGCATGGCCTGCTTATCTGTCCTGTGTCTTCTCCAGCCACTGTTAATTAGTTCAGCTGCGCACAAAGGACAAGGAACACCTGTGGGGAGTTGCATCAGCCAGGGGAAGAGCTCCTTTAAGGCAGAAGATTGCCCACATGAGTGAGTTCAATCCTAACTGGGTCAAGGTTGGCCCAGTCTTCCATGTTGGGGGCAAAATGCTAATTACCTTGTTTACTGCCCAGAAAGTGCACTGAGTGCTGTGGGGCAGTGGTGGGCTTCAGCAGGTTCGCACCAGTTCACCAGAACTGGTAGCAGAAATTCCAACTGGGCCCGCCCATCCAAGTCTTGAAATAAAGTTGTCCTAATTCAGGTGCAATGCAGGGCTTTCCCCCTGGCCACGACCGCCACAGCACACCCACAGAGTAGGTAGCATTTCTTTTTGATCCCACCACTGCTGTGGGGCCATATATAAGTGTTATTGCTATTGCTGCACGATCCTGCACACACACACCCCAACAAGGATTGCTCCAGAGTACATTGTGTTGCGAGTCTAGGGGGAAACTGCCCTGCATTTCCCCCAGTGTACTGTGCGACTAAACAACAACAAACTGGCCTGTTTCCATAAAAGAGGGGCAGTGTTTTTACACCCCCTCCTTCACAATATTCTAAAATCAAAATCATTTGCCTTGCCTTATGCTTGGTTTCAGAAATTCAAGGAGCTTTGGGGAAATAAAATAGGGAGAAAAATCAACAGCTAGAGAGGGAAATTTTGGATGCCACTTTAAAAATGTGTCATTTTCTCTATGGCACACTCCCAAATGTTAAGAAAAATCTCATCAAAATTCATTTTTTACATGGAGTTTTTATTGGGCTGTTTTGAAACCCGGATTTAGAATACATTTAACTAGTCTTAGAATATGATTGTTTGAATTTTGTGTGGATTTTTAAAATCTCATAATATGTGAACAAACAATGTATCATAGTAACTTAGATGAGAAACATGAAATTTCATCATTATTGATTACTAACCATCCATCACTGTTTTCTTTCTGGTAGGCTACACGTGGTCTCTGGTGGTTTGGAGTTGCAACTGCAGGTGCTACAGCTGTAGCTATAGTTCTTAAGGTTGCAGAACTTGCACTTTTAGTTCTTCTATGAGTTGTCTGTCAGTAACAAACCTCACCCACAACATATTATCATAAATAATGTGTGTATCCAAATGAATTACAGGGTTATTTTCTATCTAGTTTGGGTGAAAGTATAGACTTAAAGAATAAAAATGTCCAAATGGTCAAGATTTATATCTTCCCACTTCTTTATTTATTCCACATGTTTCTGACATCTGCAGGGGTGTTCTAAATACAGATGAATAAACTTACACACATTATGGAATTTGACATGCCATGTGTGGCACTCACACAAAGTGTTAATGATGCGACCAAGTGGACTGATGGCACTCACACAAAGCTGTATCTGATTAAAGATACACTACTAGTACCTCAGATAACAATGATACTTGGTTCCAAAAGTCTTGTCGTTATCCAGTTTTTAACGCTGTGCGATGCATTGATCGCACAACGTTAAAAAAAGTCCTGTTCCCTTTCGGAAGAGGAAAGGGAAGAGGGGGGCAGCGATCAACCTGCCTCTTTGGAAAGGGCACGGGGGGGGGGGGATTCCATGAGTGAAATCTCCACTGCCCTTTCCAAAGAGCCAGGCAGATCCCAGCATGGGATCAGCTGCTTGGGTTGGGGATTGAACCAGGCGTCGGCCGTTCAGTTCCCCAAACCAAGCGCTGATTACATGCTGTGATCGCAGCACCTGGGTAGGTTGGGAACAGTGCAGATCGGGTCCCCTGAACTCCTCAGAGGTGGCAGGGGTGTCAGAGAGCCCAAAATGGGTGAAAAAAAACTTCCCTTTTTTCACCCATTTTGGGCTTCCCGCTGCCCCTGCCACCTGCAAGGAGGTCGGGGGGACCAAATCCGTGCTGTTTCTGGAGTTCCCCCACCTCCCCGGCTGCTGCGGTAAGCCAAAACACTGGGATTCTTATTCTAAGAATTTTCTAAGCCTCTCTTCTCACTCTGCCTCAACTGAGAAACCCTCAAAACCCAGCATTAAGATGGTTGATCTCGGGCACTACTCAAGCCTAAGGGTTTTTAAAAATTAAGTGGTATAGCTTAAGAGGTCTCCAACCTTTTAAAGTCAGGATCTGGGTCACATTCTCTCAGATAGTTGACAGGGTTGGATTGGTGATCTCCCCAATATAAACGCTGCCATAAACTTGTCTGTGGCTGCTGTAAACGCGGCTGTGACTGCTTCTGGCAGCAGTGGTTGGAGCGAGGGTGGGGACCAGATTACTTGGTGGATTCAGCCAATGGGCCATCAGTTGCTGACCCCTGCTATAGGCTCAATTGGCTATAAATCTACACCATGTCCTTTTGCTTAGTTGAACAGCTAGCAGAACAAATAGGTGGATCTTAGAAGAAATCAACTGTGACTACTCCTTGGAAGGTCAAGTATTGAAGATGAAGGTAAAGTACTTTGTTCATGAAATGAGAAGAGAGGATTCACCTGAGAAAGCCTTGATGCTGGGAAAGGTCAAGGGCAATAGAAGAAGGGGGCAAGAGAGAATGAGATGGCTAGATGGTGTTGTTGGTGCAATGGGCACAGAACTGGGTGGGTTGAGGAGGAGAATAGGAGTGCCTGGCGTATGATGGTCCATGAGGTCGCAAAGGGTCAGACCCAACTGTGGAACTGAACAGCAACAACAAATCTAAGCTCTAAAAAAGGTGGGATGGGTCAAGAGAGATAGGCTATGGGTTGACAAGAAGCCTTGTTCCTGTAGTAGACCCAAATATTCAGGGACTCTGCATCCAGGATACAGATATCCTTCCACTCAAACAATGCTGACTTTGAGAAAAAGGTTTGGGAGATAATAACCAGGATCTTGGGACCAGGTACACATTTTTATTCTTGGTGGAGTGTGGTTGGCAATGCGCTCAGGTTGAATAAAATTTGCCTTTGGAATTTCTTTTCCCAGAACAGTCCAAAGATATTTTCTTCCCCACATAAAATCCTCCATCCCATTTATTATAAAATATGATCTAACCTTCTTAAACAAGATGGATCACATCTCCATTCCCAACATATACAGCTCAATGTTGGTAAATGGAGCAGAAGATCTCAATGATGTCTGGCAGCCGCGGACATGTTTATGGCAGCGTTTACAGTGGGGAAATCACCAATCCAGCCCTGTCAACTGCCTGAGAGAGTGTGACCGAGCACCTGATTTAAAAAGGTTGGCAACCTCTGGCCTATAATCTAAAACTATACCATTTAATTAAAAAAAAACCACTTAGGTTTGAGTAGTGCCCAAGATCAAACATCTTAATGCTGGGCTTTGAGGGTTTCTCAGAAGAGGCAATTAAATTTAAAAAATAAAAGATTAAAAGTGACAAAGATTAAACGATGCAGCTAAAAACACAAAGTGGGGAGACAATAGAGTCAAATGAGCCAGCAGGCCTGACTGACCAACTGGCCCAGACCCCATACCTCAGGTGACGGATAACTAATCTGACAACCCTGAGGACTAATGGCCTAGGGTGCCAAAGTCCCCACGTGAATTAAATCCCACTTGAATCCATCTTGATGAAGGGCAGCTGCTTCATCAAGACTGGCCTGGGGCTGAGGAGGACTTTGCATGCCAAAAGGGCTCAAGACCAGGAAGTGACTCAAGGGAATGGATCAGTGATGGGATGATAAAAAATTTAGTACCCCACCCTGACGTCATCACAGTGGGGGCGGAGCTAACGTCATGACGTCATGGGTGGAGCCAACGTCATGACATCATGATGTTGTAGGCGGGGCCAAAAATAAAATAAATAAAATAAAAATAAAACACACACACACCCCCCTCAAACCACCCCCACAAAACCGTTAATAAAATAAATAAATAAAATAATAATTAAATAAAAATACACCCAAACACCCACCCACCCCAAACACAAACCCCTCTTACAATGGGGACCGTTGGGGCTGGCCCCGAGCCTTGGTGCCCGGCGGCGCGCCTAGCCGGGCGGCCCTGCGCTCCCGGCTGCAATTCTCCATGGGCGGCCCCGAGCCTTGGTGCCCGGCGGCGCGCCTAGCCGGGCGGCCCAGCGCTCCCGGCCGCAACTCTCCATGGGTGGCCCCGAGCCTTGGCGCCCCGCGGCGCGCCTAGCCGGGCGGCCCAGCGCTCCCGGCCGCAACTCTCCACGGGCGGCCCCTAGCCTCGGCGCTCCGCGGCGCGCCTAGCCGGGCGGCCCCGAGCTGCCCATGGAGAGTTGCGGCCGGGAGCGCTGGTCCGCCCGGCTAGGCACACCGCCGAGCGCCGAGGCTTGGGGCGCCCGTGGAGAGTTGCGGCTGGGAGCGCTGGTCCGCCCGGCTAGGCCCGCCGCCGAGCGCCGAGGCTTGGGGCGCCCGTGGAGAGTTGCGGCCGGGAGCGCTGGGCCGCCGGGCTAGGCACGGCTCCTCCTCCTAAGCCCTCCGCCACTGCCAGAGCCACTTCAAAATGGTCCGGCTCCGGCAAAAACAAGTGCACATGCGCAGAAACAGAATCTGACGCATGCGCAATTTAAAATTGCAGCACGCATGCGTCAGATTGACTTCTGCGCATGCGCACTGAATTGGAGCCATTTTGGGTCCAATTTAAAAAATTTTTTTTTCTTTTTTTCAGGCGTCCGGAACCGGACGCCTTAAAAATAGACTACCCTCTCGGAGAACCCTCCGAAATTGTTCTTACCGGTTCCAGGGAACCGTCTGGAACCGGGGACATCCCATCACTGGAATGGATCAGTGGTACAGGTGTCATGCTGTGATATGGAAGGCATATGAAGGGCCACTGCATTATATTCTCAGGACAGTCTTCATGGCTGATCACCAAGATGATCACCTATATTCAGATTCAGATAACACAGAAGAAGAAGATAAAAGCTTGAGATATGCCCTAGAGCTTCAAGCATTTCAGAAGTGTGGACATACCTCCTTTCAGTCTTCTTTTCTCATAGGACCTGGTTTCCAGTCCCCTGATCATCCTTGTTCTCCTTCTCTTAACTTCTTCCAGTTTGTCAGCAACTTTCTGCATCCCATCTTCACATACCTCTCTGGGAAAGGCCATGTTGTATTGTTCGATTTATATGCTGCCCCACTCGCTTATAGCTACTCTGGGTGGCTCACAGCGAAACAATGTCTCACAAACTACAAATATCATATCACAAAATATAACATATCACATATCAAAAACTTATCAAAATATCACATATCAAAAACATTTCAAGAAATCCCCTTTCACAATTAGAAAATCAAGACATCATAAAAACATTTCAGGAACACTTCAAAAAACAGTTCAAAACAGAACACAGTAATCTCACAAGTCAACCCCACTCACTAAATCCATTTCCTGCTACTTCTTTCCCCTTCAGCCGAACTGGCTGAGAGAGCGTTCATACTGGTGGGTGGAGGGAAGAAGACCCACACAGCTGTTCCTGCTCTCCCCAGTCTGGGGCGGGGCGAGAGAAAGCGCCGGATTCCGGTTGGGTGACGGGAGGTTCTTCTACAAGTACCTTATCAGATTCGCTCCGGCTGGAACTCAGCAAGGCAAATTGTTAATTCTTTAGCACACCTGCTTAGTATTTCAGCTGATAGGGTGAAGGTCAAAGATTTTTTCTACTTGCCTTCAGTCCGATATTGCAGAAGAATTTTAATTTCATTTGCAACACAGTCATGTGTAAGGGAGATTTACAGGCAAAGAGGAAAACTCCGCACCCACAATGTTGAACTACAAAGAGTTTTCTCAGACAGCACTCAAACTCCCCTTCTCCCTCCAAGTTTCTGGTCTGCCTCCAAGAAAGATGTTCCTGTGAGGAAAACAATCTCACAAACTGGGAATCTGTCAGCATCGCAACTAATTGACTTAACTCAGGCTAACTCCCTTTCTCCTCCCTGTGTGGAGTTGGATAAAAAATGGGATAAGATCAGGGAATTTCTAAGAGAAGCAAAAGATGAATTATCACAAATTTTCCCAGGATCTCCTTCCCCTCCTGGCCGAAATTGTATCCATGCGGAACACCAACAGCCAGATATCCAAAACTTGATATACTTCGATTCTCCCATTGCTAGGCATTTCCCTAAGGGAGCAACTCATAAAAGCCCCAGGAGATGTCTACCTATTAATTGCAGCAGTTCCCTCACAGATATTGTCAATAATGACGATGATGAAGAGGATGAAGAGCTCCCATCTCGGATGATAAGTACAGAAGTGATAAAAGTTCGGACTGTTCCATTCCAAGAGAAACAGCAGATATACCCCCGTAGCCCACAACAAACTCCCAGGCCAATACTTCCACCTGGCAGTGAGTCACATTTTGATGAAATAAATGACCTGCTAGATTTAAATACTTCAAATACTCATAATCCACCTCTAGCTCTGACAAATGACCAGAGCCCTCTACTTATAATGGAGACACAGACAGATAGCCAACTGCCTCCTCACCATGCAGTCATTAACAACATAGAGGCATCAGTCGCACAGCCTTTTCTAACAAGTGTGCAGGTACCCACCAATTGATGGGACGCTGACCAGCATAACCCCCAAATTAGGATCTTAACCTGGAATGTCTGTGGATGGCGGGAGAAGAGCTCTGAAGAATTCAACAGGACTGAGGTGGCTTTAATTCAGGAAACGTGGGCAACCACAGATATTGTCCTGAACGGATTTGCAGCCCATTCCCTGCCAGCAATTAGAGAGTCCTCAAGGGGCCGGAACAAAGGGGGGCTTGCGATTTTGGTGGCAAGCTCACTCCGGGCCACTTCCGATACCATCTCTTCTTTGGATCAACTAGCTTTGACAGTCCGGATTTCCCTTGGAAAAATTACTCTTATTGTGGTCTGTGTTTATTTTCCACCTCTGACAAGATTGAGCCAAGTTAAAGAGCGCTGGACCAAGTTTGAGGTTTATATTGCTGATCTCCTACTGGCTTTTCCTACTGCGTACCTGCTGATTGGGGGGGACTTTAATGCCAGAATGGGCCCAGACGACACAACGCTATATGCACGTCACCGCACTTGTCCTCCTTCCCCTGAACTATCCATGCCTAGCTATCATCGGATGTTCAAAGACCAGAAGTCGAACCATGCAGGTTTCTGCCTGGCTCAGATGACACATGCATTAAATCTCCAGGTCCTTAATGGGGTAACCCCAGGGGACTCCCCAGCAGAGTTTACATACTGGGCCAGAGCCGGACAGAGTACCATTGACTATATGATAGTGTCTAATAATCTGCTCAAGTGGATAGATCGGCTTGAGGTTGCTCCATGCGTGGACAGCGATCATTTTCCACTCCGTCTACTTCTGAGGTCATTTGGCTACCTTCTCCATTTAAGAGAGAGGCATAACTTGGAACTAACTCAGAGGGCACAGGGCTGTGGTGTGAAATGGTCTCAAGCCCTGGATGGCAGGATGAAGACACTCCTGGACTCTGAACAGTACCAGCAAAGGGCCACTGCTATTATTTCGGAGGCGGACCCAAAAGGGCTTTTAGCTCATTACGATGAACTTGTTGCAGACCTGAATAAACATCTCACCTTCAAATCTGATAGAAGGTCACAGCGAAATAACCCTCGGTCTAAGCCCTGGTTTGACAACGAATGCATTTTAGCCAAACAAAGACTGATCACCCAATTTAAAGCTTACAAAGAAAGTCCCAATCCTCTCTTGCCACAAGCTCTTTTGGAAGCAAAAAAGAGTTATAAGAAGCTGATAGCCAAGAAAAAAAATGAGGACACCAAGTTAACATGGAAGCGTCTCATACAAGCAGTCAAAGGAGGCCACTCTACAATATTTTGGCATATCACGGCAGGCCTCTCGGCAGTAAGATCACCATATATTGAATGCAGCATTCCACCTGAGACATGGGAAAATCATTTTCGGTCTTTATACAGTGAGACTGAACCCCTTGCTCCCATAGAGGTTAAGTGGGAGGAATTGCCCCCCTGGCCACCAGTATCAGAGAAAGAAATCAAGGATCTGATTGCCCAACTCAAGCCTGGTAAGGCAGCAGGTATTGACTGTATCCCCCCAGAATTAATTAAAAACAACGCTAGTTGGTGGACACCCATTCTAGCTTCTCTATTTACTTTTATAGATAGGATGGGTTGTGTACCCCAGAATTGGGGGATGGCAGTTATTGTCCCTATTTTTAAGAAAGGACAAAGAAATGATCCATCTAACTACAGACCTATAAGTCTTCTTAGTGTGGTCAGCAAACTCTACACTAGACATCTTTACTGGAAGCTAAAAGACTGGGTCGACCAGGAAGCTATTTTGGCCGAGGAACAGGCTGGGTTCAGGACAGGAAGATCAGTCATGGACAATTGCCTGATCCTACAACACCTTCGTGAGAAGTATCCGAGTTCACTGTATGCCACTTTTATAGACTTAAGATTTGCTTTTGATTCCATTTCACGGACCAAACTGTGGGAGAAACTAAAAGCCACCTCAATTGATCACCGCCTTTTGGTCTTGATCTCTGTGGTGCATGAGAACTCAGCTTTGAAGGTGCGCTGCTCCCCATGGGGTCACTTGTCCTCTGCAGTTGCCACCCAGAAAGGTGTGAGACAAGGATGTATATTGGCCCCACTTCTGTTTAATTTCTATATTAATGACTTGGTCAATCATTTGGCAAATCCAGACTTCCATCCTCCAAAGTTAGCAGAGAGGCATATTAATTCACTGTTTTATGCTGATGATACCCTCATTATGGCAAGATCACCGGTAGGCCTCAGACGGGCACTCAGAGCATTAGTTGCCTATTGCACGGAAAACCAACTAGTTATCAATTATGTCAAAACCAAGATCATGGTCTTTGGCAGGAAACCCAAACTTTACAATTGGGAAATCGAGGGGCATCCTATTCAGCAGGTCCCAAGCTTTAATTATTTGGGGGTTCTTTTCCATGCCTCAGGCTCTAGGAAAACCCATATTGACCATGTAGTTCAGAATGCGCAGAGGAGTGCATCAGCAATCCTTAGGTTCTACTGGAGCAGGGGAGGGCGTTATGTACCAGCAGCCATTAAATTGTATGAAGCTAAATCACTTGCCCAGCTCACATATGGTGCGCAGCTAGGACCCTTAGCCAGTTATCAGCAGGTGGAGAGAGTTCAGTCAAAGTTTCTTAGAGCTGCTCTCTCGACCCCCCGCTGCGTTTCCAATGCCAGATTAAGACTGAAGACGGGCTTAGTGAAGGTAGAGGCGAGGTGCTGGATGCTGATGATTTCATATTGGCTTAAAATACACAATTCCCAGGGCACCTTGGTGTTTCTTACACTTCAAGATTCATTTCGCTCTTCCTGGAAATGTTTTATACTTAATAAATTGGCTTCTTTGGGCTTGTGTCCAGCTACCCTGCTTGCAATGGAACCACAACAAGCCAGGGAGCTAGTGAAACAGAGAATAAGGGACACTGAATGGCAGGAAGATGTGGCCAAGTCTCCTGGTTTCTTCTCCAATGTTTCAATCAGGTACCAGCTTGTCCCCGCAGCTTATCTGCAGGAATTAGATCTCCCAAAACATAGGCTGGCATTCACCCAGGCCCGCTGTGGATGCCTGCCTTCAGCTGTCCTTGAGGGCAGATATAACGGGATACCCTATTCAGAACGATTATGTCCATGTGGAGATGGGGATGTTGAATTGATTGAGCATGTTCTCCTTTTCTGCTCATTCTATAGGGATGCCCGTGCAGAATTAATAATCCCCTTGCTGCGCCAATGCCCAGGAAAATTGCCGGCCCAACAAGCTTCCTTCCTACTCCAGGACAGTAGTATTGCTATCACGCGCAAAGTGGCGGGTTTTTGTGCACAGGCTAGTAGGATACGTCGGCTGCTGACTAGGAAGTCTAGTGTGGCTCTATAGTTTACTGAGATTGCTCCCGCACTGAGCAGCTGACCTACACTACTTATTATGTTATCTCTTCACCCTTATCATTATCGGTCTGGCCATAAATTACTGAGTTTTAGTAAACTACAACTCTATTAGAGAGTATTTTATATCCTTGTAATGAGGCTATCCCTCTTTTTCTTGTAAATATTAGTATTGTATTTTATTTTTATGACACTAGGTTTTAGTAATTATTGAGGGATTTTAGTAATATTGTTTTTAGATAGGCATCTGCTGTTTTATGTCGATTCCCAGTAGGTTTTTAGTATTATAGTACCATAGTTTCCTTTTATTACCCGTGTCCAGACTAGTTAGGATGTGGTATTATGTTTTTGTGTGTTATGCTGGTCATGGACTGTAAACAACTTGAACTTGAATTTGAATGTAAGTCACTAAATATTTCTACTTTTATTGATAGTACAATTTTTTATTAACATTGTCTTAGCATTTTTACACATTGTAATTTTAGTAGATATTACATTTTACATCACATCCTTCTATATCATATTTTTAATATAATTGCATATACTGTAATGTGATTTTAGTTGAATCCTACTGCTTGAGTCTGATTAGAGCATTCAAAAGTCTCCTTTGTAGTCCTGCTATAGTTTGGTCAACCATGTTTTGGATGCTTTGTTTTTTATGCTGGTCTTTGACTGTAACAATAAATTGAATTGAATTGAATAAATTGAAGGTTCTTCTTTTATGCAGCCCCCCCCCCCAATGCAGCTGTTCCTGCTGCCCCTATCATTTATTTATTTGTTTAAATTTATGTTCCACCCTACTCGCACAGGCAACTGAGGGCGGATCACAACTGACATACAATACACAGATAAAAACTCTAAAAATCAAATTAAAAGATTAAAAACTATTTAAAACTACCTCTCATTCCTTTAACTATAGGAATAAACGGAATAAGAGGGATAAGAGGGTAAGTGTAAGATGTTAAATAAGCCAGTGGGGAGGGGTCAATGAACCATCATAACTCCACACCATTCCTGCCAGCAAAGTTTTCAGACCCTTCTTGAAAGCCAAGAGCTCCGTCTGAAGGTGCAACTCCAAAGGCAGGTGGTTCCACAGAGTCGGAGCGAACAGGGAGAGGGCCCTCTTTCTAGTGCCAGAGTATCGAGCCACTCTGGCAGATGGCACAACTAAGGCACCTCTTCGGTCCGCTCTGGTGTGATGGAGAGATACCCTTGGGGAGATGCGGTCTCTCAGGTATCCTGGCCCACTACCATGTAGGGCTTTAAAGCAGAGATGGGATGACAAAAATTCTACTACCACGCCATGATGTCACAGACGTCATGGGCGTGGCCAATGTCATGATGTCGTGATGTCATGGGCGGAGCTGACGTCATGACATTGTGGGCGTGGCCAAAAATAAAAATAAATAAAATAAATAAAATAAAAATAAACACACACACACACCTCAGCCCACCCAACCAGCCAGACAGCTACAACACAAACCCGTAAATAACTTAAATAAATAAAATAAAGAAATAAATAAAATAAAAATTAAATAAAAATACAACCACCCACCCAAAACAGAAATAAATCACCCACACACCCCAAATAAAAAACCCTCACTTACTTACCTTCCTTGGGGCCGACGAAGCCCCATGGCCCGGGGCCACCTGGCAAGGTGTGCCGCCCCTGACTGCGGCCTCCTCCTCCTCTGAAGGCCACGCCCACAGGAGCCACCGCCTGGAGCTGCTGTCCACAGCCACCACCGCCGCCAGAGCTGCCGCTGCCTGCAGCCCTGTGGCCTCCTCCTCCTCCTCCTTGGGCCGATGAAGGAGCACATTGAGGCCTGCCTGGGCCATCCGCTGCCACTGAGCCTCCCTGGGCCATCCACTGCCAACAAGCCTCCATGCCCTGGGCCGCCTTCAGCCTCCGCCGCTGCCGGGCGCATGTGGCCTCCTCCTCCTCCTTGGACCAGTGCCTTTTTGGCCCGGCTCCAGCTGCGGCCACGGCCAGGGGCAGCCAGGGGCGGCCAGGGGCTGAAGGCAGCAGTGGCTCTGGCAGCGGCTCCGGCCACATGGCCACGGCCAGAGCCACCATCAGAGCCACTGCTGCCCGCAGCCCCTGGCCACCCATGGCTGCAGCCAGAGCTGGAGCCGGGCCAAAAAGGCACCGGCCCAAGGAGGAGGAGGAGGCCACAGGTGCCCGGCGGAGAAGGAGGCTGCAGGCGGCGGCAGTGCACCCTGCCGGGCATCCCCAGGGCATGGGGGCTTGTCGGCAGTGGACGGCCCAGGCAGGCCTCAATGTGCCCCGGGGGAGATGCCCTCCTCTGAGGGCTGCCACTGCTGCCACCCCCGCCCTGAAAGGTGCTCTGGCTCCGGCTCCAAAAGAAAAAAAAAATTAAAATTGGAGCCAAAATGGCTCCAATTGACTGCGCATGTGCAGAAACTCAATCTGACGCATGCACAATACGTCAGATTGAGTTTCTGTGCATGCTCAGTCAATTGGAGCCATTTTGGCTCTGATTTTTTTAAAAAAAATTCTTTCGGTGAGGCGTCCGGAATCGGACGCCTCAAGAGTTGACTCCCCTCTTGGAGAACCATCCGGGATTATTCCTACCGGTTCCAGGAAACCGGATGGAACCGGGGTCATCCCATCACTTTAAAGTTTAAAGGTAATAACCAGCACCTTGAATTGCACCCGGAGGCAAACTGGTAACTAGTGCAGCTCCCGAAACAGTGGGGATGCACGAGAGTAATGCCCACATCCCAACACCACCCAGGCTGCTGCATTCTGCACTAGCTGCAGCCTCCGGATGGTCATCAAGGGCAGCCTCATGTAGAGCACATTGCAATAATCTAATCTGGAGGTGACCAGAACGTGGGTGATTATGAACAAGGAGTCCCTGTCAAGGAGTGGGTGCAACTGGCGAATTACACGCAACTGTGCAAAAGCCCTCCTAGCCACAACTGCCACTTGCTCATTGAGCAGGACTCATGAGTCCAGGAGGACCCCCAGATTGTGCACCAGGTCTGTTTGGAGCAAACTGGCCCCATCCAGGACCAAAAATGGTAACTCCTGTGTTGACCCGGGACCCCAAAACCCACAACCACTCAGTCTTGCCAGGATTCATTTGTAACCCATTGTGTCCCATCCAGACCCTCACAGCCTCCAGGCACCTGAATAGGACTTTGGCTGCATCTCTAGGGTACCCACGAGCCGAGATGTACAACTGTGTATCATTTGCATACTGATGGTATTTCACCCTGTAGGAACGGATGATCTCACCTAGGGGCTTCATGTAGATGTTAAATAGGAGAGGTGAGAGGACCGAGCCCTGAGGCACCCCATAAGGGAGAGGCCTTGGGCTGGACCTCTCACCCTCCAACCACACCAACAGAGTCTGGCCCGTCAGAAGAAGCAAACCAGGACCACACTGTGCCCTGGATTCCCAATCCTTGTTGCCGCCCCAGAAGGATACTGTGGTCGATGGTATCAAAGGCCGCTGAGAGATCATCCACCAGAGATTATCCACCAGTGAGACCAGTGCAGTCTCAGTACCATATCTGGGCCTGAACCCTGACTAAAAAGGGTCCAGATAATCCACTTCATCCAGGGTCTCCTGTAACTGTTGCACCACCACCTTCTCCAGAACCTTACCCAAAAATGGTAGGTTGGATACCGGGCGGTAATTAGATGCTACTGTAGGGTCGAGTGAAGGCTTTTTTAGGAGGGGCCGAACCAAGTGTGTTTTAAAGAGGCCTGAAAGACCCCCTCCTGTAATGAAGCATTGATAATCGCTCCAACCCAACTGCTTGTTGCTGTCCTGGCAGCTTTAATTAGCCAGTCGGGACACAAATCTAAAGGACAGGCGGTGGCACGAACAGATCCCAGGAGTCTGTCCACTTCCTCAGGGGCAACTGGGTCAAACTGATCCCAAATAAAATGGCTAGACTGCACCCTGGGCAACCCCAGTCCATCACTGTCCACACCAGGTTTGAGCCCAGAGTGAATCCGAGCGATTTTCTCTGCCAGAACCCTGCCAACCATGACCAGCACCTCCCTCCCAAGGAGGGACCTGGTCACTTGAAACAGGGTTGCTGGGCGATTATCCACAGAGGCAATAAGGGAGATGAAATATCGATGATTCACCTCCCTCATTGCCACTAGGTAGGCTTTAATAGCAGCTCTAACCAGTCTTCGGTCAGACTCACTCTGAGTCCTCACCCAGTGACACTCTCGGCGTCTCTTAGCCTGCTTGAGCTCCCTCAGTTCTTCTGTAAACCAGGAAGCAGGTCATTGTACACAGGTGCAGAGAGGCCGTAGTGGTGCAATCATGTCCAAGGCCGCTGTCACCCTCTCATTCCAGAGATCGACCAGAGCCTCAGGCGAGTCACATAGCCTATCCAGAGGAATAACCCCTAGTTCCCTCTGGGATCCATCCAGATCCATCAGTCACCAGGGGTAGGCCATTTTAACCAGCCCTGCCTCCCTGCGGTGACAGCGCATCCCCAGAAAGTCCAGAGTCACCAGATAATGATCTGACCATGGCACAGGTGTTATATCTAGTCGCTGTAATCTCAGAACACTCTGCCACTGCTCTGACAAGAAAACCAAATCTGGGGTGTGGCCCCTGCCCCTGGTTTGGCCCTGAATTACCTGAGTCAGGCTGTTACCTAAAAAAAAGCTGTGTGCTCTTCCCTCACAGGAAACCTGTGAGAATTGAAGCAACTGCTTGAATTTTAAAAGGGTGTCTGCTGGCGGAACCTTCCCCAAGAACCACAAAAGATTTTAATTTCAGACAAAAACAACAATGGTTTATTGATTAATATGACAATATGCAGCAGTGGGGCCCCTGTTGGATAAAGTCCTAATCTCACTGTTTTAGCTGAAATAAAATCTACACACAAGCATCTCTAAACATTTGGCAGAGAGCTACTACATTGAAGCTTCTGAGAGTTTTTATACATTCCCATCAACTAATCCCATCACCTATGTTAATTAAGTTTATACAATGAGACAAAAGTCCAACAGAGGGGTTTCTTATTAAACACAAATAAACCATCTTTAGTCACATTGAGTTGGTTAGCACTTTAAATTCAAGTTACAATGACAAGCTTGTATGCAAATAATGATGTAGGAAGAGATTTACAAAGTCCAAAAAATGATCAGAGAAAAGGATGGGGGTACATATGTTTGTCTTCTCACAGTGATCCATAGTCAAACAAGAAGGTAATAGTCATTTTCCATAGACAAACAAGAAGGTGATAGTCCTTTTCCATAGACAAACAAGAAGGTAATAGTCCTTTTGTTTCATGTTAATGGCAGACCAGACAGGATTGATGTTATTTATGGTAATCAAGGAAACCTCTAGGCATTTCTCTCCAGGGCTTTGCAGAGCGTGAAATGGTCAGGGATTATACTTAATTGTTTTCTAGGTGAATGGTCGAAGTGTCCTTGGGGTGTCCAATCATCCCTTTTGAAAGGAAACACCTTTGAATACTGTTCTATTTTGAAAATATAGAACAGAACATGTTAACATCATTTTAAAACAATTATAATGATTTTTGAAACATTTTATTGTAAATGTTAATTAATAATACTGGTCAACACAATTTTTCTGGCATGAGGTACTCTAATGATTCTAAGGTAATTTTGAGGTGCTGATTCCAAATCTGGCATCCGTTTTTTTCTAGCACATCAGGTTTTTAAGATCTCAAATATTGCAATATACTTACGAACAGCAAATTTATCATCATATTCGTTGAGCTAAACAGACATAAGGACCTAATAAAATAACATCCAATATGCAATACTTTATTGAACAAACATATATAATTATGAACTGGAGCAAAAAGTTGAGAGAGTAAGCATATTAAGAATGTAAGAATTGAAATATTAAGATATGAAAATATGTAAAAAAAAAAAAAGGTAAATTGACAATATCGACCTTACATTGCCAAGAACGACCTTTTCTTGGACGCTTTGCGATGTTCAACGTGTGTAATGTCTCTCATCAAGGATCAACAGTAATCTGCCATCATGTTGGTGTTCCATCGGCCTTGGTAACGTTCTTCCATTACTTTAATGTCTTGATGAAAACGTTCACCTTGCTCTTCGCTCACATCACCCAAGTTCTCTGGAAAGTTGGCCAAGTGACTATGTAAATAGTGACTCAAGATCAGCTCCTCCACAATCTCTCGATAGTTGTTCGCTTTCTTGTTGCCAAGGAAATTCCGAACAACATCGATGAGTGCATTCCAAGCTCTAGCCTCTGTTGCTGTCGTTGGAAGAAAGTGTGGATCCCTGATGAGAGTTTTAATTTGACGGCCATCAAATATCCCTGCCTTTTTCTTCTCCATGCTGAGACCTGGAAAAGTTGTACATATATAGCTGAAGCAGTTTCTAGTGTGATTAAGGGCTTTGACGAATTGCTTCATTAACCCAAGTTTTATGTGCAGTGGAGGGAATACAATTTTATTCCTATCAACCAGAGACTCATTTGTAATGTTCTTGTCACCAAGCGTCAAATTGATTCTTGGTGACCCGGTCTTTTCCACCCAGTGTTTTACTGTAGCCCTACTGTTCCAATAGCAACGGAAGCAAGAGTATTTGGTGTAACCTCCTTGCTGGGCCAGCAAAACATTTACCATTTTCAAATCAACACAGATCACCCATCCATGATGTGTGTAATCCAATCTATCCAGAATTGTCTTTATATTGCCATACTCTTCTTTCATTTGTACGGAGTGTCCTATTGGGATTGAACCAAATATATTTCCGTTGTGCAATAACACACATTTTAAACTCCTTTTACTCCTGTCAATAAAAAGTCTCCATTCACTGGAATCATATGTGGGCATTCCTATATGGAGAAGAAGCCCTTTAACATCATTACAATAAACAAGTGGACCATCAGATTGGAAGTACTTTCGCAGTGCTGCTTCTCTGTTACGATAAAAGGAGACACTAGTGCCAGGTCTGAGTAGTCCTTTCTCTTTCAGCCTGTGTCAGAATCTGGCCATCCCAACTCAAGGGCCCCTCCCCTCCAGTTCCAGAGACCCATTCTCTTTACAGGAAATGACAGCCCTTATTAGCTTTATGAGAGAACCAGCCCGCAAAGAAAACTCTTACTGTGCTCAGGCAATGAAGCAAATTGATATGTGTGCGGTTTACCTTCTTTGTTGATGAAAGAGATGATCTTCAAGCAAAAACAGTAGCTTTATTGATCAGGTTTCTTAAAGGATACTCCAGAAAAGCATAAATAAAGTTCAGTAACATTAGTCAGTCCACAGACAGTCCAAAGGCAGAACAAAACCAAGTACAGTCCTAGGTAATCATTTTTAAAGAGTAAAAGAGCAGTAGTCCCAGGGAAAGATGTTAACCCATCAATATCCAAAAAGCAAACTCCCTCTGTTCTCTCCAAAATGGAGATTCCTCTACCATGTGGGGTTCCTCCTAACCAATCAGGGAACAGAAAAGACTTTCCCATTACAAGGGAATGTTTGTACATGTGAAAGAACAGTGCTCTGGGTTAGTCACAATAAGGCTAACTACAGATAAGAAATGGGAACGTTGAACTGAAAACAAGCTGTCTCGTGACACGCAGTCTTGTGAGGCAGAGAAGAAAGGATTTCTAGGCCTAGGAAAATTACAACCTCCAGCTTTGGGAAATGTAGAAAAGATGTCTCCCATGACAGCCTGGAAGCCAACAATTCTGCAGACTGCTTTGGCAAATACAAATTTCATACCAAATCATTAAATTCAGGTTGACTAAACAGACTAACAGAATCTGGATCAGATGAAGTACAGGTTGGAGTATCATTAGCCTCATCATGTGTAGTAGAAACGGATGAACTGTGGGATGCAACATCAATCTCTGGTAGTTCTGTATATACAGGCACAGGAAATAATAAATTTCCTCACAGTGTCCAACTGGTCGTTTGGCAGACGGGATATCGGGGTATTGTATGTGGTGTCTGTTCTTTTTATTGAAACCTTTGACTTTGACAAGGCAAAAGTAGCAGTCATCCACATGGTTCCTTGGTTCTCTCCAAACCATCAGCACACTAAACTTCAGCTTAGAATTCATTCCTTTTAGACCATGACCACAGTGTTTTGACACAGGTTTTGCACACTGTATGAGGAGCCCAACGTTTGTCTTCGTCTCCCAGTGGCAGTGGCGTAGCGTGGGGGGGCGGGGGGGCGGATGCCCCGGGCAGCGGCTTTCAGGGGGCGGCAAAATGTCCCCTCCCCACCCTTTTGCTGGTGAGCGCCCCGCGTGCGCTTCGCCACTTGCAGGCGAGGAGGAGAAAAAGGGTTTTTTTTAGGTGCGCTCTGTCCCTTGGGGAGGCATGGGGCTCCTCTGGCTCCCGTTAACCTCCGGCCCGGCCCGGCCCTCCTCCGCCTCCTCCTCCGCCTCGGGCTTCCTGGGAGGGCTGCGCAGTGCTTGGGCGTTGAGCAGCCGGAGAGGCGAAGAAGGACTGGGCCGGCGGGTCCCGCCTTGGCACCGTGCGTAATGGCCCTGCCTGCGCGCCCTCAAGGGGAAGGCAAAGAGGCGGCTTGCTTTCGGAGGTAAGATGGGGGGGAATCCCCGGGGGCTCTCCGGGGGCGGCAAACATCCCCCGGGGATTCCCCCCCATCTTACCTCCGAAAGCAAGCCGCCTCTTCGCCTTCCCCTTGAGGGCGCGCAGGCAGGGCCATTACGCGCGGTGCCAAGGCGGGACCCGCCGGCCCAGTCCTTCTTCGCCTCTCCGGCTACTCAACGCCCAAGCACTGCGCAGCCCTCCCAGCCGGGCGAGCGATCTGCCGAGGTGCGAGCGGACGGAGATGTGTGGCGCGCACGAGATCGCGCGCGCGCCGCTAGTCAGCAGGGGGCTGACTTCTGCCTGGGTCGGGGGGAGGGGGCGGCGGCAGCAGCGAGCTGGGGGGGGCGGCGAGTTTGTTCTTCGCCCCAGGCGGCTGAAGACTGCGCGACGCCACTGCCCAGTGGTACTTTAAAGTAGGCAAGATACACCCTCTTGACAAAGGTAGTGATGTTGCACCTTTGATCCCACAAGGTGAAGCTGCCACAGATGTAACAGAAGATATCTGCGTCATTCTTTCTAATGTTGTGTCCATTGTTATACAGTATCACAAACTGCACTAAAATATATACAGTAATACCTCAGATAATGCTAAGACTTGGTTCCACAAGTCTTGGTGTTATCTGATTTTTAGTGTTATCCGATGCAGGTTAAAATCCTATGGAATGTATCAGACAACGTTAAAGCTCCATAGAGATACATTGTAACCACACAGGCTTTAGTGGTTGTTATCCGATACATCCTATAGGTCCTTAACGTTATTTGATCCAATTCTCCTCCCCAGATTACTTAACGTTATGCGATTTTAGCGTTATCCGAGGTAAACGTTATCTGAGGTATTACTGTATACATAAATAAGGTTATCTACATAACATCACATTATAATCACTAATTTTATCACTATAATTCTATAGCTGACTCACACCAACATGCAGTCAGGAATGACAATTGGGTTGGCCAATAGGATAAAAATGTGAGGTGATAGAGCAAATCTGAGATCATATTTGTAATCAGCATCCTGAAATTAGCATGAAACAACTGCAAAAGCTCATGACATAATTTTTTTTATCCTACTCGCAGGGAGACCTTTCTGGATCGGTTCTGTTACTAGTCCAGCTGCTAGTCTACTGATCCTGAGGTCTGTCCTAACTCTGGGAATGAAGATATTATTTTTAGCCATTATTTTAAACTTTAGTTCAGCAAACAAAGTGTTAATTTCTCTGGTCTGGCCCCTTCACTACCCTTCCCCCTCTCTCTGATTTTTCTCTAAAAATTTTTAGCTGTGCTGCTCTGGAGGAATCACTAGAAAGCCTCCACTTTCCCTCTGATTCCTTTGTATATGATTGAATCATTTCGTCTGGCTACCTTGTTGCAAGCCTGCTTGTTACATTGTTATGGCTGACTTTGAAGTACCCTATTTGGGTTCCCATTCATAAAAAAAGAAACATCTCTCAATGAAATCCCGTTTAGCTAGTTCTGCTTGTTTTCCATCAACAATGCTTGAGGCTTTCCATCTTTCTTGTTTTGGTTCGAGGCTGTTGAGAATTTAAAGGGGAAACTTTATAAAAGTAATTGGACCAGATTGTCTCTTTGCAATTATTTTCCTGCAAAGTGTTCTGGATGAGTGTGTGTCAGTGTGGTGCTTGTGCAAAACATAAGCCTATCTGTATTGTGGATGGCAAAATAAAAAAAGAGCAAATATCTTTATTAAAAATAAAACATTAAAGAAAATCATAAAAAAGTGAATTCTGGAAATGGGGTGACAAGGCCCACAGCTGCCATGGAAGCCATGAACTCCGAAGCTACCTCAGAGCCTGCCCCCAATGAAGGCAGATTGATACATGTGAGTTAAGGGGGAAAAAAGTATAGACATTTCTTCAGAAACACTTCTTGATCAGCTGCAAATATACAGTATTCTTATTCAATCAACTACTTAATTAATGAGCTTAAACTGATATAATCAATTGCTTTGAAAGGTTAAAATGTTGGAATGTTAAACACACTATTTTAAGAGTGCCTTTTTATTTTTATTTAAAGAAGACTGTGATTCAAAGCTTGTGAGAGCTTCAAAATTGAAAGTGCAGCTTTTAAACAGTGAAAAGATTCCTTTTGCTAGGATTAGTGTTGATAACTCAAGGGTGCTCTGGTTTGACCATGTGCCAGTGAATTTAAGACTAATCATTTACTCTAAATGCTAGCTCTTTTCCTGTAACCAGCCTAAACAATTTGGTAGACAGAAAGAGCCTCCTCGAAGATTGTGGTAATTTTTAACCACAATATAGCGTACCCTGGTAACAGTAACCTTGTGTTCCTGGCTTATCTTTGCCTCTCCAAAACAGTAGAAATGCCACTGCCTTTTTATGTATAAAACAATATTTAAAAAAGAAGCAGCAAAAAGCCTGTTTGTTTTTTTTATTTTTGAAGAGAAAGCCTTTCTCTCATTGCCATTTGGTAAGAACATGAGGGTGAGTATGGAACTCCATTCCAAGCAAAAAGTGACTGGCCACTAGCAGCTGTCCCATTAAGTTAAATGGGGTATTGTCGTTCCCCCCTCAGCCTGACACACGCACACACCCCTTGGTGGGCATCAGGGTTACCCGTTGCTGACCCTGTCCTTGTTGTTATCTTTCTACCAGTAGCGAAGACATTTTTGATTACAGACATGTTTTTGACAATGTAGTGGCTGCCAAAGGACAATCATTTGAGTAGTGTGCATGTGCGTGCATATGTGCATACATGCATGCTGTACCTTTCCCTTTTATATGATGCACCTCTAAATGGGTTTTTAAAATTATTTGCATTTTACCATTGGCAATTGTTTTAGTTTGATTTTCTTTCTCTTTGAGTTTTAATATCAAACATTAAAAACAAATCTCACTGCTTTAAAGGAGTCATTTTAAAAAAAAACAATTAATAATCTAATACTTTTGTTTTAATTTTGTCCTTCTCCCTCTCCCTAAATTGTGTACCCAAGACAGCTCAAGGCATAATTAGAAAATTAAGACCATGAAAAATCATTAATGTTTGATATTAAAACTCAAAGTGGTGAGTCCAACAACATTATTTCTACACATTTAATCGGGATTTTTGCCACAGCCAGCTGTTTACATTTGGTGGAAGTTTGATCGAAAATGAAGTCATGACTTAACTATATGCTGTTCTTTGCAATTTGTTACTTTCAATAGCAGGCATTTCCCAGAGTAAAGCATTGGTTACAATAAAGAAACTGGACACTCTTTACCACACTCAAAGTGAATCTGAAAGTAACAAGAGTATAAAAGTAAGAAGCCTGAAGAGGGAGAGAAGCACACAAGAGCTGGACAAGACTGATCATGGATCGGGTGAGTATGAGTCCTTTAGAAATCAAACTTTAAAGGTGAGTTGGTGGAACAGGCCCCCTGGTAGAGCAGGATGGGGGAATGGCAGGGCCATTTGTCCAAAGTTTCACCTCACTGAGGACTTCATCTCAGCCAAGGCTTGATGGTCCTTAACTTAAATTTTCTACTTTCATGCGTTTCTGAATCAAACAATTTTTTTGGAATAGTAGCCGTGTTAGTCTGTAATTTTCACTCTTTGTCTGAAGAAGTGGACTTGATCCACGAAAGCTAACAATAAAAATACAGTATAGCAGTTAGTCTTTAAAGTGCTACAGTGGTTTTTATTTTATTTTGTTTTCTGATATGCCTGAATCAAATGGTGTTTGCATGCCTTATTTTTTTTTTACCCATTTTCCCAAATAATAAAGAGATCTGACAGTGTGAAATGGTTTGGGGCTCCTCTAATCTCTCAAAGGTGCCAGAGACGGGATTTTATTTTATTTTATTAAATAATTTTTATTCAATTTAAATCATAAACATGCTAACATTTAAATACAGGGGTTTTCAACCAGTCAGAAGCGGCCCATGGCACCATTTCATGTGCCCCCCCACCTTCACTACACCAGGAAGTGGTATGATTTGGAGGAAGGGCAAAATGGCCATCCGGCCCCCAAAGCTATCTGAGGGAATGTGACCTGGCCCCTGGCTTTAAAAGGTTGAGAACTCCTGAGTTAGTCTTTAAGGTGTCACAACATTTATTTATTTATTTATTTATTTATTTATTTATTTATTGTTTACTCTCAGACATGGTTGCACATACTAACACAGCTACCATTTCAAACATTTCTGCTTTTAATTAGAACCACTGCAATGATAAGGCTAAAACCAGGCATAATTGAGAAATGGAAGGATGGCCCTCTAGGACATGTGTTCACAACATGGCCCATGGAGCTCATTAATCTGGGCCATGATGGCCACCTGGGCACTTTTAGAACCACCCACAACCACTGGAATTCTAAATACATCATTTACTATGGCATCTGTGGCAATCCCACCATTTTAGCAGCTTCTTGCACAGCCTCCGCCACTTCTCCGGATGGTGGGAAGCTTTTTGGAGCATGTTTGCTTCATTTTGGGATTTTTCTGCTACTTCTCCACTGTGTTTCGGCAGTTGGGGACTTCTGGTACTGGATGGAGGTTACATCTGCACCTGGGTTCCCACTGAGGAACCAGGAAGTTTCCAACCAACAGAGTTTGGCTGCCGAAGCTCAGTGGAGAAGGGATGAAAAAAATCCCAAAGTGGAGCGAATATGTTCCGAAAATCCTCCCACCACCCTGGGAAGTGGCAGAGGCTATGCAAGAAACTGCTAAAATGGTGCAATTTCCTCTACTGCTGCTGCTGCTGCTGAAAACGTAAGCAGTGGCCACAGCCACACCTCCGGCCCTCACAGGTGAGCATGGTGGTGGGAACTGACCCCCTCACAGGAAAATGTTGGGAATCCCTGCTCTAGGACCCAGAGCATTATCTTACTACTTATCAGTTATGGATGGCTTTAGCATATTGTAATTTGTCTTCTTAAAAAGGAAACTTCCCAGATGTTGTAATCAGACAAAATGATATCAGGTTTAGAGAGGTAGGATTATTGTTCAGCTGCACAGTCAAATCTGACTCTTCATAACCCCATAGACCACAGCATGCCAGGCTCCTCTGTCATCCGCCTTTCTCCAGAATCCACCCATGTTCACACACCCCATGCCAATGATACCGTCCAACCATCTCATCTTCTGCCGCCCCCTTCTCCTTTTGCCTCCGCTCTTTCCTAACATCAGGACCTTTCCCAATGAGTCCTGTTTTCTCATTTGGTGGGGTATTTGAACTTCAGCTTCAGTATCTGTCCCTCCAAGGAGCAATCAGGGTTGATTTCCTTTAGGATTGATTAATTTGATTTCCTTGCAGTCCATGGATGGAGTCTCATATGTTTTCTCCAGCACCACAGTTCAAAGTGGTCTGTTCTTCTGTGCTCAGCCTTCCTTATGGTCCAGCTCTCACAGATATACATTACTACTGGGAAAGGGTTCTTATCTTGAGCTATGGAGAACACAGAAAAAAACCCCTCGAAAATTGTGATATTTTAAAATGACAATCGGGCGTACCCTGGTAACCGCAAGGGTTGACAGCTAATCTTTCTCACACTAGATCAGGTGAAAGAAAATGCAGAATGTGCTCACTGAAAGGTTGGCTTCATTTTGGTAGTTTTGCATCTGGCCTAAACGCTACTTTGCTCTTTTGGATTTCTTTTCATTGGGATGGTTCTAAATGCTGCCTCCTATACAATGTCATGAACCTCCATCCATAGTTCTTTTGCGACTCTGTCTGCCAAATCTAATCCTTTAAATCTATTCTTCACCACCACTGTATATTCATAAGTGATGTGGTTTATGTCATGGCTGGATGTCCTAATGGGTTTCCTTTCTTTCTTCATTCTAAGCCTCAATTTTGCAATCAGTAGCTCATGATCTGAGCCACAGTCAGCTCCAGGTCTCACTTTTAGTGACTGTATAGAGCAGTAATGCCCAAACTTTTTTCTTTTTTCATGGGCTGGTCCCACCCCGACACACAGGTGCAGTGGCTGGAGGTGGGCTGCTCCTTCCACTGATCGTTCTAATGTCAGCTGTGGCGGTGGTGGCAGCAATTGTGCTTTGTCCCTGCTGCTCCGAGCTGACTCTGGCTTGGTCCCATCTCTTCAGCAGCCTTTGGCAAAGTGTATTGCTCTGCTGGCGTAATTTTTGGAGCCTTCCCTATTTTCATAATCCGTGGTACTAGAAGAGCTAATTCACACGCATCATCCTGGATGCACAAAGGGGCTTTCCTAGTGTTTTGGATTTTTAATGGGGAAGGCTCAGAAAATTTCCCCAATACGGCGATACACTTTGCCAAAGGCTGCTAACGAGATGGGATTGAGCCAGAGGCTGCTCAGAGTAGTGGGGATAAAGTGCGACCACTTCTTCCACCTCTGTCACTGTTGCTGCAAGTGACATCAGGAGGTGGCGGCGGGTGGTGGTACTCCTGGAAGAGCCCAGGTACTCAGACTGGGCCACATTAATGATATACATGGACCTAATTGGGCCCACGGACTATTGTTTGGGTGTTGCTGGTATAGGACTTCTCCATCTTTGGCTACAAAGTAAGCGATGAGATATTACTGGTTCGGTCTGGTTCACAAGAACCAGTAGCTCCCATCATGAGGGGTTCACCGGGGGGTGTCCTAGAACCCCGGGCGACGAGTTCGGTCACCTCCCCGGTTGGTGCTGAAACCCTTTCTAACTTTTTTTTTCCTGGCAGCCATACTGGATGCCCATAACTGCGCATGTGTCAAACCTCTATTTGACGCATGCGCAGTAAGCAATAGAACTGCACATGCATCAAATAGAGGTTTGACGCATGGCCTGTATGGGCAGCCATTTTGGCTACCCATAAATGAAGCGGAGGCAGCACTTCAAGCGGCAGTGGCACGCTGCCGCACTGCCATGCTGCCGCAACGCTGCGCTGCCGCAGATGAGTCTTCTACTCCTGGACGAGTCGACCGACCCAGGGTAAGTGACCCAGGGTTTGTGTTTGTGTTTTTAATTTGTTTTTGGTGTGGGTGGGTGGATGTTTGGGTGGGTGGGTGTATTTTTATTTAATTTTTATTTTATTTATTTCTTTATTTAATTTATTTAATTTATTTACAGGTTTGTGTTGTGGTTCTTTGGTTGGTTGGGTGGGTTGAGGTGTGTGTGTGAGAGAGAGTGTGTGTATTTTAATTTATTTATTTTATTTATTTTAAATTTATTTTTATTTTATTTTTTTATTTTTTGGCACCGCCCACAATGTCATGACATCATGACATCGGATCCGCACATGATATCATGACGCCATGACTTTAGGATGTAGGCAACACCCATGACGTCCATGACATCACAGTGTGGTAGAAATTTTTTTATCATCACATCTCTGTGCAAAGTACATAATCAATCTGATTTATGTGTTGAGCATCTGGTGATGTCCATGTGTAGAGTTGCCTCTTAGGTTGTTGGAAAAGAGTGTTTGCTATGATCAACACATTCTATTGGCAAAACTCAATTAAACTTTGGTCTCCTTCATTTTGTACACCAAACCCAAACTTGCCTGTTATTCCAGTTATATTTTGGCTTCCTATTTTGGCATTCCAGTCCCCTGTGATGATATGGATATCTTTTTTTGGTGTCAATACTATGTGTTGTAGGTCTTCATAGAACCAGTTGATATCAGCCTCTTCTGCATCAATAACTAGTGTATAGACATGGATTATTGAGATGTTGTTGGATTGTGGTTAAATGATGTTGAGGTAGGATACTGGAAGTTTATCATCCAAAGTTAAATACTTTCTTGAAGTCCAAAAACTGTCCCTGACAGTGAATTTGGCATATGGAAATATTATGGGAGCAACAGTGAATGCTACTAATTTCTTCTTTTCCCTTTTGCAGGAACTACAACCAGGCGACCTCATTGAGATTCAACGTAAAAATTACCAACACTGGGCTGTATATGTTGGGAATGGATATGTGGTCCATCTTGTTTCAGCAGGTTAGATCATATTTTCTAATACGTGGAAAGGAAGATTTTATGTGAGAGAGAAAATATCTTTGGACTATTCTGGAAAAAGAAATTCCAAAGGCAAATTTTATTCTAGCCGAGTGCATTGCCAACCACACTGCACCAAGAATAAAAATTTGTGCCTGGTACCAAGACAGAAGATAATCTCTCCCAATGTCGGCACTGTTTCAGTGGAAGGATATCTGTATCCTGGACGCAGCATGCCTGAAAGATTTGGGTCTTACCCAGAAACAAAGTGTATTGTCAACTCATAGCCTTCCTTGCTCTCCCCGCTACCCACTTTTTTCAGAGCTTAGATTATAAAAGTTCAATGAAGCAAAAGGACATGGGGTTGACAAATAGCTAATTGAGCCTATAGTCTTATGTTATACCATTTAATTTATTTATTTTATAAAAAAACACCTTAGGTTTGAGTAGTGACCTAGATCACCCAGTTTAATGTTGGGCGTTGAGGGTTTCTCATTTGAGGCAGAGAAGAGAGGCTGCGGAAATTGCTTCCATCAGGTTGTGTGTGTGTGTGTGTGTGTGTGTGCGTGTGGTTGTGGTGAAGGAGGAATCCTTCCCAAAGCATCTAGCTAAGTGGTTCCCGACGTGGGGCAGACACCCCACAGGGGGACTTCAGTTCCGAAAAGCCTAACTCAGTACATTGGCTGATCAACACTTTTGGGGATTGATATAGGCTTCTGGGAATTGAAGTCCAAAAACCAAAGATTGGGAAACACTGATCTAGTTCAAAGACTCTTTGCAGGCCACCATTAATCTGAACACAGAAAAGGCATAGCTTGCCACTGAAGATAGTTGGGATTTGGTAGCCAAGGCATCTTTTTTCTCCTGTTGCTGCTCATGCAGCCTTCTTCTTTGGGGGTGAAGGTGGTAACAGTGGCTACATCTGTAGGAGCAGTTGCTCTAGGGAACTGTGTAAAACAGTAGCACTCTGCATCTCTCAACACAATTTCCCCTCTTTGGAATGTGAAGCATCCCAAGGTGAGATCCTTATCTATGATGTTCCCATGTCCTTGGGCAGATTATCTGATAAGGCTTTATCAGTCCAAGAGCTCTCAAAGTCAGGAAAAGTTGGCATGGTGCCCAACTCTCTTCCTGGGTACCTCTCCTAACTCCTCGGCAGGGTCAATGACCATTCACTCTGTGTCATTGAACTCTGAAGGCAAAGGTTCATTTTTGGTCAAGTGAAACTTTGAGAATCCCCCTGCCTCTCTCTCATGTGTTTTCTGTCCACTAGGGGCACTAATCCTACTGATGTCATCACAAAACTAACACTTTTTTGTAAAAAAAAAAATCACTTTAGAAACATTTAAAGTAGAAAAGGTTATTGTTACTTACAGGGACTACCTGAAGTTATAGTCAAAGGGGCGGAAAGGATGGAGTCCTCATCATACAGATAGGCTTACATGCGTGCTGAATGGTCCAAGGAAGATGAGAGGTTATCAACAAAACAATGGAAGGAAAAACAAACAGGAAGAGGGGGTAGATCTTCCCTAAAACACTAGAGCCAGGATATACTTTACCAGCAATTTAGTGGCAAAAAGCCCACAATTGCATTAGGTTGTAATGCCCCCTCCTATTGATACCTAGTGTTGGTGGATGCAAGATTGCTATTATCCCACTGCTAAGTCACAACTAGAGTAACCCTTTTAATTAATGGACTTTATGAAGGAACTGACTCACTAAATCCCTGATGATTCAGCAGGTGTCATGAGCTGCAAATTACTACTGGATTCCAACCTCTGTATCCTGTCTTTCCTTTAATGAACTCAAAGAGGTTTCATCCAATGGCATAGTGTGGCGGGGCGGTAGGGGCAGGCTGCCCTGGGCGGCAGAATTTCACAATAGGTAGGATTTGACACCACCCCCAGACTTCCTAGCAGCCAAGGTGAGGAGGCCGCAATGGGAATAGATGGAAGACCCTCCCCCACCACCGGTGTCCTGGGCTCTACCCCGGGCCAGGACACAGAGGGCTGCTACAGTGGCAGGATTTCTCCACCTCCCCAGACTTCATGGCAGCCGGGGTGGGGAGGGCACTGCGGGGATGTGTGCTGGGACCCTCCACCATCGCCAGTACCCCCAGACTTCCTGGCCAGTTGCCTTGTGGTAATTGGCTGTGTTTTGTTCGGTGAATTTCTGTGGATTTTGGAGCCATTTGGATTTGAATGCTGAGAAGGGGGGCAATGAGTTTGGCCTACGCCCTGGGCGGCTGAGATCCATGCTATGCCACAGGTTTCTCCTGTGTGTGTATTAATGAAATCAAGAAATAACAGTTCGAAAAGTAGGATCAAAACCCATTTCTAATTTATAGACTTTGTATTCATAACATGCTGTAATTATCAGATAATTGTTTCGGGTAATCTGTTTTTCTCTTTCTCTCTTTTTCACATGGGGTTGTAGGAAACCTAGCGTCTTCCAGTACAAAGAAAGCAGTGGTTAAAAAAGAAAAGCTTTCAGAAGTATGCCAGGGAGATAACTGGCAAGTCAACAATAAATATGATGAAAAATGGAAACCTAGAAATGGGACAGAAATAGTCAGCCATGCAGAACGTCGTGTTGGGAAGGAGATTGACTACGATTTCCTCAGCAACAACGGTGAACATTTTGCCGCTGATCTCCGTTATGGCAGGATTGAGATTGTTCCGGTGTGTAGGATTTCTGTCCTAGTTAGACACTCACCAATCCAACTGAAATTATCTATAGATTCTAGCAAAAAGTTTAAGAGGGATAAAATGAGAAGATAAATAAGTAGTATGTATTTTAGATCTAAATTTCTTATTATAATTGTGGGGAGGCCGGGAGGGGAATAAATTTGGAAATGTGTAGGTTATATGGAAAGGACTTGGATACTAAGTAGAATTAAAGGTAAGGGTTGAAAACAATACTGAAAGAGCAGTGAGCAAATATATATTTGTGAAGAAATGGCCCTGGGAGTATAGAAAAGTTTTAAAGGAAACGTTAAGAGCCTGGCCAAATGGTCGGGAAAGAAATGTCTTACACCAATGGGATTGCGTGGCCTGTGTGACCTGCTTATCGGTCCTGTGTCTTCTCCAGCCACTGTTAATTAGTTCAGCTGCGCACAATGGACAAGGAACACCTGTGGGGAGTTGCATCAGCCAGCGGAAGGGCTGCTTTAAGGCAGAAGATTGCCCACATGAGTGAGTTCAATCCTAACTGGGTCAAGGTTGGCCCAGTCTTCCATGTTGGGGGCAAAATGCTAATTACCTTGTTTACTGCCCAGAAAGTGCACTAAGTGCTGTGGGGCAGTGGTGGGCTTCAGCAGGTTCGCACCAGTTCACCAGAACCGGTAGCAGAAATTCCAACTGGGCCCGCCCATCCAAGTCTTGAAATAAAATCGTCCTAATTCAGGTGCAATGCAGGGCTTTCCCCCTGGCCACGCCCGCCACAGCACACCCGCAGAGTAGGTAGCATTTCTTTTTGATCCCACCACTGCTGTGGGGCCATATATAAGTGTTATTGCTATTGCTGCACGATCCTGCACACACACACCCCAACAAGGATTGCTCCAGAGTACATTGTGTGTGCGAGTCTAGGGGGAAACTGCCCTGCATTTCCCCCAGTGTACTGTGTGACTAAACAACGACAAACTGGCCTGTTTCCATAAAAGAGGGGCAGTGTTTTTACACCCCCTCCTTCACAATATTCTAAAATCAAAATCATTTGCCTTGCCTTATGCTTGGTTTCAGAAATTCAAGGAGCTTTGGGGAAATAAAACAGGGAGAAAAATCAACAGCTAGAGAGGGAAATTTTGGATGCCACTTTAAAAATGTGTCATTTTTTCTATGGCACACTCCCAAATGTTAAGAAAAATCTTATTAAAATTCATTTTTTACATGGAATATTTATTGGGCAATTTTGAAACTCAGAATCATCATCATCATCATCATCATCATCAACAACAACAACAACAACTTGTATGCCGCCCCACTCTCCATGCAACTTTGGGCAGCTAACAAAGAGATAGAAGATCACAAATTACAGTTACAAAATATCATATATACACAATTAAAAACATTTCAGAAGCAATACACATTTCAAGAACAATACACGTTTCAAAGCAATACAAAGTACGGTAATCCTTCTGGCCAGCCGGGAGGCCCACTCAGCTGTTCTTCTTTCCCTCAAGGCCGGCCCCGCTGAGGGAAGAGAGTCCGTTGATGGCAGTCGCGGCGGGGTCGGCGTTCTTATGGCCAGTTGGCTATGCCGCTCAGCTGTTCTTCATTCCCTCAAGGCTGGGCCGGCTGAGGGAAGAGTGTCCAGTCGTGGCGGCGGGGTTAGCTGTCTTGTTCTAATTAGCCTTAGAGTATGATTGTTGGAATTTTGTGTACATTTTAAAAATCTCATAATATGTGAACAAGCAATGTATCATAGTAACTTAGTTCAGAAACATGAAATACCATCACCATTGCATTACTAACCATCCATCATTGTTTTCTTTCTGGTAGGTTATACGACGTATCCGGAGGGCAATTCGTTTTGGAATACGTGCTGCAGTTGCAGTTGCTACAGTTGGAGTTGCTGCAGGTGTTTGTGCTGCAACTATAGGAACTGCACCTGCAATTGCTGGTGCTCTTGGTGCTGTAACTGTTGGAGGAAGCATATTAATACTTGCCAGTTAGTAACAAACCTCACCCACAACACATTCTCCAAAATGAAATGGGCATCTAAATCTTTGAACAGGTTCATGTGAGCTTCCAAATAAAAATTTCAAAATGGTCAAGATTTGTAAAATGGTCAAGATTTCTGTCTTTCCACTTCTTTGTTTATTCCACATCTTTTTGACATCTGCAGGAGTGTTCTAAATACAGATACATAAACTTACACACATTATGGAATTTAAAATGCCATGTGTGACACTCACACAAAGTGTTAGCAATGCAACCAAGTGGACTGATGGCACTCACACAAAGCTGTATCTGATGAAAGATACACTAGTACCTTGGATAACGGTGAGACTTGGTTCCACAAGTCTCATCGTTATCCGGTTTTTAACGTTGTGCAATACATTGATCGCAGAACGTTAAAAAAAGCCGTGTTCCCTTTCGGAAGAGGAAAGGGGAAGAGGGGGTGTGTGATCAGCCTGCCTCTTTGGAAAGGGCAGTGGGGATTCCATGTGTGGAATCCCCACTGCCCTTTCCAAAGAGGCAGGGCGATCACAGCGTGGGATGAACTGCTTGGGTTGGGGGTTGAACCAGGTACCGCCTTTCAATCCCCCAACCCAAGCACCGATTGTATGCTGTGATCCCAGCACCCTGGTAGGTCAGAGAGCCTGAAATGGGCGAAAAAAAGTCTATTATTTTCACCCATTTCGGGCTCCCCACTGCCCCTGCCACCTCCGAGGAGGTTTGGGAACCCGATTTGAATCCTGATGTTTTGGTTTACCACAGCGGCCAGGGAGGTGGGGAGCTTCAGAAACAGCACAGATCGGATCCCCTGACCTCCCTAGAGCCGGAAGGGGCAGTGGCAAACTTGAAATGGGTGGAAAAAACAAAAGTTTTTTTCACCCATTTTGGGCTCTCCAGCACCCCTGACGCCTACTGGGAGGTTGTGGGATCTAATACACAGCTGCGGGGTGGCTGGGGAAGCTGGCAGGAACTCCCCGTCAGCTTCCCTAGCCACTTGCCCCTGCCTCCACAGCTACAGGGTGGCTGGAGAAGCTGACAGGAGAGCCCAAGTCAGCTTTCCAGCAACCCCACCCCGTCTCCACAGGTGCGTGGTTGCTGGGAAGCCGAATGGGGAACCCTCGTTCAGCTTTCCAGTCATCCTGCTGCTATGAATGACTGCATCAGATAATGCTAACAGATCATTATCCGATGCAAATTTTTAAAAGAAATTTTGCATTGAAATCCGATTCTAGTGTTATCTGATACAGTCGTTATCCGAGGTATTACTGTACAGTATACCTCACTTAAAGAGCAAAATGCATTCCACAGGACTGCTCTTTAAGTGAGTTTGCTCTTTAAGTGAAACACCATTGTAAGTGACCAATTGTGACTTCGGCGGGGGGGGGGGTTTGCAAAACCTGATTTAGTTGTTAAGCCAGTCTTTGGTTGGTTTTAGTTGTAAGCGAGGCGACCACTGAGAGAAAATTCTGCTCTTTAAGCGAGTTAGTCTCTAAGCGAGGTGCTCTTTATGCAAGGTTTTACTGTATGAAAAACAATCACAATGCAGAATAAGAATCAACAAAGTAGAGCTTGACATAAATCAATTAAACCTAGGGCACCACACAATCTGAGTGCAAGGTCACATCATCTCAAAAGTTTGGAGGTGAGGTGCCATCCTCTTGCTCAGCTCATGGACGTAACTGCTCTGCCGTTTATCCCATATGTTTTGCTGGAGTTGACATAGTTAAATTCAACATAAAGCAACCCCTTATACGGTATATGGGAGTAAGTCCACACATTTCCTGAGATCTTCTCTACTGCTAGCTGCAGGAAGCTGTATTGATATGCATGCTTATCTGTCATTCTGCTTGATTACTCTTTACGTTGTTACCTCTTTACCTCATTACCTCATTACCTTGTTGCTTTTACCTCTTTACCTCTGTTTTTTTGGTTGTTGTTTTTTGTCCCTCCATATGTCTTTTCCTATAGGTCCACCTGGCAGAGGTTGTTGTTGTTGTGGTGGTGGTGGTGGTGGTGTAGTAATTCTGCTCATGTAAAAAATACCTCCCATTTCTGGGATAGCCAATGACAGTGACATTGTCAGTGATGTGCAATATGCTAGCTGGAACATCCCTTTAAACGAGCATCCCTTGTGTGTCTTACACACAATGTTTAACTTTTTAAAAATTATGTTTGTTGTGTTTAGCACCAAATCAGAGAAGCCTGCAGTTTCACAATTTTTTTATATCAATACAGCGCTATGTCCAGTGGTGGGATGTCAAAAAATTTACTACCCCACTGTGATGTCATCACAGTGTGGGCGGAGCTAATGTCATGACATCATGGGCAGAGCCAACGGGAAAATAAATAAATAATAATATAATAAAATAAAAATAAGCACACACACACACACACACACACATACATACACACACCTCTCAACCCACACACCCACAACACAAGGACAGCAAGGAGGACAGCAGGGAGGCTGTGCATACACGCCTAGCACTGTAGGCATGCATGTACACCAAGTGCTTGGTGCGCATGCCCAGTGGGGGAACCAATGAAAAGGTAAGCCCCAAAGGTGGTTCCCCCCAAAAGCTGCTACCGGTTCTTCGGGACACTGGGGAAAGTTACTACAGGTTCTGGTGAACTGGTGAGAACCTGTTACATCCCATCGCTGGTTATGTCATGGGGAACACAGAAAGAGCCTCCTCAAAGATTTTGGCATTTTTGAACCACAACTAGGTCTACCCTGGGCAACAGTCACCTTATGCTGGCTAATCTTTCTCACACTAGGTCAGGCGAAAGGATGAACTCAACATAGGTAGCTTTGTTTTGGCAGTTTCACATCTGGCCTAGACTTGAAAGAAGAAGTGTGTGCAGTGAACATGGGGAGTAAATCCTCTGGTCGGACTAAAGAGGTTTTATCCACCCCAGATTTCTACTACTGCCACCTTTCTTCAGGATTCTGGCCCAAGCCTCTGCTGCTCCAAGGTGTGTGGAATCATGGGGTTAAGGAAATCTCTTCTAGGTTTCTTCCTACAACTAATGAAAAACAGTCAGACCATGTAGGTCAGTACTGTACAATCTGAAAGGATAAAGGTAGAGTAGCATTCAGTCCTCTTGTCAAGGTATCTTCTTTAGGCATCCCAACCCTTTTAACTCACAAATTATTTTTAAAACAACAAAGAAATATCCAAAAAGCATAAAGTATCAGAACAACATCTACAAAGTAGATTAAAATGATCCTTCATTTCCTACATCCCTTTAAAATAAAAATACTTTCTCTCTATATTCCATTTAATTCTCCTCAGCTTCTAACTAACTGACTCTTCAGGTGCTAATTTTAACTGACTAATTAATTCTCTTTAGGTTCTAATTCTACATAATGGTTGCCCTTTCTCAAAAGCTAGTCGTATCCAACTCTAGAGTTCAGTGCTCATCCTTTTTTACAGCCAAAAAGCCAGCGCTGTCTGCGTCTGCAGAAGTTTCCGTGGACATGTGGCAGGCATGACTAGACACTGGAGTCCATGAAATGCTGTTTACCTTCTCACCAAAGTGGTCCCTATTTATCTACTTGCAATGTCTTGCTTCTGAACTGCTAGGTTGGCAGAGCCTCATTTGAGCATCCTCTGCGATAATCCTTTCAACCTAGAGTAATCTCTGACACAAAAATGAGCAAATGATTGGGAAGCCAGTGTAGTTCAATGTATTGATATTTATTTATTTATTTATTCAGATTTATATTGCTGCCTACTCACCGAGGTGACTCAGGGCGGCTTACAGTCAAAACAGCAACAGTACAATAAAAATTATAAAATATAACCTCACAAAATACAAAATACAACCAAACCAGAACACAGACTAACTCCCCTCAGGCCGTTGTTGTTGGCCCAGAGGAGGGGACGATGTTCTCAGCCACTGCTAGGCCATGGAGTCTTCTTCTCAGAAATTATGAGATTTAGAAATTAGCAATAGCAATTGCACTTATATACTGCCCCATAATATTCAGTGCACTCTCTGGGTACTAATTTTACTGACCCTGGGAGGATGGAAGGCTAAGTTAGCCTTGAGCCACATGCTGATTAAACTTATAATGTCAGTAGTTTTGGCTGTGGCACATCAGTTTAACCACTACACTACAAGAAGGTTAAACAGAGATGGCAACTATGTTGTGTGTGCTGCATTTTAGTATGTTGTGTGGAAGATGTTGCTCCTGGTTTAAAGTATGTACAGTACTGTACAGTAATATCTCGGATAACGTTTACCTCGGATAATGCTAAAATCGCATAACATTAAGTAATCTGGGGGGGGGGGGAGAATTGCATTGAATAACATTAAGGTCCTATGGGAGGCATCGGATAACAACCGCTAAAGCCTGTGCGGGTACAATGTATCTCTATGGAGCTTTAACTTTATCCGATCCATCCCATAGGATTTTAACATGCATCGGATAACACTAAAAATCGGATAACACTAAGACTTGTGGAACCAGGTTATGGCGTTATCCGAGGTTTTACTGTACTTGCAATTTCTTGCTTTCTAACTACTCGGTTGGCAGGAGGTGGGACAAAGATGGGAGCTCAATCCGTCCTGCAGTACTCAGGAATAAGTGTAATTATTCTTCTTCTTCAAGTGCCCTATCTGATTCCGAATATTGGCTATCCTCAAGGAGATCAGCCATGAAGACTGTCCTGGGAACAATATGATGCAGTGGCCTCCCATGTGCCTTCCACATTGCAGTGTGACACCCATAACATTGATTCAATTCCATGAGTCACTTTCTGGTCCTGAGCCCTTTTGGCACACAAAGCCCTCATTAGCCCTAGGCTAGTATTGATGAAGGTGCAGCTGCCCTCCATGAAGATGGATTCAAGCGGGATTTAATCCAATTGAGGACCATCACCTCTCCCTGTAGACTTTAGCACCCAAAGTCACTAGTCCTCAGGGTTGTCAGGTTAGTTAACCGCTGCCTGATGATCGGTGTTGAGTCGTTAGCAGTAGGGTCTAGTCTATTACCATAGCAGGGTAGCCTGGCCAGACCTCTATTCTGTTCTAGGTAATAATATTTTATCTAACATACACTGAAATAGTCTCTTCAAGATTGTGTTATTAGTAAGTAATTTCATGTCAGAAATTATTCTGGGTGGAATGGTATCCCTTGCTTGAAAGCAGGTCATATCCAATTCTTTGGTTCACAGCTCATCTCTGTTTCAAAGCCGAAGAGCTAGCACTGCCTGCTTCCACAGATGTTTCCGTGGTCATTTGGCAGCCATGACTAGACATCGGAGCACATGGAACGCTGTTTACCTTCCCACTGAAGTAGTCCCTGTTTATCTACTTGCAATTTTTTGCTTTTGAACTGCTAGGTTGGCAGGAGCTGGGACAAAGACAGGAGCTCTTTCCATCCTGCAGTACTCATGAATTGAACTGCTGACTTGCCGCCTACCATTCAGGGTCTTAGCTACTTGAGCCACTGTGACATAGTACTGGATTGATATAATCACTTATTATAGCACTAGGTGCTGTGGTGGCTCAGTGGTTAAGAAGCTTGCAGTGTTAGCTGGAAGGCTGGCAAACCAGCAGTTCGAGACCCAGGTACTGCATGACAGATTGATCACCCATCTTTGTCCCAGTTCTTGGGGACATGATAGGATCCTCATTTGGGTCTTTCCACCATCCCTGCCGGCTCTGGGGAGGTCGGGGGACCAGGTCCGCGCTGTTTCTGAAGTTCCCCCACCTCCCCAGCCGCTATGGTAAATCAAAACGTCGGGATTCAAATTGGGTCCCCCAACCTCCTCGGAGGTGACAGGGGCAGCAGGGAGCTCTAAATGGGTGGAAAAAATGGAAGGGTTTTTTTTCCCGCCCATTTCGGGCTCTCTGACCTACCTGGGCACTGGGATCACAGCATGCAATCAGTGCTTGGGTTGGGGGATTGAACGGGCGGTGCCTGGTTCAACCCTACAGCCCAAGCAGCTGATCCCACGCTGTGATCTGTCTGCCTCTTTGGAAAGGGCAGCGGGGATTCCACTCATGGAATCCCCACTGCCCTTTCCAAAGAGGCAGGCTGATCACACACACCCTCTTCCCCTTCCCTCTTCCAAAAGGGAACAAACATGGCTTTTTTTTAACGTTCTGCGATCAATACATCACACAATGTTAAAAACCGGATAACGATGAGACTTGTGGAACCAAGTCTCATCCTTTTCTGAGGTATTAATGTATCTTTGATCATTTTGCTGTTTAAGTCAGGTATCATTGTATCTTTAATCAGATACAGCTTTGTGTGAGTGCCATCAGTCCACTTGGATTTAATTCATGTGGGGACTTTGGCACCCAAGGCCATTAGTCCTCAGGGTTGTCAAGTTAGTTATCCATCACCTGAGGTATGGGGTCTGGGCCAGTTGGTCAGTCAGACCTGCTGGCTCATTTGACTCCATCGTCTCCCCACTCTGTGTTTTTAGCTGCATCTTTTAATCTTTGTCTCTTTTAATCTTTTATTTTTTAAATTTTAAATTTTTACTTCTTTTTGTGATGGGTGGGTATTTTACTTTGGGTCTGTACTATTGATTATGTTTTAATTTGTTGTCAGCCGCCCTAAGTCATTCATGAGGAGGGCGACATAGAAATATGATTAAATAAATAAATAAATAAAATAAAAATAAAATAAATAAATAAATAAATAAATAAATATGATCAGTGTTGAGTCGGTAGCAGGAAGGTCTATTCTGTTACCATAACAGGATAACCTGGCCATACTGTTGGTGATTTAGTCCTGATGGTCATGTATGATGCTGGGTCTGGGAATGGGGCTGCATACATATACACGTCCCAGCAACCCTCTTTCCTTTTGAGAAGGTATTGGAGGGTCTTCACTCCTTTTCCACCCCAGCATAAGGTACTGAGGATATCTGGGGAGATGAACAAAGCCTTCTCACCCTCCTCTTCCCTGAATACCTAACACAGAATCCTCTTGCTTTGTTGAAATTTGTATTGTTTTTTAAAAATATTTTATTTATAAATTTTCAAAATTACAGAAGAAAAACATAACAAAACATATAATCCAAAAATTCCACAAAAATACATATGATAAACAAAAAAGTACAACAAACATTATTGTAATATATATTTTGATAGGAAAAAACTCTTCAGCTATGCCGCTAACAAGACTATTATCTCTTTCAATTTCCTACTTTTCTACATATTTTTTTTCTCTTTACCTCACTCATTACAAAAAGAAATTTTAACCTTTTAATATCACCTCTGTGCTATGTACAATGTCTGGGAGGTTCAGCCAGATTATATTTTCCAAAAATTTATTTGTTCTGGTACAGGTTGTATGCCTTTCTTTTTAACAGTCACATATTCCACAAATTGTCTCCAGATTCTCGAGAATCCATAATTTGAACGATGCCTTTTTTAACATTTACTTCCCAAGTAAGCTTATCATTTAAAGCTAATTCCCACAATTCCTTATACCAATCGTGTATATTTAACAATGTATCATTCTTCCATTTTTTTGCCACACATTGTCTGGCCACTGACAACATCACAGCCATCAATTCTTTTTCATCATTATTCAAATTGAATTTATCCACATCTGTTAGCAAGACGGTATCTGGTCCCAATTCCAGCCGCATATCCAATATGTTTTTAATTTCCTTTTCTACTTTCCCCCAGAATTCTTTTAACACATTACAACTCCACCACATGTGTACATATGTCCCCGTTACTTGTTTACATCTCCAACATTTATCGCTTATTTGATCATTCATCTGATGCAGCCTGACTGGGGTCAGATACCATCTCCAAAGCATCTTATAATTATGAATAAAGAGAATAAAGAGCAAGAAAAGTTAAGAAATCAGAAAGACTTAATAAGAGAAAGAGAGAAAGAAGAAAAAAAAATAATTAAGCAGAAGGGGACTAAGACCCCAAAAATGTAAAAAGAAGAATTAAAAAAAAAACTCCCACTTATCTCCCTCTCTCCCCCTCAAAGAAAAAAGAGGGGGGGGGCGCGAGAGGAGCGTGAGAAGAAGAAGAAGAAAAAAGAAAGGAAAAAAATAATTATGTAGCTTAGTTCAACTTAGTCCAGCAGTTTTAATCTTAAAAAGGAGTTTTTCTCTTTCCCTTCCTTTAAAATAAGAAAAGGAGGAAATATACTATATCTTCTAAAACAGTGATTTCTTCACAGCCAAGAATCAGCTCTCTTCCTCTTGCATGCAGTTTCGATTCTCCTTAAGTTTCGTTTCTCCTTTACAGTATCACCGCCATTAATCCCAGTCCGTTATTGCTGCTTATTTACTCCCAACAACAAAAAAACAGAAGAAAACCCGAAAAAGTAAAAAGAAAAATAATGCCCCTATTCTCTTCTCCAAAACTCCAATCTCGAAATGTCCACTTTTTTCTTTTTTTTTCCTTCCCCAAAAATTCCACTCTGTCTCTTTTATTTCAGCTCACTTTTCCTCCCCAGTAACTTATTTTCCGGCAGTTGCTGATCTCACCGCTCACCGCTTGCAATTCTCCTTTTCACCGCTCACTCATTCATAAACTCGAACATCCACGTTTTCTCCGCACCTTTCCAGCTCTGTCTTTTACTCGGTACTGCGGGAGTTCCTTCGTCGATCTCTGGCTCCTGGACCGGCTCAACGGGACGGGTCCACAAAACCGGAGCCTCTTTCTGAGACCTCAATCTGTTTCCCGTCCGGAGCCCGGTTCCCTCGGGGCCCGATCTTCTGCGGTGAGCGAGAGTGGCTTAATCGGCTCCCCCCCCTGGCAAGCTTGCTTCATTCGCTGTTTAAATCTCTTTTATTTTCGCTTTATTTCATTTAATCACATTATAAATCTCATTATTTTGGCGGAGCTAGGCACAATGGCGACTGCTCTCTATGCCATCCTTAGCCACGCCCCTCCAATTTGTATTGTAAGGTTGTTGTTAGTGGGAGTTTCGGGTCCCAGTTCAATATTTACTCAGTGGCGTAGCGGGCGGGGTGGGGGGGCGAATGCCCCGGGCAGCGGCTTTCAGGGGGCGGCAAAATGTCCCCACTACTTTGGCCTCCCTCTGCCTGGGCTTAGGAAGCAGGACTTCAAAGGCGGAGGGCGGCCCTTTTGCTGGCGAGCGCTGCTCGCCTCCGTCCGCCTGGCTGGCCGTTGGGGGCTCTCCGCCGCCTGCCCCTGGCGGGCACCCCATGTGCGCATACGCACACACACTGCTCGCCTCCGCCCGCCCACCCAGCTTGTCATCAGACGGGGCGCTCGTCGGGGGTGGGTGGCACCGTGGCAGGGAGCCCCTGGCGGCTGGCTGGGTGGGCTGGCGGGCGGAGGTGTGCGGCAGCGGCGGCGGCAGCGAGCTGGGGGGAACGAGTTTGTTCTTCGCCCCTGGCGGCTGAACTCTGTGCGACACCACTGTATTTACCCCCAGCTAGTGAGTAGGAAAAGGAGTAAGACAAGGCTGCATTTTGTCACCCTGCTTATTCAACTTATACACAGAACACATAATGCGCAATGCAGGAACGGAGGAATCACAATTTGGGATCAAAATTGCTGGGAGAAACATCAACAACTTGAGATATGCAGATGATTCCACCCTAATGGCAGAAAGTGAGGAGGACCTAAAGAAGCTCCTGATTAGGTTAAAAGAAGAGAGTGAAAAAGCTGGCTTGAGACTCAATATCAAGAAAACCAAGATAATGGAAAATGAGCCCCTCAGGTTAGATGGTGTACAGTATACTACTGGGGAAGAGTGGAGGACAAGTACACGTAGCCCCAGAAAAAGAGAAGTGGCTGGCCCAAAGCCGAAGGGGTGCTCAGCTGTGGATGGATCTGTGAAAGGAAAGTCCAATGCTGAATTGCATAGGAACCTGAAACATAAGATCTAAGCATCAAGGCAAGCTGGACATGGTCAAAAATGAGATGGAAAGCCTGAAGGTTCTATGAAAACCTACACCACTTTCTAGAACTGACACCAAAAAAGATGTCCTTATCACCACAGGAAATTGGGATGCCAAAGTAGGAAATCAAAATACAAGTGATCACTCAAACAAACAACTACAGCAGGGGTTTTCAACCTTTTCAAGCTGCGGGCCAGGTCCAATGGTGGGTTGTTGCCGGTTTACACTGGTTCGCCAAAACAGGTAGTAACAATCTCAGGTGGTTCTCCGGGGGAGTAGAACCCACCCGGGATTGGAGGTTTGAGACATGTGCAGTTCCCAGCAGGCATTTTGGCTACCTGGATAGGGCACAGGCAGCGCTTGGAGAAGCAGCAGTGGTGGCAGCAGCCTTTCCTCGCCGGGCTGCGCAGCACCGCTAGGCTGATGTGGTGGTTTGCTGCTGCGGTGGTTTGCCGCCATGGCGCCACTGTTGCTTGCTGTCATTGCTTGCTGCTGTTGCTTCCTGCTCCCTGATGACGCAGGGTAAGTGACAGGTTTGTGTTGTGGGTGTTTATTTTCTTTTTTTCTTTTTTTCTTTTTTTTACATTGGCTCCACCCACAACATCATGACATCATGACGTTGGCTCTGCCCACAACATCATGACATCATGATGTTGGCTCCACCCATGACATCATGATGTCATGACGTTGGCTCCACCCATGACTAATGCTCTGCCAAAAGTGGGGTAATAAAAAAATTGATAACCCACCACTGGCCGGGTCACACTCCTTCAGACAGCTTCGGGGGCCAGATGGCCATTTTTCCCTGCCTCCCACACATGGCACTTGCAGGTGCGGTGGAGGCAGTGGGGAACCACATTAAATGGTGTCTCTGAGAACCCCTGAACTACAGAAAGCGAAACACATACACAATGAATTGCTAGGAGTAAAGTTTCTTGCTGTTTCTCGAAACTGTCCTTATGAGAAAAACTGTGAAGGATGATTATATCTTGTTTTTCCAAGATGCTTTAATAATACTGATAATGAATCCAAATATTGTATTTCTCTTGATTTATGGTGCAATCAAATGGTGATAAACCATTAACTATGAGCTTGACTGTTACAGTCTGGTATTAAATCAGCTGAGCATCAGGATCACAGTATCAGAGTCCCACGTATGGGCATCAGACAGATGAAACTAATACCAGGAAAACCTGGTAACAAACCAAACATTAATGTATCACAGTCCAGAGCACAAGGCCAAAATCAAACCTAAATAGAGATACAGGATTAGTCCAGAGGACAAAAATGTAATCCCAGCAAGCCAGAAGTCAAATGACTAAAATAGATATTGACTACGAAACCCTCTGTGGCGCAGGCAATAATACATGCTCTTCCCTGTGGTTGGGGATCCTCCCACAGAGAATCCAAAGGGTAATTACCCATGTTTTATTTTGTACTCGGATTGTTCACAATGAATATTCAGCAAGAATTAATTATTTCATATAAAGAATAGAGTTCAATATTGCCTAATAACACCTGCGAATTAGGATATGGGGCAGGTAAGTCCCTTCGGGGAAGCCATGAATATTGCTTTGAAAATGAAAAGAAAGTTTTATTCATTGCTCAATCATCAGTCATCCAATTCACATTAACTCAGTTAATCTGCCACAATTCATGATTTTCTTTAAGTGCACACCTAAGTAAGGGGGGGGGGGTTGGTCTACACCCCCAGCAGATGAAACCCACGCTACAACACTGATAAAGATTTTTGAATTGAAATTGAAGTGACCAAGACAGCAAACAAGGCAGAGCATCTTCAAGGGGTTGAACCAGACAAGGACAGGGTTCAAGGAGTCAAGCAAAGCATAATAGACAAAGAACAGAACTGAGGAAAGGCAAGAGGATTTCTAAAACAGGAACAACAAAAAAGCAGAAAGAACAACACATTTACTCATCAACCTACATTTACTCAATAACTACTGCTCAAAGAGCAGGTGGCAGTTGTGGCCAGGAGGGCCTTTGCACAACTTCGTTGGATTCGCCAGTTACGGCCGTTCCTACACCGGGACTCCTTGCTCATGGTCACACATGCCTTGGTCACCTCCAGACTTGATTATTGTAATGCGCTCTACATGGGACTCCCCTTGGTGACCATTCGGAGGCTTCAGCTGGTCCAGAATGCAGCTGCACGAGTAGTGTTGGGATGCGGGCGTTATGCCCGTGCCTCACCACTGCTGAGGGAGCTGCACTGGCTCCCAGTTTGCCTCCGGGTGCAATTCAAGGTGCTGGTTATTACCTTTAAAGCCCTTTATGATAGTGGTCCAGGTTACTTGAGAGACCGCATTGTCCCAAGGACATCTACCCAGCCCACCAGAGCGGACCGGAGAGGATCTCTGGTTGTGCCATCAGCCAGAGAGGTGCATCTCTCTGGCACTAGAAGGAGGGCCTTCTCGGTGTCCGCTCCAGCCCTGTGGAACCTCCTCCCAATAGAGCTACTCCTGCAGATAGAGTTGCTGTCCTTTAGAAAAGGAGTGAAAACCTGGCTGGCAGGTCTGGTCTGGGGAGTGGATGGTTCAATTTCCCCAGCCAGTTGGATGGTTTGACCCCCAGTACGTCCAAGTTATAATACCTAGCTTTTAATTAAGTTTTTAAGCTTTTTAAAGTTTTTAATTTTTAAGTGTTTTTAAAATTGTTGGAAATCGCCCTGGGTCACTTCAGGGAGGAGGGCGATAAACAAATATAAATAAATACACCTTATTGGGGCAGTTTCTGGGAGAAGAGCTGATTCTTATATAGCCCAGCCTCCCAGAGTCTCCAATGGAGTCCATCAGCTACAGGAAGGTGAGGGTCCAATTCTGCAAGCACTGGACCAATTGCTTCCAGGTGGGGGACCCAATCCTACAAGAACTAGAACAACTGTTGCAGATCTTGACACACAGCAAACAGCAAATCTATATTCTATCATAGTCATATATTCCAAAGAAACAACTTGATTATAGAAATATTCTATATCCCTTACCCTAACATTCACTCAAACCCTGGAAGAAATATTTCCTTTTCTCGGGGTGCAGTTACATTGGAATGCCAAATTAGGATGATTTGACTTTGGTCTGATTTGATTTGCAACCCAGGTGGCAGAGGCGGTGGCTGCAAAAGCAGCAAAAAACAAAAGTGCCCATACAGCACGGTTTAGTTGCCCGACCTCAGCAAATACACAGTGGAAAATTCCAAAACCTGAGCTAAAATGCTCCGGAAACCCTCCCTCCGCCATAGAAAGCTGTGGAGGCTGCTAAAGCAGCCAAAAAAAGAGTGTGATTGCACACACCACCACTGTTGTGGGAACCAGGGGCACAGTAAGTGATGGGAGGAACCTCTCCTCCAGCCCCCCTGACTGTGTGCGGGGGTGTCACTGGCCCCCAGAACACAAACATTGCAAACCCCTGCCTTACACACAGACACTACATTCTCCAAACTCTTTTGTTCCCCCTTATCTCGTGTGTTCTCTATTTTTTCATGGCATGCATTTCTCCTTCCATTCTTTTCCCCTGCCTTCTTCTCTACAGATATGCTTCCCTCAATACTCACCAGGTACAAAGCCCTTGTGTATCTTTCCAGAAGGAAAATAATAGAAGTCTCAAAGTAGGGGAGAACAAAGCCAATCTGCAAGTGCTGGATGGATTTGATTCATCCTTGCATCATGCGGACAGCAAAACATAGTTTGAATTCACTGTTTTATAAGTGGAGCAAATACTGAGGTATTTGACAATGGAGTAAGGTGCTCAGTCTTTTGAACCACATACAGTAAAACCCCAGGTTATGATGGGGGTCTGTTCCAGCAGCCTCTGTTCTAACCCGAAAAAATTGTAACCTGAAACATCCATAGGATTGCATTGGAAAATTTAAAAAATGGTACCAAATTGATTGTTGTAAACTGAAACAAATACATTAACAATTTGTAAACTGAGATGGCATTTCCATAGGATTTGACATTGTAAACTAGAGCAAACTTAAACCGAGGCGGTTGCAACCCTGGGTTTAACTGTCCTTCTCATCTCCAACCACAGTATAGGTATTGCTAAAGTGCTCAGGTTTGTTTTGAAGGTCCTCTGGGGCTGTCACCTGCTAAAGATGGGAGAGAGGCAATGTGCTAGAGATCAGGTGTGGTTACTGCTACATGCTTTCTGTGTTCTATTATGTCGTTTATTGTGTCGATACTGGCTCAAGTGGCTAAGACACTGACTGGAAGGGAACAGGTCAGCAGTTCGATATTGCCAACCTAGCTGTTTGAAAGCAAGAAATTGCAAGTAGATAAATGGGGACCACTTTGATGGGAAGGTAAATAACATTCCTTGTGCTCTGGTGTCTAGTCATGTCTGCCACATGACCGCAGAAATATCTGCAAAAGCAGACAGCACTGGCTCTTTGGCTTTGAAACAGAGATGAGCACTGAACCTTAGAGTCGGATACAACTGGCTTTCGAGCAAGGGTGACCTTTACCTTACCTTACTGATTTTATAGCCTTCCAAACCTTAAAGTTCTCTGAACTATCATACCCCTTGACTTGGTTGAGCTAACATATGCTGAGGCAATAACCAGTCATATTTTGGAGAGGCAGTTTTATTTTATATTTGTAACCCTAATTTTGAAATTAACGTGTTTAGTATTATATATACTTTTATTTTCAATAAAATATTCTTCTCTCATTTTAATTTGCCATCCACTTCAAATTTATTCTTACATGTTCACAAGCACCACACTGTGCAATGATTACTTGGAGGAAAAATAACTGCAAGAGTTGATTTTTAATAATTTTATAAAGATCTCAAACTGCTGTTATACCTAGGAATGTACTTTAAACTTTTCAATTCAAACCAGAATCTCCTCATTTCCTCTTCACACCATAGAATTGTCCTGGGAGTGTTTACTAGAGTGACCACAATGATAATGGGAGAAAATTATTTCCTGAAGTTTGTCAACGAGAACTGCACAAAATGATCAGTCTTTGCAGATTTTATGATAGCCAAAGTTTGAGCACGATTGGAGCATGTTAACCTGTGCCTCTGGGTGCTCCAAGTTTCAAAAAACTCAAAAAAAATTGGCTGGCTAATGACGTCTTTGTTCCGTATCTCTTAAACTTCTCATTATTTTCTCATGATTTATGTCTCAAATCATAGGCAATATTGTAAGAAATTTCTATTCTATACATATTTGTTGCTACTTTTAGTCAAACCGAGCTAAAACAGCCTTTGTCATCAAAAACATGACTAGGAACCTCTATTAACGAACTTATGATATGAGAATTATTTTATATTTTTCAAAGTATTAAATTAATTATGATGGAATAAAATGACAGAATGTTTTGCTTTTTACATATTTCAATGTATTTAAATAAGAAAAGAGAGTGACATTACATTGTTTACCATCTTTAAGAAGGATACAATAATGAATAATCTATTCTAAAGGTTTGCTCAAAGTGCATTTTGAAACATCAGGATACAGCTTTCGGCATTTGTGTACTACTTATAAAACATATTGTTTCTGCTCCTCATCTTTGGGAGAAGGTTATTAAAGTCTGTAATTAATTTCACTCCTTGTTCTACCACATCATTAATGACCTTTAGTGACTTCACAATCCCCAATCCTTCCTTAAAATGTATGTTTTCAGGCCAGCTACTGGGGGGTTCTCTGAGAAAATCTGCGTTAATCTGGAAACGCTCAAAGAAATTCATGGTACCCTTGGTAATTAAACCAGATAACCCTGCATTAACCAGTTCTTCCAACTGGTGTCTTCGAAATTTGGGGTTTACAATTCTTGAATTTTCTGTCTCGGTCTCGGTCTGAGTTAGGAGGACTTTGTTCGCCATTTCCGATTTTTCTTCATCTGAAATTGAAGGATCAAAGAACACGAGGGCTACCAATTCTGCATTGAAATACCACAAATGGTTTGAGAATTTCACCAGAGCTCTCTCAGAGATATCCTTGTCAATCTCCTGATAGTCCAACAAACATCGCCAGAGATCAAAGTCTTGCTTGGGAGCCGAGTGTGCTTTGTGGGCATTGAACCAAGCTTTGCCATACACTCTAATGAGAAAAATACAGACAGCTTCTAAGGCACTGTGTTCTTCATCACTCAGTTTGAATTGTCCGCAGAATAGGAATATCTTCAGACAATAGATGGCCTTGGCCATCCACCTGGCATGACTGATGGTACCTGGAGATTTAAATCCCACTTCCGTTCCATTCAGTGCTCCTACAAACACCAATACCAATTGTAGGAGCTCCCTGTAATCGTCTCTGGGTTGTGATTCCGTGAGTTTAGTGTTGAAATCCACAGTGAAGTTGGCAATTGCTTCAGAAGGTAGATGCTTTTTCACAATTTTGTTGCTGATACCCATGTCATATTATTTCTTGTTGAGCTTCACCCATGCATTTTGGAATCTCTTGAATATATCAGATTGAGGTCCAGTTGTTGATCCAAACTTACATTCGAAAACACCTCTCAACATGACTTCAAGGATATGGTGGCGGCAAGCTAGGTAAAGCAGCTCTCTACCCAACATGTGTTCCAAAATTGTACAGGCCCCTTTGAACCTTCCTGTGTTTGATGCAGTGGTGTCAAAACACATTGCCTTGATAGTATGGGAGACACCCCATTCCTCGAGACACTCATAAACAGCCAGGGCTTGTTCTTCACCAGTGCTGCTGTCTGCTACAGGAACTCCTAGCAGTTGTTCATTTTCACCATAAGAAATTAAAACAGCGATTCGTCCTTTCTGCTCTGTCTTTAGAACGTCTGGTAACATTTTTCTGTCCCAATGAACTACAACAGCTTCCTTCTCTAGGATATCAATTCGTTCCAAGATCTTCTCAGTGTATTTTTCTCTGAATACTTTTTGCTGTTCATGGATGGAGGTTTTTTGACACTTTGAACTCATTAGGATTCTCCCCAAGTGCTTCTATGGTAGCTATGAGTATTCGTGTGGCATTTCTGTCAGATACCTTACACTGATCCAACAACAGAGATAGTGTCATGGTTAAAATTTCCCTAACCCCACGTTTCATCCTTTTGCTATGAGATGGTCCAGGAAGTTTCTTGGTTTCTTAAGAAGTACAAACATCCATTCGCAGCACATCCTCGATATATTCATCGCATGTGTTTTCCTCTTCATCCCTGTCCTCATCTTCTTCATCATCAGTTTCTATGAACAAAAGAAGAGAAAGAAAAGGACCAAATTAATTATGAAAATATTTAGGTTGGTTATCTTGTTTTGTTGGTGATTGGGTAAAAACTAAACAATAAAAACCAGGGGACGTAAACATACCTTGCAAAAGATCAATATTCAAGCATAAATAAAAGAATCTTACCTGTGTCGAATAAACATTCCACTTGAATTTGCTCATTCATTTTCGCACGTTCCTTTTGTAGTTTTCTTTCTTCAGCTCAAGCTAACTTCAGATCAACTCCAAGCATAGAGCCTGGCTGACCTTTATCCCTTTGTTTCAAAAGAAACTCCTTGTCTTCTTCTGATTTCATCATGGCCACGGCATCTTGATGGGTGATATCAAAGATATCATCTACCTTTGAGGCGAACTCTTTGATTTTGTTCTTTGCAGCTTCCAATTTTTTATTCAGGTCCTTTTGTACATTTCTCCACTCTGTGTGAAGTTTCTCTAATTTACTAATAGCATCTTTCACATGTTTTGTAGGAATCTGAGCTTCCCCCCAAAACAAACAAACAAATAAACAAACAAACAAACAAACCAAACACCAAGTACTTCTTGTATGGTAATTCTTGTTGAATCTCTTAGATTCAATTTCACAGTACGCAAATTGTAGAACAAAGTGGTCAAAACTTGACGATTAGAGGGCAATTTACAACTGGTTATCTGGTGAGCCTGATAGCCTACAATGAAAATTTTATCTTTGGTTCTGCTTCTTATGGTGGAGGAGGAAGCCATTGTTTTACTCTTTTATTTTAATCTGAAAAAAATTAATAATATACATTACAACAAATATTGGTTTCGGAAATTAGATGTAAAAATAACAAACGAACAAAAAAGAAATAAACAAAATGTCTCCTTAAATCTAAATTTACATGAAAATCATGATATAATGAAGATGAAGCTGTTATAGCTCGGTTTGACTAGAAGTAGCAATAAATATATATAGAATATAAATTAGTTACAATAATATTGCCTTTAATTTGAGACATAAATCATGAGAAAATAATGAGGAGTTCCAGAGATACGGCCCCAAAACGTCACTAGTCAGCCTCAAAAATGCTCTCTCTCTCTCTTTTGTAACTTTAAGCGCCCAGCAGCACGGGTTAACATGCTCCAATTGTGTTCAAACTTTAACTACCTTAAAATTTGGAAAAGCTGATCACTTTGTGGGGTTCCCGTTGAAAAAATTCCGACATCGATTTTTTATGGTCACCCTAGTGTTTACCTTGAAGGAAAGGTGTTATGTTATGTTATGTATTTTCAAAGTAGGACAATACTCAAAGGTATTTCCTTTCAAAATGATCCTTGGACACACCCAAGGACACTGCACCCTCTCAACCCAGAAACCAATTAACATAATCCTTTGCATACCCTACTTACTCATCACATATTTTCTCCCTGGAATCTCTATTTACCATATGTAAACTGTGATGCCTGCCAGACAACAAACAAACAGACAGACAATGGTCACACCTGGAAGAAACCAACTGTAGCCTTGATCATTTTCCGGACTTTGAAAATATTTCCTAGATCATTATTTGTATAAAAAAACTTCTCATTGTACCCTGAATCTGAGGTGCTAACAAACCATTGTTTGAATTATTTACTTATGAAAACCCCCACTGCTGGCTTTTGTTCTATATTGTATAACTTCAATGTAGCAATAAGTAATTGGATTAGTAAAATATAACTGCTCCTTCATTTGGAGGGGAAACCAGCTATCCCATCAAATTTCTCAGGGAAGCTCAGCACATAGATTTTTCTAGCAGACAGAAATGGGTTAGATATGGGTGTTTATCCAGCAGTGGGAGCCCCTCTGTTGCTTAGATGTTATTTTTGTCAATAAACTGGTCTTGTTTTTGTCTGAAATTAAAATCTCTGTGGTTCTTGGGGAGCTCCGCCAGCAGATGAACTTTTTAATTTTAAAACACATCTCCACATTAAAAGGGATAGTGATTTTTAGGTAGCATATTCACCCAGAGAAGGTTAAATGTGTAGTGGTTTTGTCTCTTTCAAAGCGGAATTCTCCAGAGTTTCAGCATCTAATGACAATACCAAGTTCTTTTGCCAAGATAACTTTTTACTAATCTATACTTTTTACTGATCCTGATCTATACTATTTTATTAAGTTCCCTCTTCGCCCTTGTTATTATTGGTTTGGCTATAATTTAAGTCTTAGTAAATTAAAACTCCAGCAGAGAGCATATTATATCCTTGTAACGAGGCTATCCCTTTTCTTTCCTTGTAAATATTAGTATTTTATCTTCACAACATTAGGTTTTAGTATTTATTGAGGGATTTTAGTAATATTGATTTTTAGATAGGTGGCCTGCTGTTGTATGTCAATTCCCAGTAGGTTTTTAGTAGTATCGTTTCCTTTTATTACCTCTGTCCAGTCTAGTTTAGGATGTGGTGTTTATGCTTTTGTGTTCTTGTTATGCTGGTCATGGACTGTAAATAAAATTGAATTTTACCAAGAACTTGATCTTTCCTAGAATGGATGTCACTTCTTTTCAGTTGAAAAACATTTCAGATCCTTTTTTAGTCTTTCCTTAGGCTAATGAAGGCTGAGATTGGCCACACAACCTAATAATCTCTTCAAACTCCTTTCACTTGAGCAGCAGTCCTGAGCTAAAGATGAAAGTAGAGAAGAGGAAACTTCTCCACAGTGGAAGAAGCCCTTAGGACTGGTAGGTGAACATAGGCAAAGCTCCCAGTCCATTTGTTGAAGAGTGAGGGGCAGTTCCTGGGAAAGTCATTCATTTCAGAAGCTAGGAGTCCTTGGCGGCAATGGGCAACAGTCACCCACACCCTGCCTCAGGGCAGGAAGAAAAAGAAGTGACATCAGTAAAGACGAAGTCAGCAAGGCCACTAAGATGGCAGTCTACAAATCAACCTTTGTTCCCATGCTCATATATAGCAGTGAGTCATGGGCGCTCACCTTCAGGCATTACAGCCAATGGCAAGCAATGAAAATGAGATATCTGAGGAAGGTTGAGAAGAAAAGCAAGCTTGACTGAGTGCGAAATGTGATCATCAGACAGAACCTGAACAATCAACCATTGAGAAGTACAATTGAGAAGGGTCAGCTACGCTGGTTTGGCCAGGTCAACCGTATGGCTGAAACCAGGATCCCACAGAAGGCGTGGAGGGCCAGAGTGCAGGGTACAATACCCCGAGGCAGGCCCTGCATCATGTTCGTGGTAGTGACCTGAGGCGAGCCACGGAGCTGTCCAAGGAGAGATCCCAATGGAGAGCCTTTGTGGAATCTTCTACACTGCATGGTAGAAGAGGAGGCAATTAAGTAAGTAAGTACAATAAAACCTCTACTTCCAAAAAAAGTCTGTTCCATAGGCTTTTGCTTAAATGGGTTTTTTATGTAACTCGAAGCAAACCCATAGGGCAAATTATTTTTTACATAACTCGAAACAAACCCATAGGGAAAAAGAATCTTTATGTAACTCGAAGCAAACCCATAGGAAATCGGGTAAATTGGGACATGGTTTTAGCACAAAATCATAATGTAAGTTGAATTTTATGTAACTCGAGGCATTTGTAATTCGAGGTTTTACTGTAATCAGAAAAGAGCCTGTGGGTGGATAGAATCCTGTGAGCCTCTTAGGCACTGTATGGAGGTTTCATGGGTTGAAGGGAACCATCACCAGTCAAGAGAAGTTTACCTGGGATTTTTACTTCTCCTGACTTTGTATATATGGACCAATGCTAATAATTCCTGTATTTAATCAGTAGATGTGATTCTTCCTCATAAACATGGTCAGTGCAGGAGGTGGTTGTCTTAGCAAGCTAGGGATGAAGTCAACATTTTGTATGAGAAAAAGAGGCAGCCAGGGGTCTGAGCAGGAGGGATGATTCACTCCCAACGTTTTTGGAAGAAGGAATCCATCTCTTTGGACCGCAGGCCACATCAGATGAGAGAGCGGCTTTTGCAGTCCCAAAATGCTAATAATGGATAGCATGGAAAAAAGGTACACTGTTGGTTCCACAAGTCTTAACATTATCCAGTTTTTAACGTTGTGCAATGCATTGATTTGTTGTTGTTCAGTCGCACAGTCGATTCCGACCCTCTGCGACCCCATGGACCATTGCCCGCCAGGCACTCCTGTTCTCCACCATCCCCCTCAACTCGCTGAGCTCTATGCCCATTGTCTCCACAATACCATCTAACCATCTCATTTTTGGCCGCCCCCTTTTTCTTTTGCCCTCCACCTTCCCCAGCATCAAGGCCTTCTCAAGCGAATCCTCTCTTCTCATTTGATGTCCAAAGTACCTTAGCTTCATCTTTACAATTTGACTTTCTAAGGAGCATTCTGGGTTGATTTCTTCTAAGATTGACCTATTTGTTCTCCTTGCTGTCCAGGGGACTCTCAAAACTCTCCTCCAACACCACATCTCAAAGGCATCTATTCTTCTGCGCTCAGCTTTCCTAATGGTCCAGCTCTCACAACCATACATTGCCACAGGGAATACCATTGCTTTGACAATACGAATTTTTGTTTTCAATATGATGTCTCTATTGCACAACATTAAAAAAAACCTGTTCCCTTTCTGGGTAGGCAAGACGAATCCTTCAGTGTTAGCCTTTCAGTGTGGGATTCATCTAACAGTGAGGGATCTTTCACTGTTAGGTTTGCAAGCATTTCAGTGTGGGATTCATCTAACAGTGAGGGATTCATCTTTCCCACCCTGTTGTTTCAGCAGGGGAGGCAGGGAGAATCTGTCTGCCTTTGCCTTTGTGGGGGGGAGTACGGGCTCCGGTTCAGCCCCGAACCCAAAGGCAAAAGGCAATGGGAGAGAGATTTTCCCTGCCTCCCATGCTGAAACAACAGGGTGGGCAAGACAAATCCTTCACTGTTAGCCTTTCAGTGTGGATTCGTCTAACAGTGAGAGATTCGTCTTCCCCACTCTGTTTTTCAGCAGGAGAGGCAGGGAGAATCTCTCTGCCTTTGCCTTTGGGTTGGGGGTTAAACCGGAGCCTGTACTGCCCCCCAAAACCAAAGGCAAAGGCAGACAGATTCTCACTGTCTCCCCTGCTGAAGCAACAGGGTGGGCATGATAAATCCCTCACTGTTAGATGAATCACACACTGAAAGGCTTGCAAACCTAACAGTGAGCTATTGTAGTAGACAAATCCACACCGAAAAGCTAACAGTGAGGGATTCATCTTGCCGACCCTGTTGTTTCAGCAGGAGAAGCACGGAGAATCTCTCTTGCCTTTGGAGAGATCTCTGCTTCAAAGACAGCAGGGTCCAGCCCTGAAGGCTTTGGGGCAGAGATCAACTTTGGGGAATTTGAGGCAAACATTTGCATCACACAATGTTATCTTAACGTTGTGCAATGCAAATATTTGCCTCAAATTCCCCAACATTATCTGATTTTAGCCTTATCCGATGCAAACATTATCCGAGGTACCACTGTATCATTTATCCCCTCAAACCATAAGTAGCCCTACAAGAAGGGATGAGCAAAATTTTAAGCACTGTAAGAAGAGGGTTGTGAAATTAATCTGATGGGGAATTGAAGGATGAGGAATTGAAGGAAGTAGAAGTCAGTGCATTTACAGCTGTTGTAAATGCACCCACTTCCAAATCTATGACAGCCTCAGGCACATTTACACATGCGTGAGCATGTTGTGTGGCTGATATAAACACATCTGCTTCCACTTCTGGGTGTGGCGGACATGGCAGTGGGCCACATGAAATGTTGCCATGGGCCGTAGATTGTGAACCCCTGTTTCATAGGACACTGCAATGGTTTCCTTTATTATTTATTTGCAGTTTTTTTAAAAGCTACTACAAGCTCAGCAATCAACTACAGTATTTGCAAATATCTCCAAAAGCCTTTAGAAACAACATTAAGGACTTCATTAGATGTGCTAATTCCATATACATATGTAGTGCACTCTTTCAGAAGAAAAAAAATTCTTTGTAGCATGAGATTACAGTACCTCAATCTGCATTTGGCAAATTAATTGTGATTTGGTCAGCTTTAACTAATTAATTCAGGGGTTCCGAATATTTTCCCACCATGGGCCAATTCCCACCACCATGCTCTGCTGTGGGGTGAGAGGCATGGACATGACCACAACTTACATTTTGGTCATCATCTTTGTCATCAGTGGTGGCAGGAATTACGTCATTTCCCCGGTTTTTGCACAGCCTCCGCCACTTCCCCGGGTGGTGGGAGGCTTTTCGGAACATGTTCACTCCGGTTTGGGAATTTTCCAACTCTTCTCTGCTGTACTTCAGCAGCTAGAATGCAGCGGTGGGTGACTTCCTGGTTCCACGCTGGGATCCCAGGCGGTGACATAAGCTCCATCCGGCACCAGAAGTTGCTCACCACCATGCTCTAGCTGCCAAAGTGCAGCGGAGAAGAGTCGGAAAATTCCCAAACCAGAGCAAACATGCTCTGAAAAGCCTCCCACCACCCTGGGAAGCATCGGAATCTGTGCAAGAACTGGGGAATACCACGTGATTCTTGCTGTCACCACCGCGGTAAGTGATGCATCACAATAGAGGGGTTCAGACATATCAGAAAACAAAAACAAAACAACAACAACACTGAAGCACTTTAAAAACTAACTGCTATATTTTTACTGTGAGCTTTCATGGATCGAGTCCATGCCTTCATGCATAAGAGAGAAATTTCCAGGAATGGTCTATATACACCAGTTGATCAGTTCTATGAAAACCTAGAACACCTCATAGAACAGATACCAAGAAATGATGTCCACATTATCATAGGAGATTGGAATACCAAAGTAGGAAATCAAAAAGTAAATGGAATAACAGGCAAGTTTGGTCTTGGAACACAGAATGAAGCAGGGCAAAGATTGATAGAGTTCTGCCAAGAGAACTCACTGGTCATAGCAAACACCCTCTTCCAGCAACACAAGAAGAGAGTTTACACATGGACATCACCAGATGGCCAACATTGAAACCAGATTGATTACATACTCTGCAGCAAAAGTTTGTGAACCTCCATACAATCAGCAAAAACGAGACCTGGAGCAGACTGTGGCTCAGATCATAATCTACTGATTGCAAAATTCAGGTTTCAACTAAAGAAAATAGGGAAAACAATTAGGCCAGACAAGTATGACCTAGAGAACATCCCTAAAGAACATACAGTGGACATGTGGAACAGATTTAATGGCTTAGACTTGATAGACAGAGTGCCAGAAGAATTATGGACAGAGGCCTGAGACATCATAGAGGAGGCAGCAAGGAAAACCATACCAAAAGAAAAGAAGCGTAAGAAAGCAAAGTGGTTGTTTGATGAGGCTCTTAAAATAGCAGAGGAAAGAAGCAAAAGAGAAAGGGGGAAATGCAATCAATTGAATACAAAATTTCAAAGAAAAGCAAGGGGAGATAAGGAAACCTACCTAAATGAACAATGCAAAGAAATAGTGGAAAACAACTTAAGGGGTAGGACTAGAGATCTTCAAAAAAATTGGGGAAATCAAGGAAATGTTTAAAGCAAAAATGACCATGATAAGGGACAAAAACGGAAAGGATTTAGCTGATGCAGAAGAGATTAAGAAAAGATGGCAAGAGTACACAAAGGAACTTTACAAAAAGGATCTCAACACTCCTGATAATCACAATGGTGAGCCAGACATCCTAGAGAGTGAAGTCAGAAAGGCCCTAAAAAGCACTGCAAACAACAAAGTCAGTGGAAATGATGGTATCCCAGCTAATTTTTTCAAAGCCTTAAAAGATGATGGAATCAAATTATTGCATTCTATATGCCAGCAGATTTGGAAAACACAACAATGGCCACAGGATTGGAAAAGATCAGTATATGTTCCAATCCCAAAAAAAGGCAATGCCAAAGAATGTTCAAATTATCGAACAATTGCACATCCCAGTGATGGGATGTTACTGGTTCGGACCAGTTCACCCGAACCGGTAGCGCCCCACCAGGAGGAATCACCAGGGGGGGACGGACCCCTGGGCGAACTGGTTCAGTCGCCTCTCCGGTGCCCTCCAAAACTTTTTTCAGGTAGCCAAAATGGCTGCCCAGAACTACACATGCGTCAAACTTCCGTTTGACGCATGTGCAGTTCTTTTTTTAGTCGCATGCGTCAAGTAGCAATTTGATGCATGCACAGTAAAAAAAAGAACTGTGCATGTGTCAAATGGAGGTTTGACACATGCACAGTCATTTTTTCAAATTTCTTTACAAAATGTTTTTGCTGCGTCGACGATGTCATGACATCATGATGTCAGCTACGCCCATAACGTCGATGACATCACAGTGGGGTACCATGAAATTTGACATCCCATCACTGACTCATCCCATACGCTAGCAAGGTTATGCTCAAGATAATACAGGATAGACTTCAGCAGCTCATGGAGAGAGAATTACCAGAAGTGCAGGCTGGGTTCCGAAGAGGCAGGGGGACTAGAGACCACATTGCAAACATATGTTAGATCATGGAGAAAACAAAGGAGTATCAGAAAAAAGTCTACTTCTGTTTCATTGATTACACTAAGGCCTTTGACTGTGTGGGCCACAACAAAATGTGGCAAGTAATTAAAGAGATGGGAATACCAGAACACCTTCTATGGCTCATGAGAAATCTGTTCATGAATCATGAAGCAACAGTTAGGACAGAATATGGAATGACAGAGTGGTTTGGAATAGGAAAAGGAGTAAGACAAGGCTACATTTGTCACCCTGCTTATTCAACTTATACACAGAGCACATAATGCACAATGCAGGGTTGGGCAAATTACAAGTTGGGATCAAAATTGCTGAGAGAAACATCAACGACTTGAGATATGCAGATGATACCACCCTAATGGCAGAAAGTGAGGAAGACCTAAAGAAGATGCTGCTTAGTCTGAAAGAAGAAAGTGAAAAAGCTGGCTTGAGACTCAATATCAAGAAAACCAAGATAATGGCAACAGGCCCTATCAGTCCCTGGAAAATAGATGGGGAAGAAGTAGAGGCAGTGACAGATTTTACTTTCTTAGGATCAAACATCACTGCAGATGGTGATTGCAGACATGAAATAAAATAGCGACTGATCCTTGGAATACAAGCTATGAGAAACCTGGGGAACATAGTGACAAGTAGAGACATCACGTTGCAAACAAAAATTTGCATAGTCAAATCAATTGTATTCTCGGTGGTAATGTATGGTTGTGAGAGCTGGACCATTAGGAAAGCTGAGCACAGAAGAATAGATGCCTTTGAAATGTGGTGTTGGAGGAGAGTTTTGAGAGTCCCCTGGACAGCAAGGAGAACAAATAGGTCAATCTTAGAAGAAATCAACCCTGACTGCTCCTTAGAAGGCCAAGTAGTAAAGATGAAGCTAAAGTACTTTGGACATCAAGTGAAAAGAGAGGATTCACTTGAGAAGGCCTTGATGCTGGAAAAGGTGGAGGGCAAAAGAAGAAGGGGCGGCCAAAGATGAGATGGCTAGATGGTATTGTAGAGACAATGTGCACAAAGCTGGGTGGTCTGAGGAAGATGGTGGAGGGCAGAGGTGCCTGGGGGCAATGGTCCATAGGGTCACAAAGGGTCGGAATCTGCTGTGCGACTGAACAACAAACAGAGGGAAAGAGGAATCAAGCAGAATGACAGATAAGCATGCATATCAAGACACCTTCCTAGAGTCGAATATGACTGGCTATCGAGCAAGGGTGACATTTACCTTTTTAAAATATATTATATTCTGATTTTTATTCAGCTTTATGCATGCAATAAAACCTCTTAATAATATTTTGAGATATTGTTCCTAGATTCCTTTTGTTTATAGCAGCCAGGGACATCAAAAATAAATTTTCCTGGCATTCCCTACTAAACTTAGGCTTAACTGCCCTCTAGTGGTAGATCTTGAATTTCAGTATAGCAATACAGAATAAAAATCTTGATACTGAGTTGGCAGGATAGTTTAGCGGGAGGTTAGCATTTCCATTCTTCACAGACAAACAAAGGAAGTTGGTCATGTGATCCATGTTCAAATCATAAATAAGGAAAAGAATGCAGGAGGGAGCCAACACCTTCATTGAATCACTAAAAAAACAAAACGTTGTGCGAGCTTTCAAGATCATGGTCTCTTCATCAGGCAGATATAAAATTATGAATGAAAGTTCATGGCACAGTGTTGTTGTGCTAGGCACTCCTAGAAATACACACTGGCCAAACAGCAAACAGGAAGAAGATCCAGCTTGTGTTGCCATGAGCCCCCCCCCCCCCCCCACAGAAAGGAATAGTAAACAATTTTAGGGAACTCTTGAATACACTGGAAAGGATTGCCATTAATCAGAATTGTCTTGACAGCACACTATAAATTATTTCTCTCAGGTAAATCCTATTCCCTCCTTCTCACCCTGATCTATCCAAGCTTTAAATTAATTGTGTGTGTCATTATACTGTGAACATGTATGTGTTCCTTAAAGAAGAATTAAAGCAAGGTGATAATAATAACAGTACTGTAGTGGCTTAGTGGCTAAGACATCGAACTTGACGACTGGAAGGGCAGCAGGGCAGCAGTTTGAGACCCAAGTGATGCACGACCGAGTAAGTGCCCATCATCTGTCCCAGCTCCTACCAACTTAGTAGTTTGAAAGCAAGAACTTGCAAGTAGATAAACAGGTACCGCTTTAGCGGGAAAGGCAATAGTGTTCCTTGCTCTCCAGCATCTTAGTCATGCCTGCCAAATGACTATGGAAATGTATGCAGATGCAGACAGCGATGGCTCTTTTGCTGTAAATGGAGATGAGCATCACCCTCTAGAGTTGGATATGACTGGGTTTCAAGCAAGGGAGACCTTTACCTTTACCTTTACCTTTACCTTTACCTTTACCTTTACTACATCCTCCTCCTCCTCCTCCTCCTCCTCCTCCTCCTCCTCCTCCTCATCATCATCATCATCATCATCATCATCATCCCACTAGAGCAGACCGGAGAGGCTCTCTGGCCGTACCTTCAGCTTGAGAGGCTCATCTCTCTAGCACGAGAAGGAGGGCCTTTTCTGTGTCCGCGCCGGCCCTATGGAACCTCCTGCCAACAGAGTTATGTTTCCAGTTGGAGTTGCTGCCCTTTAGGAAAGGAGTGAAGACCTGGCTGGTGGGGCATGTGTGGGGAGTGGGCCAGACGGCCAACTCGGTCGCCTGGCTCGTTTAAATATCCAACCTCTCCCCTCGGTGTTTTTAGCTTGAATTTTAATTTTTATGTATGTGTTTCAATTGTTTTTAGTTGTAGAGCTGCCCTGAGTCTTCGGAGGAGGGCGCGGTACAAATTAAATAAATAAATAAATAAATCATCATCATACAACTACAGAGCTGGAAGAAGACTATGGATGATCAAGTCAAGACCCTGTCAAGAAGGTACAGTGGGGAATCAAACTCCTAACCACTGGCTCCACAGCAATATACCTAAACTACCCAGATACTCATCAGCATCCTTTTGAAATTGCTGTATTTTTTCCAAGGTTCAGAACAGTTTTTAATAAACTAAATTTTAAAATTTTTAAAAATAGCAACCCAATAATAATGGTTCATATGTTAATGGATTTTTTGTTTTCTACAATTTTCATAAGTAATATGGAGAAAGAAGAGGTGCCAAATTTCACTGTTGCAAAAAGAAAAAAAGTTTTAAACTCATCATTAGGGCTTAACTTCTTAGCACAAATGCATAGGAATGTGTTGTACTAAAAATGATTAAGTTCTACCTCCAAGAAAATACATTTATGCCTGTGGCATGAAGACATCATCCCTGCTACATAGATAAATGTACATAGTTCTCACTGATTCCATTTGATCTTAAAGAAGTTTAACTGTACAGAACTGTGGTGAATTTAAATTAAAAAAGGAAGCAATAGCATTCTGGCACATACGTGTTTCGCTTTAAAATTCTTGCTGTCCTTAGAACTGTAATTTATTTGCACAACACTTTATTGAAAAATGCATTCATATCACTCAAAAGAAGCATGATAGCCTACTTGCTGACAAGCCAATTTCATATGCGTATGATTTCTGTGCTAATTTCCATTCCTCTCTAAACTAAATTTTGCTGAAATACTAATATAGCCAGCTGCTGAATTAGTGTGCTTTATAAGCTGAACATCTGTTTAATTTTGGGCTTTCGCTGATTTCAAAGCAAAAAACAGCAATTGTAACAATTGTGTTAGCACACTCAAATCTCTAAATCTATCTTTATTTCCCAAGAATAAATAATTCGCACTGCACATTACACTGGATGAAAGAAGCATCACATTTCAGAATACAGCATGTGAGACCTTGACATGCTGGAGTTACAGTTTGATGTCATGTTAAGTGCCTTCTTTGATTCTTGTCATGTTAAATAGACCCGTGATGGCAAACCTTGACACTCCAGATGTTCTTGGACTTCAATTCCCAGAAGCCCAAGCACCCTGTGAATCCACACGAATGGGTTTACTGCAATTCATCCAGACCACGCTGCACTTATCGCTCCCGGTAGCAGAATTAAAATGTGCTGGATGAATCGCAGTAAATCCATTCATGTGGATTCACAGGGGGCTTGGGCGTCTGGGAATTGAAGTCCAAGAGCATCTGGAGTGCCAAGGTTCACCATCACGGTAATAGACGATCCTTGCCTGTTGTTGTTCTCTTCCCACAGCTAATGAACCTGTAAAGTCTGGCAGTTGTGTACTGGTATGTTTAGGAGCAAACGGAGAATAGTTATGTGGTCCTTTTATTGCCTTCAGATTATGTACAGATGTGTGTACAGATGTAAGAATTGTAGTTCCTGATCAGACCTGACATTTAATTGTTGACTTTAGGCTAGGAGTGCCCAAACTACAGCCCATGGGCCAGATACGGCCCCCAACACCAATTATTCTGGCCCATGCCGCTCCCGGAAGCTGAAGTAAAAGATGCCTGTGCGTGTGCAGAACACTGCTGTAATTCTACTTCCAGTGTGAGGAACCATGTGATTGGTCTGATCAGCTGTCCAGGAGACATGGTCAGGATCCTGGCCCAAAACGTTTGGGCACTCCTGCCTTAGGCAAATCACTGTTCAAACCTAGTATGTCTAACAAAGGAACCAAAGATCCTGTTCTTCAATCCCTTCTGCAAACTTATAATAAATAATTGTGCCCCACCAAGTCAATTATGACTTATGATGAGCCTTTTCTGGGTTTTCCAGACAGAAATACATGTTCCTTTTACCATCCTTTCTTCTGGGGGCGGCCTGGGACTCTCTACCTTGCCTATGACTAGACAGGCTGGCTCTTCTCCCAGAAGACACGGTGGAGAATCTGACGCCCAACCTCTGGATCAACAGCCTGATACCATAACAACATAATCTTGTGATACTGGCAAATACTGCTCCAGCAAAGAATATACAGTTGTACCTCGCTTAAAGAGCATAATGCGTTCCACAGGATTGCTCTTAAGCGAGTTTGCTCTTTAAGTGAAACACCATTGTAAGTGAGCAATTGTGGGGGGGGATTGCGAACCCCGATTTATTTGTTAAGCGAGTTTTTGGTTAGTTTTATTTGTTAAGCAAAGCGAACATTCAGAGAAAATTCTGCTCTTTAAGCGAGTTACTCTTTAAGCGAGGCGCTCTTTATGCAAGGTTTGACTGTACAGTAATCATTTTCTGCTTTGAAAATAGGAAAACATGATGATGTTCGTCTTGCATCCAATTGCAATTCAACAGGGTGAAGCTCCACAACTAATCTGAATAACAACCAGAGATCTGCTATTACCTGTTATAAAAAGTCACATTGATTTGTATACTTATCTATTATGCTAACCAACCATTCTCTACCTCTGTACCTGATGTGTTAAAATTAATGCCATGAAGTCTCACTCTTATGTCTGACAAAGTGGACTGGGTCCACGAAAGCTAACATTAAAATACAACAACCTTGCCTGGGTTTATAGGAATCTAAACACACTGCCTAATTATGGAGTGTACTACTTTAATTTCTACTTAAGCAGAGTTTATGAAGCCGTGTATTAGGGTGGCCAAGGAAGAAGATATGCATCACCAAAATATAGGTTAAAGTTATCAATCATTTGCATAACAGTTGTGTATATTAATATGTACTTGTAAATTCAGTTTTAGGAAGAATTTTTGTTGTTCAGTCACACAGTCGATTCCAACCCTTTGTGACCTTGTGGACCATTGCCCACCAGGCACCTCTGTCTTCCACCATCCTCCTCAGCCTGCCCAGCTTTGTGCCCATTGCATCTACAATACCATCTAGCCACCTCATTTTTGCTGCCCCCTTCTTCTTTTGCCCTCCACTTTTCCCAGCATCAAGGCTTTCTCAAGTAAATCCTCTCTTCTCATTTGATGTCCAAAGTACTTTAGCTTCATCTTTACTATTTGACCTTCTAAGGAGCAGTCAGGGTTGATTTCTTCTAGAATCGATCCCAATTTAGTGACAAGCATCACTCTGGAGGGTGGATACAGACAAAAGTCACAAAACCAAACCAAACAAAATACTGTACTCAACAACCACAATCCCCTACCTGCAATCTCCCAAATAGGCAATGGTTAAAAACCTACTTAAAATCTCATTAGACAACCTTATCAAAAGAGGCAAGTATATTTAAAGGTCTCCTTAACAAGTCTTGGTTCTAATGCTTTCTTCAAGGCCTGAAAGGAATAATGCAATGCATTTCTTTATTGTGAGAAGGAATACGTCCCATATTAACAGAGAATGAGCAGTGCCAAAGATCCTGTTCCCTCCCATTCTATGGTGTTTGGTCTTTAAACCAGAGTTGACAGATACCACACTTCTTTACAAAGTAGAGCACAAGGATAGATTACAACATACTGTCCAGATTTGAAGCTAGACATTAAGAGAAATTTACATACTTTGTGGTTATTAATTATTTCCTTACAGTGATGAAATTTCCTCAAAGAGTGCCTTTGCACTCAGGTTTGCAAAATTAGCCTTTGTTTGCCATCCAATGACCACCTTCAAAACAAAGTGCGCAGGTGCAAGATACAGAGGTGAGGGGAAGCAATGAGACCAAAACAGGTGTGTTTCTTGAAGAAGCACCACTTCGAATGAAGTGCTAAAAGTGTCACCTCAGCATTGACACTTTTGTTGTTGTTCAGTCGCAAAGTCGATTCCGACCCTCTGCGACCCCATGGACCACTGTCCGCCAGGCACTCCTGTCCTCCACCATCCCCCTCAACTCGCTCAGCTCTGTGCCCATTATTATTATTATTATTATTATTATTATTATTATTATTATTATTATTATTATTATTATTATTATTATTATTATTATTATTATTATTATTATTATTATCATAATATTCAAATTTATATGCCGCTCTCCTTGCCGAAGCAACTCAGAGTCTCCACAATACCATCTAGCCATCTCATCTTGGGCCGGCCGCTTCTTCTTTTGCCCTCGACCCTTCCAAGCATCAAGGCTTTCTCAAGTGAATCCTCTCTTCTCATTTGATGTCCAAAGTACTTTAGTTTCATCTTTATTATTTGACCTTCTAAGGAGAAGTCAGGGTTGATTTCTTCTAAGATTGACCTATTTGTTCTCCTCGCTGTCCAGGGGACTCCCAAAACTCTCCTCCAACACTACATCTCAAAGGCGTCTATTCTTCTGCGCTCAGCTTTCCTAATGGTCCAGCTCTCACAACCATACATTGCCACAGGGAATACCACTGCTTTGACTATGCGAATTTTTGTTTGCAAAGTGATGTCTCTACTTTTCACTGTGCTCCCCAGGTTTCTCATTGCTTGCCTCCCAAGAATCAGTCGCCTTTTTATTCCATGGCTGCAATCTCCATCTGCAGTGAGCTTTGATCCTAAGGAAGTAAAATCTGTCACTGCTTCTACTTCTTCCCCATCTATTCTCCAGGGACTGATAGGGCCTGTTGCCATTATCTTGGTTTTCTTGATATTGAGTCTCAAGCCAGCTTTTTCACTTTCTTCTTTCAATCTAAACAGGAGCTTCTTTGGGTCCTCCTCACTTTCTGCCATTAGGTGGTATCATCTGCATATTGTAAATTGTTGATGTTTCTTCCAGCAATTTTGATCCCAAACTGTGATTTCTCCATCCCTACATTGCGCATTATGTGTTCTGTGTATAAGTTGAATAAGCAGGGTGACAAAATGCAGCCTTGTCTTACTCCTGACATATTGACACTGGATGCAGCCAAATAGGGAGGTAGTTCTTGAGTGCAGTAAAATTGGCCTAGGACAGTACAATATCCTTCCTAATGGCCCTTCTAGAAAGAATAAACAGCTTCTAGACCTCCAGATGTTGCAATCTGAAGCTCACATCAGCTTTAACTAAGAATAGGATTTTCATTATTCCACCTGTATTATAAATGGCTCCCAGAATGTTTTTGGTATTTCAACAATCAAAACGATATGTTTTGTCTCTGTATGTTTGATTTTTAAAAATTTGTTATGAGATAGTGTCACACATCTTAAGCACCTCAACAGGTTGTGTTTCCCCACATACTTTGACATAAAATATAATGCTCTTTTCCCACATTTGCTAATTAGCTTGTATCTTGGCATATTCTGAAAGGAAGCCTTTATCAGTTTGACAATCTGTGGGTGTCTGGCTGTCAGAAGAGAATTTTGTTTTCCCTCACTAAATGAAAGGTTTGCATTTGTAGTAAAATCCCCAAGTATTATATGTGACATGCACTGTAAGCTGCCATATCTAATTTTTAATTTCAACAAATGGTTCATCTTGGTGAGATAAAACCAGTGGTGGGCATCAGCAGGCTCGCACCAGTTCGCCAGAACCTGTAGCAGACATTCTGGTTGGCCCCACCCATCCAAGTTTTGAAATAAAATAGTCCTAATTCAGGTGCAACACAGTGCTTTCCACCTGGCCACGCCCATCATACCACGCCCACAGTGTGGTAGTAATTTTTTTTTGAGCCCACCACTGGATAAAACCCTTCTTCCCTTTGCTAGAAAACTGAGGCATGAATGCCAATAGAGCCAAAAAGACCACCAAAGGCCAAACAACACATTAGGGAGATTGTTTGTACCCAGCACTTAACTCATTTTCCCTTCAAAAATAAGATTTCCGCTGTAATATGTGCTTAAGTAATCAATTTTGCAAATTAAGCTTGTGTTCCCTTCAATGATCAATAAGAAAAAAAAGCACACGTTAGTATGGGTTTTGCCAAGGTCATTGGACACAAGATTGGAAATAACGCCCCTATGCACAATGCACAGCAAATACTTGCCAGCTGCCCTTAGAACCTAGATTGTAGGTTCTTTGCCAAAATTCAAAATGCTCAAAGTTCCTGGAAAATTGTATTCCTTATTTTGTGGCTTATAAACAGATGTGCTTTTGCAAGATTGAACTTCAATCAGAATTTCAATATCATCTACATCATTCATATCTGCAGGCAATATATTGATATTCAGTATAGTAAACTTTGCACTCCCATATTGTTCATTTGGTCTTTCTAAAAGAAGTTTAATTCCATTTGCCTTTGGTCACCAATTATTTGGTAATCTGTCGCTGCAGTGGCTCAGTGGTTAAGAAGCTCACCTTGTTACCTGGAAGGCTGACAAATTGGCAGTTCGAGATCTGGATACTACATGGCAGATTGAGTGCCCATCTCTGTCCCAACTCTTGGGGACATGAAAGGAGCCTCATTTGGCCTTTCCCTGAGTGGAGCTTCTTCCGCAAAAATCTTTTCAACTCAGAATAATTTCTGACATGAAATTATTATTATTTGTGGGTATACTGCAATTATGTTGTGTGCATATTATGTCACATAATAGTGCTTCCTTTTCTGCTGAAATATCTTCAATAGAGATTTCCAATAGTGCTAGCATTGAAAAATGCCATTTTGAGTGAATCATTATGCCAAATATATATGTGCTGTATAGCACTTCAGTAGTGAAAGATTCAGTAGTTCTTAGTTCATGTAAGAAGCGTCTATTGGTGTTCCTGGAATGCAAGAATCAGCCGAAAGGACACAGTTGTTGCCCAGAAGACACTGAAATGTGTTCACAATCCTCAGAAATTTTAGGAAGGCTCCTTCTGAGTCCCATAAACCCCCCCATCCCACAGAAAGCTGGAGTACTGAGATGCATGTAAATGCCTAAACTCATGGACCTAGCAAGTGCTATCGCTCAGGATCTGGTAGCTGGTACAGCTACCTACTGTGCCTAATATTATGGCTGGCCCTGCATGCCTCTTACACTGCCAAAGTCATCTACCCAGTGATGGAATGTTACCGGTTCAGACCGGTTCGCCCGAACCGGTAGCACCCATCAGGAGAGGGTCGCTGGGGGTAGTGGTAAACCCCTGGGTGACTGGATTGGTCGCCTCTCCAACCCCCCTTCTAAAATGTATTTCTTGGCAGCCAAAATGGCTGCCCGGAACTGCGCATGCATCAAACCTCAATTTGACGCATGCACAGTTCTATTTTTTTAGTGTGCATGCGTCAAACAGAGGTTTGACACATGTGCAGTTCTGGGCAGCCATTTTATTTTATTTTTTCTATTTTTTGGCTCCACCCCAAACATCATGACGTCGTGACATCATGACGTCGGCTAAGCCCATGATGTCATGACATCGGCTACACCCACGATGTAATGACATCACAGTGGGGTTGAGAAAATTTTGACAACCCACCACTGCATCTACCCAAGGACCAACCTTCCTCAATGACAGAAGCACAGAGTGCTTCAGTTATAGGAAACCTTGTAGGGTCAGTATGATTTTAAAATAGCAAATAAGATGTCACAGTACTAAATGTAGAGTCAAAGGACTGGTTGCCTAGCAACAGTGGCCTGAAGATGGAGGGGAGAGAAACAGCTGGCCAATTTTATTCCTACTTTATTGACAACATTACTGCTTTATAAGGAATAGAACTGAAGATGTTTTTGACGTGTGTGATATGTTTTATTTAACAGTCAGATTCCCACCCCAAACATCATTTGCTTTAGACCTAGATTTCATTATACCTAAAGCACATTCATTCAGATAAATGGGACTTAAATTGTTCATTGTTAACTTTAGTCCATTGGTTGCAAAAGGTCTAGCTGAACTCAGCCCTCTATGGATATTTGTCATTATTTCCCTTCAAAAGAAATACAACAGAAAAATAATATTAGTACATTTGTTGTTCAGTTGCATAGTTGAGACTGACCCTTCACAACCCAATGGACCACAGCACGCCAGGCTCCTCCACTGTCTGCCATTCTCCAGAGTCCTTTCAGATCGATGCCCACCATGTCAACAATGCTGTTTAACCATCTTGTCCTCTGCTGCCACCTTCTTCTTAGGCCTCCGATCCTTCCTAGCATCAGGACCATCTCCAATGCATCCTCTCTTCTCATTTGGTGGGCAGAGTATTTGAACTTCAGCTTCAGTATCTGTCCTTCCAAGGAGCAATCAAGGTTATTTCCTTTAAGATTGATTGATTTGATCTCCTTGCAGTCCAGGGTACTCTCAAAAGTTTTCTCCAGCACCACATTTCAAAGGGGTCTATTCTTCTGCACTCAGTCTTCCTTTTGGTCCAGCTCTCATAGACATAACTATTAGGAAGACCGTTACTTTAACTATGAGGACTTTTGTCTCTACTTTTTATTATGCTGCCTAGGTTTGCCACAGCTTTCCTCCCAAGGAGTAAGCATCTTTTACTTCATGGCTGCAGTCACCATCTGCAGCGATCTTAGATCCAAAGAAAGTCAGATCTGTTGCTGCTTATTATTTATTTATTTATTTATTTATTTAAATTTGTTTATCACCCTCCTCCCCGAAGGGACCCAGGGCGATTCCCAACACAACAGCATATTGACAACAATTTTAAACCAGTTCAGAAATTAAAAGTTTTAAAAGTTTTAAAAGAAGCTTAAAAACTAGGCATTATAGCTAGGCATTATAGCTAGGAGGCACAGGGTGTCAAACCAGCCAGCCAGCCTGGGAAATTGATCGATCCATTCCCCAGACCTGACCTGCCAGCCAGGTTTTCAATCCTTTCATGAAGGACAGCAGCTCTGTTTGCAGGTGTAGTACTATTTGGAGGAGGTTCCATAGGGCTGGAGCGGACACAGAGATGGCCTTCCTTCTAGTGCCAGAGAGGTGCGCATCTCTGGCCGATGGCACAACCAGAGAGCCTCTCCGGTCCGCTCTGATGGGACGGACTGATGTCCTTGGGACGATGCGGTCTCTTAAGTATCCTGGTCCACTACCATGTAGGGCTTTAAAGGTAATAACCAGCACCTTGAATTGCACCCGGAGGCAAATTGGAAGCCAGTGCAGCTCCCTCAGCAGCGGTGAGGCACGGGCATAACGCATGCACCCCAACACTACTCGTGCAGCCGCGTTCTGGACCAGCTGTAGCCTCCGAATGGTCACCAAGGGCAGCCCCAAGTAGAGCGCATTACAATAATCAAGTCTGGAGTTGACTAAGGCTTCCATTTCTTCTCATATTTTCCAGGGAGTGGTGGGGCCAGATGCCATGATCTTCGGCTTTTTGATGTTGAGTTTCAAGCCAGCTTTTGCACTTTCCACTTTCACCCTAATCAAGAGGCTCTTTATATCGTCTTCACTTTCTGCCATTTGGGTGGTGTCATTTACATTTCAATCCAATTTTGGTGTTGACCATCTGGTGATGTACATGTATAGACTCACTTTTTAGGTTATTGGAAGAGGGTGTTTGCTATGGCCAGAGTGTTCTGTTGACGAAAACTCTATTAGCTTTTGCCCTGCTTCATTTTGTACTCCAAGGCAAAACTTGCCAGTTACTCGTTAGTTTTAGACTTCCCAATTTGGCATTCCAGTCCTCTAATGTTAATAAGGATATAATTTTTGGTGCCAATTCTAGAAGGTGTTGTAGTTCTTCATAGAACCAGTTGACTGGCCTCTTTTACATCAGTGGCTGGAGCATAGATTTGGATTAGTAAAATATTGGTTTGCCTTGGATTTGGACTGAGATCATTCTATTGTTTTTGAGATTGTTTCTCCTTACTATTATAAGGCTACTCCATGTCTTCTAAGGGATTCTTTCCCACAGTAGTAGATATAATGGTCATCTGATTTAAATTCGCCTTTCTCCATCCACTTTAGTTTACAGTACTGTATTTCATATATTGGAAACCAGAAACTAGGTGGCCTTTTTGGCATTACTGTGCATCAATTATTGCATTTTTGTACCAATATATTTTAGTGTTGGCATCATTTATGTAGTAATCATTAATTTGAGAACGCCAATACGAAGTAATAATTAGGAGACAATAATTACATGATTTACTATATCCAACTGTAATTTGTCCCTGTGGTCAAAGCAATTCACAATAGAGTCAAGCAGAGAAATAACAAATACAGAATTTATTTTGGTGTGTACATAAAGTTTTATTATCAACATATAAAGCATCATTAGCAAAATAAAATGATCACAAGACAGCAATGTAACAGATGAACAGTTTGGAATAATAATTTCACAACTGGATCAAAAGGAATCCTTTGGCTTTGTTAGTTAGCTGTAGGTGCAGAGAAAGAAATTGGGGGTGGGGGTAGGGTGGAATATATATCATTATAAAAATAAGACGAGCTGAAGTAGTCATGAGGTGAGATATAGATTCTGCTGCCTCTCAGTTCCAAAAGATATAGGAAGAAGTTGAAAGCATCCATAGTCCAAACTGATTAACAGAAGATGATTAGCAGAAGATTTGTAGAAAGTGCAGGAAGTGGGTTGATGAAAACTCAGATGTCTAGAAATTCTGCCAACCAGAGTGGGGTGTTGGGGTTTCATTTCTCCTCCAGGTTAAAAAGGATGGTAGCCATACTAGGTCTAGATTGGGCAGCAAAGGATTGGAGATCACTAGACCTGATGTGGAGCAAGGGACTAGGACTTGCTCCAGGTATCTTCCACACGATGGTGGATCTTTAACCCTTCAGTCCTTTCATATTGACCATTCTAAACCTTGATCTGTGTCTCCACCTTGACATTCTTCTTTTACTGTGATCTTAACAACTGGATATTTGGTCTTCTAGTACTCTTACTGTGCAATCCTATGGCCTTGCTACGACCACCAGGGTGACATTAGGTAAATCTAGCCAGGATCAAACACCTTCCCAGGAGCCCCTCTCACTTCCTTTTCCCTTTGCCACCCTTTGGCATTTGGACGCCAAATTGCATGTACAGGATCTCATCTGGTAAAACCAAGTGAAGTTTAATGTGCAGGAGAATTTAAGCCCCTGAGCCCTGGGATCCCCAGTTCAGAATCCAAACAGGGCACCCTTTCTGACTGGTGCCTGGATTCTGAACTGCCCCCCCCCCCCGTGGCATCCCCTCCCTCCCACACACACCCACTAAGCTGCCTCTGGCTCTGGCACAAGCTACAGCAATGGTGGGGGCAGGAGGGCTTTCCCCCTCTGCCTTCCTGCCCCTCGTCCTCTGGCCACGTGGAAGGCTGCGATGGCTGCTACATTTCCCAAGTTCCCCTGTGCCTTCAGCACTTTAAAAGGAATATACAGTGGAACCCCGCATAACAAACGCTTCGCATAGCAAAAAATTCACATAACGAAGCATTCGTTATGCAAGGCCGATACCCCACATAATGGGGAAAAATGTTTGTTATACGGGGGGGGGGTTGGTAGCTGGGGTATACCCGCTCAATGGGAACCCCAGTTAATGAACATTTTTTCGCTATTATGCGGGGTACCATCAATAGTGCTTTGCATAACGAAAAAATCCACATAACAAAGAGCTCCGAGGAATGGAGTTTTTTTTCCTTATGTGGGGTTCTACTGTACCATCCACTGGGGAGCCTGAGAAATGTAGGAGATCAGATGTTGCTGAGCTGCTGTCTTTTGTAGTAGGAAAGAAAGAGGAAAACACTCTACCCAGGCATTCCAATTACCCAGCGAGATGCCCAGTCTTATTCTGAGGCCAGAGTGTAGTGGAAGAGAGAAGATTTCTTAGCACCAAGTCAGCAAGAAAGTGACTTCCTATTTTCCTGTTACTCTGTGCAGTGACTGAGACCAAACAATTATGAAGGAAGAAATGGGTAAAACCATGACAACTAGGAAAGTGAGAAGTTTTCCAAGGAAGGAATCGTGTCCCTGAATTAAGTAAATGGCCTGTATAAATAACTGAGGAATTTGATAACCACTAAGAAACAAATGTCAGAAGGTTCTTCATCTTCTGAGCCATACAGACCCTTTGAGAAACTCCGTTGAGTGTCCCGAGGGAGTTGCAAGTTAGAGAGGTTCTAGACAACTTCAGGATCCCAAAACAAAATTGAGAGGGACTCATAGCAGCAAATTATTTCATCGAGGATCAGGCATGTTATAACTGACTCTCATTGGTATGAATGAGGATGAGTCAAAGAAATATACTATAGAGAATGATCCCTCTCTACTCCATAAATGAACCCTGGTTGTGCCCTTTATGGGAAGATGCTCATTTGGCATTGGGGTTGGAGGTGAGAGTAGAGATCTCAAAGAGTCTAAGAGCAGGATTTAGATGAAATAATTTCTAGTAAAACCATTCAATAGCAACAAAGCCCATAGTCAAAATGGTCTACATTCATAGGACTCATGAAAGAGGGGAAAATAGTATCTGCGACATAACAGGGGGGGGGGGGAGTAATAATGTACAGTGATACCTCACTTAATGAGCAAAATGCGTTCCATGTGGTTGCTCATTAAGTGATTTGCTCATTCAGTGAAACACATTTCCCATAGGGAAATTTGTTTTGCTTCACAGTGGGGATTTGGGGATGAGGCAGGGAATTGCCCTTTGCTTGAGAAGGGAACCCGTGTTCCCTTTACAAGCAAAGGGTGCTTGGCACTTGGGTTGGGGGTTGAACTGCCATGCATGCCCATTCTTTCTCCCAATGCTTTCCCCCCAAATGGTGCACACATCAGTTCACCCCCAACTCAAGCACTCCTGGACTTTTTCTACTGCAGCAAAGTCTATGGGCTTCGCACAATGACGGGGACCGATGCAGTCATTCCTCCTAACCCTTCTGGAGGTGGAGGGGGTGGTGGACGGGCCAGTGACAGCAGCAGAAACAGGCACGGGGGCATTTTTTACAATGCTCCCATGTCTGTTTCTGCCACTGTCACTGGTTCGTCTACCACCCCCTCCACCTCCAGAAGGGTTAGGAGGAACAACTGCATCAGTCCCGGCCATTGTACAAAGTCCATAGACTTCACTGCAGCCGAAAAGGTCCCCCAAACTTTGCACGATGACGGGGCCCACCTCCTCTTCCAAAAACCCCTTGCTTGGATCATCAAGAGCTTTGGTGATCCAGGCGGGTGGGCTTCATAAGAGGAGGATCATCCAAACCTCTCCGAAGCCCCCTGCCTGGGTCATCAAGGGCTTTGGCGATCCAGGCAGGGGGGGGGCTTTGGAGGGGCTTGGATGATCCTCTTCTGAAGCCCACCTACCTGGATCACCAAAGCCCTTGGCGATCCAGGTGGGGGGACTTTGGAAGAGGAAGGGGCCGTCATTGTGCGAAGCCCATAGACTTCGCTGCAATCAAAAAGTCCGGAGGACTATAACTGCAGCGAAGTCTATGGGCTTCACACAATGACGGGAACCAATGCGGTCATTCCTCTTAATGCTTCCGGAGGTGGAGGGGGTGGTGGACGGGCCAGCAGCAGTGGCAGTGGCAGAAACAGGCACGGGGACATATTTTATGATGCCCCCATGCCTGTTTCTGTCACTGTCACTGGCCCGTCCAACACCCCCTCGAGCTCCAGAAGGGTTAGGAGGAACAACTGCATCAGTCCCCATCATTGTGTGAAGCCCACAGACTTTGCTGCAGTAGAAAAAGTCCGGGGGACTTTTTCAACTGCAGCAAAGTCTATGGGCTTTGCACAATGATGGGGGCTGATGCAGTCTTTCCTCCTAATCTTTCTGGAACTGGAGGGGGTGGCGGATGGGCCAGCGGCAGAAACAGGCACGGGGACATTTTTTATGATGCTCCTGTGTCTTTTTCTGCCACTGTCACTGATCCATCCGCCACCCCTTCCACCTCCGGAAGGGTTAGGAGGAACGACTGCATCGGTCCCCATCATGAAGTCTATGGGCTTTGCACAATGATGGGGACCGATGCGATGGGATCGTGCTTGGGTTGGGGGTGAACTGGTGAATGCGCCAGTTCAACCCCCAACTCAAGCGCTGATCCCACACTACGATCGGCGCTTGGGTTGGGGGAAAGAACGGGTGTGCATGCCAGTTCAACCCCAACCCAAGCGCAATTGCCCTTTGCTTGTGAAGGGAACGCAAGCAAGCAAAGGGCTATCTCAGCGAAGCGCGCATCGGTGGGGTATTTTGGAACACAACGCGGTGATCCCCTGCCTCATTCCCAAATGCCTGCTGATGCTAAGCTTCTCGTTAAGCAAGTTTTTGCTTGTTCAACAAGGCACTCCATTTAGGGAAAGGTTTGCTCGTTAAACGAGTTACTCACTAAACAAGATGCTCATTATGTGAGGTGTTACTGTAATAGGAAAATTACCCAACAAAATATTTTCATTTCTTACAATTTAACTAAAAAGAGTTGTAAAAGCAACAGAATAAATTGCAGTAGCTTTCAGGCACCCTTACTGTTCTTTTGTTTCAGCACACACTACAAAAATGGGATGTTATAGTGGAGTCTAAAATACTGTAGTTCATTCTTGGATGGGCCAGTTCATTCTTGATTCCTTGATTGACCAGACTATCAAGGAATAAGCTCCTGCTGGTCGCAACACATTTTCCATGTGTTTTTCTGCTGTGCTCTTCTTCTGGCTCATACCAAACTGAAAAACGGTGCTAATATCAGTCAATCATTCTTGAAGGTGCCGCCAGACATTTTCTTCAGGGGTTGGAATGAAACAAACTGCGAGAAAGAAGGGTGGCTTTCTTTGATATATGGTAGATAGTCAATTAATATGATAGGGACATGAATAATTTTACTTCCTTCCTCTTGTGTGTATGATTAAACATGATTAAACAGTGAGTAACCCAATTGGATTTGAATTAGACTGATGAGGATGTCAGTAGCAAAAGTCAAGATGAATGAGCAGGAGATAAAATCCCCCCTGGACTCTAAAAGTCATGTCACCACTCTCCCACTGGCTATATTTTGACTAAGATGCCCTCTAGTCAAAAAGAACCTGCAAAACCACAGCAAGAATGGTTGAAAGACAAGCAGAGTTTGATGAAAGGATAAGAAAGAAATCTGAAGAATGAAATTTGTGGTCCAGCATATTCAACTCTCCAACAGGATAAAGAGCATGCGAGGGTGTGGCTTTCTTAAAAATCATGGGATGAACAGCATTAGGCATCAATTTAAGAGTCAACACAAAGTCATGCCTCCCATCCCAATCCTGTTTCAGGGTCTGGGGCACATGGGGATTACCTTGGATTTTTCTATGAGACATTGCAAACTTATTTCTGGAACAGCTAAAATTAAATGCTCAATTTTCTTGACAAAGAATCAGGGAAAGGTTGTTTCTGGGAAATCAGAACTACTCAGATCACAAAACCAGTTCTACCTCAGATCCACCAAGGCTAAGAAATGATCTAGAATGCTGGATACTTGCAACTCCACTGATGTCCCCAAAGTCGTTTCCTATCATGAGAGCAGACAGGGAGACAATAAACCAATGTGAAAACTGCAGAAGAAGACAAGAAAGGCATGATACCCATGTTCGCACAATATTTCTCACTTCTTGGATGCCTACCACAATCAATTCATGGAGGAAAGCAAGGGCAGCTCCTTTGTTAAAGATTCTTTAAAGATTAAAAATTTGTTAAAGACTTAGTGGAACTTCCAATCAAGAAAACACTGAGCCTCATGCCATCAAAAAATTGTGACTCAAGGAGATGTGAGGAAAGCCCCTTGTTTGGAAAGAGAAGTAGAGAAACTGCTCAAGGGCTCAGGAAGAACTGAGACCATACAAGAATAGGGAGAGCAATCTCTTTTGCTCAGTTGAGTGATCCTTTCACACACAAGGGACACATCATAATTATCCAGGGTCAGAAGCACAGCACAAGAAGAGGTTGAATGGTCTCCTGTTGGCTTAATCAATATAAGAAATATTTTTCTTCAGCCTTCCTCTACCACACCTGGAAAATTTCCCATCTCTTATTGGACCCCAGTTCCAATAAAAACAACATTGATTCTTCTTGAGTTAGGTCTATTTCCCACCCACCTCCTTTCTCTAACCAGATTATAAGGGACTCCAGATCCAATCTAGGGGGTAAGAGATGCACCCACTCCCTCCTTCCTACTCCCCCCACCCCTATATGGAGCTTAGGGCTCTTTCAAATACCACATGACCTAAAATATGCCACTTTTTGACCCCCTCCCCCTCTGTGACTTTTCATGACCTTTGACAACCACCACCCCCAAATCATGTGGTTTGTAGATAGATCTATGGTCAGCTGGATGCGAAAAGCGAATGATAATTTTGGAGTCACGTGACTTCACGCTGACAACCCCTACCCCCTGTGACTTTATGTGACTTTTGGTCAACTCTCCCCCCCCCAAAAAAAAAAGGTCACGTGGTATTTGAATGAGCCCTTAAACTGCAGCAACAATGATGTCAAGGAGGAAGGGAGGATTCTTTCCCCAATTTCTCTTCTCCTACCAACCCAGTCTTATCTTCCCCTCTTCTCTTTTCCTAGAGACCCTGGGAAGTCACCTCTGTACCTAACCATGTATTGAATTTGGCACCATCATTATTTGCTAGATTGGAATATCATCCAAGGCAGAAAAGAACTGAGGGGAAAGGATTGCTCCTTTCTCCTGTTCCTTTTCTATGACATTGTACACAAAGGGAGAGAAAGATCTCTTTCTCCCTCTCTTTGGCCCTTGTTACTTCCCCTCTTGTCTCTTGCTTCTACTCCTCTTCCTCGCCCTTCCTCCTTGGCCATAGCAGCATTGCAGGTGTCAGGGAAATTAAAGACCTGCTGAGCCTCCTGATCCCCTGATTTGGGAACAGGGATGTGGCCATCTGAGCCAGAGGACAACTAGGAGAGCAAAAGGTAGCTCCTCCCTCCCACTCACACCCACTTACCTGACTTTGGCGGAGCTGAAAAAATGGAGGTGCCTCTTTTTGCCAGGATTTGTTATGGCTCAAACTGAGAACCACAAAGATGGTGCATCATAAGGCTCCCCTCAAAAACGAGGGAAGCTTTACGAGCCCCCCCTGGAGTTCTTGCCTGGCTAGGATTTCAATCTGAGCCAGGAAAGAACTCAACTCCCTTGTTCCCTTCCATGAGTCTCCAACACTCCTCCTCCCTCCTCCACCTGAGACCACTCAACCCTACAACCTTCCCTACCTGGTTCCAAGCTACCTCCCTTCACCCCACCAAACCTCTGGCTAATCTTCCTCTGGTTGGTTGTTTGGAGGCTCAAAGAAGTGTTGGGGGAGTAATTTCACAGTTTGTCACCCCCACTGGGGTCCAACACAGTTGTCCAATTGGATTCAGCTTGCTTGGAAGAGGCCAAGCCAAAGGCTTTTCAGCCCCTCTGATGGTAAAGGGGGGCGGGGGAATCACACATCACTAAATGGCAGGAAAGGAAGGAAGGAAAATGGCATCCCTCCCTCTCTCTCCCCTTCCTTCTCCTCCTTCCCAGCTCCCTTTTCTTCTCTCTTCCCTTTCCTCTCCTGCCCTTCTGACACTTGCAAGGCTACTCTAAGAGCATTGGAAGAGCCAGAAGGAAAGAGGGGAGGAAAAGAAAGAGAGAGAGAAGAGAGTGAATACAAGTGGAGAGAGGAGAAAAAAGGGGAGAGAACCCGCCTTCCTTCTCTGCCATTGTCTTTGTCTGGCACTCTCCCTGGAGCCCCATATTTGATGGAGCCCAGCAGCTGCAGCCATCAGGTAAGGTGCCCTGGGGTTTCATGGGTCGGGGGATGAGATGGGGCTTACCAGGGGAAATGTGGGGGCTTGGGGAGGGCTCAGGTAGATCTGCCAATTTGTTTCATTGTATCAGGGGAATGTCCCACCTCACTGCCCAATTTGAATCCATGGTTCAGAATTCAAGTGATTGGGAAAACTTCAATCTGAGATCCTGGCATCACTGGACATCAATTTGAAAGGGAGGGAATGAGAAAGGTGTTGGAGTGAGGTGGATTGACCCTCACTTGATATTACTCAGGTGTCAGTGCTCAGGGGAGAGGGAGACCATAAGATTGCAATCATGACACAAAGCATTTTCCATGGCTAGAATGAATCAAGTTCTCTCATCTTTCTGGCTGGGCTAGCGTTGGCCAGTGACAGAGACATCATGAAAATCAAACATGTTCTTCAAGGAGACCTGTTTGGAGAAAGAATGGAACTGGTTAAAAAAAGAGATCTTTCTCCACTAAAAATGAGCAAATTTTGTAGCCTCACAACATAGTAGAATCTTGAAAATTTGAAATCTTCAGAATGTTTATAATGGAATTGTAAACCATATTTTTAAACCTGGCAGTAAGTAGAGGTCATCATGACCTGAGAGTCAGTTTGGGAGGAAGGAGCGAGCCATGGAGATTAAGTCATGACCCAAGCTGGAACCAGCATTCACCAGAGATTGTCACACCATGCGATTTAGGAGACCATTCTGAATATGTTCCAATTTGTTTAATTTTTGAGAAGCTGATCATTTGGTGTTATTGATCACTCAGCTTTGCTTTCCATCAAGTTTTAATTAAAGGAATGTGTAGTCCCAATGAGGCAGAATGAATATACCCTTTAAAATGGCAGAACTTAATATTAACATCTAATGTACATATCTTACCTAGGTTCTTAGCCTGGTCTTTTACACATGATCAGTGCCTGTTACTGGACATTGTCGATGTTTATTATGAAAGGTGGCATAGTAGTAGCTCATTGGTCAGTCGTCAACATTAGGGGGAGAGCTGTGTAAAATTTAAAATAAAACCAATGGTAATCAGTGAGACAATTGTCTGGGTTACGTAGTAGACAAATCAGAATTCATATAAAAAAGACCTGCAAGGGACAATCAAAATGTTTAATTTAGAAAGTGGTGTGGGAAGTACATTTGCACACTGATTCCTTATCCATCCTGAAACAAATAAATATGCTGCCCAGGAAGATTTTGGTGGTGTGTTTCTGTACAGGATAGAGTTGTCAGAGATGAGGATGATTCTCTTGTGCATGTGGCTTGCTACTTTCCCCCCTCATTGTTAAGAAGGCATCAAATTTATTTATGATCTCATTCTTCTCTTGTTCCCCTCTTTCTTTCTGAGCAACTCCTTCTCCACCACTGCTCTCATGATGCTCAGCAGTGCTTATTCTCTGAAGACTTTCAAATCTTCAATGCTACCCAGTATGCAAAAACAAATGCATATTTTATTTTAACATGAATGGCCCTCCCTATATCACTGGATCTCAGGGATGGGTTACATAGCAACAAAGAACAATTTTAAAATTTATATTTAATACAGTTTAAAATCAAAAATTAAAATATTAACACTGGGGCACTAACATTTACATAGGCCACGATTCTTAACCCCAAAAGATCTAATCAGTAAGGAAATCTTGACTTGGTGACAAGATGCCAACCCCACACCCTGCCCAACCTCTAGTGAAAGTTCATGGTATGTGCAAGGCAGGTCACATTTGTTTTGATACCTGAGTCAGAAGATCTTTCAAAGACATCTCATGAGGAGTTGATACATCATAACAAATTATGTCGCTGTTCTTCTTTGAGGACCATAGATGACTCCCTCACTCTGCCTAAGGACAGGGTGCTCAGGATCTATGAATTTTAGTTGAAAGCGAGAGGTTAGTCTATAGCATGTGTCAGCAAACTTAGCTCTCCATGTGTTCTTGGACTTCAATTGCCAGAAGTCCAATTCAGCACACCTGCTAATCAGGGCTTCTGGCAATTGAAGTCCAAAAACATCTGGAGAACCAAGTTTGCTGACCCCTGGTCTACAGCAAATGATAAAAGGAAACCAAACACTAAAGGCCATCTTTCATTGATTGACTAAAGTTTGTTCAGTAAGACTAAGCAAGTCTCTTGCCTTTGTGGGTTCTTCTCTCCTTCTGCAGACATTAGTTCTGGTAGTTTGTCCCCACAGAACATGGTCACCATCTTTTCACAATCTGGCAAGGATGAAAGACGGTGTCAGTTTTTTTTCTTAGGTAAAGCCCTAGGTGGAACCAAGAATTGAAAAATTATTTTCTTTTTTAACCATAGTTCTCAGATTTTCCCACACTATATGGCTGCTGGCCATGGTCAAGGATTCAGGGAGTTGTGCTAGGCAGGGAAAGCTATTAACCTCATCTGCAAAACATATACAGGAATGCTGCCACTCCTTTAGAAGAGGTATGGAACAACAGCATGAAAACTTGTTACAAATTCTTCAAGCTTCCATCCTCTTGTGATAAGGACTAATGTAGCCCTCAAAGAGTCCTGTGCCTTCATGAAGAGATCTCTTGACAGTTAAGACCCAGGATAACTGTTAACTGCCTCTTGGTTTGCCAAGGCAGAGAACCTATTAAGATTCTGACCTCAGTTTGACATCCCAGAGTGGTGATTCTGTTTGGCCTAAGCTGTATCCATGCCAACTGTACTGGCCAATCAGCCTCTGATTGTTTTAATTTAATTAAAATGCAAAACACCTCTCTCACACAAAAAGCATCACAATTACAAAAACGCATTAAAAATATTAACAAAATTACATATAGTACAATATAACTGCTATGTGCACCGACCACCAGTGGTACTTATAAATATTTTCAATGTCATTAAATGTTTATATATCCATCCCCTCATTCCAAAAAGATAATTCATCTTGTTCTGGCTTTGCTCCTTTCCCTTTTGCTAATACATAGTCTATCCCTCCCCCCATATTTCTGTAAAATCAGGGTTTTTTAAAAATTAATTCCTTTTTTACCTTCAACTCACATTTTAATTTTCATTTATAGCTATATAGTAAAACCTCGGATAAAGAGCAACTCGCTTAGAGACTAACTCGCTTAAAGAGCAGAATTTTCTCTGAATGGTCACCTCGCTTAACAACTAAAACCAACCGAAAACTCACTTAACAACTAAATTAGGGTTCACAATCCCCCCTGCCAGAAGTCACGATTGGTCACTTACAATTGTGTTTCGCTTAAAGAGCAAACTCACTTAAAGAGCAATCCTGTGGGATGCATTATACTCATTAAGCGAGGTACCACTGTATTTCATATCTCTATATACCAATCATCCTATTCAAATTCACAATCTAAATTTTCATTTATAGCTATATTTCATATTTCTTTATACCAGTCATCCAATTCAAATTCACAACCTACTTTCCATTTTTAAAACAATATTCATTCTTAAAGCTGTAACAAATTTAACAATAATCTCTTCCTTATTCCATTCTAACTACATATTTCCAAAATCCATTAATAATGCAATTTTAGGACAACATCTCCAGTTTTACATGAGATAAAACTACAAGGATTCAGGCAGTTATACTAGGCGGGGAGTGCTGTTAACCTTATCTGCAAGACACTCCCATATACAGGAATGCTGCTACTTCTTCACAAGAGGTATGAAAGAGCAGCATGAAAATGTTACAAATCCTTCAGAAACCCCTCCTCTTATGGTAGAGGTTAAGGTAGCCTTCAAGAACGCTGTGCCTTCATGAAGAAATGTCTTGACAATGTTAAGAACCCAAGGTAACTGTTAACTGCCACTTGGTTTGACATCACTTTGACATCATAGAGTTGTGGTTCTGTTTGGCCAAAGCTGTATCCATGCCAACTGTAGTGGCCTATCAAACTCTGATATAGAGAACCATCAACTTGTATCTCCAGCAGTTAGGATCTTCAAAATCCTAACAGACCTTTAGAAAAATCCTAATGCGGCCTCCGGTTTTTAAAACATACCAAAAAAAAAAAAACCCAAAACCCAAATACCACTTGGCACCTAGTATCTTAAGCACAGACTATTTTTTTACTGAAAAACAAGAAATGGCTCTGGAATTCAGAATAAACCATTGACTTGGCATCTAAATCAGAAGTTTTCTGTACACAACTCAATTTGAAGGGAACATCCCCACTTATCTTGTGTATTTTCTGTACTGATGGTGTGTAATTGAATGGCACTTGCTTAGCATTAAGGAGTTGGGAACTGAAGAAATGGCCCAGAAAAATGCCAACCGGGGTGTTGCTTGTTAGAACAGATTGGTCAAATTGGGCCTGTATGGGAATTAGCACCCCCTGTGCTGAATACACAGTAGAGACTTGTGTTCTACCCTTAAAGACCAGACTCTAGTTTCTTTGGTAAAATCCAAATTTCTCGAAGAAGACGTTGTGCCCCCACCATCTTTGATTAAAGTATCTGCAGATATGTGCCCCTTTTATAATTATTGAGAGGCAATAAACATTGCAAAAGAAAGGTTTTTTAAATATTTATTTAATATGCGTATATATGGTGTAACTACAGTCAAACCTCGCATAAAGAGTGTCTCGCTTAAAGAGCAACTCACTTAAAGAGCAGAATTTTCTCTGAATGTTCGCTTCGCTTAACAAATAAAACCAGTCAAAAACTCGCTTAACAAATAAATTGGGTTCACAATCCCTCCCCCCCCCCCACAACTGGTCATTTACAATGGTGTTTCGCTTAAAGAGCAAACTCACTTAAAGAGCAATCTTGTGGAATGCAATATGCTCTTTAAGCGAGGTACAACTGTATTTCAAAACAAGGTTTTGTAAAAAATGACAAATAACAGTACAGTAATACCTTGGATAACGTTTACCTCGGATAACACTAAAATCGCATAACATTAAGTAATCTGGGCAGGAGAAATGGATCGAATAACGTTAAGGTCCTATGGGATGTATCGGATAATAACCGCTAAAGCCTGTGTGGTTACAATGTATCTCTATGGAGCTTTAATGTTATCTGATCCATCCCATAGGATTTTAACATGCATCGGATAACACTAAAAATCGGATAACACCAAGACTTGTGGAACCAAGTCTTAGCGTTATCCGAGGTATTACTGTATTAGAAAGAACCTTTTACTTATACTGGTTATTAACAGCGTAAATATGTTAGTTAACACCTATATATTGTAATCTGGATATTTGGTTATGATATTAGCAAGTAAAATAAGCTTTTCCTAGCATTTAGGGCACTTATTACTTATATCAACAATAGAAAGAGAAGTAACATATTCAAGGTACAGTATAAGATAGCAGATTCTTTAGTACACTCATAATGAGGCTGACTTGGTTTTTTATGTTAGCAACAGAGAGAAAATCAAGAAAATAAAATCTATTATCTAGACTTGAAAACTGAGTTTTACAGTTAAAAAAAGAAAACCTCTCTTCTTACAGGAGGTGCATGCCTGACATCTTGCTCCCAATAAATTGCAGTTACCTGGTTCTGCTGATAGAATGGATTGAGAGTTGCATGTGTGTAATGTCTCCATACACAAAAGTCCAATCCTGGTTGGATTACCAGAACAAAATGACAGTTTGATGCCAATATATTCTGTCTGGTCCACTGCGTGGCTAGCTGGCCTAAATTGCACTGCCATTCTGGCAAATTCTAGAGATGCTAGTTTTTATATATATTCAAATGGCTTCCCCTTAGCTCCCGTCATCTGCCCCAGCTCCTGTCAACCTAACAGTTTGAAAGCGAGAAATTGCAAGTTGATAAATGGGTACTGCTTTGACAAGGAAGGTGACAGCATTCCATGCAACCTGGTGTCTAGTCATGCCGGCCACATGACCACAGAAATGTCTGCAGATGCAGATAGCGCTGACTCTTTGGCTGTAAAGAGATAGGAGCACCTCCCCCCTAGAGCCAGACAAGGGTGGCTTTTGAGCAAGGGAGAAATTACTGCAATAAATTAATCAACGGTGTAACAGCTTGATATTGCAATTATTATTTTGGGGCGTGGGGTGGGAGGACTTCACTTTTTCTTTTTTTGAAAATTGGTTGCACTGACCATCCTTGCAATTTTAAAGTTTTGTCAAAAAATAATATGGATCACAACCATACCAAGCATACATCGGAGGTAAATCATGTTCTTCCCATGCTCCCTCATTTCTCTTCCTGAAGCAACATACTCTGCAGTGATCTGAAACCATGCGGTGATTTATACTATTTAAAAGGAAGCTGTATTGCTCTCTGTTTTCACAAACGCAGCACAGGGGCATTACAGTGAACAAGGAGAAGTCAGTGTATTTTCATACAAAGGCTAATCCTCCTGGTAACAAAAACTGAGGATATTATCCAGTGGTGGTCAGCCAAAAAATTTACTACCACTCTGTGAGTGGAGCCAACATTTGGAGCCAATATCATGACATCTTGGGTGGAGCCAGTGGTGGGATGTCAAAAATGTTACTACCCCACCGTGACATCATCACAGTGTGGGTGGAGCCAGCGTCATGATGTCATGATATTGTGGGCAGGGCCAAAGAAAAAAATAAAAATAAGCACACACACACCTCAACCCACCCACCCACAACACAAATCCATAAATAAATTAAATAAATTAAATAAATAAATAAAATAAAAATACATTAAAATACACCCACCCACCCCAAACACCCACCTACCCACCCCAAACACAAATCAACCAGAGCTTTTAAACCAGAGCTTAAAGCTTACTCTTGCTAATCTTTTTCACACTAGGTCAGAAGGAAGGAACTACAGAATGAACACACCACAAGATGGCTTCATTTTGGCACTTTTCAACTTTTCAACAGTTAAAGAAGTTAGGTACTAAGTCTTTGCCTAACCAGTTCTCTAGGATAATATGCCTTAATGTAAATGTAAAACAGCTCTACCGCCTTAAGGGTTCTCCAATTGGAACAGCCATTGGAACAGCACAGGTGTAGCTTATTGATGAGGTAACTCCAAGACTTTGCTTAAAAACCCCAAGCCAGGCCTGCCGGCCACCAGGCCTTTTTAGGAACTGTAGTAGTACGTCAATATAGGTAAAGGTATTAAATACACATTAAAATACACACAGACACACCACATCCAAAGGTGAGTCACTTACCCTGGAGAGCAGGCTATAGGGAGCTTCAGGCTAGCAGTTTCTCTTCCTCCTCCCCTCTTGGGAGGACAGCAAGGAGGACGTGCATATGTGCCAAGCACTGTAGGCATGCATGCACACCAAGTGCTTGGCGCGCATGCGCAGTGGGGGAACCAGTGAAAAGGTAAGCCCCGAAGGTGGTTCCCCCCAAAACTGCTATCGGTTCTCTGGGACACTGGGAAAAGTTACTACCGGTTCTGGCGAGCTGGTGAGAACCTGTTACATCCCATCACTGGGTGAAGCCAACATCATGAGGTAGTGGGCGGAGCCAAGGATGTGGGCGGAGCCAGCATAAAAAACCCATAAAAATAAGTACACATAAAATACAAATTAAATACACATAAAAATACACATAAAAACACATAAAATACACATTAAAATAAATACACATTAAAATAAATACACATTAAATAGACATAAAAACACATAAAATACACATTAAATACACATAAAAATACACATTAAAAATAAATACACATTAAATACACATTAAAATACACACGTACCTCACACCCAAAGGTTTGTCACTTAACCTGGGGAGCAGGCTATAGGGAGCTTCAGGCTAGAAGCTTCTCTTCCTCCTCCCCGCTTGGGGGGACAGCAAGGAGGCCGCACATGCATGTCAAGCGCTGTAGGTGTGCATGCACACCAAGCACTTGGTGTGCATATGCAGTGGGGGAACCAGTGAAAAGGTAAGCCCCTGAGGTGGTTTCCCCCAAAACTCGCTACCGATTTTCCGGGACACTGGGGAAAGTTAGTACCGGTTCTGGCGAACTGGTGCAAGCCTGTTGCTGCCCATCACTGATATTATATCTTAAGCAGTATGCGACTTAGTTTAATTGCTAACTTTTATAGTAGTTTTCATGTCTGGTATGATTTGCTGCCTGTATTCTAGTGGTATACCCATTCTCTGTTGGTTGATACTATTTGGGAGGAAATCCAGACCCTTATTGGTGTTTTTATTTGTTTCATTTTTAGTGTAGCTGAAATAGTGAAGGTGATATAGTTTGAAACCAAACTAAAAGAATACACTGTATTTTTTAAAAAAGGCAACAGCAGCAGCAAAATCAATTAAAACAAGAACATAATTTAATTTAATTTAATTTAATTTAAATCCCACCTACCTAGGGCAAAGTTACCACTCTGGGAATTTTAGACTGTAAAATAGTCTAAACTAAGAAAGTAAACCAACCAAAAAAAAGACCAACTTATTATAAATAGGAAAGAACAACAGAATCCTAATGGCAACACTTGAATTGAACAGGGATTTCAGTCTTATACCCTCTTACATGAGAGGATTTTCCACTGAATTCCATGGTACTTTAAGTCATTTAAAAATTCATTTTAAAAGCAGGCTATTTTTGGAAGGACAGTCTTTTTTGCTGAGGCTATTAAATTTGATGAAGTCAACTTCTGCTGTGTCCATTTCATTAATGGCTGGCTTATTTATTTATAGGATCATCCATCATTTTCCTTAGTTAATGCGTATAGTTTAGTACAATGACCTCAATTCTTTATGACTGTAAAACCAAGTGCCAATCTGATTGCACCCCCACCCCCAATTCTTCCTGGGACAGGCAAGGTATCAGTGTGCTGGGCATGTGTGCTACTTCAAAGATGGCAGGTGGACAAAAGCTATCACAGAATGGATACCACTTGACATAAAGTGACCACTAGGAAGGCCAGCAACCAGATGGGAAGACCAGTTCAGGGCAAAGTTCCTGAGACCTTGGTTGAGACTGGTACAAAATCCTAAACCAGGACTCAGAACATTCTCTGTGGGCATACACACCATTGCCCCAGCACAGAGTTTGCCCCGCCCCTCTGTCCAGCAGCCCAATGGGAGCACTTCTTACCTCCCCCAGCACAAAGTTTGCCCCACCCCTCTGCCCTGCAGCCCAATGGGAGCACTTCCTCCCTCCCCCAACACAGACTTTGCCCTGCCCCTGTGGCACTGATGGCAACCAGTTGAGTTTGGGCACCCAGTCTCTAAAACATTGACTATCACTGTCCTAAAAAATTAAAGACTACCTAGTGGCGATGGGGGCGGTGAAACGCCAATATTTCACCACCCTTATTGCCTCCGCAGATAATCGCCCAGCTGCCCTGTTCCGGGTGACCAGGTCCCTCCTTGGCAGAGGGGGGTCTGGTCCGGGTTGGCAGGGATCGGCTGAGGCTTTTGCTGATTTTCTGACGGGGAAAATCACTCAGATCCGCTCAAAGCTTGATCCCGGCGTGGAAGGTATGGAACTGGGGTTGGCTGAAGCTCAGTCTAGCCATGTTATTTGGGATCGGTTCGATCCAGTTGGCCCTGAGGAAGTGGACAGGCTTCTTGGATCTGTCCGCGCCACGACCTGTGCCCTGGACCCATGCCCTGCCTGGTTGATAAAACCCTCTAAGGCCGTGGCAGTTGGGTGGGTCGAGGCAATAATTAACTCATCGTTAAAGGAGGGGCTCTTTCCAACATCTCTTAAACACACCATTGTGCGCCCCCTCCTAAAAAAAACCATCCCTCGACCCCATAGCAATTACTAACTATCGCCCAGTCTCCAACCTACCCTTTTTGGGTAAGGTTTTGGAAAAGGCAGTGGCGCGGCAGCTACAGGATGTCCTGGATGAAGCGGATTATCTAGTCAGGATTCAGGCCCGGATATGGTACAGAAACTGCACTTGTCGCATTGGTGGATGATCTCTGGAGAGAGCGGGATGGAGGTAACCCTTCTGTCCTTGCTCTTCTCGATCTCTCAGCAGCCTTTGATACCATCGACCACGATATCCTTCTGGGTAGGCTCCAAGGTTTGGGAATCCAGGGCACTGTGTTGTCCTGGTTTTCCTCATTCCTGAAGGGCAGAACCCAGTTGGTGTGGTTGGAGAAGGAGGAGTCCAGCCTCAGGCCCCTGCAATATGGGGTGCCTAAGGGCTCGGTACTCTCTCCTCTCCTATTTAACATCTATATGAGGCCACTGGGTGAGATCATCTGTTCCCATGGGGTAAGGTATCATCAATATGCAGATTATACCCAGTTGTACATCTCAGCCCGTGGGGACCCAGGCGATGCAGTGGAAGTCCTCTCCAGGTGTCTGGAGGCTGTTAGGGTCTGGATGGGGGCAAATGGGCTACAACTGAATTCCGGCAAGACTGAGTGGCTTTGGGTGAGGGGACCTGTGTTATCACGGGAGTTGCCAGCTTTGGTTCTGGGTGGGGCAGCTTTGCCCCAAACAGACCCGGTGCGTAATCTGGGGGTCCTCCTGGACTCACGACTACTGTTCGAAGAACAGGTGGCAGTTGTGGCCAGGAGGGCTTTTGCACAACTCCGTGTAATACGCCAGTTGTGCCCGCTCCTAGACCAGGACGCCTTGCTCATGGTCACACATGCTTTGGTCACCTCCAGGCTTGATTACTGTAACACGCTCTACATGGGGCTGCCCCTGGTGACCATTCGGAGACTCCAGCTGGTCCAAAATGCGGCGGCCCGAGTAGTGACGGGGCGTGGGCGTTATGCTCATGCTACACCGCTGCTTCGGGAGCTGCATTGGTTGCCAGTATGTCTCCGGGTGCAATTCAAGGTGCTGGTTATTACCTTTAAAGCCCTATATGGTAGTGGCCCAGGATACCTAAGAGACCGCGTCACCCTGAGAACATCTGTCCACCCCACCAGGGCGGATCGGAGGGGCTCCCTTGTTGTTCCATCGGCTAGAGAGGCACACCTCTCTAGTACTAGGAGGGGGGCCTTCTCCGTGTCCGCCCCAACCCTTTGGAACCTCCTGCCAATCGAGTTGCGCCTACAGACAGAGCTCCTACCCTTCTGGAAAGGTTTAAAAACCTGGCTGGCTAAGCAAGTGTGGGGACAGAGGATCGTGGGGTCCCATATAGGGTGGCTGATCTAGTGACAGCCACCCTTTGGTTCATTTGGTGTGATTTTAATGCTTTTATGAATTTTTTAAAGTTTTTAACATCAAGTCTTAGGATGTCGATATTTAGTCTGTAAGCCGCTCAGAGTCGGGCTTTCCCGATTGGAGCGGGGTAGCAAATACGAACAATAAATAAATAAATAAATAAATAAATAAATAAATAAAAAATAAAAAATAAACAGTGGGAGATTATGCTTCAATCCACCACGTCAACCTAATCTCTATATCTGTTGTAATGCTGCAAACCCGCACTAGGTGAGAGCCTTGTCAGGGTGCAGGGGCTTGAGCAGTCTAACTAGGCAGTGTTGCCCATCTCTTGTTAATGTTATTAAGCCAGGAGTCCAGGACTAAAACTCACCAAAGCATCCTCTGTCAGATCCCATAGGCAAGGTGAAAGCATACATCATGGTCTAGCTAGCCAGTGGATGACATGATATCCAAATGGCTAAAAAATGTATGCAAATGGGCTTGACTTCTCAAGTCAATTTGCATGTGCAGAATGTCATTGTTGAAACATCTACCAGTGTATGGACTCATTGCTGAATAACGACTCCAAGGAGTATCTTCCACATACAACTCAATCTTCCAGCTAAAGACCTGCACTTTCTGTTCTGCATCACACTGAGATGACTTACTTCTGTTAATAGTAGCCCTATTGGCATAGTAGTTTGAGTGTTCAACTAGAACATCCTGCCATGGCTATGAAACTCATAATCTTTCAGCTTGACTTACTTCAAAGGCTTGTTGTAAAATAAAAGGTATACATCTTTTTATAGGTAAAGGTCTCCCTTGCTTGAAAGCCAGTCATATCCAACTCTAGAGTGCAGTGTTCATCTCTGTTTACAGCCAAAGAACCAGCACAGTCTCTATCAATACATGTTTCCGTGGTCATGTTGCAAGCATGACTAGACACCACAGAGTCTATTTGTTACCTTTCCAACCAAGGCGATACCTATTTATCTGCTTGCAATGTCTTGCTTCCAAACTGCTAGTTTGGCAGGAGCTGGGACAGACAATGGGAGCTCACTCCGTTGTGGAGAAGGAAGGAAGGAAGGAAGGAAGGAAGGAAGGAAGGAAGGAAAAAAATAACTTTCATTAATCACAGGTACAAGTTACCAATTGCACATTACAGCTAGGAGAGTTACTCTTTTGACCATAACTTCCAGACCCGCTCAACTAGTGTAGGTATTTATACGGCTAGAGGATTCTGTGGACTGTAATCCAAAAAAGGATAAAGTTTCCAAACTCTGTTTAGAAGCTACATAACAAAGCAGAATCTGATCCTTCAGCTTCTCACAGCTGAACAGCAAATGTCAGCGAATAGACAATAGAAAATACACAATGTTGCCTTCTTTTTCTCTGCCTTCTCCTTTGTTATCAACATTGGCATTGCATGAATGCACTAAAATCCAGGATTATTTGGGGATATAAAGTACTGTAATCCCAAAGGTTTCCTGCTACACATTTCTCTACAGTACAAAACAGTACAAAAATAGCACAAAGCATGATCTGTGCATATTTAATCAGAAGTATGATGGTCTTGTGTCTTCCTTTCCAGAAAGCAGTTCTTTGCTTGAAAGGGTGTCTGAGGGGGGCATCCTCTATTGAAAGGTGTTGCAGTTCAAGTCCACCTTAAAGTTTCTAAAGCCATTTGCAAGTAACATCTGGACAGCAGACAGAAAAGGCAAGCTGGCCTCAGCCTTCCCTTGTATGATGAAATGCACTGCATTTCTCTTTACATTATTTCAACACTTGTAATTCAGGGGTAATGGAAATATCTCCCCCAGTCTGGTGATATCTGATATGATGGGACTTTTAGTCCAGCATTTCTTCTGCTTAATATTTTGACTGTTAAGTGAACCTTTTAAAGGCACTTATGTTGTTGTTGTTCAGGCATAGTCAATTCTGACCCCCTGCAACCCCATGGACCATTGCCCACCAGGCACCTCTGTCTCCCACCATCTTCTTCAGCCCTCCCAGCTCTGTGCCCATTGCATTTACAATACCATCTAGCCATCTCATTTTTGGTCATCCCCTTCTTCTTTTGCCCTCCATCTTTCCCAGCATTAAGGCTTTCTCAAGTGAATCCTCTCTTCTCATTTGATGTCCAAAGTTCTTTAGCTTCATCTCTACTATCTGACCTTCTAAGGAGCAGTCAGGGTTGATTTCTTCTAGGATCGACCTAATTGTTCTCCTCGCTGTCCAGGGAACTCTCAAAACTCTCCTCCAACACCACATTTCAAAGGCATCTATTCTTCTGCACTCAGCTTTCCTAATAATCCAGCTCTCACAACCATACATTACCACCAGCAATACCATTGCTTTAACTATGCAATTTTTTGTTTGCAAAGTGATATCTCTACTTTTCACTATGCTCCCAAGGTTTCTCATAGCTTGTCTCCCAAGCATCAGTCACCTTTTTATATCCTGCCTGCAATCACCATCTGGAGTTATCTTGGATCCTAAAAATGTAATGTCTGTCACTGCTTCTACTTCTACTCCTGATTTTTGCTTATATTGTACAGTTGTACCTTGCTTAAAGAACATAATGCGTTCCATGGGATTTCTCTTTAAGCGAGCTTGCTCTTTAAGTGAAACACCATTGTAAGTGACCAATTGTGACAGGGGGGGGGGGGAGATTGCAAACCCTGATTTATTTGTTAAGCTAGCCGCTCTTTATGTGAGGTTTGACTGTAGCCATTTCTAGAAGGGTAGCCATTGGGAGTTGCTGTAATAAAATATAGTACAGTCAAACCTCGCATAAAGAGCACCTCGCTTAAAGAGTAACTCGCTTAAAGAGCAGAATATTCTCTGAATGTTTGCTTCACTTAACAAATAAAACCAACCAAAAACTTGCTTAAAAAATAAATCGGGGTGCGCAATCCCCCCCCCCCACAATTGGTCTTTTACACTGGTGTTTCCCTTAAAGATCAAACTCACTTAAAGAGCAATCCTGTGGAACACATTATGCTCTTTAAGTGAGGTACAACTGTAATCTGTAAGGGATACCCAATGTGATGCAGTGGAGGAAGGGATGGACTGGGATTCAGGAGCCCTGGGTTCCAATCCTTACTTTACCACAGAAGAGGATTTTTGCAGGGGATCCCTGAATGATGCTCCTTTCATGTAACCCCTTTGTGCAGCTCCCAGGAATCGAACCCATATTTCCATTCTCCAAGCCCAGCGCCTTAACCACTAAGCCACTAATTAAATGTTGCAGTTACCTTGAAAGCCTTAAAATCAGTTCTGACCAGATGGCAGGTACCAAAACAATAAGTTTGTTTAAAGAGTTCAGAGGAATGTTGAATGATTCAGGAAGAAGGGAAAGCAATTTAAAATATATGGGGAAACATTTCCCCTATTCAGTAGATTTGCCTGTAACAGACCTCCTCATATTTACTTGCTGCCACTTTCCCCACATTTAATTAATTGAGCTGTTGCTTTTATTTTGCATTTTCAGTTTCAATTTAACTCTCATCTGTTCCCATTTGCCTCCAGGTCATGTTCCATTGTCTCTAGAGGTTCCATCAGGCCAAATAACTGGGGATTAGGAAATATAGTTTCAATTCCCTGGCTTCATTAAACAGGGAGGGGTTACATTTAGAATTATGATGACATTTGCTAAATGTTGATAAAATGCTGACTGTTAAAAGAGCTTTGAGATTTGAATTATGTGAGATAAATCCAGGCAGCAAACAATTGGTTTCAAATTAAAGGAGTAATAACAGTTTTGTTACTTAGCAGATAGCACACTGGAATTATATAAAAATAGTAAAGGTAAAGGTCACCCGTGCTCAAAAGCAAGTCCTGTCCGACTCTAGGGGTAGTGGCAGTGATGGGATGTAACAGGTTCGCACCAGTTCGCCAGAACCGGTAGCAACTTTCCCCAACGTCCCGGAGAACCGGTAGCAGCTTTTGGGGGGAACCACCTTCAGGGCTTACCTTTTCACTGGTCCCCCCCTGCGCATGCGCGCCAAGCACTTGGTGTGCATGCATGCCTACAGTGCTTGGCCTCCTTGCTGTCCTCCCAAGTGGGGAGGAGGAAGAGAAGCTGCTAGCCTGAAGCTCCGTATAGCCTGCTCCCCAGAGTAAGTGACTCACCTTTGGATGTGGTGTGTCTATGTGTATTTTAATGTGTATTTAATACTTTTACCTATATTGACATACTACCACAGTTCCTAAAAAGGCCTGGCGGCCTGGGTTGGGGTTTTTAAGCAAAGTCTTGGAGTTACCTCATCAATAAGCTACACCTGTGCTGTTCCAATTGCTGTTCCAATTGGAGAACCCTTAAGGAGGTACAGCTGTTTTACATTTACATTAAGGCATATTATCCTAGAGAACCGGTACGATGACCATATCCATCTTGCAACATGGTGCTGCCCAGGCACTTATGCTAACAGGTAAGTGACGGGTTTGTATTTGGGGTGGGTTGGTTGATTTATGTTTGGGGTAGGTGGGTGGGTGTATTTTAATGTAATTTTTATTTATTTATTTATTTATTTATTTATTTATTTATTTTATTTTATTTTATTTATTTACGGGTTTGTGTTGTGGGTGGATGGGTTGAGGGGTGTGTGTGTGTGTGCTTATTTTTTATTTTTTTCTTTGGCCCTGCCCATGACATCATGACGTCATGATATTAGCTCCGCCCCCACTGTGATGACGTCACGGTGGGGTAGTAAAATTTTTGACATCCCACCAGTGGGGAGTGGCCATCGCCGTTTAAAGCCAAAGAGCCAGTGCTGTCTGCATCTGCAGACATTTTTGTGGTTATGTAGCAAGCATGATGGAATGCTGTTTCCTTTCCCACCAAAGCAGTACCTGTTTATCTACTTGCAATTTCTTGCTTTCGAACTGCTAGGATGGGCGGAGCTGGGACAGGGATGGGAGCCTACTCCATCGTGCAGCACTTGGGTCTCAAAGTGCTGACCTGCCAAACTCCCAGCTGTCAAGTTCATGTCTTAACCACAGTCCCTTTATGTAAAAATAAAAGGTAAAGGTCACCCTTGCTCGAAAGCCAGTCGGCACATCTTGCAGAAGGGAGGGTCTGGCACCAGGCTAACGTAAATGCCCTCTAATGAGTTGGTGTCTCAAGTTGGAGCAGGTACGGGGCTGAGGCAACAATGTGTGTCTCCAAGACTCTGGAGCCAGGAAGGTAGGGGCCCTGGCGAGGTTGGTTTCCCTTTCCATGTTCTCTGACTGATGGCCTGTTTTGCCTGGTTGTGACTCATGGCCTGTATGAGAGGTTGGGAGAGGCCAAGGTACTGCAGTCTGGAATGGATTGTTCTTTTCCATGCTGATTGGATGCTTCCTAGAGATTGTACTCTTTCCATAAGAGCCAAGTTGTTAGGTGGGGGACCTGATTGGACTCTGTAGAGTAGTTGCGATAGGATTTTGGCTCCAAATTGTTTGACTTCGGCATGGATGTATTGGCCTCCTTTTGTCCTCAGGCATTTTAGTATGGCGAAGGTGGATCTCTGAGCTGTAAGAACGGGGTGTGTGGTATGGGCATTCCTTGAGCTCGAAGCTTAGAGGACTACTCCCAGGTATTTAAAAGTGATAACCTTGTTCTATCTTGTGATCATTTATTCTCCAGGTATGTTTCTTAGGCCTTTTAGCAAAGGTTATCACTTTCTTATAGTTGATCTCTAATTGCTGTTACCATAATGAGCCAGAGATGCTAGAGATCTTCTGAGGCCTGTTGGGGTCCTAGAGAGAATTACGGCATTGTCAGAATATAGGAGTATGTGTATGGGTTTGTCAGTAAGCTTGGGAGGATGAAAAGCAGGGCTTCTTAAATGGCTGACCATGTCATTGATGAAGAAGTTGAGTAGAAGTGGGGCCAATACACATCCTTGCTTGATGCTCTTCTGTGTAGGTACTGGTTCCATAAGATGTCTCTACTAGGAGCATCTGACCTTCAGGTTTGTGTTGCTGTGGAGAGGATGTATCAGATGGAGCAGCCTGCAGTCAATGGAGGATTTCTCTAGCTTCTACCACAGCTTGATCCTGGAGAGTCAGTTGAAGGCAGCCTTTATATTAACAAAAGCAGCGTACAGAGATAATAGACTCTTGGAAGAGTATTTCCCAATGAGATGTTGGAGAACTAGGCAGTGGTCTATTGTGGATCTTCTTACGCTAAAGCTCGTTCCTCTCCTATCAGGTTTTCATCTTCCAACCAGCTCTTGAATTTCTTATGCAGGTGACTGGCATAGAGTTTACTGATGATGTTGGTTAGACTGATTGGCCCGGGGACATACTTGTTTCCTTTCTTGAATACTTGAATACTTACCTGGCAGGGGAGACACCATGATCATTTTGAACCCAGTTACTCTAGCAGTTCATTGTTTTCTAATTGAGATCAACGGTAGCCATGTGACATTAATATAAAGGTATTTGTACAATCTGGGAAATTAAGACCAGCCACTGATTGTACTCCCAGTAGAATACTGTAATAATTGTTAAAAATTGTTACATTTATTATCAACCAGAGCTTTCAGGGTTTTTTAAAAGTACATATGGATGGCATCGTCATCTGTTCATTAGTCTACAGATCCAGGGGCCAGTAGATAAAATCCACATTTGGTCTCTGAAGCTTTGGTTTTCAGATCTATATTAGACATTGCTGACAGTTGTATAAAACCACACGTTAACTGGTAGCTCCCCATTGACTACACAGCTGCATTATAGCTCAACGTACCTATACACTGTTTCAATTAAGGTTATTTATTTCTTTATTGTGATGATTGGATTTTAATTGGTCGTGAAGCACTCTAGAGATGGAGGTAAAGAAGGATAATGAATAATTTATTACTGCTTGGAAGCAGAATATATTACATGATTTTGGAATGTGGGTGAACCGTTTGTTGCTTTGACACCATCCCTGTTGTTTTGTCTTAGATTGTCATCAACTGATAAACAAAACATCTAATTTGGAATTCTGTTTCAGTTTCAGAGCATCAGCCAGGGATTATTGTTTTGTCCTTTTAAGCACTTCTCATCCTGTTCAACTGGGTCTATGTAGTACAAATGGAAATAAAATATAGCCTTACATTTTCAGAGAGCAATAGTTTGTTCTACTTTACATCATCATCATCATCATCATCATCATCATCATCATCATCATCATCATCATCATCCAATCAATCAATCAATCAATCAATCAATCAATCAATCAATCAATCAATCAATTACACTTTTACCCTGCTCCTCCATGGTAGGAGAGATAGGAGGGGACATGGAGGTAGATTTTTAAATTTATTTTCTCTTTCACTTTAAGGAAAACAGCTAAATATGGTCACTTGAAGTGTGATGTGGCTTTCTGTCTAAAATTATTACACATACAGTAGTTGCAAGGATTGTGCCAAATGACATACCAAACCTCAAAGAGACCCAGCATAGCCAGATCCATCCTGGAATAATTTGGCCTTCTAGTTGCATCCTAAGTTAATTAGGTTCACTGTTGAGAAGCTAGAACAGTTCAAGATGCAATGCAGCTCACACATGGCCAGTGTTTTGCTTATAAATGCTTAGAAAATACAAATTTAAGCTTCAGCGGTCAACTAGTCCAGTGGTTCCCAATTAGTTTTTTCTACATACCACTTCAAGAAAGACCTCAAACTTGCGTACCCCTTATTGCAGGAACATTAAGTATCGTGTACCCCTTATTGGAGGAATGATAAATAAAAAATGAAATCAGGTGTATTTTATATTTATTAGCATCAAAAGACATTCTAATGACAGAGAACACATGTTTCATTAATGTGACAAATGTGCACATTGACAATGACGAGCAAATAGGCGGGAACGGGGGCGGCTGCGATCGGGTGACGTGAGACGCAGGAGGTGCGGGAAAAACCGCTGACGCGGGAGAAAGCGCTTGATGCATACGATTGACTTACCTACTGATCGTTTAATTAAATTGAATAATTTTTTGGCAATTGTTATTGCATTATTGTTTTTTAAGGATTTAATATTTTAGTTAAGAGATTGCTGCGCGTACCCCTTGATGCAATCTCGCGTATCCCTGGGGGTACGCGTACCACTAATTGGGAACCACTGAACTAGTCCCTTGGATCTTGTTGTGTGAGTTAAATCATGTCTAGAAATATTCCAATCATGGCTAGAATTTGCTATGATGGGGTTGGGGAGCCTGTGATATTCTAGATCAGTGTTTCCCAAGCTTTGGTTTTGGGGCTTAAATTCCCAGAAGCCTAAGTCAACTCCCCAAAGCACTGATCAGACAATGTACCGGGAACCACTGGTCTAGATATTGTTTTACAGCAGCTCTCATCATTGCTAACAATTGGCAGTGCTGGCTAAGAGATGACTGAAAACCCTTATCTATCTATCTATCTATCTATCTATCTATCTATCTATCTATCTATCTATCTATCTATCTATCTATCTATCTATCACTTTAAAGAGAAGAAGGGCAAAATATGGTCTTTCTATCCACATGTATACCCCACCTTTTTGGTGCAAACACCATTCAGGGTAGCTTACAGAGTGTGTATGTGTGTGCGTGCGTGCATGCGTCTGTGTGTAATATTGAAAAATTATCTCATAACAGCCAGGTGGCATAAATAAATCTTAAAACCATAACAGTATTCAAATTAAAACACTATCAGGAGCAGTAAAATTAGGTAATATCAATTAAAAAGAATCCAATGCACAATTCTAATCAACTGATACACCTATAGGTCCAAATTTTCCTCATGTTGTCTATATCTTCTGAGCAAGGGGTCAGCAAACTTGGCTCTCCAGGTGTTCTTGGAATTCAGTAACCAGAAGCCCTGGTCAGTACACCTGCTGATCAGGGCTTCTGGTGATTGAAGTCCAAGATCATCGGGAGAGCCAAGTTTGTTACCCTCCCCCCCCCCTGTTCTGAGCCAAACAAAGTTTTCCCCCCTTTTATTTATGTTATTGGTAGAGAGAAAAGATAGTTATTTGGCAATTACCCATTATTTTCCACATGGTCATAATCACATAAAAAAAGACTACAAATGGTGTGAGGAAGTACAAATGTTATTGTATGAGACAATGGCTCCCAGACAATCCTATGCTGGTTCGGGAACTCTGGGAGATTTGGTCCAAAAAGTAACTTTTTCAAACTGTTGAAAAGAATGAGATAGCCTTAATGCCACAGTTGGCTTCTGTCAGCTCTCTGGTCTCCTCTTTTCTACCTAAACAACACAGGGCATTGGGGAATGGGGTAGGGTTAGGTGGAGTCGTTCTACTTGCTTAAGCGGTTCTGTAATATCAAGACTAAGGTTCTAAATCAGGGGTTCTCAACCTACGACCCACAGGCCAGATCCAGCCCATGGTGCCATTCCATCCAGCCCACGCTCTTGCCACCGCTGCCCTTTCCCCGTCTCCCTGGCTTGGCATGTCCCTAACGCTACTCCATAGTAGGGCAGATGTTGTAAGACAGCAGTATCTAGTCATGACTGCTAAGCCACCACAATCCCCTTAGAAATCAAAGTAGGGGATGCTAAATTTAATATTCTAGTCTGTCAGAACAACAAAACATTTTATAATTTGTTTTGTGGGATCACAGTACAGTGGTATCTTGCTTAAAGAGCATAATGCGTTCCACGGGATTGCTCTTTAAGCGAGTTTGCTCTTTAAGGAACACCATTGTAAGTGACCAATTGTGACTTCTGGCATGGGAGATTGCAAACCCTGATTTAGTTGTTAAGCGAGTCTTTGGTTGGTTTTATTTGTTAAGTGAGGCAACCATTCAGAGAAAATTCTGCTCTTTAAGTGAGTTAGTTTCTAAGTGAGGCACTCTTTATGTGAGATTTTACTGCATCCCAGTGGCTGAAAGAGATGTGGAAAGACTTGTCCAGAAGCAATAGAAAAGAGAGAAAAGAAAAGGGGCAGTTGTACAGTTTGGGTTTTGGTGCAAGCTTTAGCTGTAGTCCATCTCTTCTTCTGCCTTGTGTGACCTTTTCAGGTGGACTTCACCCTTTTGAATTTGCTACTATACTATCCCTCACAACAGGATACACTTTCGGGTAACACGTGTCTTTTAACAAGTTATTTCCAAGGCATGGAATGAATGGAATAAGGAATATCTGAAACACCATTACTCTGTATATTATCAAACTGTTGTAGCCAAGGGAATTCAGTAAAGTCTTTGTCACCAGGGCTGGCCCAGATGTCAGTAGACATGAAACAATCATATCTCAAGAGAGACTAAATTATCTTTTTATACTATGAAATCATTCAGTCTACCAAAACCCTACCGTTGCACAGACTTTGGTGTATATTATTTAGACAAATGGAGGGAGGGAGAGGAAAGCAGGCACTAATTTGAAAAATAGAAACAAGTGGAAGAAAAGAATAAATGACTGATTGCAAGCATTTCCATAAAACAAAGAACAGATGGATGCAAACATCCAAAGTTAATCGCTTTAAAATCCCAAAAGGAGACTTAATTACATGTTAAAATCTTATACGGCAATCAGTGGGACTTCACTATGATTAACTTGGTCTACATTAGCAACAGCAATAGCAAATTACGCTTAAATACCGCCCCCCTGTGAACTGTAGTGGCTCAAGTGGTTAAGACGCTGTCTGGGAGGTGGAAGGTCAGCAGTTCAAAATCCGAGTATTGCAGGACAGAATGAGTGCCCGCCTCTGTCCCAGCTCCTGCCAACCTAGCAGTTTGAAAGCAAGAAATTGCAGGTAGATAAGTAGGGACCACTTCGGTGGGAAGGTAAACAAAGTTCAATGCACTTCAGTGTCTATGCCTGCCTGCCACATGTCCACGGAAACGTCTACAAAATGCAGACAGTGCTGGCTCCTCAGCTATAAACAGAGATGAGCACTGAACCCTAGAGTCAGATACAACTGGCTTTCGAAAAGTGAGACCTTTACCTTTATAGCACACAAATATGGGCTGAGTGACCTGTGCTCCCCGAGGTGTGGGACAACAACTTGCATCAGCCCTGCAACCATAAGCCAGTGGGGAAGAAGGGTGGGAATTGTGTTCCAGCAATATCTGCAAGGCAGAGATGAAAAAGGTAGTAGAAAAACTGTTTGAACACTCAAAAAACTAATTGAGCTATGATTAAGTTGAAAGTGACAATTCTTTAACAGTTAAATTGATATTAAATTGCTCTTTAAGTTTGAATTAGATTAGTACAACTTCATCAGAGAAATAGCAAAAGAATTAGACAAAAGAGAAATAAGGAATTAAACCCAGATACTGAATTCTGTAGAACTGTAATATGCAAAATATGTTTTTCCCTAATTAATATTATATTTCTACAACATGATTTGAAATGTTTCCCTAAATGGTTCCCTGGAAGCAACTAGGTGTATACATAGGATGCAAGTCATCACTTCAACATCTGTGGTGATTTCTCAAGTGGGAAATACTCAGTGGTGGGCAGCAAAAAATTTCACTACCATATCTTGGGCGGAGCCTACATTGTGGGTGGAGCCTATGCCATGGGTGGACCCTACATCATGGGCAATCTAGTCATGCCTGCCATATGGTCATGTATACATCTGCAAACACAGACAGCACTGGATCTTTGGCTGTAAATGGAGATGAGCACTAGAGTTGGATATGACTGACTTTTGAGCAAGGGGGACCTTGAACCACTTGCAGGGACAAAACCTGATGGGGCCTCCCGGGTGTGTGTGCGAACCTGTTGCTGCCCACCACTGGAAATACCAGTGGATTTGCTTCAAGTAACATAAAGATTCTTTTTCCTATGGGTTTGCTTCGAGTTACATACAAATTTCATTTTTCCTATGGGTTTGCTTCAAGTTATGTAAAAAAATAATTTTTCCTATGGGTTTGCTTCGAGTTACATAAAAAACCGATTTAAGCAAAAGCCTACGGAACGGACTCCCCCCCCCCCCCCGTAAGTAGGGGTTTTACTGTAAATAAATAAATTTATATTGCATTAAGAAAAAGTAGCCATGAAATCTGTGAATGGAAACAAAATTCTGGATCATTACAACAAACAAAGCAAACTTGTGAATTCTGTAGAACTTTTTATTGAGACAGACATTGTGCAAAATGTATGGGAAGAACCAGAATTTTCCAGAAAAATTAACCTGTGGATATTCTTTTTGGAAAAACTGAATGATGGCAAGACAAGATGGAGTGTGCAAGTTTACTGAAAAAGTCTGGTATCAAAGTAAGTTTACATTCTTGCAATTCTGCAGACAAAAGCCAGACTGGGATCCCTGCAGATGCCTTTTAGCTGTAAATTATTCCCAGATACATTGGGCTTGTGGTAGCAATAGATATATATTGCTTTATATATATAAAAATCAATAGTCTGCCTTTACAGAACAGACAGTAGCTGTTCTACGACTTACAAAGTTCCTTGAGTTTGTGTTCTCTAAAATTTAGACTTTGGACTTCTTTGCACCTACAAAGCAGAGGAAAAAACAACCTAAAGAACCATTTTGAAGGGCACTTAGGAGAAATAATTCAACATAACAGCAATTTCAAGTGCAGCCAGGTCAAAATAATCAGACTTATATCCATTAAGCCAGTTTCTAAAGTAATGAAAAGGAAGAGGTTTTAAGAAGAATATAAATGCAGGAAATCGTTAGCAATATTTTCCCTTTTCTAATGCACTTTTTTGTACTTTACTGTGCAGTTTACATATATTGGTTATTTGGAAGAATAGTAATGTCCCAATCACTTTGCAAAGTGCTCTTTCCAATGTGATGTGGTGGTTTAGTATTACCTGCCTCAGCCTCATATTCCTAGGATCAACATCTCTTATGTTTTCTAAGAAAATAAATGTCTTTTTTAAGTCATAAAGGTTGTGGTCAAGCCCAAGTTGCATTGATGCATTTGACCACAGATCCCCTGTACCGAACCATTTCATGTGGGAAAATAGTCAGAAAAAATGGTCTGAAGAAGTGGACTTGATCCACGAAAGCTAAGAATAAAAATGTAGCAGTTAATCTTTAAAGTGCTACAGTGTTTTTATTTTGGTTTATCACTTTTTTGGTTTTGTTTTCTGATATGTCAGAAAAAAGGGTAGGTCACGGGCTAAATCAGGAGTGGCCAAACTTTTCAGGCCATGGGCCAGTCAAATGGTTCCTCCCACCGGAAGTGGAAATGAAACACACCTTGCAATCTGTTTTGCAACAGGATGGGATAGATTTTAGGCTGCCATTTTCTCTGCTTAAATCAGGGGTGCTCAAGCTACGGCCTGCAGGCCAGATCCAGCCCCTGATGCCAATTGATCCAGCCCACGTCACCCTCGTCGCTCCCAGAACACATTTTATTTCCGCTTCCAGGAGCGCAAGGGCGGCGTGGGCTGGATGAATTGGTGTTGGGGGCTGGATCTGTCAGACCATAGTTCGGGCGCCCCTGGGTTAAGTATTTCATTCCTACTCCGCTTGCTTACAGCATCTGGCTATCAGGTATACTAAGGCTAGATGCTTCTGCATTGTAGCACTAACAAACCCAATTTTTCGCTTCCTAGAAAGAAAGTGCTAGTCCTGCATTATTCCACAAGCTGTTCCAGAAGTATCTATGTATGACCCAAAATTGCATCTGATGTGGCTCAAAACACACCAAACAGACAGCAAGAGACAGAGCAAAAGACATATTGAAAAGAACTAGTTACAAGCATCATAGTTACCTGTAGCTAATTCTATTTATGGGTAACAAGAGTGTACAGTAATACCTTGGATAACGCTAAGACTTGGTTCCACAAGTCTTGGTGTTATCCGATTTTTAGTGTTATCCGATGCATGTTAAAATCCTATGGGATGGATTGGATAACGTTAAAAGCTCCATAGAGATACATTGTAACCGCACAGGCTTTAGCGGTTGTTATCTGATCCATCCCATAGGACCTTAACGTTATTCGATCCAATTCTTCTCCCCAGATTACTTAACGTTATGCGATTTTAGGGTTATCCGAGGTAAACGTTATCCGAGGTATTACTGTAATTTGTAATCACAAAGTTAGTCTTGGTTAGTGACTAACTTTCTAGTTATTTTCAAAAGCTACTTTTAAACATTGTTTAAGGCATTTAATAGGTGTTTTGCCAGGCACATTCCAAGTTTTATCATTCCAAACATAGGCAACTCATAATGGGTTCCCAACCTTTTTTTTTGTCCATCCCTCACCTACACATCTCTAAAATCCTGATCCCCACCCCAATCCTGCTGTGACATAGAATTCTTATTATTCAAAAAGTGATCTCCTTTTTATGTGAAGGAAGCCTAAAAGCCCATGCACTGTTGATAACTCATTCTCAAATCCCCCAAAAATTACCCCCCCAAAGCCCCCTAAAAATCAGATTGCCCTTCTGTGGGAAATGTGCCCCAATATGGGACACTGCTCCATATTGGGCACTATGGCTTTAGAGTAATGTTCATCCCTGCTTGGTTTGTTAACTATTTCTGACTCCTAGGTGGCAAAAGAAGTTTTGTTTCATTTCCAAGATGCTAAATCAGAATTGGTGACTATAGGAAATGAGAGAGCATTTCCTGTGTGTGTGTGTGTGTGTGTGTGTGTGTGTGAGAGAGAGAGAGAGAGAGAGAGAGAGAGAGAGAGAGAGTAGCACCACAGCAATGGAGTGCCTTAAAAGGCACAGAAAAAGGCACACCTTGAAGTAACATGCAGTGTAACTGAGTTCCTTTTACAAAGTAATATTCCGAATGCTGTATAGGCAGTGGTGGTTTGTTAAATTTTCCACTACCCCACCATGGCATCATTACGTCGTGGGTGTAGCTGACACCATGACGTCATGGGTGGAGCAAATAAAATAAAATAAAAATGTCTGCGCATGCATCAAACCTCAGTTTGATGCATGCACAGTTCTTTTTTTAGTGCGCATGCGTCAAACCTCTATTTGACATTTTGGCTGCCCGGAAATACATTTCTGGAGGGGTGCCAGAGAGGTGACCAAACCGGTTGCCTGGGGGTTTACCAGCACTCCCGGTGATCCCTCTTGATGGGGTGCTACCAGTTCAGGTGAACCGGTCCGAACCGGTAACATCCCATCACTGTGTATAGGCAGATATATAAATATGGTGTATATACTCAATTCAGCCTTATTGTTATCCACCACCACAGCCTCCCACAGCTGAGAAGAAGTCAGAAACAGGGGAAGGTATTTCTTATATATTTTCTGGATGGGCAAAGGGGGGGGGGGGACAGTTAAGCCTGGTTGCTGTATATGTGAAAGATGGACCATGAAAACAGCTAAGAGGAGAAGGATGAATTAATTCAAAATATAATGCTGAAGGAGAACTTTATGGATATCTGGGACTGCCAGAAAGAGAAACTAATGTATTCAAACCTGAACTCTCCCTAGAAGCAAAAATAACACTGAAGTTGTTATATCTTGAAAGTAGCATGAGACTATAAGCCTCTGTGCAAAAGACTGTAGTGTGAGGAAAATAGCCATAGTAAAAGAGGAAGACCTAACATGAGATGGATTGACTCAAATTTGGAATTCACGCCCTTGAGTTTGCAAGACCTGAGCAGGACTCTTAATGATAGGTTCCTCCAGAGGTTCTTAATTTGCAGGATCAGCATAACTCAGAAGTAACTTTACAACATGTACGCACAAAAGGAGGAAAATACCTAATAGACACGTCAGTCCAAACAATTATAACACTGAATAAAACAATCATAATAAGCTGACCTAACTTTATCTTTTAGGACAGGGATTCTCAACCCGTGACCTGTGGGCCTGATGTGCCCCACTGCACCATTTCATGTGGCCCTCCACCACACTAAGAAGTGTCATGTGGTGGAGGAAGGGCAAAATGGCCGTCTGGCCCCCAAAGCTCTCTGAGGGAATGTGACCAGCCCCCGGCTTTAAAAGGTTGGGAACTCTTGTTTTAGGACTACATACGAGAGAGATTAAAGCCAAATCCCAAATTAAAAACAGACACTATGTACAAGACAAAATAGATATTATATAAACACACTCCTTCTGCCAAGTATTCAAACCAGTATATATTCTAGGAAGAAGTTGCGATCACATCCCAGGGTGGAGGGGTTCAGTCCAAGAGCCAGGCATGTCTCTTTGAATGAGCACCACATAACTAACACATTCTGGTTTGAAAATGAATCTGAGAATAAAGCATAGCTTTAAACAGGAAGGGGATGACCTGCTACTTCTGTTGATTTAGTGGCATGCAGTTGATGTGCTTGTTCTACAACATTTGCAACTGAGATGGACATGTGGATGCTACAAAATGCGCTGGTACTGACAGTCAGTTCTCTTATCTGGACTATCTCCTCTGGGTCCAGTTAGAGAATTATTGCTAGGGAGGATGACAAGCCCTTTCCATCTGAAGATGCACCAGTGCTCAGTAACGGGGCTAGACTGATGTTTTTCGTGGTTCACAACATGTAAATACAAGTCCACATGTTCTGTTGGTTGTTCCATTGTCATTGCAGATTTATTCTCTCGTGAGAAAACAGGTAAATAAGATGTGACATTAAAGTAGCTAGCTGCTAGACGCCTTTGGCAAATTTTTAAGGAGTGCTTGTTGAACCGGAAGAGACAAGCTATCTCTTTCCCTCTCTTCCTCACTGCTAGTAAACCGGCTCCCTCTCTGCCATCTTTCTTTTTTGATGAAATTTCCTGAACAGGGAGAAGGGGAGTGGGATGCAGTCTGTTGCACATTTGATAATAACAACTGTGAGCCATCAAGTCAATTCTGATTTATGGCATTTTTAAAGGGATTGCTAAGTAGAGAGTATTCAGAAATACAGTACAGTCAAACCTCGCATAAAGAGCGCCTCGCTTAAAGAGTAACTCGCTTAAAGAGCAGAATTTTCTCTGAATGTTTGCTTTGCTTAACAAATAAAATCAACCAAAAACTCACTTAACAAATAAATCAGGGTTCGCAGTCCTCTCCACCAGAAGTCACATATGGTCACTTACAATGGTGTTTCGCTTAAAGAGCAAACTCACTTAAAGAGCAATCCTGTGGAACACATTATGCTCTTTAAGCGAGGTACAACTGTACTTTACTGTCCCCTTCTTCTGAGTGCATCCTGGGATTGTGCTCTGCACATGCCTGCCACATGTTTATGGAAATGTCTGCAGACGTAGACAGTGCCAGCTCTTTGGCTGTAAAAAAAGATCAGCACTGAAGCCTACAGTCGGATACAACTGGCTTTTGAGCAAAGGCAATCAACTTGTCCAAAACCACACAGGCCGGTTCTTTTTCCTAAAGGCACAGTGGGGAATTGAACTTCCAACCTCTGGCTCTCCAGCTAGATGCCTAAATCACTGAGATATCCAACCAGCTGTATAACTCTTTCTTCAAATGAATTCTGACTTATGGCTAACCTTTCCAGGGTTCTCCAGATAGAGAATACACAAAAGTGGTTTATCATTCCATTCTTTTGGTGGGGAGCATCCCGGGACTATGCAGCTTGTCTATGGCTACCCAGGCTGGCTCTTTTGGAGATGCACAGCAAGGAATTGAAGTTCCAACCTCTGGCTCTACAGCGAGAGATGACTCATTGAGCTATTCAACCAGCTTTGCACATTTGCCTCACCATAAATCTCATTGGACACATCAGGATTTATCCCCAGATAAAAATTAATAGGATCGTACTGCACATTTTTATTTCAAGGCACTGAAGCATATGCCAGGCAGGGATGGATCAAGACATTTTGTTGCAATAAGGCAAAGCTATAAATGGTACCCTGTAAAATAATCTAAGCCAGTTTATTTTGGCACACCAGGCAGAAAAGCTGAACTCGTATCTTCCCAGTCCTGGTATTAAAATGTCAGCAAGAACAAGAGACCGTAGTCAACCATTTCTATGAAGATCACTGTAGATGGTGACTGCAGGCATGAAATCAAAAAGATTTTAGTCCTTGTTGGGAGGCAAGTTATGACAAACTTAGGCAGCATAATAAAAAGTTGAGACATCATCCTGCCAACAAAAACCTGCATAGTGAAAACAATGGTCTTCCCAGTAGTAACTTATGGCTGTGAGCGCTAGACCATAAGGAAGGCTGAATGCAGAAGAACTGAGATGCTGGAGAAGACTCTTGAGAGTCCTCTGGACTGCAAAGACATCATCCTAAAGGAAATCAATCCTGACTGTTCGTTGGAAGGACAAATACTGAAGCTGAAACTCAAGTACTTTGGCCACCAAATGAGAAGAGAGGACTCAATGGAGAAGGCCCTGGTGCTAGGAAAGATCAAAGGCAAAAGGAGAAGGGGTGACAGAGGATGAGATGGCTAGATGGCATCATTGACACAGTGGGTGTAGGTCTGGATGGACTACAGAAGATGGCAGATGGCAGAGGAGCTTGGTGTGCTGTGATCCATGAGGTCGCAAAGAGCCAGACTCGACTGAAGAAGAAGAAGAAGAAGAAGAAGAAGAAGAAGAAGAAGAAGAAGAAGAAGAAGAAGAAGAAGAAGAAGAAGAAGAAGAAGAAGATGGCAACGGCAACGGCAACGGCAACGGCAACGGCAACGGCAACGGCAACGGCAACGGCAACGACTTAGTAACTAACATTTCTCTGCCTTTCCATGGATGGCATTGCTGATTTTCTGCCTGCAAAAGCAGCCTCACATTATTTAGTGGTAGGACTGGTCCTGGCTTCACGTTGATTTCCTCATTTTGGACTGCTAGAACTGTTAAAACACGACATTAGCCTTATAAAACATTACTGACAATTAATGTTTACTTGAATGAGTGTTCTTCAAGAACTCTTGCACTTTTTCGCATAACCTTAGGAATGAAAAGAAAATTCATATATCAAACTTTTGGAGCAGTGTACATACTTATTCAAAGGGAAAATCCTGCTTTTTTTAAAGGTCAGTGATGTAACACAATCACAAGTGGTGATAGTTAGTGTGGTGTAACGGATAGAGCAGGGTTCCCAACCTAAGGCCTGTCAGCTGGATCCGGGCCATAGTGCCAATTCATGTGCCTTGCACCACTCCAAGGGCATTCAAGAAACAAAATGGCCACCCCTTTGAAGCTGTTGGGGCAAAATGGCCACCCCCATTATGCAGGCAGGGCAAAATGGCCATCTGGCTCTCAAAGTTGGCTGAGAGTGCATGACGTGGCCCCTGGCTTGAAAAGGTTGGGAACGCCTGGGTTAGAGTGACAGACTAGGACTTGGGAGGCCTGCGTCTGAATCTTTGTTCAGCCACGCAAATTCATGTGGTAGTGATGGAACTGGTAAAACTGCTCCTTAAATATCTCGTGTCTCTTGAACGCTCATTTAGAGTTACTATAAGTCTTGAATGTTAGGAAGCTGAAAGAAAATGACATTTCCCTAACAATGATAAGATCTCAGGTGTCCCCCTTCCCCTTTTTTCCCAGATAAAAAGGCAAATGGGTCCTCTGCACCTTTTAATCCCTTGAAATGTCCATTGTTCAAAACTTAAAATTGACTTCTGACCCTCTCGATTTCATTTAAAAAAAACACACCACTACTACAATTTTCAGTGATTTGTGTAGAACTCAAAGAGTCCTTGAGCCCCCTACCCTACAAGCTACTTAGTATGTAACTAAATTCTCACAAACCTTACACTACAACAGCCATACAAGTACTGTATAAGCTAAAGTCATACACAGCCGAATGGTGTAATCAGAAAAACTAAATTCTCTGATTAGTGGAGGTTAGGTACTAGTTTAGCCTGTGGCTGGAAATCATCACCACCTGTATTGAGAAAAATAAGCAATTTTGGTTCTGTTTCCTAACGCAGGAATAAAAGTACATTTATCTCTCATTCCTTGGTTCTCATATGCTCCATGCATGCATTTGTTAATCTACTTTAAGTAAGCTTGTGGAGAGGGGCTGCTCGTTGTTTTCCGGATATCTTTTCCTCTCTGATTTGGTGTCTTTACATACCCTAAGGATCTTCTAAATGCTCTTTGTACATAATTTGCTGCCTTCCCTTCTCCACAAAGTATATGCAGATAGACTCAATAATATTATTGTTGTATTAAGTTATAAGAACATTTCTAGACTCCATTCCGGTCATAATGCATAGGACTAAGAATAGAAAGTAATAAAAGGATAATGCCCTTTTAAAATTCATGAATTGGTCAGAATTAGCAACTGGTGCGGAATTTAATAGTGCAACTCTACAGTACATTGCTTTCCCACCCTTAATGCCTGTATGATGATAAGATACAATGTGATCATGTCTCCATTACTTTACCAGTAGGATATCCAGTCTATTTTCCAGTATTTTCTGTCTTGTGATACACATCTTGGCTTTCTAAAAAGTGCAGAACCAGCTAATGTTCCGGTGATTGTTGGGTTTATCTCAGCATGGTTGCTAGTGGAGAGGACGATTAGAGATGGATATGGAGCATTTTTCACCTCGGGGAAATGACAGTTGTTCCTTCTCTCTTATGCTATGCTGACTGATGAGTTTTCCATTTGAAGAGTAGGATACACATAGGTCTAGAAATAATTGTATACAGCTAAACAGCTAAAAGCTGCACAGAATTACCACAAGACTCGATTGTTTTTCTTTTAAAAAATAATAATAACTCGGTGGCCCTATTCATGTATTTAGTCATCTACTGAATGCTTTGCACATGAGAAAAGAAGCACACCAAATTTGTCCCATCTGCCATCTCTCTCCTCACGCGAAAAATGGCAGTATAAACTAAAGGACAGAAATACTTCTGTCCCCACAGTTAGAAACCCTGGGAGGGAAATTCAGAATTTTGAATTGCTTGGAAGCTTTGCTCTTTTTGAAACGGTTGCTCTCCCCATGCGGGCAATAGTGGAGGGCCAAGGTCAAGAGCATATGGAGCTCCCAGTTACTAGATGCAGAGGACTGTGAAGGAAACTGAGAAGAAAAAAAATCAACTCATTTGAAATGTGGTGTTGGAGGATACTTTTAAAGACACACATCTACAGTGGGTTCTAGATAAAACCAAGCCTGAACTCTATCTAGATGCTACAATGACTTAACTGTGGGAAATGTACATTATATTGAATATACTGTATTAAGAAAAGACAAAATTGACTGGAAAGGACTGTGTTGCTAAGTGAGGTGGACCTCACATAGGAATATGAACATACAGTAATACCTCGGATAACGCTAAAATCGCATAACGTTAAGTAATTTGGGGAGGAGAATTGGATCAAATAACGTTAAGGTCCTATGGGATGGATCGGATAACAACCGCTAAGGCCTGTGCGGTTACAATGTATCTCTATGGATCTTTAACATTATCGGATCCATCCCATAGGATTTTAACATGCATCAGATAACACTAAAAATCGGATAACACCAAGACTTGTGGAACCAAGTTTTTGCGTTATCCGAGGTATTACTGTATTCAAGATCTTATTATAACTGTATGTTTCATCTCATAGTCCCTTTAGGTAAAGGTAAAGGCCACCCTGACTTGAAAGCCAGTCGTATCTGACTTTATTGCTATTTGTTTTAAAGAGTCAACTGAGGTAGAGATTAAAATACGAATAGAAAAAGCAAGATTCACCTTCATAAAAATGTGACACTTGTTATTCAGTAGAGATTTAACTCTTGCTACAAAGATCCAAATAGTGAGATGTTACATATTCCCAATGTTGCTATATGGAGTTGAAGCTTGGACACTGAATGAAGCATCTGAAAAAAGGATCTTTTGAAATGGTAATGGAGTAGACCATACAGCTAGTGACTCAATGCCAAGTGTTGGGTGGCATTAAAGAACCCAACTCCTTAAAGGGACCAACGGCTATGGGCAGATGAGCCCCTTTAGGTGGGGTGATGGTCCCCTCAGTGGAGGAAATGCCATTGGAAACTATCATATTGGGCCCAACGGCAAAATGAGCAGAGGGGGGACTCTGATTCCCAATGGTCATGGAGGTGGAAGAGGCCATGCCAGATGGACTGGCTGTGAAGGTGGACCTTGTTAATATCCTCAAGGCTGCGGCAGTCCATTGCAGTCCCGGTGTTTAACTCTGCATGTCTCATTTTATATGTGCCGCAGGAGACGGCTCCGTGATCATAGTGTGTGGGTCACTTCATGGCAAGCTGGGATCCACCTGAAACAAATTCATGCTGGTGACATTTTTCCTGCTTCAGGAAAAAAATGCATTCTCGGATACGAGTTGCAGCCGAAGACAAGGCACATACAGAAGATGGAATAAAATAGAGAAGGCCTGCTTTCTCACTGATGGGTGAAGCCTGCCCCCTAGTGGCTGGAAAGTGGTTACTATGGCTGTAACTGGTGGGGCTACTGCAGTCCCATCAGAGAAGACAAATGTATGATGGGAATCACAACAAACAGCATCTTGCTCCTTCTCCCAACCTCAGTCACCTTTTTAAAAGCCACTCTGCACTGGCTTTGCACCTCTGTGTTATGGCCATGTAACTGGACTGATTATAGGAAAAATGTAACTCACTGTAGGTAACTATAGGTCTCTCTCTCTCTCTCTTTCTCTCACTCACTCACTCACTCACTCTGTGCGTGTATGTGCGTGTGTGTGAGAGAGAGACAGAGACAGAGACAGAGAGAGAGACGGAGACATTCATACCGACCAAGGTACTTCACAACAGTGGTGGACAGCAACAGGTTCACACACAAACACACACACACACACACAGGGAGAGGGGGTAGCAAAATTTGGTGGCCTCTGGCCAGTGAGGTGGTGAAATTGGGTGACCTTCTAAGGGGGGGGGAAGCAAAATTGGGTGGCCACTCCCACCTCCGTGCCCTGCCCCATCAGGTTTTGTCCCTGCAAGTGGTTCAAGGTCTTCCTTGCTCAAAAGCCAGTCATATCCGACTCTAGGCTGCAGTGCTCATCTCCATTTACAGCCAAAAGAGCCAGTGCTGCTGTGTTTGCAGATGTATACATGGCCAGTGGTGGACATCAGCAGGTTCGCACCAGGTCGCCAGAACCGGTAGCAGAAATTCTGGCTGGCTCTGCCCATCCAAGTTTTGAAATAAAGTATCCTAATTTGGGTGTAATGCAGGGCTTTCCCCCTTGCCACACCCACCATACCACGCCCACAGTGTGGTAGTAAATTTTTTTGGAGCCCACCACTATACATGGCCATATGGCAGGCATGACTAGATTGCCCATTACATAGGCTCTACCCATGACATAGGCTCTGCCCACGGTGTGGTAGTGAATTTTTTTGCTGCCCATCACTGCTTCACAATATTTAATACCATGCTCTTAAACATTACAACATTTTTAAAGGAACATGTCTCGTGTCAATAAGTCTGTTTCCAGTACAGAGCTGCAATCTTCTCCCATAATATTTCAGTATCATTTATTAGCCTGTTTAATAAGTGCAGGGGATACATATCCGGCGTTGGGGATGATAAAAATTAACTACTCTGCAAGCAGTGGAGGAGGAAGTAATTACAGTCGTCTTAGGCAAAGAGATGGGAGAAAGTGTAGAACTCTCTGGGCTGCCTTCCCGCTACTTTGACTGTGCATAAACACGGAAAGGTGATTTCCAGTGCAATTTACTGGAACTAAAATGGAACACAGAAAGAATTCCCAATGGGTTTGGAAAATTTTCATTGTAACAAAGTAAGATCTTGTGCATGTCACAGATATGTCGCAGTGGGGAAAAAAATAATCATTGGCCATAGAAGTTGAGTAATTTCTGTCTCTTTTTGCCATTTCTAGACTACAATTGTAATATTATAAGAGTGAACCTGTCATAAATCTTTTGTAGTTTTTTTTTAGCAATGGGTTATCTGCAGTGGTGGGTTGTCAAATTTTTTGCTACCCCACCGTGACATCATTACATCATGGGCGTAGCCGACGTCATGATGTCATGACGTTGTGGGCAGAGCCAAAATAAAATAAAATAAAATGGCTGCCCACGATGTGCGTCACATGGAGGTTTGATGCATGCATAGTTCCAGGCAGCCAATTTGGCTCCCCGGAAATACATTACTGGAGGGGGCCCAGAGAGGCTACTGAACCGGTCACCCAGGGGTTTACCATCACCCCAGTGACCCCCTCCTGATGGGTGCTACCGGTTCGGGTGAACTGGTCCGAATCGGTAACATCCCATCACTGGTTATCTGTTGCCAGCTTGTTGGGCCTCTCGCAATTTGGTCAGGTCTTTTCAGAAGGACCCAAGATGGCCTTAATCATTTTACACATGAAGCTTTTACCCTTTATATCTGGATTCTCTGTGCAAATATGTGTTCTATTGGTATGAAGAAGGAAACCCTTATCTCAGCTGTGACTTTGCATCCACATTACGCCAGCCTTAGGGGTAAACCAGCTGGGAAGTTACCTGGTTTACCAAGCTAAGGAGAACCACCAATCTGAGCCCAAATGGAGGGTGAAAACCTGAGGGAGGTATCAAGGTGAGCTTTCCATGTCGGGAGATGCCATCTCATTATATTGATAGTGACTGTGGAAAGACGACATAAAAACCTGATTTTGAAACCTGCATTTTCCCCAAATCGATTTATGATCTCATGGAATAGGAATACATGTTTGCATCCATTGATGAAGTCTTACAAATCACATTATTTTCATAATGTATCAGGGGCGTAGCTACCGCTGTATCTGCCGTATCAATTATACGGGGCCCCCGGGCCACGGGGGCCCCCTACAGCAAAAATTAATAAAAACTTCCCAATTTTTTTTATTTCACAAGGGCCCCCCAAACAAATTTTTATACGGGGCCCCGTTAAGGCATGCTACGCTTCTGTAATGTATACTAATCTCATGCAGCCTCTGTGTTGAAACATGTTCCTTAGTGAATAAGTTTCTAAATTTACTACAGGGAAACATAATCCAATTCACTTGGTAAAAGGTAAAGGTCGCCCTTGCTCAAAAGCTAGCCATATCTGACTCTAGGGTTCAGTGCTCATCTCTGTTTCTAGCCAAAGAGCCAGTGCTGTCTGTGTCTGCAGACGTTTCTGTGGACATGTGGCAGGCAGAGTGCCTGGAATGCTGTTTACCTTTCCACCGAAGCGGTCCCTATTTATCTACTTGCAATTTCTTGCTTTCGAACTGCTATGTTGGCATGAGCTGGGACAGAGACAGGAACTCACTCCATTGTGGTGTACTCAGGAATCAAACTCTGACCTTCCAGTTGCCAAGTTCAGCATCTTAACCACTTGAGCCACTGCAATCTTCAGTTCACTTGGGCACACACACAAAATTGGCACAATTTAACAGAACACAAATATCAGTTTAAAATATACAACCCCCTCAAGATCATTTCAGATAAACAGTGTTAGGGGCATATAATGCAAGATTATGTGTGCCATGTAAACTAGTGAATCAATTCCACCAGTGGCAAATGTGTTACTTTTTAAAGTGTGTAACCACACCCAGTGCTATACAGCATGGTACTCCCTATGTCTATTTAGTTGTCTCACTTTTCAGAACACAAAAGGTTTAGGACTAAATTTGACAGTTGCAATTTCCTATATTGAATTTAAAAAAATTATATTAGCAGCAGAATTAATATATGAATAGACTTTGTCAGTGATAAACTGGACTATAGTCAACCAATGAACACATTCCCTCTACTTCTTATATTCTGGGTCTACTTGGTTTTGTTTCTTTAATGCTTTTGTAGAAAGTTAGCTGTGGCCCTGCTAAATTATGTAGTGGGATTTATTTATTTATTATTCATGCTTGTTTATCGCCCTCCTCCCCGAAGTGACTCAGGGCGATTTACAACATGTCATTAATAATGACATGGATAGAGAGAGAGAGGGACTAGATAGATAGATAGATAGATAGATAGATAGATAGATAGATAGATAGATAGATAGATAGATAGATAGATAGATAGATAGATAGATAGAGACAGAGAAAGAGTGACTGGATAGAGAGAGCGAGAGAGACACTATATGGATAGATAGATAGAGATATATATTGATTGACTGAGAGGGAGAGAGAGACTATATATATATAGAGAGAGAGAGACTGTACATATATAGAGACTGTAAATATATAGAGAGAGATAGAGGAGAGATGTAGAGAGAGACTGGGTAGAGAGAGAGAGACTAGATAGAGAGAGAGATTGATTGATTGATTGAGAGACTGTATATATAGAGAGACTGTAAATATATATAGAGAGACTGCATAGATAGAGGAGAGAGATGTAGAGAGAGAGAGAGAGACTGGATAGATAGCGAGAGAGAGAGAGAGAGACACTAGATAGATAGATAGATAGATAGATAGAGATATATATTGATTGATTAATTGATTGATTGAGAGAGAGAGAGACTGTATATATATATAGAGAGAGAGACTGTACAGATAGATTTACTCCTTTAGAACAACCAACAGGACAGCATACAAGCCCTTTTGCAACTAAGTGTGAGAGTGCAGGCAGAAGCAACCTTTGCTCAAGATAGGAGGCAGCAATTAGGGGTCCAATATAGAAGTGTGGGTATAATGGGGTCTTTCTTCAACAATGGGGTCTTTCTTGAGCAAGTGACGGGAGAGGGGACTTTCTAGCTCAGCTTTGCAATTAGACCAGAGGAGAGAAAGGTCATTGCTATCATCATAGTCATGATCGTGAACTTCAGTGGGCAAGATAGCAATGAAAGACGTTCAAAAGAGAAGGAACCTCATCATTCCATAACCTTGGTTTGAATTAAGGTCAGCCAAGACTACTGGCAGTCCTGTCAAAAAAGTGCTATATGTCCAGAGTACAAACTTTCTAGCTGCATGTTCCTTGTGCCCCAGAAGCAGAAAATTAGCTCCAGTGCTGGAATTAGAGATCTAGAACTGTGATGGTGAACCTTGGCACTCCAGATGTTCTTGGACTTCAATTCCCAGAAGCCCAAGCCCCCGTGAATCCACATGAATGGGTTTCCTGTGATTCATCTGGCCCGCACCATGCCACCCTCATCACTCCTGGAAGCGGAAGTAAAACACACCCGTATGAGGTTCTAGAACATGGCCACTTCTGTTGTAAGCAGGGGGTTTCTATTTGTTTCTAAAAAGCTTGGTCCTGGGTGAAAGTAAATAACACCTTTGGTTTACCTGCCATGTGTTTCTCCCACCGGAATGTGGGAGTCAGGTGAGAGTCAAGAGAATACGTTTCAAACCTTGTTTTCTTTCAATTGAGTTCAAAAGGATTTGGGACAGAAGATGGACTAATTAGCTTGATGCTAATCTGTCTTGAAAGTTAGCAGAGCAAGCAGCCAACAATTGAACTTGTGAATTCATCCCTAAATATTGGAATGGCTTGCCAAGCACACTTCCCTCAAATGCAAGGATGAGTAAAGTCTACACTTCTTACTCTGAGAAAATAAGAAAGCTGGTGTTTATTTAAAATGTATATTGAGATAGAAAAGATAATAGAAATCCTAGTTCCAGATACTGATGGTGGAGATCCAAAGAATCACAGCTGTCTGAAGAAGTGAACTAGACCCACGAAAGCTAAAAATAAAAATATCAGTTAGTCTTTAAAGTGCTACAGAGTTTTTGTTTTATTACTTTTTTGTTTTTGTAAGAAATCTGAGGAAGTCCATCTTCATGTATCTACTTCTCCAATTCAAGGATATGCATTTTCTTCTGCGTAAACTGAGTTGCACCCAGTCATGTCCAAAGCTGAAAGATTTATTCCCACAACAATAATTTCACAAGAGAAGATTCCTTTATTACAAATTCAGCAAAAAGTGATTTCCTTTAAAAAAAAAAATATTAAACAGTAATTATCTTGTTTAACATTAACTGTTGCCTGATGGAGGGCTGCTAGGACTAACAATAAAAAAAAGCATTGTGAAACTCTTCTTTGTTTATCTCTTTAATAAACTTTTCCCCATGTGGTAATATAAAAAAAGTGTGTGTGCAGTGGTGGACTGTCAATTTTTTTACTACCCCACCCTGACGTCATTACGTTGTGGGTGGAGCCGACATCATGACATCATGATATCATGAGTGGAGCCAACGTCATGATGTCATGACATCATGATGTTGTGGGCGGAGCAAATTTATTTTTTTTAAAAAAAATTTAAAAATGGCTGTCCGGAGCTGCACATGCGTCAAACCTCCATTTGACGCATGCGCACTAAAAAAATAGAACTGTGTATGTGTCAAATTGAGGTGGCTGCCCGGAAATAACTTCCAGAGGGGGCCCGGAGAGGCGACCAAACCGGTCGCCCAGAGGTTTACCACCACCACCCCGGCGACCACCTCCTGATGGGTGCTACCAGTTCGGGCGAACCGGTCTGAACCAGTAACAACCCATTACTGTGTGTATGTTTGTGTGTGGGGGGGATGATAGTGTTACAAACTGAAGTCAAAATTATACCTTGTATAATTCAATTAATGTTGGTCAAAGCAGGTAAAAGACAGTCACGTGGCAGTGTAGTAAAAGCCCCACCTGGAACCTGTTATCTTTACAATGGATGCATGTGCTTTCAAAATGTAGCTGCATCATGAATGGAAGGTCTTTCCACTCATGAAGAAGAGCAACTAGGCATCCTTCTCAGAGCTCAGCTTTCCTTCTATGAATGGAAAGATTACACTGGATTCAAATCATATGAGCAGCATCAGCTAATGTCCATTCAGAACTCATAATGCTTCCTTTCTCAATTTGACCCCTAAAATGATTTTGAGATGCCTTGAAGAAACACTTAATACCTATCAGAAATGGGTTGTGAATTCTAGAAAAAGATTTTTGTGAAACATATTTTTCATATATTGGCTATTAAGCTTGAAATAACATGCTGCTGCTTCTTCTGTGTCTAGGCCAAACGTAAAACTGCCAAAATTAAGTCACCTTTTAGTGACTTCATTCCATAGTTCCTTTCACCAAGCCTAGTATAATAAAGATTTAACTAGCAAAAAGTTGCCGCTGCCCAGGGTACACCTGATTGTGGTTCAAAAATAATACAGTCTTTGAGGAGGCTCTTTCTGTGCATCTGTGTACAATCTGTCTAACATGCTTACAGGAGTTAAGATTTCCCAGTGGACCACAGTGGGAAATAGCACATGAAAACGCCTGCCACAAAGTCAAATGATTTTTCTTTTAGAAAGTGAACACGGGCAGAAATAAAGCTGTTCTTCCTTCTTTGTAGATAACAGTTGATATTCATAAGACCTAATAAGGTACCTTGGTTTGAAATAGAAGTGAACTCATAATACCTGGGGGAAGAAGAAATAAAACATACAATATGTATTAGTGTGAGCTGTCCTGCAAATATTTGTGTTGAAGGATGGGATATATTTTTAAAATTAACTTTAAATCATGCTGGTGACTGTACTGATTTTTGTTGATACAGTACAATGAATATTCAAACCCTTTCTCTCCCCCAATGAGACTTCAGAATGTGAGGAAAATTAAAACGATTCACATGTGCATCCATGCATCTGCTTGCGCACACACACACAGAGAGAATTATAAGGATTGAAACCACAGTTCACTGATCAAATTGTTCCAGTTTGATGATGTGGTCATTAGGCAAAATAAGATTGCCACTTCAAGCAGCACATCCTAGATGTCTCTAAAGGGCAGCAATATAGCTAACTATTTAACTAGTTTGCATTTTTAATGCCAGGGATGGGGAGAGGTAGGACCGGGTCTATTACAAGTCTGGGTCCAGCAGCTTTCCTAAGTGGCAATATTCCAGGCAGGCGGAAAACTTATTCCCCACCAATGCAGTGATGGGTTGTTAAAATTTGTGCTACCCCACTGTGACATCATTGATGTCGTGGGCGTAGCCGATGTTATGACATCATGATGTCATGATGTCGTGGTCGGGACAAATAAATAAATAAATAAATAAATGTCTGCACATGCATCAAACCTCCGTTTGATGCATGTGCAGTTCTTTTTCTTTTTTTCTTTTTTTAGTGTGTATGTGTGTATGTGTCAAACATACACAGTGCCTGGAAATACATTTTTGGAGGGGACCAGAGAGGCAACTGAACCGGTTACCCGGGGGTTTACCACCACCCCCAGCGACCCCTCCTGATGGGGTGGTACCCATTCGGGCGAACCGGTCCGAACCGGTAACATCCCATCACTGGACGTCCCCTGCCATTCAAGAGAACTGTTGTTGTGGGTAGCTCCACAGAGCCTTGTCAATTATGCTTAGTTGTGAGGGGTTTATTACCTTGTCATCTCTTCCGCAGTGACTCACCTCCTTTCCCACTTCCTCCTATGTTTTGTCCCAAACCAAGAGCGGTTTCTCCTCGTGCTGCACAGCACTAAGACATGGTTGGTTAATCAGTATTGTGACTAGACATTTAAAGGCACATGCTCTCTGTGGAATTGTTCACAATAGCCAAAATATACCAAAGTGATTAGCCTACAACCATAAATGGATAGAGTGCAGTGAGGATCTTGGAAACCATCAATGCACATATCCGTTTCCCCTCCAATCTGGGCTGTGTGGCATCCTTCCTGGATCTAAGGCACTCTGGGGAATGATTAGAAGGTCACCTGTTGAGAATCCCAAAAGGCAGTTTTCCTCCTCACTTCTCTCATAGTGCCTTGGATCTGAGAAGGATCGATGAAGTCCAACATAGAAGAAACAGCTCACTTTGAAGATAGGAGGTTTTCGGAAGGAGGTGTGCAACTGTCTTTACTCTAATGGCTGGGTCAGTCCTGCTGCTAGTCATGATGGCTTTATGTAACCAAGCACTATCAAAAGCAGTATGCTAAGCAACATAAGCAGGAAGGTGCCATTGCACCCAAAGTCAACTTGTGGTCTTCAGGTTGGCCACCATGCAACCATATGCTTATTTATATAGGCCATTGGTCTGTGCCGGAATAAATCTTCTTGTGTTGTACATGGCAGGGGTCATGTGCCATCTAAACTTCTGGATGTGTAGGGCAAGTTCATCTCTAATCCAAGGCTATGTAGAGTGGGTTCTTTCAATGATTCATTGTTTTTGTTTTCATTCATTTATTATATAGGATGGCCCATAAGTTCCTATTCTGACACAAAGAGAGTAGGGCTCTGCTGGGGGAGGGAGGAAGCGTTCTGATTGGGCTGCTGGGCAGAGGGGTGGGACAAACTTTGTGCTGGGAGGAGGGTGGAAGCGCTCCCATTGGACTGCTGGGCAGAGGAGCATGACACATGCCCACAGGGGTGACAGGTAGGGACTTACGGGCTGGGCCGGGCCAGGTAGGGCCGGGTAGGGACTTACGGGCCAGGTAGGGCTACCCTGTAGATGCTTCTGAGTTTGTGTTTTCACATGTCAACCTTCCATACTGCTGAATGAGCCATATACAAAAGACTTGGGGAAAACCCAATGGTGCTGCTGACACATCCTAGCTAGTAAGAGAGACTGAATTTATTAATTCCCAGTTTCCCCAAAACAATGGTTCATGGTTTTCTGTAGAATTTTCAAAAATTTAAACAGTGTGTTGCCTGCAAATGTAAACGACTATGTTTACCTGCAGATTGGTTTGAACAGTTTAATGGACAAGAAAGCAGCAGGTAATGAAAGCAGACTGGGCAACTTAGGAGTGGAAGGCAGTGTTCAAATGAAAAGATTTTGTACAGCCTAAAGAACTTATATATACTTTAAAAAAGAACCCCAAATAGTGTTTTATTTATTCTTGAGCCAAAAAATTTCAGTAAGGAAATCCAATTTTTTTTGTCACAAACAGAACTTTTCATGTGCTATAGAGTAGCTGTCTGAATTAGCTGTGTGTCCTTGTGGACACCTGAGATAATACTCTTAATTGGTAAACTAGAGTAGAATTGTTTTCTCTGCCTTCAACACAACACAACACAGCAACAAAACCTCAGAGACTTTCCAGACAGAACTCCATCTAGTGCCACCTAGTGACTAAACTGTGTAATATCATTATCCACACACTATGCCCAAACTATGGCCTGTGGGCTGCATCCAGCCCCTAATGATATTTCACCTGGCCCATGCTGCTCCTGGAAGTGTAAGTACAACACACCCACAAATGTGCGGAACACTGCCGTAAATGCACCTGCAGCTGATGTAAACGCATTTACGACAGTGTTCTGTGCATGCGCAGGCATGTTTAACTTCCACTTCCGATGGGAGAAACCATGTGACCAGCCCACTGAACCACATGACCGGCCCATGACTTGAAAGGTTTGGCCATCCTAGCACTATAGCTAACAACTATAAACTCCAGGGAATCCTGTCCTTCTGACAGAGTTGGGAAAGAATGAGTTGCTTGTTCAGTAACAAAGACATAATGAAATTATATTACAAATTATCATAAGTGGGAGGAATTTAGTAGGGAGTATAGCAGATAACATTTTTATGTCATTTTAGGGTGCATTTTAAAGACAGTTTGAGAATACTTTTTCAAGTCAAATGCCATTTTCTCATTGACCCTTTCATTTTAAAAAGTAATGAATGTTGGGTTTTTAGAGAAATAGAATATAAGTTATGTAACAGGTAATGTTGGAGATTCTTAAAAATATTTGGGACATCAACAGTATTAATCTTTTTTTGCTTAGTAAAAAGGATCAAAAGGCTAAGACGCTGACTGGAAGGCTAGAAGATGTGGAATAAGGATCGTGGTCTGCCCTTCCTTCTATGTCCTTTCATCTGTGTAAATGCCCCATAGCTACCACTCATACAATAATAACGTCTATCTTCAAGTCACTTCTGACTTATGGATACTCTTTTCAGGGTTTTCTGAAATTCTGCTCTTCTTCACTGAAAACTCCAACCATCGGTCCCATAGTAGAATGTATAAAACCCAGCATCTTAGGATACTGTACTCTGAAAGAAGATAGATAGGCTGTAATCAGTGGAGGGTTGTTAAAATCTTCGTTACCCCACCGTGATATCATCGACGTCATGGGCATAGCTGATGCTCCGTGGGCAGAGCAAAAATATTTTTTTTAAAAAATGTCTGCGCATGAGTCAAACCCGTTTGATGCATGCACAGTTCTTTTCTTAGTGCACATGCATCAAACCTCAATTTGATGCATGCACACTAAAAAATAGAACTGTGCATGGGTCAAACCTCCGTTTGATGCATGCACAGTTCTGGGCAGCCATTTTGGCTGCCCGGAAAAATATTTTTGGAGGGGGCCGGAGAGGCGACCGAATCGGTCACCCAGGGTTTTACCACTCCTGATGGGGCACTACCGGTTTGGGCAAACCAGTCCGAACCGGTAACATCCCATCACTTACTGTAATCCTGTACACTCCTGAGAAACTCTTATTGAAAACATTAAGACTTATTTCAGATTAGACACTTATATTATTATTAATAATAATAATTGTGTGCTGTCAAATCAATTCTGATTCATAGCAATCCTTTCCAGGTTTCCTAGGTAATGAATATACAGAAGTGGTTCCCCATTCCATTCTTCTGGGAGTGCCTTGGGACTCTGCAGCTTGCCCATGGCTTCAGAGGCTGGCTCTTCTTCTTGGAGGAACAGTAAGAAAGCAAACTCCCAAACTCTATATCTACAGCCAGATGCCTAAACCAATAATCTATTGAGCCATCACAAATACAAGAAAAAAGACTCTTGGCCCAAAAGCTAGAAGGCTGGTTGCTTACCTTTTAAAATCATCAAATATTTCAGAAATATATTAATATTGAGGAGGATGGTGGAGGATAGGGGTGCCTGGCGTGCAATGGTCCATGGGGTCGCAGGGGGTTGGAACTGACAGTGCAGCTGAACAACAACATTTGAGTTGGATAGAATGTGTATGATATTTTATCCATCATGCAGGACATGACACTGTAGTTCAGTGAAATATGTATCCATCTGCTGTTCTTTTCCAGTCACGTTCTTAGCATTGTCCTTGTCCTTGCCAACTAAGCTGTAATTGTTGAGGTTGCATAACTAAGACTCTTCGGGGGGGGGGGGAGGTAATGAATTGTATAGCCAAGCTGAATGTTCTTTCAGAGGAGGCACTTTGATTTAATCTCACAAATTGATTTGTTTTACATTCTCTTGCTTAGTTATTTCAGTGTATCGGAAGGAGTAATATGGCTTCACGGTTCTTGATTTTGTCTCATAATCACCGTACAGAGAACTGTACACTAAATGTTCATGTTGACGCAAATATTAAAATATAAACTCAGAAAATGGTCTCATTAGAAAATAAGCATAGCTATCTGTGCAGTGCATACATGGGTACAGTATATGGTAAAAAGACTTAGGACTTTGGGGAGGGGCCTGCATTTTGGAGGAAATTGACCCAATTCAACCTCCTAACTAATGCAAAATTGGAACATAGCTACTCTTCAGCAGTTACACTCAAAATCCTTCTCCACTAAACAAACAAACAAACAAACAATCTTCAGTCCCATAGCAGAATGTTATTTTAAAAATCAGAACTTTAGGAAAAACAATGTACTTTAAAAGAACATAATTTAGTCTGTAATCAGGTACACTCTTGAGAAATTACCACCAAACACAGCTGTGCTTGCTTCAGAATAGATATGTACAGTATTAATGATAATAATAATTGTCAATTCTGAATTATGGTAGCTGTTTCCAGGGTTTTCTGGACAGACAATACAGTACTCAGAAATGACATATCATTTCCTTCTTCTGGAAGCAGCTTGCCCAAGGCTGGCTCTTCTCTTAGGAGGCACAGTGGGGAAATCATTTAAAGTAGGTAAAGGGAACGTGCATGCAAGAAGGGAAGTACAGTACAGTGTGTTTCTGTTCCGTTCTGTAAAATTACCACTGACCTATGGCAACTTTATTAAATGAATTACTGTATGTCCAAAATATCTTGTACTGTACTCAACAGTTCTACTCAGAGTTCTGGACTGACTTTAAAGAGTCAATTCATCTTGTATTTGGTCTTCCTCTTTTCCTGTGGGCTTCAACCAATTCCAGTTGTCTCCCCTCCCCACAAATCTTGCCTTTTCATGACATCTCCAAAAATAGGACAGCTTCAGCTTTATCCAAAGATAGTTCAGCCTTAATGTGTTCTAGGGCCCACACACCTTTGTCTTTCTGGCAGTGGCGTAGCGTGAGGAGGGCGGGCGGTGACGGCCCCGGGCAGCACTTTCCAGCAAATTTGGCCTCTGCCCCAGGCAGCTGAAACCCATGCTACGCCACTGCTTTCTGGCAGTCCACTGTATCCACAAATCTCTCCTGCCGCAGCTTTCTTTACTGTCTAGCTTTCACACCCATCCATTAATGATCAGGGAAACAATAGTGTGGATGATGTTGGTCTCCATCTCCAGTGACCCAGGCTCACTTACCCAGATCTTAGTAATCTATGCAAGGCTAGCACTCCCATCCTTACAGAAATCATGACAACTGTTATTTTGCTATAATGAACATGGCATTCAGAGCAATATCATTAAACCCAAGGACAGTTTGACCGGGTAACTGACATTTTGAAGGAAGATTGGAGGACTTAAAAACAGGACAATTTACAAATATCTGTCCTATCTTAGCTGGTATGTTGAGTCCCCTCTACTATAAATACTTCATTTCCTTCAAGATCACTACTATAGAATTACCATGGGCAGTTCATCTGATCATTCCCTTACTGTCTGAGAGACCACAGTGACAAGCTTGAGAACCATCTATGTAAGAGTAAAAGCCAGATATTTCAACTCAGCATCTGTCTTCCATGTGGTCCAGCTGCATTTATCCACCATCTATCAGCTTGTCTTAACCAAAGCAAATAGCCAGTTCCTCAGAGAAGAAAATCGTGGAACAGTAAAAATGGCTGGTTTGAATTGATCCTTAATTCCTGGCTATTTTTTATACTTCAGAAAATATAAAACATTTTTGTATTATGTGAATTTTGAATGGAATATGACTGGAAGGCATAAGCAGTTCGATACCTGAATACTGCAGGACAGAATGAGCTCCTGTCTTTGTCCCAGCTCCTGCCAACCTAGCAGTTCGAAAGCAACAAATTGCAAGTAGATAAATAGGGACCACTTCGGTGGGAAGTAGAGTTGCCATATGTCCCGATTTCCCGAGATATTGTTCCTAGAGTCCTTTTGTGTAGCTGCTATCAGGGGTGTGCTGGCTATGCTAAAAGGGTGCTGGACAGGGAGGGAGGGGTAGGCACCTAGGGGGGGTTACTGCACGACGTCATGGATTGTAGCCACAAGATGACATAATTCTGCCCACCTCTGAGGGGCTCCAGCCACTGGAGCACACTGGGACTTGTCTCTGTGTCCCAAATGGCCATCACAGGCCTGACTGCTAGGAACATTGACAATAAATTTCCCGCGCATTCCCTACAAACCCAAAACTTAACTGCCCTCTAGTGGTAGATGTTGAATTATAGAATAGCGATAGTAAAGGTAAAGTTTCCCTTGCTCGAAAGCCAGTAGTATCCGACTCTTGGGTTCAATGCTCATCTCTGTTTCAAAGCTGAAGAGCTAGCGCTGTCTGCTTCTGCAGACGTTTCCGTGGTCATGTGGCAGGCATGAATAAGAATTTCGATACTGTATTATTCTGTGTTATTGCTCTGAGCTGGCAGGATAGTTTAGCAAGAGGTTGGGATTTCCATTCCTCACTGGCAAACAAAGGAAATTAGCTGTTCAAAACATAAGAGAATGCAAAGAATGCAGGAGGGAGGCAATACCTTTATTGGATCACTAAAAAACACAAAACTTTGTGCGAGATTTCGAGATCACGGTCACTTCATCAGGCAGCCATAATATGAAAGTTCATGGCATGGTGCTTGTTAAGCCAGCCATGGCTAGAAATGCACACTGGACAAACAGAAAACAGGAAGAAGATCCAGCTTGTGTTGCCATGAGCAAGCTGCACAGCCCCCCATCCACTGAAGAAAGGAACAGTAAGAAATTTTAGGGAACTCTTTACCTTGAAAACACTGGAAAGGGTTGCCATTAATCAGAATTGACTTGACAGCACACTATAAATTATTCCTCTCAGGTAAACCTTATTGCCTCCTTCTCACCCTGATCTACCCAAGCTTCAAATTTATTGTGTGCGTCATTATACTGTGAACATGTATGTATTCCTTAAAGAAGAATTAAAGCAATGGTTGTGAGAGCTGGCCCATTAGGAAAGCTGAGCGCAGAAGAATAGATGCCTTTGAGCTGTGGTGTTGGAGGAGAGTTTTGAGAGTCCCCTGGACAGCAAGGAGAACAAATAGGTCAATCTTAGAAGAAATCAAACCTGACTGCTACTTAGAAGGTCAAATTGTAAAGATGAAGCTAAAGTACTTTGGACATCAGATGAGAAGAGAAGATTCACTTGAGAAAGCCTTGATGCTTGGAAAGGTGGAGGGCAAAAGAAGAAGGGGGCAGCCAAAATGAGATGGCTAGATGGTATTGTAAACACAATGGGCACATTGCTGAGTGAGTTGAGGAGGATGGTGGAGGACAGAAGTGCCTGGCGGACAGTGGTCCATTGGGTCGCAAAGGATCGGAATCGACTGTGCGACTGAACAACAACAAAAAAATAATAACATTATTGTGGTGACTTAGTGGCTAAGACATTGAACTTGATGACTGGAAGGTCAGCAGGTCAGCAGTTTGAGACCAGAGAGCTGCACGACGGAGTGAATGCCCATCATCTGTCCCAGCTGCTACCAACTTTGTTGTTTGAAAGCAAGAACTTGCAAGTAGATAAACAGGTACCGCTTTAGCGGGAAAGGCAACAGTGTTCCTTGCTCTCCAGCACCTTAGTCATGCCTGCCACATGACTATGGAAATGTCTGCAGATGCAGACAGCGATGGCTCATTTGCTGTAAATGGAGATGAGCATCGCCCTCTAGAGTTGGATATGACTGGCTTTTGAGCAAGGGAGACCTTTACAGAATAATAATTATGCAACTTCAGAGCTGGAAGAAATACTATGGATCATCAAGTCAAGCCCCTGCCAAGAAGGCACAGTGGGGAATCAAACTCCTAACCACTGGCTCCGCAGCCATATACCTAAACTACCCAGATACCCATAAGCATTCTTTTGAAATTGCTGTATTGTTTCCAAGATCAAGAACAGTTTTTAATAAACAAATTTAAAAAATAACAACCCAATATGTTAATGGATTTTTTTTGTTTGTTTTCTACAATTTTCACAAGTAATATGGAGAAAGAAGAGCTGTCAAATTTCACTGATGCAAAAAAAAAGCTTCAAACTCTAGGGCTTAAGTTCTAAGCACAAATGCATAGGAACGTGTTGTACTAAAAATGATTGAATTCTACCTCCAAGAAAATGCATTTATGCCTGTGGCATAAATACATCATCCCTGATACATAGATAAATGTACATAGTTCTCATTGATTCCATCTTAAAGATGTTTAACTGTACAGAACTGAGATGAATTTAAATTTTTAAAAATAGCATTCTGGACATACGTGTTTCACTTTAAAATTCTTGCTGTCCTTAGAACTGTAATTTATTCGCACAGGGTTTTCACCGATTTCAAAGCAAAAAACAGCAATTGTAACAGTTCTGTTAGTACAATCAAATCTTTAAATCTATCTTTCTTTTCTAAGAATAAATAATAAACACTGCATATTAAACTGGAGGAGAGTAGCATCACATTTCAGAAAATAGCATGAGAGACCTTGAAATGCTGCGGTTACAGCTTGATTCCATGTTGTTTAAATCCCTTCTTTGACTGTCATAGACTATCCTCACCTGTTATTGTTCTCTTCCTACTGCTAATGAACCTGAAAAGTCTGGTACTGTACTGTAGTTGTGTAGTGGTATGTTTAGAAGCACAGGGAGAACAGTGCAAGGAACCACGTGCTCGGCCTTGATCAGCTGTCTGGTGGGCAGGGTCAGACCCAACAGCCCAAAAAGTTTGGGCACTCCTGCCTTAGGCGAATCATCGTTCAAACCTAACATGTCTAACAAAGGGACCATAGGTCCTGTTCTCCATTCCCTTCTTCATTTTTTGTTGTTGTTGTTCAGTCGCACAGTCGATTCCGACCCTCTGTGACCCCATGGACCACTGTCCTCCAGGCACTCCTGTCCTCCACCATCCCCTCAACTCGCTCAGCTCTATGCCCATTATCTCTACAATACCATCTAGCCATCTCATCTTGGGCCGTCCCCTTCTTCTTTTGCCTTCAACCCTTCCAAGCATCAAGGCTTTCTCAAATGAATCCTCTCTTCTCATTTGATGTCCAAAGTACTTTAGCTTCATCTTTATTATTTGGCCTTCTAAGGAGCAGTCAGGTTTGATTTCTCCTAAGATTGACCTATTTGTTCAAGCTTCTAATAAATAATTGTGTTCCACCAAGTCAATTCTGACTTATGGTGACCTTTTTCAGGTAGAGAATACACATTTCTTTTAACATTCCCATCTTCTGGAGGAGGCCTGGAACTTTGTTCCTTGCCCATGACTACACACGCTGGCTCTTCTCCCAGAAGACACTTGAACCACAATTGGGCATGTAATTGCTATTACTATTCCCTTGAGGCTGTTGTTGCTGTTGAGTCGCACAGTCGAGTCCAAACCCTTTGTGACCCCCCCCCCCAAGGTTCCATTAAACCAGAGATGCCCAAACTATGGCCTGGGGGCCAGATGCAGCCCCCAATGCCAATTCATTTGGCCCACGAAACCCTCGTCGTACCTGGAAGCGGAAGTAAAACACGTCTGTACAGCAGAGTTTTACTTCCGCTTCTAGGGGCGATGAGGGCTTTGTTGCCTGGATGAATTGGCGTTGGGGGCCACATCCGGCCCCTGGAACTTAGCAACCGGCTCCCTGAACCACGTGATCGGCCCGCGGCCCAAAAAGTTTGGGCACCCCTGCGTTAGACAAACAAGGGAGGGGAGGATCGAAGGTGATGGAGGGAAACCCCAAAAGGGGGTCCCCAAGACCTTGACCCTCAGCAGTCCAGGCATCATCCTTTGGGAAGCCGAGGCGAGTCGGAGCGGAGGGGATTGGCTGGCGCCCGTCGCGTCACCGATGCTAGGCAACATGTGCGGGTCGTCCTCCGGGCTGCCAAGGAGGCGATGCGCTGGAGTCTGCATTCCGAAGCGGCGCGAGAACCGGTGCTGAGCTTCGGCAGGTAAGGCGATGCCCGTGCCTTTTCGTCCTGGTCCATTAGCCAAGCGGTGGAGAGCCCAAGCAGCTTTGATTTTAATTTTAATTTTTTAAATGCCCATTCCTGTAGTTACGTCCTCCCCTTCCTCCCTGTTGGTTCATCAAGGGGGTGTGTTTCGCAGCCCTGATCTTCATAGCCTTGGGAGCTGTCCTTGCTGGTGGAAAGGGGGTTTGCAATTTGGCTGAATGCAGGCTTCCTTTGTAAGAAATGCATAGGCACACTTCGGAAGCATCGCCTGATTTTTATTTTTAATTTAAATTTATTTATTTTTATTTTTTTGGTCACAGGCGGTGGAGGGGATTCGAACCTTCCTCGGGCTCCCATCTGGCTGCTACTGATCCTGGGTTGGGTTGGGAGGTAAAAGATGGTAACATATATCGTTTCCCCTGGCATAGCAAGAGGGTCCTGTCACTTGGATTCACACAGCAGGCGAGCCTGCGCAACGGATAGATGGACGCTTGGCAGTTATGTGAAGGGCAAAGGGAAGGATGCGCCACATCCTCGAAGGAATGGAAAGGAGCCCACGGATCGGGGCCATGAATTTTAAGTAGATTATTTCTACATTTAAAAAGACATTAGAAAGGTAAAAGGTAAAGGTTTCCCTTGCTGGAAAGCCAGTTGTATCCGACTCTAGGGTTCAGTGCTCATCTCTGTTTCAAAGCCGAAGAGCTAGCACTGCCTGCTTCTGCAGACGTTTCTGTGGTCATGTGGCAGGCATGCCTAGACACCGGAGCGCACAGGGCACGGTTTACCTTCCCACCGAAGTGGTCCCTATTTATCTACTTGCAATTTCTTGCTTTCGAACTGCTAGGTTGGCAGGAGCTGGGACAAAGGAGAGAGCGCATTCTGTCCTGCAGTACTCAGGAATCAAACTGCTGACCTCGCACCTCCCAGTCAGTGTCTTAGCTACTTGAGCCACTGCAGTCCCTTTGACTGTATTATAGACATTACTGTACAGTTGTACCTCACTTAAAGAGCATAATGCGTTCCACAGGATTGCTCTTTAAGCGAGTTTGCTCTTTAAGCGAAACACCATTGTAAGTGACCAATGGGGGGGGCGAACCCCAATTTATTTGTTAAGTGAGTTTTTGGTTGGTTTTATTTTTTAAGTGAAGCAAACATTGAGAGAAAATTCTGCTCTTTAAGCGAGTTACGCTTTAAGCAAGGCACTCTTTATGCGAGGTTTGACTGTACTGTATTATACTTTATAAGGCATTACTGTATCGTAATATTAACCTTATTCATAAAATATATTTGTTAACAGCAGTTAGCAGACTGCTGCGGCTTAGTGGCTAAGACACTGAACCAGAGGTGTGCTGGCCCACAGGGGTACAGGGACTCATCCTGGTGCACCCCAGTGACTGGCGTCCCCCAGAGGCAGGCAGAGGTAATGGGAATGTATGGGATTTCATCCCCCCAGCCCCCAAATAGGCACCCCATCACTCCCTCTCCACCACCCTCCCAAGGTGCCCAGCACACCCCTGCGCTGAACTTGACAGCTGGAAGGTCGGCAGGTCAGCAGTTCAAGACCCAAGTACTGCATGATGAAGTGAGCTCCCATCTCTGTCCCAGCTCATGCCAACTTAGCAGTTTGAAAGCAAGAAATTTCAAGTAGATAAAGAAGTCCAACTTTGGTGGGAAGGTAAACAGCCTCCCACATGTCCACGGAAACACCTGCAGATGCAGACAGCGCTGGCTTTTTGGCTGTAAACGAAGATGAGCACTGCACCCTAGAGTCGGGTGCGATTTGTTTTTGAGCAAGGGCAAGGCGACCCTAGCAGCCCTTATATATATGGGAATTTCTGAATTAGTCAGTGTACAAAGTACAGAGAGCTTTCCTAGTTCTCTTGGGGAAATGAAGAGGGAAGTCAAGAGGTGATAGACCAAATCTTAAGGGTCATGGGCACTTCATGCTCCAAAGTAAGAAAATGACTGCCAAAATAAGAAGGGACGAATGGCTGAGCAACAGAACTGAAGAATTTATAGTCACAGAGGTCTTCTTACAGCAGCACATCTGTGGTCATCTGTAGGGTTAAGAGTACAGTATATCAGTGTGCTTCTGGTTTTGTGTGCGTACACACACGTTTGCATGTTTTGATGTGGCAGTTAGTAGCTCAGCTGAGCCTGTAAAATTAATCGATGGATTTACTTCTTAGTAAATATGCTTATGACTGAGCAGAAAATGAAACAGGCTCTGTCCTGGAGAACAAAACAAAAAACACCCACTGACAAAAAGCAAAAAAACATAGAAGTAATTTAAGTAACTCTGTTTGCTTCTGGTGACACTTTTAACAGCAAGAATGTATCTTGGTTTTTTCCCTATACTTTTTCATTGCCTTTCCCCATAAACATGCCAGCTTCAGTTTGGATTACGGGGGGGTGGGGGTGGTAGAGGAAGTTATGACAAGCTTTACTCATTTGTTTCTTTTCCAACAACCAAAATCTCCAGTAGACAAACACTTCTGAGTGCTTTTCTTCCTTAGCAGACCTCTTTAACTTGTGCTAGCTATCATCAATGAATCTACAGTTTTAAAAAAGAATACTGTGTGTGCTTTCTAGCATTTTTGATATTTGCTTAACATTCTGTCTTGAAAAAAAAACATTGTCAACAGCATTCTGTCTTGTCAGAAATGGCCTCCTGTGAACATTCTTGTTTATACAAGAGTTTTTGTGGGGACGCTTTCAAAGTTATCTCCAATGCACAGGCACTACATGAATTATGGTAAACTTATTTCTGGCAGGCTTAATTTTCAGGAATTCTTTAGATGCCAAGGATTCTATAGGAGATTTTCAGGATTCAGCAACAGAGAAAAATCTATAATCCAGTTAAGAAGCACGGAGTTTATTTCACACTTGCACACTGATGCTCTTGGTATAAATATGTATAGGAAGAGTAGTCTTACATTTTTATGGGTGCAGAGAAAAAACAATGAGTTAGATGACCATGATCAAAAATTAAGGTTGCAATGTACAGTACTTGATATGAACAATTTGTTTTTTGCAAAGATGTATACCAAAGATATTTGAATACCTATATATTTCTTTAAAAGCCCCTATAAGTCACAGAGATTGATAGACCTGGCCTACCAGACCTTGCTATGTTCAGGTCTTTGCTCAGCTATGGGCATTCAGTGAGGGGAGGAAGAGCATCAATGTAAAACCACTCTATAAACATCTTGCATACCTTGCACACCTGTTAGGGTCAGCATAAAATATAAGTACAGTTGTACCTTGCTTAAAGAGCATAATGTGTTCCACAGGATTGCTCTTTAAGCGAGTTTGCTCTTTAAGCGAAACACCATTTTAAATGACCAATTGTGGGGAGGGGGGATTGCGAACCCCGATTTATTTGTTAAGCGAATTTTTGGTTGGTTTTATTTGTTAAGCGAAGCGAACATTCAGAGAAAGTTCTGCTCTTTAAGCGAGTTACTCTTTAAGCGAAGGGCTCTTTATGTGAGGTTTGACTGTAATTTGATGACAAGAAGAAGAGGAAGAAGAAGAAATAGTAGTGATGCAAAACACTGAGGGGTCCATTGAATCAAGAGAAAAATGCACCCACAGAAGCACTGTCTTTCACATAATGAACAACCAGAGACTTCTTAAGAAGTCTGCAGGCAAGTGTAAAGGGAAGCAATGATTTTTCTGTCCTGTTATCCCCTTTTCTGTGACTAAAGTTCAACAGCACATAGTTGAAAAAGCTTTCTTGCTTCAGTACAGCTCCTAGAGTTGCCAATTCATTGGCCATGGAAGGTGAGGGATTCAAAGATTTGTCCCAAAATGAAACTGAGCTGAGCTGAACTGCTTGTCAAGTATGTTTAGTTATGACTGAGAGTTCAGTCCCTCACTGTGCTTCCTTGAGAGGAGCTGGATTGATGACCCACATAGGATTCCCTTCCATTCTGTAATTCAGAGGTTATTTTGAAATTGATTAATCAAGTATTTCTATGAGAGAAAAAGCTTTACTTTTGTGAAATCTCTAACTGGAAAAAACTAATATGCATTTGAACATGTATTTATATAAAATTTTATTATATATGTAATATATAATATTATATATATAATATTATAAGCTGTTTTCCAAGAAGAGAAAGTTGTGGGAGTAAATACAGAAATCTGATTTCAAGGTTGAACAAAATCAGTAGAAGCAGAAGTACCTTTCATCATTACAGTACTTTCTTTCTGTCAATAGAACCCAGTATCATCAACTGAAACAGACTGATGGGAAATTAAGAATAAGGAAAAGGAAGTATTTCCTCACCCAGCATATGATTAAATGAGGAAATTCACTTCCACACAGTTCAGTAGTGCTGCCAATTTAAGGCAGCTTTAAAAGCAAATTAGAGAAATTCATGGAGTATAGGACTACCAATGATGTCTGGTTAAGATAGTGTCAAAAGCAGTATGCCTTTGAATACCAGTTGTTAGGAAATAAATACAGGAGGATATTGTTGCTGTTGAGTTGCACCCTTGTTGGTATACTTTATTGGCAGTTTCATGCCAGGCCTAGACATGGAAGAATAATAATAATTTGGCAGTTAGCTCTAGTTGTTTAGTATTTGGTTGGATAAATATGTGAAGGGGAGAGTAAAGCAGTTGCCCCTCTTCATCTCACTTTGTTTTGTAAAGCAAGAGGTCTGAGGAGGAAGACCCTCTATTTATGAAGGCTGTCCATGTGAATTAGAAGCTTGGTTTCTTTGTTTGCTGACTCATGTGGAGAGACTCCCCTTTTCAGACCTGTTGCTTCCCATGAGTAAATTGATGCGTCAGAGCTGGCTTGCTTTTCTTCCTCAAATACTGTATTTAGCCTGTCCAGATGCAGAACTGCTGAATATGGTTTTTGTAAGAATAGAATGCAAGATGTTACTTTGGTCCCATCCAGGAGGGCTCTTCAGATGTCCTATGGTAATGAAATGTATTCTTTGAAGTACTAACGGGGAACAAAATGATAGATCAGCTCTGGAAGTGATCAACTTGATAAGGTCATCATTTAAAGAGAAACCAATAATAGAACACATGATTAAAAGCTGGGGGAGGGGGTCCAGTTAAAATTATTTCAGTGTGGTTGGTAGGAAAGACCCCTGCTTAAGTAGCATTTGGAAAGGTTGACTTGTAGGACTATAATTCTCAAAACCTCTCAACCAACATCTCCTCAATTACTGCACTAACAGTAGTCTTCAAATGATGATGTGAAAGTTAAACTAGATGGCAAGAAATTAAACCATCTGAGGTTCGTTGATGACACTGTCCTGATTCATACAACAGAAGAGCTGCAACAAATGTTTACAGAGCTGGACAGAGAAGGTGCAAAAACAGATCTTAAGGTCAACAAAACTAAAACCAAGTTTATGAAATCAAAAGAGCTACCTTGTGATGGAATAAAACTTGGTGAAGAACAAATAAGGAGTGAAAAGCTACATTTATTTGGGTCAAGCAGTCAGAATGGACAATGATTTAAAAGAAGAAATCTCTAAAAGACAAAGAGCTGCATGGGGTAAATTCAGAGAAGTGTCAGCCATCTTGAAGTCAAAGTTAAACCAAAAATAAAGGCAAATTTGTTCAGTTCTATGGTCATGAAAGCAATGACATGTGGCAGCAAAATGGATTTTAACAGCTGCAAGTAACACAATGAGCAATGGAGAGATCAACGCTTGGAATTTCATTTCGCAATAAAGTAAAAAATGAGGATATCAGGCGAAGATCATTGCTAAAAGATGTAGTAACAGAATACCTGATGAACAAATTACAGTGGGTTGGCCATGTTGTATGCACGAATGACAATAGGTTGAGTGCCAGAATAATGAATTGGTATCCTAGAGAGCTCAAAAGACCCAGAGGAAGGTCACCTTGCAGGTAGGAAGATTTTCATGTTGGACCAATATGGAGAAGAACTGCCAGGGGACAGATCAATATGGGCATAAGTTGTACAGATTGTTGTCGTGGAGAGATCTATTCATATGAGGACTCCTTGCTGAACAACAACTCCAAGGTATCCAAAGTATAGTCTCCAAAACACGTGACTTACTAGACCCCGTTTATTCATCACTAAGAAGGCCTCATCTGGAATACTGTGTCCAGTTCTGGACTTACACAATAAGAAGGATGGGGAAAAAACCCCAACACTGGAACAAGCTCAGAAGAGAGCAACCAGGATGATCGGTATGGGGGTGATTAACTTCTGGCACAGATGCTGGCAAACCACAACTTGGCTGGGTGTTTCCCCCTTATCTCTCTGATGCACAAGCAGCTTGTTTACGTCTTGCCTGGGCGTTTCCCCCTTATCTTTCTGGCCCAGAACAAGCAGCCTGTTTACGTCTCGCCTGGGAGTTTCCCCCCTTATCTCTATGACTCAGCTTGTTTTCCTTGTCACCGTGACACAGCACATCTTAGAAGCAAAACAGCACGTGCCTCACCCTGGCCTTAGCCAATCATGTATTGCTTATTGATAAGAAAGCTAATAAAAGAGACGTTCCCACAAAGCTGAGCACGGCTCACCCTGAAGAGTGGCTTGACTCCGTGTCTTCTTGATTCCTTCAGATCGGGACTGAAAACCAAACCCTGTGAAGAAAGATTGAAGGAACTGGGCATGCTTAGATGTAAGAAAAGGAGACGAGGGGGGGGGGACATAATAATACTTTTTCAAATACTTGAAATATAGTCAAAAAGAGGAGGGGGAGGATCTGTTCTTGATCATCCTAAAGTGCAAGAGACATAATAACAGGCCAAATAAAGGCTGAATATTGGCGGGGGGATTATTAACTGTTAAAACAGTATGAGAGTGGGACCAATTATTTCAGGAGGTTGTGAGCACTCCAACACTGGAGGCGTTCAAGAGAAAATTGGACAACTATCAGATTTGCTTTGATTTGGATTCCTGCATTGAGCAGAGAGTTGGACTCGATGGTCCCTTTCAGTTCAGTCACTCTATGATTCTATGAATTCCTTTCTCTTTGATGATTGCAAAAACCTATGTCTTTCTCCTCTAAAGGTTACAATCCAAATTTTGTTCTTGTTTTCATTCTTGTTTATTCAATTCATAACACATTAAAATGTTGCTTAACACTAGGCAAGTTAAGGCTTAAAATAATTGGAGACATAGCAAGAGGTCTAATGCACAATCCTGTGCCTGCCTGCTTGGAAGCAAGTTTCATTTGTTTTGCTGAGACTTGCAGCTAAGTCAGATCATATAAGCTAGCTGAATATCCCAGTAAGTTGGAGTACATGGAGCCATTGATCAGCAGTTTGATTCCCCATTGGCCTTCCAGGAAGAAAATCCAACTTATAAAGCAGGTTGGCTGGTCACACTCTCTCAGTCAGCTTCAAGGGCCGGATGGTCATTTTGCCCTGCCTGCATGATGGGGGGTGGCCATTTTGCCCCACCATCTTCAAAGGGGTGGCCATTTTGTTTCTTGAATGCCCTTGGAGGGGTGGGGGGCCACATGAAATGGTGCTGTGGGCCAGATCCAGCCCATGAGCCTTAGGATGGGAAACCCTACTGTATAGCCTTTAACAAAGTTGTACAGTCCCAGAGTGCCAGTAGGAGAAGAGAATGATGAACTGCCTCTATTAACTTAATATTTAGGAAAATTAATAAGCACTCAGAGGGATTTTAATTAGTCAAAATCAACTTGACAACACATAATTATTAAGTCTACGGTATATAGAATTCCAGTCATGATTTACATGCAGGTTCCTTGGCTAGCTGCTGAGTAAAACAACAACTAGAAGTCTCAGTTGATGACATATAGAAAGAGATGGAATAAAAATAAATAAGTAGATTTCATGTCAGAGATTATTCTTGGCTGAAAGGATTTTTGCTGGAAAAACTCCACTCCTTTCATGTCCCTAAGATCTGGGTATCGAACCCAGATCTTCCAGTCTCCAAGCATCTTAACCACTAAGCCACCGCAGTGCTGCAGAGATGGAATAGAAGACTGAGGAGTAGTATACAAGAAGAGAGCATGTAAAAGAGAGGGGGAAAGAAGAGGGGAAACAAAAATGCAAAGTTATCAGTATTTCTTTTACTTAAAAGTAATATTTGTTCATCACATTTTCATTAGTTTCAATGTGGGAAATATAATGCTCCTTCTCTCCACTTTATCCTAATAACAACCCTGTAAGATAGGGTAAGCTGAGAAGATGTAATTACTGTATCCCAGGATCACCGATTTGATGGTTAAATAACTTAAATTGTACTGTCTTTTGTCTGGAAGAAGCAGCTTTGCAAAGACCTAAGAAGGCTGTTTGGATAGCTCAATGAGTTCTATACCTGGCTGGGGAGCCACAGTTTGGGAGTTCAATTTAACTATGCCTCCTGGAAGCCTATGTAGAATTCCGCACAGCCTCAAGGTGGACCCAAAGTAAGATGAGGTAAACACCTTCTGAATACCTTATACCATTGATGGTGAACCTTTGCACTCCTGCTGTTCTAGGACTTTAATTCCCTAAACGTGCACTAAACCCATTATTGTGGATTCACAGAGACTTGGGCTTCTGGGAAATGAAGTCCTAGAACAGCTGGAGTGCCAGGGTTCGCCATCACTGCCCTATACTCAGAAACCCATAGAACAAGTCACCATAAGTCAGAATCAACTTGATGGCACGTTGTTATCATTATTAAAAAGCACCAAGTTGGGTACCTGGCTGTGAAGTTACAGGTTAGGATTTCACTTCTCCACTAGGCCTCTTGGGAGATAGGCTAGTCTGTTTAGCCTTGGGCAACCTGCACAGTCCCAGAGCACCCCCAGAAGAGGTGAGCGATAAAACCTGGAAGGGGTTGCCATAACTCAAAACTGAGTTGATGTCACACAATTAATATATTAAGGAGGACGTATGGACATATGACTGTCATTTATGTAGCAGGATTCATGTTAGAAGGACAGTTACAGGTGATTAATGGGATAAGAAGCCATGTGCAACAGCAGTTAGTAAGCTCCTTAGGGGAGCAAGGTTGGAATAATAAACTTCCCATCACTGAGATGAGATTTTGAGCAGTGCTGAAATGGCCTCCTGGCAGATGTCCTTTCTAAAGCAGGACCATGCTGTATGGCTCAGCTTGAGTAAGGTGTTTAGATGAGTTTTTCCATGCAGCAGTGGTTCTTGTCTAGTGCTTTTATCAAAGGAGTAAGCTCCCTAGGACATCCCTGCCAATCAGAACTAAGTTGGCCACAGTATCTGGTTACTATGAAATCTCACTGTTTCCGATTTTACTTGTAATAGGCTTTGCCATTCGGAACATCATCCTGATTATAGCAAACTATTTCTCCCTCTTTCGACACCTTGCCAATTTGAAGCTAACTCCCTCTGATTCATGAAGCCGTGTGTGGCTTTGACAAAGCGTACGCAATAGGATCATAAAGAATCCTTGTCAAAACATCTTCCTACTGTGTAAGCTGTAGGCAAAATGAGTTGTGCTGAAAGGAGAGATGTAGTCTGCGTGCAAATTCCATGAGACTAGGAAGACGTTCTCCTCAGATAAGGTCTAACACAGCTGGAGTTGTGGCAATTTTTTTTACTGCTTTTGCTAGCACTTGGTAAATTTACAACGGTTTGTAAGTGCATGTTTCAAATGTTCAGGAATGATGGGGTTGACTTAAAATGTTGGTTTTAATTTCTGATTTCCAGGTTTGTTTTTTAAATGACATTTGTGTCCCCACTATTGCTTCATAAGTACAGTTGTACCTCATTTAAAGAGCATAATGTGTTCCACAGGATTGCTCTTTAAATGAGTTTGCTCTTTAAGCGAAACACCATTGTAAGTGACCAATTGTGACTTCTGGTGAGGAGGATTGTGAACCCCGATTTATTTGTTAAGCGAGTTTTTGATTGGTTTTATTTGTTAAGCGAAGCGAACATTCAGAGAGAATTTTGCTCTTTAAGCGAGTTATTCTTTAAGTGAGGCACTCTTTATGTAAGGTTTGACTGTAATCTTAAAATGGAGGGCATGGCTCTCTTACTTTAACCATTTTATCCTCACAGTAGCCTTGTGTGAGACAAGAGGGATTGACTATAAGACAACTAATGGGTTTCATGGTTCAGTAAAGGCTACAGCATCTTCCAGGTCTTAGTCCAACACACATCTTACATACCACATTGGCTTATTAACTATTAGTCCCATTCGTTGTTTTTCCTAAGCTATGGACTTACCTTAAAGTCAATAGAGCTAACATCTTCATGTTTTCTTCCTGTTCCACAAAGGAGAACTTTTTGTTAGGCCAGGTGCTGTGAAAGCAATGACACCTGAGCCCTAAACATTTTGCTTGCCTGGATTTCTAGTTTTTAAGGCAATAGTGGGCTATAATTCACATTGCTCAACAAACAAGTAGCAAAAAGCAAATGTTGCTAATGTTAACTATTATAGTTCAAAAGAGTCCATTTTAATAGAAATACTGTACTGTAAAATATCATCTGATAGTTTGATGAGACCAGATCCATTAGGTTTCATATTTTATTATCTTCTGATTGCTTGCAACTTTTGAATTGAGCATGTGTCTCACTGAGGTAATTAATTGTTCTGAGCCACTAGGAAACCATATGGCTCTAAATGGTTTTACACAATCTCTTTGACTTGTTCAATCTTTTGAAGAGCATCGCTTTTTCTCACCCCACCATATGAATAGCCCCACTGATGTAACTGTGTATCTTCCACCCTATGGCATTTCTTAAGAACCTGAAAGCAAATTAAATAATATTCTGTCCCATTCTTCCTTAAGTCGTTTTTTCCTTAAGTCGAAACGTTCTTCCTTCCATCAACATCAGGGCACAGGGCTTTATGGAAGTTTGGCCACATATCTGCTGTCTGACCACCGGCACCGAAGGTGGCCCAAGGAATCACCCCTCCTTCTGCTGAGTCATCATTGCTACAGGGCTGTTGACCCTGTTGATGTTGACCTGGTGGTGATGACTCAGCAGAAGGAGGGGGCAAGTCCTCAGGCAGCGTTGCGGCCAGACTTCCACCCAGTCTGGTGGCAAAGTTCACCTGGCAGAAGGAGGAGGGGGTCCCTTCACCCGCCAGTGGCCTCCTCAACAAAAACCCTGTTCAAATGTTCAAGAGACGACTCTTCATGCTACCCACAGACTCTAAAATGGTGCGGGGCTGGCACTATAAACCCTCCCAGACACAATGCGCTCTGGGGAAACCCGTTCTCTAACACAATTTTTCCCCTGGATCTCGGGAGATCATTTCTTCAGGATTTCCTTCTGTAAGTCAAGTTTTCCTTTACCCGAGGTGTCTGTAACCTGGGGGGGGGGGGTCTGTATTACCTGGGCCAGGGAGAGTTAGATTTGCTAGAATGGATGGAAGACCAGTTGAGATGGTTTGCTCCAGGAGGATGAGGGATTTAAATGATTTCCTGATTGTTCTCAGTCAGTTTTCTTTTGTTACACCAGGAGATTCTGTCAAAACTCTGGAGAAATGGTTAGCAACCCCATCTCCCTACTGGAAAGCACATGGAGTTTTGCAGTGCCTTTGTCTGGCCACAAAGGAAGCTAGTGCTTCAAAAGGCCATATGAGAGTAACAGCAGACACCCAGCTTCCTGTGGGGAAGGTGTGGTGATAACATACAAAAGGTTGCTGTTTTTCAACATGCATTTCTAAGAGGAGCACCTGGCAGTAACATCATCATGAACTTTCATTGCCTGCCTGATGAAGAGATCTTGAATCTCGAAAGCTCGCACAATGATTTATTTTCCCAGTGACCCCTGATACAGCAGGAGTGGCCAACCATGGTGACCAGATATTCTTGGACTTCAGTTCCCAAAAGCCCTGATCAGCAGGTGTGCTTACTTTGGCTTCTGGTAATTGAAGTCCAAGAACACCTGGGGCACCAATAATCTTAATAGCTAGAGCTAGTAAGGCCTATTCCAGTGTTGGCCAACCTTGGCATTCCAGATGTTCTTGAACTTCAATTCCCAGAAGCCTTGATCAGATGGAGTGCTGACTTGGGCTTCTGAGAATTGAAGTCCAAGAACACCTGGAGTGCCAAGGTTTGCCATCACTGGCCTATTCTGTGGTAGTGGTGGCAGCAAAGAAATCCCTAATTTCTGCCATCATTGCATCTGAGCAGAGTTGTCTTCTGTGGTCAAGGACCTGTTATGGCCCTCAAGAAGAAAATACAGTCTTCTTTCCACATAGGTTTGTTTGGGGTGGACACAAGAGGTTCTTTTTGGTGGTAGCTCTCAGGCTGTGGAAATCCTTTTCTAACAAGCATTTTTGGGACAGACTTTTAATTATGTACGTTGCTGATCAGGTATGGGTTTTAGTAGGGGAATTGTCCTTTTTTATTTTTTAAGGTTAAAATTATTTATTACATTTGAATGATTAATATGTTGCTTTTTAATATTGTAATATACTGTACTATATTAATTCTTTCAAGTTTATTGTTATGTGCCATCAAGTTGCCTCTAACTCATGCTGACCCTATGAATGAATGATCTCCAAAATGTCCTGTATTCAGTGGCCCTGTATAAAGTTAAACTGACTTCTATATAGAATGGACTGCAGATAAGTATCTTGGCATAAGCACATACTGTATTATTAATTTTTTCAGCTTGTCTTGCCAACTGGCATTCTCAAAAGAGGACAAAGATTAATAGAACAATAATTAAATGAGGTGGACTGGAACCAATGGACTATGAGAATGAAAATGTGACTGAGAGCTTTTATGCATCTCATTCCAAGGTAAGTTTGAAGTTTTTGTTTTTTCTTCTTGTATCTTCTGTATATGAAGTACTGTATACATAGTCAATGTTTGTATCTTTTGGCGAACAGTCCCTGTTCCCTTGTTTGATGCTAGAAAAGCTGGACTTTAGAAATGGTACTGGTTTTGGACTAAAAACTCCAAGAACTCTGAAACTGCCCTGAGTTGCCCTAATAAGGAGGGTGGTATACAAATATGAATAAATAAATAAATAAATAAATAAATAAATAAATAAATAAGAACTCCCTACCAACATGGCCCTTGGAAGATTCTGGCTAAAGCAATTGTAGTGTTTGAAGGGAATGGTAGTGAAGAGATCTGCTAAAGATCTATAGTGAGCTGAGTATGGTACTAAGTTGTTACGTTTCACTCTCTTCCTGAAGCTATTTTTAGGAAAACAAGTTGTTGATCGTGGTTCACTGGAAATTGATGATGTTAGAATTGCAATTAGATAAGTTACCTAAGGTTGTATTTCTTGTTTCTAAACTTTGTGGACTCGTTATACTGTATTTACTTTAAATAAAAGTTAATTATTATGATTCCATGCCCCTCTTGCCATTTTAGTTTCAACCTGAATGTGACAATATATATATATGACTTGTTCTCCATCCATATAGCTTAGAAACTCTTTTAAGTACCACTTACCATTCCAGTCTGTCTTTCTATTCAAGTTACTGGACTCTGTGAATAAATATGGGTGTGTTCACCACTTACCATATCATGAAAGAACGTGCATATGTGGGTCTCCAAATGTTGAAAATATCTCTCATACTTCATTCAATTGCCAGTTGTACACTGATATTAGATTTAAATACTGTACCTTACATCCCTCTTGGAAAAAGCAACTTTTTGGGACTCTAATCACAAACTGTTCTATCTCCTTCTGGTTTCTAACATGCACATTGTATGTAGAACTGCCAAGTTTATAATTAAGGCATCAGCTAAAAGAATCGAATATATCAATCAAATTGTAGTATCCTGCAAGGGAGATTCACTTATCTGACTATGGATATGGATGTATTAATTGTATCAAGGCACCTTCTCCAGTTTACATTCTTTTAAAAAGTAGCTCAGTTATGTACATATTGTATTTTTATTGTATTTTATTGCACTCCATTGTATTGTACAGATTTTAATTATTCTGTTATGTTATTGATAAGGTCATAAGACTAATCAACTAATAAACATTCATTCATTCATTCATTCATTCATTGTCTGTCTGTCTGTCTGTCTGTCTGTCTGTCTGTCTGTCTGTCTGTCTGTCTGTCTTTCTTTCTTTCTTTCTTTCTTTCTTTCTTTCTTTCTTTCTTTCTTTCTTTCTTTCTTTCTTTCTTTCTAACTTAATCCACCTGGCTGCTTGTGCTAGTACTGATGTGGCAGCTGCAGTTCTCTCCCCTCTTTCAACTGAGATAGCTTGTGTACAGCTACACGCTGGATGAAGGGAGAAAACCATTATAAGGCTAACAGGGATGTAATGAATGGAAGGAAACAATTTCCTCTTGTAGCAAGTAATCCAAACTGCTATAGTACATTCTGTTGCAGCTCTCAGGTTTGATTCAGCAGTTGGTGATTTGGACAGCCAGCATACTGCAGTCCTCATTTATTTATTTTTTTAATCCCAGGAAGGTCAGAGATACTGTAGGAGAATAGACAATTTTCATCCTGTGCCTGTTCCAGATTTAGAGATTCCATAAATAGTGCCTTGTTTGAATAGTCTCAATTCTTGAGTGGCACGGCCTATCTTTACTTGGATTAACCATCTTCTACTATTCCAGGACTCATGAAAATAGGCATTCATGTGAATGGAGATACATATTCTAGGGTGCATAAGAGGAACATCTAGTCTTTAGACTATTCACTTGTCCATTTGGAGACAATAATAATAAAATGTTGCTGGAATAAATGCAGAATGTAAAAGCTGAGTGCAGAAGAATAGATACCTTTGAGATGTGGTGCTGGAGGAGACTTTTGAGAGTTCCCTGGACAGCGAGGAGAACAAATAGGTCAATCTTAGAAGAAATCAACCCTGACTGCTCCTTAGAAGGTCAAATAGTAAAGATGAAGCTAAAGTACTTTGGGCATCAAATGAGAAGAGAGGATTCACTTGAGAAAGCCTTGATGCTGGGAAAGGTAGAGGGAAAAAGAAAAAGGGGGCGGCCAAAAATGAGATGGCTAGATGGTATTGTAAAGACAATGGGCACAGAACTGAACGAGTTGAGGAGGATGGTGAAGGACAGAAGTGCCTGGCGGGCAGTGGTCCATGGGGTCGCAAAGGGTCGGAATCAAATGTGCGACTGAACAACAACAACAAAACCAGAATATTTTCAGAATGAGCCATTGATTTTGGAAGATCTGCTAGGATTCTTGAAATAAATATAGCATTTGTGTTATCTTCAAGTGGCTTAGTCCAACTGATTGTGTTTTAAATTCAGTTTCACTGCAGAAGAGATGGTACCATGTACAGCAGAAGAGATGGTACTGCTCCCGAAAGCAGAAGTAAAATGTGCACGTGCAAAACGCTGCCATTTGAATCAGCCTCTGCATTATGTGGGCAGCAAAAATATTTTGTATTCATCCATTTTGTATGTGGAGCAAATCCTGTGTTATTTGACGATGTAGTCAAGCACCTAGTGACAGTTTCATATTATACTATAAGGAATGTTACTATGGGAGAATTACAGCTGGAGTCATGTTGAAACCTACAGTCCTTTACACAGAGAACGGTTCCAACTGAAGAAGAATCAGAGTACTGTATCAGAAATAGGCAGATTATGAGAGAACTTGTCAGTAGTTGTCTGTTTTTAACTTGAATTTTAATTTTTATGTATGTGTTTTAATTGTTTTTATTTGTGAAGCTGCCCTGAGTCTTTGGATGAGGGCGGGGTACAAATGAAATGAAATAAATAAATAAATAAAATTTATCAAAATTCCTTTAAAGTAACTTTTAAATCTACTAGCTGTTGTTGAAGCAATATGGGGTGGATCCACAGTTACTTTTTAAACAGTAGTCTGAATTGTTCACATTGTCATTAAATAAAATACTGTAACTTACTATTGGTATTCATTTTTTTTAATTTCCAACCCCATTTCATATTACATTCCTCAGTATTGTACTATTTGTTTTGAGAGGGTTTGGCGTAAAGAAAGTAGGAGAGTGGTCTAAAATTTTGGACAGGAAAGAGTCAAATACAGTGGTACCTTGCTTAAAGAGCATAATGCGTTCCACGGGATTGCTCTTTAAGCGAGTTTGTTCTTTAAGGGAAACACCATTGTAAGTTACCAATTGTGAATTCTGGCTGGGGGGATTGTGAACTCCAATTTAGTTGTTAAGTGAGTTTTTGGTTGGTTTTAGTTGTTAAGTGAGGCAACCATTCAGAGAAAATTCTGCTCTTTAAGCGAGTTTGTCTCTAAGCGAGGTGCTCTTTATGTGAGGTTTTACTGTTCTGCCCATGCATTTCTAACCATTGCAAAAGTAACAAGACAGAGTAATGGTAACAGTACCCATATGCAAGAAGGAACAGTGTTACCAGTTTCTAAGATATTTTGCAAAATGAATATTGTTACTGTAGTAAATTTTGGGCTGTGGCAAGATCTTGGAGAAAGTATCTATTTCTAGAAGTGAATTAACTTCTATTAAAGCTATATAATATAATATAAATCTAAATAAATAAATAAATAAAGTCCAGTGGGGATAGAACAGTGGTGGCGAACCTAAGGCACACGTGCCAGAGGTGGCACTCTGAGCCCGCTCTGTGGGCACCCATGCAGTTACTCCAGCAAAGAGTTCATCCCACCCCTCTGACCAGCAGCCCAATGGGAGTGATTCCTCCCTCCCCCCAGCACAGAGTTTGCACCACCCCTCTGCCCAACAGCCCAACGGGAGCGTTTCCTCCCCCCCACCCTGTTGCTCTGTTGGTACTTTGCAATAAATAAGTGTTTTTTGGGTTGCAGTTTGGGCACATGGTCTCTAAAAGGCTTTCCATCACTGGGATAGAATAGGAATGCTACCAGTTCCAAGCTTTGATGAGTTACCAGTTTTACCTGCCATTACTAAAGCTTGGCGAGCAAGCCTTATGTGAGCTGATTGGAAACACTGTCTTGCCATCTTTCTTCTATAAACTATGTAAATCAAAGTACAGTACAGTATCTTTCTTTAGCTTCTTGTGCCTCTCTACTCCTAGCAATAAATTTGCTTCCTCCCACACAGAACCCATTTTTGAGCAATGCCTGATGTGAGATCATTCAGGTCAGAAGCGTAGCTTACCTTGGCGGGGCCCTGTATAAAAATTGTTTGGGGGCCCTTTATATACGGGGCGGAGCTAACGTCATGACATCATGACGTCGTGGGGGAGCCAACGTCATGACGTCATGATGTCGTGGGCGGGGCCAAAAATAAAAATAAAAATAAAATAAATAAAATAGAATAGAATTAAAATAAACAAACAAACACACACACACCTCAACCCACCCACCCACCCAAACAACCACAACACAAACCCGTAAATAACTTAAATAATTAAAATAAATAAAGAAATAAAATAAAAATTTAATAAAAATCCACCCACCCACCCAAAACACACATAAACCACCCACCCACCTGAAACACAAAACCCTCACTTACCCTCCTGGGGCCGCATGGCAAGGCGCGCTGCCCCCGACTGCAGCCTCCTCCTCTTCTGGAGCCGCTTGCCGCTGCTGCTGTCGCCGCCACCACCGTCGGACCCAGGTGGTGGAGCAAGGTGAGGGGAAGGGAAAGGAGCCAAGGCTTTGCAGCCCCTTTTGGAAAGCGCCGCTGGGGGCAACCGGCCCCCCTGACTCCCGCCTTCCTACGCTGCTGGACCGTGGCGCACTCTGCCAGGCGTCCCCAGGCCATGGGGGTTTGGCAGCAGCGGACAGCCCGGGCAGGCCTCAACCTGCCCGTGGGAGCTGGGCGGCCCCAGGGGAGGTGCCCTCCTCTGAGGGCCACCATTGGAGCCGCTCCGAAAAGCTGCGGCTCCGACTCTGAATTTTTATTTTTTTTAATTGGAGCCACAAATGGCTCCAATAAAGTGCGCATGCGCAGAAACTCAATCTGACGCATGCGCAATGCATCAGATTGAGTTTCTGCGCATGTGCAGTAAATTTTTGCTCCATTTTTTTTCTTTGCCATTGGGGGCCCCCGTAGCCCGGGGGCCCCGTATAATTGATACGGCTGATATGGCGGTAGCTACGCCTCTGATTCAGGTAGCAACTTTGATTTTGCACCCAGTACACATATAGTATCTGGCCAGACATCCCACTATGGTAATGGAGTAGACCGTACAGCCAGTGACTCACTGTCAAGTGTTGGATGGTGGTAAATAACCTGACTCCCTAACGGGACCAACAGCTACAGATGGGTGAGCCCCTCAGTGCAGGAAATGCCACTAGAAACCATCATACTGGGGCCAGCAGCAAAATAAGCGGAGGAGGAACTCTGATTCCCAATGGTAATGGAGGAGGAAGAGGCCATGCCAGATGGACTGGCTGTGAAGGCACACCTTGATAATGTCCTCAAGGCTGTGGCAGTCCATTGCAGTCCCGGTGTTAAATCCTGCATGTCTCATTTCATATGTGCCACAGGAGATGGCTCTGTGATCACAATGTGTGGGTCACTTCATGGCAAGCTGGGATCCACCTTAAACAAATTCATGCCAGTGGCATTTTTCCTGCTTGCCTTAGAGGGCAAAGACGGCCCAGAGCCAGCCAGCCTCCAAGACCAGGCCTCCAGATGCCCTGGGGCAGGAAAATGTATACTGGGATCGAGTTGCAGCCGACAACATACTGTATACCAATTTCCTTCCAATGCATGTGGATGTGTTAGAAGAGTTAATTAATTCTTCATGAAATAACTCATGAAGGCCTTAGTTTCAAGTTAAAATGTTCCCAAAGCAGATGTTACCACAAAGATCTATGAACAAAGGCAGTACAATGACATAAAATGTCACGTGTTTAACTCTTCTGTCACTATTACTAATATTAAACATCTTGATCTCAAAAGTGTTGTCTCTGTTCAGAAACTGATCAAAGCAGAGGAAGTAGAAAGACTAAAGTCTTGAAAATTAAATCACTGAGTTTTCTAAATACAGATGAACCAGGGGGTACTTTGCTCTCTGCCTTAGAATTTTTTCTTTCTCAATAGTTTTTTTACTGACTTTCATTTGGGCTTTGGAAACCAAACACTAGTTTTCCCCTGAGAATGGTGCTACCTCAGCAAATGTTACTATTTGTGGCAGAAGAGCAAGTGGTTGTCTATATGTCTCCCTTCAAGTCAAGATGGAGGGTGTGCAAATGATTATGGCATGGGAGGCACAATGTCTCACACACCCTTTTCCTATCCTTAGTAATAAAAATACAACATTTCATAAATACACTAGTACCCCGAATAACGTTATGACTTGGTTCCACAAGTCCCGTCATTATCCGGTTTTTAACGTTGTACGATACATTGAACACACAATGTTAAAAAAAGCCCTGTTTCCCTGGAGGCTGCAGGAAGCGAGAACGTCGGGATTTGAATCCTGACATTTTGGCTTGCTGCTGCCTCCAGGGAGGTGGGGGAACTTTGGAAACAGCTTGGAGCGGGTTTCCCCACCTCCCTGGACCCTGGACGTCCGTTTTTTTTACCAATTTTGGGGTTTCTGACCCCCCCGCCGGGTCCAGGGAGGTGGGCAGACCTGATCCAAGGTGTTTCTGGGCTTCCCCGACGTCCTGAGCCAGTGCAGCAAGCCAGAATGTCAGGGTTCGAATCCCGACATTCTGGCTTGCTGCACTGGCTCAGGACGTCGGGGAAGCCCAGAAACACCTTGGAGCGGGTCCCCACACCTCCCTGGACCCGGCGGGGGGGTCAGACACCCCAAAATTGGTAAAAAAAAAACGTCCTTTTTTTTTTTACCAATTTTGGGGTCTCTGACCCCCCCGCCGGGTCCAGGGAGGTGTGGGGACCCGCTCCAAGCTGTTTCCAAAGTTCTCCCACCTCCCTGGAGGCTGCAGCAAGGCAAAATGTCAGGATTCGAATCCCGACGTTCTGGCTTGCTGCAGCATAAAAGAGGGTGGGGGGAGTTCAAAATTAGCGCGCATCAGCTCTAGGGAGGTCGGGAGACCCGATGCGCGCTAATTTTGAACTTCCCCCACCCTCTTTTATGCTGCAGCAAGCCAGAACGTCGGGATTCGAATCCTGACATTTTGCCTTGCTGCAGCCTCCAGGGAGGTGGGAGAACTTTGGAAACAGCTTGGAGCGGGTCCCCACACCTCCCTGGACCCGGCGTGGGGGTCAGAGACCCCAAAATTGGTAAAAAAAAAACAACATCCATTTTTTTTACCACTTTTGGGGTTTCTGACCCCCCCGCTGGGTCCAGGGAGGTGTGGGGACCCGATCCAAGGTGTTTCTGGGCTTCCCCGACGTCCTGAGCCAGTACAGCAAGCCAGAATGTCGGGATTCGAACTCTGACATTCTGGCTTGCTGCACTGGCTCAGGACGTCGGGGAAGCCCAGAAACACCTCCAGAGAGATCAGAGGACCCGATCTACAGCTGCAGGGTGGCTGGGGAAGCTGACGGGGACTCCCTGTCGGTTTCCCTAGCCACCCGCCCATCCCTCCGCAGCTGTGGGGTGGCTGGGTAAGCCGACGGGGGAGCCCCCCGTCAGCTTTCCAGCCTCCCCACCCCTGCCTCCGTAGCTGCAGGGTGGCTGGGAAGCTGAACGGAGAACCCTATTCAGCTTTCCACCCGCCCTGCTGCTAAGAACAACTGTATCGTATAACGTTAAAAATCGTGTTATTCGATACAAGATTTTTCCGAAAATCTTGTAACGTTATGCGGTTTTAACGCTATATGATACTCACGTTATACGGGGTATTACTGTACTGGTATCTTCAAAAGTTTGTTTATTTGTTTTGAAAGATTATGGTAAGAGCTGGAATCACAAAATTTTGCAGAGATGCTACTGATTTCCTAGCAGATGTAACTGGGTTTGTTATCTCTCCAAATTGCTTCCCATTGGGCTCCAGTTGTGCCTACTGTTAATTAGCTTTGGGTAGCATCCGATAACAGGAATTTAGTGAACTTCTCTGTAAAGCATGTCAGATAACCTACCAGTGATATGGTTCTATACACTAAGAAGATTTCCTGTTGTCTGCTAAGATTCTCTCAGTTTTTGAATCAATATGGTCAAAAACTGGCTTGGGTGATGGTATGGTATCATGGAAACAAATTAGGCAGTGTAGTCTGAATATATTGTTTTGAGTGTAATAAATGGGTGACTGAGCTAAAATGGATAACCCCAAATGTCTGTATCGAAAAGTCTATTTTCATATGAGTAGAAGTGAGAACTGGCATACATGTGGGAGAAAGTATTGAGCTGCGTGATAATTTGAGTGGATAGAAGGGAAAAGCAGCATAAATTGAATCATTTGGGCAGGGAGATAAAGCTAGTGAGATAGAGCAGTGGACAAGGATGTGTGGAAGTAATGAGTTTCTAACACAGGGGATGCTAAACATATACACTATTACTAAATACCGCTGCAAATTCTACCTCACGCCTCAATGTAGTGCAGTGGTGACCCTGGCCATCTGACAGCTATGGTGTTGGGGATGTATTCCCCTGGCAGGTTCAACCATGCCACAAAGGTGTCCATTCCGGAACTGCAGGTCAGCTACCAGTAAGTGGGGTTGGGTACTCAGGCAATGCACCTGGCCAGTGCATTGCTTTACATGGCCAACTTTGATAGGAGCCCAGCCATCTGTGTCATTGTATTTTAAATGGCTAAAGAGCATCAAAAACTTGGGCCTCAGTCCTTTGAGCATCATCGGATCCTGCTATGGTAGCGTTAGGACCTCCCAATGGTGAGAGGCTACTAAAATCTCATGGGAGATGATGCTTTGATCTGCCACATCATACTAGACATATGAAGTATGGATCAACCAAATAACCAAGTAAATATTAAATAATCAGTTACCTAACACTTTGCTTCTCATTCATGATACTTTGATTTTAGTGCCTCATGTGGCTGCATCATTTTGCCCAACAATAGTGCCAGCACAGTATGGGAGACATAGAGCTCTAAATGTTTTTTGTCATCATTAACTGTGCTGTTCTATACACATTTATTGGGAAATAATCTCCAATTAATTCAGTGCGACTTAGTTGCAAATAAATGTGCCTGGAATCTGACTGTCAGTTAGTTAGCATCTGGTAAATGTGTATTTATAGAATGGTTGACAAGATGTTCTGCTTGTGTGTGTTTTTGTCCTGCATGCCATAATGTTGTTGGGATAAATAAGCAACTAAATGTTCTAAGCAGGGCCAGCCCTGCTATTAGACAGTGAGCATCCATTTCATGTGCTTGGAAGGAATAGCGTTCACTGGTGATTTCTCTTGAGACTCTGTCCATTCCCATATTTTGGAAGATAAAGCTTGATCTGTTGTACAAGCTGTCTTTATCTGCAAACTAGCCTGTTTCCCCTCAAATATGATAAGAGGACACTGTCCCATCAATGGTGCTCATATAATATTTAATTGCCAGTTCAGGTTGCTTTTTGTAGAAGGCATACCCCTTTCTTTGGGCAGCAAACTATCATAAGTTGACCATTTATAGTTGAGATGACGTTTTTATCTTGCAAACTCAAGTCAATTGAAGGACCAGTTATTTTGATATAGCAGCAGTCTCTTGATTTATGATAACATGTGCATTTGTGTATAGTTTGGCCTGATTTAAATGGTTTGAAGACAGATCTGGTTATATTTCTCTCGTCCTATCTCCTAGCTGTAACAGAAAAACAAGAGCACACAACTCTGCCTCTCTAGAGGCATCAGACCAAATATATGGGTGTACATTTTGAATAGATGCATTAATGTGTGAAATTTAATGGATAGGAGTCCATATTTTATCTGGAATGTGCTTTTTTCAGGCCTCTTCACATCTGATAAACAATTTTTAATATGCTTAAAATTTCATCCCCCAAGAAAAAATTGCATGAAATTTGCAAATGTTAATTTATTTGAATATCTGAAAACTTGAAATAATTAATACAGTTCCAACAAAAATTCAGTAGTTCCGAAATGTGACAGAGTAAAGACCAAGAGAGCTGAAGTTCTACTGGGATTGTGACCCCAAGGATATTTGTTCTTTCTCCTAGATTAGAGTTCCCAACATGGGATCTGTGCCCCACAGGGGAACTTTAATTCCCAGAAGCCTAAGTCAGTATATTGGCTGATCAGTACTTTGGGGAATTGATTAGGCTTCTGGGAACTGAAGTCCAAAAACCAAACATTGGGAAACAATGTCCTAGAATGTTTTGAACTTCTTTGTGCTGCATCCTGCCATTTAAATCACTGTTGTGCTTTCTTCTTGAATGCCTCCAGTGTTGGAATACTCACTTGAGGTAATTGGTTCCATTGTTATACAGCTCTAACAGTTAACAAGGTTTTCCTGATTTTCAGCCTGTAACTTGAGCTCATTGTTACATTTCTTGCACTCTGTAATGACTGCAAATGGATCCTGCCTCTCCTCTGTATAACAGCCTGTGGGAATTGCCTTTGAAGTATTTGAAGAATATTATTACTGGTATTATCTCTCTTCAGTTTCCTTTTCTCAAGATTAAACATGTTTCTTCAGTCTTTCTTCATAGGGTTTGGTTTCTAGTCCTCTGATCATCCTTGTTGCTCTCTTCTGAGCTTGTCCCACCCATTTCGAATCCTTCTTAATGTGCAGACTCCAGAACTGGACACAGTACTTCAGATGAGGCGATCTTAGTGCTGAATAAATGGGGGGTATTATGTCATGGGTTTTGGAGACTATACTTCTGTTAATGCTGCCTAAAAGAGCATTTGCCTTTTTTTGCAGCCACATTACACTGTTGGTTGCAAAAAGAAAAGAAAAGAAAAGGCAAGTGTTCTCCATCCTATAACCCTGCATTTGCCTCCCCCCATCAACTTTGCACTTATCTCAGCTAAATTTCATTCTGTTGTTTCCAGCCCAGTGCTCAAACCTAATTAAGATCTTTTTAAATTTTGTTCCTGTATTCCAAGGTATTAACTGTGCTACTCAATATGTGTCATCTGCCAATTTGATTCTGTAGCCAACTGTAAATCTATGCAACACTTATCCTATCCAGGCCTCACCTGGTTAGCTTGCTGATCAGAATATCATGGGGCACTTTGTCAAAGTCTGTGCTGAAGTCAAGATACATTACATCTACAGTATTCCCACCATCTACTAAGGAAGTCACCCAATTGAAAATTGAGATAAGATTAGTTTGGTAGGATTTGTTCTTGTCAAATCCATGTTGGCTTCTAGTTATTATCACATAGTTTTCAAGGTGATTGCAGAGTGAACACTTTATATTTATTTATTTATTATTTATTTGTTCCAATTTGTTACCCCACCCCAATCAGGTAGACCCAACTCTGGGTGGCTTACAGCATAAATTAGAACAATACATAGCTTAAAACCACAATTCACAATTTATAATCTTCTTCAGAATTTCCCCTGTGATTGATGTCAGGTTGACTGGTCTATAGTTCCCTGGATCCCCTTTTTCCCCATTTTGGATGTTAACTCTCCTCTAATCATCCAGCATTTCAACCATCCTTCATGATTTCAAGAAAATGATATAAAATGGTTCTGAGATCTCTTCAGACCGGTCTGTCAATATCCTTTAATGCAGTTTATGGAGCCCTGGGGATTTGGACTCATTCAAAGTAATCAGGTATTCCTTGACTATTTGTTTATCAGTCTCAAGCTCCAAACTTATCAGCAGGTAAGTCATGTGGTTAGGTATGAAGAGAGTTGTAGCCCAATAACATCTGGGTAGATCTGTTACTCACCAGTAGAATAGACATTGAAGCAAGCCAGAGTAAAGCAGCCATATCCTAAAATGAGTATAAGTTTTGATTTATCTCCGTTATTCTCCCACGAGTAATGGTGAACAATATCAATGAGTTCTTGTTACTTCTGGTGGATGAAATTGACAGTTGCCGACACCACTGAATAATCCAGAAACAGTTGGGGAGCAGCACCACAACTATTTTACCTCAAAATAAAACATAGGTTTGAATCTGCAGGGTTTTAGAAATACAGTAATACCCCGGATAACGTTATGACTTGGTTCCACAAGTCATGACATTATCTGATTTTTAGTGCTGTCCGATGCATGCATTGAACACTAAAAGAAAAAAGCCCTGACTTCAGGGACAAACCGCTTTAAAGGCAGGCAGGGAAAGAAAGAGACCTCCCTGCCTTTAAAGCCACCCCCCCCCCCCATGTGCAATGGTCTCTGCGACTGCAGTAGGGTCAGGGAAAAGCACCCGCCTTTCCCCCGACCCTACTGCAGTCGCAGAGACTGCTTGTCTCTTTCCCTCCCTGTATTTAAACTACAGGGAAGGGGAAAAGAGAGAAACGTGATTGGTTCTCTAGAGAACCAATCACATCTTTCTCTTTCCCCCTCCCTGTAGTTTAAATACAGGGAGGGAAAGAAAGACACAAGCAGTTCTCTCTTTCCCTGTAGTTTAAATACAGGGAGGAAAAAAGACGTCCGCAAACCACCCCACACCCGCAGACCATTGCATTGGATAATGCTAAGAATCATTATCCAGAATCATTATCCGATGCAAGTTATCCGATTCTAGCGTTATCCGATGCAATCGTTATCTGGGGTATTACTGTATGAAGGTCAGAACAATATTGGGAAGAGTGACAGTTGGAAAAAAGTTCATCTTGTTACAGTGGAATGTTCAAGATGAACTTTTCAACTTTTCTGCTTGCCTATAAAGGTGATCTATAGCTAGTACAATGTCACCTTGTCTTTCTCTTTATAGCCAGTAAGATTTGCTTTGACAAAATGTTTCTAATGGATGCACATGTGCCACTGTATACAATTCTTTAACCTTATGTCACCAGAAATAATTGAGATGCTGGTCGATATTTTGAATAGCCACATTTCATATCTAATACTAATCACTTTCTGATTTTTTTCTGCTCTAATTTATTCTTTCCTCATCCTATTAGCCGTGCAAATATTAACCTTTCCCTCTAATTATAACACTGTAATGTGTAACCTTTTAAAAAATCTAACTATCATGAAATCCAGGGCAGAGTTAAACATTTCTTTTACCCAGTTTCTGTAGGAAGGTTAAATCTCTTCCATTAGAATCAGTAAAAGGAACATAAATCTTTGCTTATTTCATTCGCATAAAACAAAAATTTTAGAAGCATTTATTCATGCGGGACAAGATCATGAAAATTTTGGCACACTTTATATGTTTTAGGACTTTTAAATGAAATATTTGTGGAAGTAGTTTTTGAGCAAAAGCCTTTTATTTTGTGCAAAACAAGAGAGGGTATGTGTTAGCCTTCTCAACCTGTCCTAAGTTGGTAGGTTGACCTTCATCGCTTGCTCCATGGACTCAGCACCAGGTGGACCAAACAAAGAAGGCATTGAAAAACTGGGATGCAGGTTTCAATAAAGGTATCTTCAAGAGGTTGTCAAAATATACATGCAGTATTTTTAATACAGTATGTATTTTCCAAAGAAAGAACAAATCGGTGTGGGGATGGATGGATTGATTGATACTGCTGTGTGCCATCAAATTAATTACTGTATTTCCAAAGGATCTTATAATTAACAGGCCTGCTCAGATCCTACATACTCAAAGCTATGGCTTCATTTACTAAGTCAATCCAGCTCACATTTGGTTTTATTCTTTTCCTCCGGCCTTCAGCTTTCCCCAGCATGTTTGTATTTTCCGATGAGTGTGCCCAAAGTACAGTAGCCCCAGTTTATTCTTTATACATAAACTGTGGATTCAGGGTCAATTTGGCTTAGCAACCATTTGCTTGTCTTTTTTGGCAGTTTGCAGTATTAGTAAAGCACTTCTCCAACACCACATTCAAAGTAGATTTTTTTTCCTTACCAGCTTTCATTCTTCTTTTGACTGAATTTAATTCAGCTTTTCATATGATATGATGTTGCACACTGATTGAACAGAGGAATAAAATGTACCTTTGTCTGACACCCTTGCCAATGGGAAGCCAACTTATTTGTCTATATTTTGACCTAAAGTGGTCTTTTGTTCAGATGATCCATTATGCACTAAGATAATCAAACACTGTGGTGTATCCATTTCTTTTAAGACAAGTAATAGCTTTTACAGACTTTGCTGTAATTTATAGAGCACAGACTTTTCCCCCCTGAAGTTCTCTGAAAAGCTCCAGTCACCAATGTATATTTGCTATATAATCTGTAATGCTTCTTTATTTTCTGAATTTAGGTTGAACATCTGGAATCTCATTGTCCACAAATGGTAGAGACTTTGGTCAAAATCTTGAGAAACACTTTTCTTGGATGAGAAATTAATGTAACAGACCTAGAGTCTTGGGGATTGGAAGGTGCATCGAATGTTTCCAGACTGAGCCATTGTTTTGTTTGCCATACTTGATGGCCTAGTCTAATGAAGATTTTGACTGATTCAGGTCTCTGCAACTGGAAATGGTTCTACAGTATCAGTATCCCCTCTACTCTTGGTACCGGTAATTTATTTCTTCCAATGGTAATAGTCAGCAGAAATGTCTAAGTTAAAGACTTTGAAACATTTCAACAAAACATTTGGACATTTTCTTCCAAATGTTTCAGCCACAGCTTGATAATCTGTTTTGCTTATGACCTCACAGCTTTTGAAAAAGTCACCCACATTTGTTCCCTCCTTAAATTGCTCCTTTGAGATGTAGTTTAGTAGAATATCTCTGCCTCTTATTTATGGTAGAATATTACCAGAACATTGCAGGTTTATATTCTATTGCAGCATATTAGAATGGCTAGTGTGAATGACAGCTCCAAATGGGAAGTCTCTCTAGTCTTCCACTATGACCTTGAAAACAATTGCACCAAACAGCAACTCCTAAGTTAAATCTCAGAGAGACATAGAATGCACATTAACTGTACAATAACTGGAAATGCTACAATCAATATAGAACATCATAGAATAATTACATATGTTTGATGACATTAGTCATAGTACTTTATAAGGATGGGATTTTCATAATACTAGAACTTTCATTCCCAGAATCCTTCAGGTTTGTTCAGGGCTTAGTAAGCCTGGGCTCAGAAAAGGAGTTGATTAAAATATATGACATTAGATGTACATTTGATTTGTTTTTCATTTTCTAGCTCAGACAGTACTGCTGATCACTCTGGGGAAAGGGAGATTATCTTCAAATGACAAATTACCAAATGGATTTGGTGGGCACATTTTGTGTCCTTGGTCCCAGAAGTTCTAGTTATGGCTCTCCCTTCCATTTTTCTCCATTTTAAATCTGCATTGGTGAAAGTTAATTTAGCACAAAGTCATGGATCAAATTGTAATCCTGTCATCAACCACAGACCGTAGTCATTTAGTTCTTCTTGTTGTTGTGCTGTATCCGATTCCGAATATTGGCAGTCATCATGGTGATCAGCCAAGAAGATTGTCCTGCGAATTTATTTATTTTATTTTATTTATTTATTTCCTTCGATTTATTATCCCGCCCAATCGGGTAAAAAACCCAACTCTGGGCGGCTTACATACACAATTTAAAAATACATAGCTAAACCACAACTCAATATAAAACCAATATAATGCCGTGACCTTTCATCTGCCTTTCACATCACAGGGTGATACCCGTACCACTGATCCAGCTCTGCGAGTCACTTTCTGGTCCTGAGCCCTTTTGGCATGCAAAGTCCTCCTCAGCCTCAGGCCACTGTTGATGAAGCTGCTGCCCTCCGTTAAATAAAAGTTTTATATTCCTTCACCTCAGGTTCTGAGGTTCTCTATGGGTTTCTTTTGACCTGGTAAAGCCTCTGAGTCCTTTGAATGGAGGAAACCATTAATACCTGAAAATATCTGTCATTGGTCCTGGTCCCTGGGGAGTCTCAGAACATGGGAGAGTAGGGAATAAGGTAAAGGTTTCCCTTGCTTGAAAGCCAGTCACATCTCACTCTTGGGTTCAGTGCTCATCTCTGTTTCAAAGCCAAATAGCCAGCACTATCTGCTTCTGCAGACATTTTCATGGTCATCTGGCAGGCATAACTAGACACCGGAGAACACGGAACACTGTTTACCTTCCCATCACAGTGGTCCCTATTTATCTACTTGCAATTTCTTGCTTTTGAACTGCTAGGTTGGCAGGAGCTGGGACAAAGATGGGAGCTCATTCCATCCTGCAGTACTCTGGAATTGAACTGTTGACCTCCTGCCTTCCAGTCAGCGTCTTAGCCACTTGAGAAACTCTTAATTAAAAATTATTACAACATCGGTCTACAAACAAGTTTCTAGGCATTGTATACAGTGATGGGATGACAAAAATTCTACTACCAGGCCATGACGTCACGGACGTCATGGGCGTGGCCAATGTCATGACGTCATGACGTCATGGCCGAAGCCGACGTCATGATGTCATGACATTGTGGGCGGGGCCAAAAATAAAAATAAATAAAAAATAAAAATAAACATACACACACACACCCCTCCCTCTCAGCTCACCCACCCAGACACAAATAAATAAATAAATAAATAAAATAAAAACAACCACCCACCCAAAACACAAATAAATTACCCCTCGCTTACCTTTCTTGGGACCCAGCACCCCGACTGCGTCCACAGCCGCCGCCGCCGCCGGAGCTGCCTGCACCCCTGTGGCCTCCTCCTCGGGCCGGTACCTTTTTAGCCCGGCTCCGGCCACGGCCAGGGGCGGCGGGCAGCAGTGGCTCTGGCGGTCCCAGGGCCGTCCCCATGCTGCACCGCCGCCGCCTGCAACTTCCTCCTGCGCCAGGCGCTGCAGCCGGGCTAAAAAGGGACCGGCCCAAGGAGGAGGCCACAGGAATGCAGCCAGCGGCAGCTCCGGCGGCGGCTGCAGGCACCCAGCCCACAGGTGCCCGGCGGAGGAGGAGGCGTCAGCGGTGCGCCGCGCCGGGCGTCCCCAGGGCATGGGGCTTGTCGGCAGTGGACGGCCCAGGCAGCCCTCAACGTGCCGCGGGGGAGGTGCCCTCCTCAGAGGGCTGGTGCCGCCGCCGCCGTCCTGAAAGCTTTAAACAATTTTTTTTAAAATTGGAGCTAAAATGGCTCCAATTGACTGCGCATGTGCAGAAACTCAATCTGACGCATGTGCAATGCATCAGATTGAGTTTCTGTGCATGCGCAGTCAATTGGAGCCATTTTAGCTCCGATTTTTTTAAAAAAAAATTCTTTCGGTGAGGCGTCCGGAACCGGACGCCCCAAAAGTGGACTCCCTTCCCGGAGAACCCTCCGGAATTGGTCCTACCGGTTCCAGGGAACCGTCTGGGACCGGGGACATCCCATCACTGATTGTATACCAGAAATCTCTTACAGTAATGCCTCGCATAGCAAGCATCTCGTATAGCGAGTAACTCGCTTAACGAGCAGACCTTTCCCCAAAAGGTCTGCTTTTTTGAACGAGTAAAAACTCGCTTAATGAGAAGCTTCACATTTGCAGGGTGTTTCGGAATGCAATGGGGGAGTCCCCCATTGCGTTCCAAAACACCCTGCAGACTAAAGCGTGCCAGCTGGGTGTTTTGGATTGCAGCGGGGAGTCCCCCATCCACAGGTCGCTCGGCTACAGGGTGTTTTGGAACACAGATGGGGGCTCCCCGCTGCATTCCAAAACACCCTGCAGACGCACAGTGCGCGTCAGTTGGATGTTTGGGAAGGGTGCGGGGATCTTCCCCGTACCCTTCCCAAACCCCGGCTGATGCACACGCGCCTGCAGGATGTTTAGGAAGGGTACGGGGAAGATCCCCGCACCCTTTCCAAATACCCAGCTGACGAAATGCATAGGGAAGGACATGCTACTTTAGAATACTGTATACTTAGAATGGGACTGCAAAATGGAAGGTTTCAAAACAAGAGAGTTTAGCAAGGTGGACACATTCCATAAGAAGGCCTAGCTAGTGACATAGGCTAAGATCAGGGGAGTCCATTTCCCCTCGTTCAGGAAATAAGTGGTGATGAGGAACTCCTTGCAAATTTCAGAAACAACGTGTATTAACCATATTAAAATATTTGTTGCATACAAAGAAAATAATTCCTCAAAGAAAACATATTATCAAGTCTTAACTTTTTGTTTATGTCAGTATTGCTTCATATACATTGCACCAGGATCATGTCCTTTGATTCACTGTTTCATTTAATCAAAATGGGGAGGTTGGTTCTATTGGTTTATAAGTTTCTATCTATCTTCACACACACACACACACACCCTTTTCAAATTGTCAGCAATAATTGTATCGGTTTTGCTGGTCTACTCTTTTTCTTTATTTACTGCACCACTCTTTTCATCATACAAGACTCCAAAAGAAGGCTTCTGTTTTGTTTTCAAGCCAAGCTAAAAATAAATAGAGAGAGAGTCTCAGTCACCTTGTACACTTAATGTGGTCCCTTGGCTAACTTAATAGAAACACAGCAGAAATCTGAGTGAACAGAGTGTTCTCACTCAGTATTTCCACTTGCCTTTATTGCACCTATTGTATAAACCAGAGATTGTGAACCTTTTAGAGACCGAGTGTCCAAACTGCAACCCAAAACCCACTTATTTATTACAAAGTGCTAACATGACAACAGGGGAGGGAAGAAACTATCCCATTGGGCTCCTGAGCAGAGGGGCGGGACAAACTCTGTGCTGGGGGAGGGAGGAAGCATTCCCATTGGGCTGCTGGGCAGAGGGGTAGGGCAAACACTGTGCTGGGGCAACTGAATGTGTGTCCACAGAGTGTTGTGATCCAGTCCTTGTTAGACTCTGAGGATGACCTGGATCAGGGATCACTCCCTATGCTGAGCCCAGTTTTTCCTGCACCGGAGCCTGAGGATGTCTGAGCCAGAGATCTCAGTCTACGCCTGGCCCAAGTCTTTTTTCCCTGGCAGCTCACCTGTCAGATCAGGGGTCTGGTTCTGACAGTGATCAGCTCTCAGTCAAGAAGAGATCCAGAAAGGAGCTACACCTGAGACGCAGGCAGGCTAGAGCGAAGGACCAAAGAAGGCTCCCAGCTGATACCAATTAGCTGGGAGGCTTATAAGCAAGCTTGTTGAAGCTTGCCAGCTTTGGTACAACTCTCATGTGAAGATCACACCCTGCTTGACTCCAGACTGCTTGCCTAGATCTTGACCTGCCTGCTGTGACCCTGACTTCTCTGCCAACTCTGATGACATCCCTGGACACCCTTTGGATTAGATGCTTGCTTGGACTACCAGCAAACAGACCTTGGCTTGGCTTTTGTTCAGGGCAAAAACCCTCCCGAGCTAACAGCCCCCCCCAACCCATCCCATGATGGCAATGTTATATATATGAGTGTGCCCCCTGAAAAAATTTTTTTGCCCCTCCTGAAAAATCCCCCCCCCATAAAAAAATTGAATCCTGGCTACTGCCCTGGCCTTGTTACAAACATAGAAAACCCAGACCTACTTTCCACCAGAAGCATGTGGCTTGGACTAGTAGAGCAAGGTTGCTTAAGGTACTTTTGAATGATGGTGACAGGGAGACAGGTAGTTCTTAAGCGCCCTTGCAGAGAACAAAATGGGCTGAATGCTGAATTTTAAGCTCAATTATCAGGAATCATTTCTATCAATGCATATATTTATAAGAATCTTATACATTATCACAGTGACTTGCTGATAAAACCATGAATAACTATATCAACTTACCTATCATTTCCCTGAACTATCAGTCCTGAATCTTATTCACGTGGTATTGCACTTGGGAAAATGGCAACGGAAACTATTTAGTTGTGTTACAAAACTCTAAAAATGGCCATCATAAATCAGAATGGGCTTTACAGTCCAGTGCAAAACACAAACAAATCTCTCTGTAAAGGAACAACTGATTTAAGTTTCTAGAGATTGCTACAGCAGACAGTTGACAGGAGAGGAAAATGATACGAGCTCCTATGGATTATAAAAAGATCATTTTGTCTGCTAAACAGACAAATTGTTTAGCAGACAAATAGGTCTTTTTATAACCCATAGGAATCCATATCATAAATTTATATTTATATACATTTTTCTGCAAAACATTTTGAACATTTTTTAAAGTATATACATACAAAACACCTTGCTTTTTCATTTTATTTCCCCATTAGGATAAACTTTCTGTATATATAATGTGAGTGTATGTAACTTGTAGGATATAGTAACAACATAGAGAGTCCCTCTGTGTAAGTAGACATCAGGGTTTTTTCCTCTTTCTGTTCTTCTGTTTGTAACTGCTGAAGCTATTTGTATGTAAATATATCCTATTTTTAACTTGAGCTGCTTCTAGTGATTTTGCTGTATAAAGTCTTATTTACTGTGAAAGGAGATGGGATAATACTGAGCTCTTTCTCTCTTGCTCTGTGATGTATATATTGAGGAAAGAGGAAAATTAAATGCAGAAATTGCAGTGCATTTGGAGTTGGGCTATTTCATCATCATTCATGAAGCAATTGTGGGTGATAATGCAATTATCCTCCTGTTGGTAACCTAACTATCATGTCATATGATTTCTTAATATGTATATATATGTACCCTTTCAACCACATGAATTCCAGGGCAATATATAGAGGCATGCATAAAATAAATCAGACACACATAATAAAACCTTCATCTTGATTCAAGCCACAGGCAATAGACATTGAATCTCTTGCTTTATTGAAATTCATTGGTTTCATACTGCAGCCTTGATTTACAGTTCCTCTTTCAAGCATTACAACTGTAATACCAGTTGGAGAGTATCTTACCATTCCTGGTCCCACATTTCTTTGTTCAATTATTATTATTTTATTTTTTGCATAGAATGACTATACTTGTTGAGAGTTTCTGGAAATTGTCCAGCAGTTATTTTTGTCAAAAGATATGGACAAAAACAGCTGTTCCATCGCCCCCGAGGCCAAAAAACTGCCAACGCTGTCCCTGCTGATGCTCCGGACTCCTTCCCTTGGCCCAGCTGGCCAGAGGGAAGTGGTAGCAGCTGTTCTGTGGCCCCTGGGGCCATAAAATCACCACTGACGCCGATGCTCCGGATTCCTCCCTCGGCCTTTGTGACCTAGAGGGAAGTGGACTTAGTTGTAGGGGGTTGGGTTTTTTGAGTGTTTGTCAAATTATATACATTGTTTCTGATATGTTTTTGACTGTTGTATTATTGTATTATTGTAAAGTGATGTGATTCTCTGTGATTTTTTGTCAGCTGCCCAGAGTCGCTATGCGAGTGGGGTGGCATACAAGTTGAACAATGAAATGAATTGATGTGACACATTATGGGACAAAACTTTGTGGCAGCCCCAAGTGCTAAGATAATTGTTTAGTTTGTTCACAAGTAGTTGGACTCAATTTGAGAATCTTTCTCATGAAATGAGAAGAACAATGGCACTCTCACGTTGTAGTTAAAGTATATTGAACACAAACACTCTTTCTGGGGTTGTTAAATTCATTTATATTCCTTCTTTCTCCCAGTTCAAGAATTCAGAAAATTTTACTTTCAAAATGATTCTTCCCCTCAGGACATCAGCCTGTCTCACTTGTTCCTACCCCAAGATTCTCCATGACTCGGAGAAGAGCCTTTTCGGTGGTGGCCCCAACTTTGTGGAACTCCCTCACAGTTGAACTGTCTCAGGTCACATCCCTGTCTGTATTTAAAAAGCACCTGAAATTGTTTCTTTTTAAAGAGGCCTTTGAGAATGTTTTGACAATGACTCAGTACTAGGTATTCCATTCTGTCTCTCTCCACCGTCAATAGGGCTTTTGTATTTTTAAAATGTGCTTTTAATATGTTTTTAATATGTGAGTTTTGTCTTGTTAGCCACCAAAGGTAGGCAACATTCCTAGATGGGCAGGGTATGAATGGAATAAATAAATAAAAATTAAAGACAAAGCAGCTAAAAGACCTTGGGCAAAATTATGTTGCTTAGTGTGGTAAATTGCACTAGATGAGGCCAGTTGAATCTGGGGATTTAATGAGTCAACTCTTCCATAAGTTCCATTGATTCAAATAGGTCTACTCTAACTTACTATGCTAACATAAGTGACAGTTAGACTAGGTCACTTTGGGTCAGTGGAACATTTGGAGATGTTAACACACTAAATTCCCATAGATTCAGAGTGCCTACTCTAGTTCAGTTTACGGTAATATCTAGTGCAGTTTGATCAATATCTAGTGCAATATCTAGTGCAGTTTGACCAATATCTTTAACTACATTATAATATTAATACAGTGGTATCTCGCTTAAAGAAACATAATACGTTCCATGAGATTGCTCTTTAAGCGAGTTTGCTCTTTAAGTGAAACACCATTGTAAGTGACCATTTGTGACTTCTGGCGGGGAAGATTGTGAATCCTGATTTTGTTGTTAAGCAAGTTTTTGGTTGGTTTTATTTGTTAAGTAAGATGACCATTCAGAGAAAATTCTGCTCTTTAAGCAAGTTAGTCTCTAAGCGAGGTGCTCTTTATGCAAGGTTTTACTGTACAGTAATATCTCTGATAACGTTTACCTCAGATAACGCTAAAATCGCATAACGTTAAGTAATCTGGGGAGGAGAATTGGATCGAATAACGTTAAGGTCCTATGGGATGGATCGGATAACAACCGCTAAAGCCTGTGCGGTTACAATGTATCTCTATGGAGCTTTAACGTTATCCGATCCATCCCATAGGATTTTAACATGGATCAGATAACACTAAAAATCAGATAACACCAAGACTTGTGGAACCAAGTCTTAGCGTTATCCGAGGTATTACTGTACTTCTAATGTTAAAAAGACCAGTGATTTAAAAGAATAAAAAAATCATTTTTAAAACACATCAAAAAGAGTAGGGCACTCCCCCCCCTCCATTAAAAGCAGTTTTAAAGTTCCCCACTCTGTATCCATCTCTGAATATTGTGCTCATATCCAGTTGGCAGCACATTGTGCTACATTATATAAGCATCCCAGGGTGGGCAAAATAAACTGCATATGATTCCCTAGCTACCATAACCTCAAAATAAATTAATTAAATGAGTAAATGGCTCAAAAACTCATCTCATGATGTGGGAGATAGTTTTGTCTCATGTTTTAGACTCCCAAACCCTCAACCCCCACCTCAGATTATAGGTTTTTTTTTAAATAGTTACTAGAGGACTTGAGTGTGCTGTATTAGATTTTAAAAATAACATTTTAAAAGAAATATTTTGGTTGTAGTATGGAAAGGAGCATGGTCCTTTAATGAGAAGGATGTGCACGTGGTCTTTGGACTTCTGGAAGGTACTCACCCCAAAATACACCGATAGATATTTTAAAGTCTGACCAGTATGGTGGAACTGCGGTTAACAAATGGCTTGGTTAACATAAAAATAGCATAACAAAAGGAAATTCATAGAAAATAGGGGCTCGGTTTACGGATTATTTTTTTTTTTTGGAATGGATTATTTGGTTTTCAATGCATTCCTATGGGAAACCTCATTTCAGTTAATATATTTTGGTTTTCAATGCATTCTTATGGGAAATTGCATTCAATGCATTCCTATGGGAAATTCAGTTAAAGTAATTTTCACTGTAAGAAATGTCCCGGAGAACACATTAATTACGTTAACTGAGGTACCACTGTATAGTTGTTCCTAAGCCACAGTCTTGTGTTGTTGACATGAATACAGTAATCCCTCGGATAACGTTTACCTCAGATAATGCTAAAATCTCATAAGCTTAAGTAATCTGGGGGGGGGGGGAGAATTGGATCGAATAACGTTAAGGTCCTATGGGATGGATCGGATAACAACTGCTAAAGCCTGTGCGGTTACAATGTATCTCTATGGAGTATTAACGTTATCCGATCCATCCCATAGGGTTTTAACATGTATCGGATAACACCAAGACTTGTGGAACCAAGTTTTAGCGTTATCCGAGGTATTACTGTACACTGATTTTCTCTGCACCAGGTGAGTTAAGATATTATAATTTCACCATGACAGATATCCAGGTAACTTTTGCAGAACCTGATGAACAAATATGACACCTTTTTATTTTTATTTTATTTTAAAAGGAGCCAAAATGCTGCTCTTTCTTTCTACAGTGGAGATTTCCATCAAAATTAAAATCTTGGTAATTTCCCCTGCTTTAATAACTGGGCACAGAGTCTTGGTCTAAAATGAGTGTAATTTGTTCATTATGTTCCTGCAGCTGCTTTTAGATTTAGATTCGCTAAAAATGAAACGGCAGCGTAATTCTGTTTAATTTGCAGATTGCTTACCTCTTTCCAGAGAAGCCATGAACAGTGTCTGAAAGCGAGTTTATTATGGAACATTGTTACTAAATAGCCAAACCAGTATCTGATGCAAGGATAGTTAGAGAATATCAACACAAGCAGGAATAAATGTTGTGTCATTTTGTCTTTGAGCACGGATTTTGGAAATACTGTACCCCTTTTGAGGATTACAGGTTTCAGAGGGATTCTGTGGTTGTAGACGCCAGCAAGGTGATGCTCAAGACAGAGGCGTAGCTACCGCCGTATCTGCCGTATCAATTATACGGGGCCCCCGGGCCATAGGGGCCCCCAACGTGCGTAAGCAAAACAAATCTTTACCCTTCCTAAGGGCCCCCAAACAAATTTTATACGGGGCCCCGCCAAGGCACGCTACTCTTCTGGCTCAAGATAATACAGGATAGACTGCAGCAGCACGTGGAGAGAGAATTACCAGAAGTGCAGGCGGGGTTCAGAAGAGGCAGGGGGACTAGAGACCACATTGCCAACATAAGTTGGATAATGGAAAAAACAAAGGAATATCAGAAACAAGTCTACTTCTGTTTCATTGATTACACTAAGGCCTTTGACTGTGTCGACCACAACAAAATGTGGCAAGTAATTAAAGAGATGGGAATACCAGAGCACCTTATATACCTCATGAGAAATCTGTACATGAATCAAGAAGCAACAGTTAGGACAGAATGTGGAAGGACAGAGTGGTTTGGAATAGGAAAAGGAGTAAGACAAGGCTGCATTTTGTCACCCTGCTTATGCAACTTATACACAAAGCACATAATGCACAATGCAGGGATGGAGGAATCACAATTTGGGATCAAAATTGCTGGGAGAAACATCAACAACTTGAGATATGCAGATGATACCACCCTAATGGCAGAAAGTGAAGAGGACCTAAAGAAGCTCCTGATTAGGTTGAAAGACGAAAGTGAAAAAGCTGGCTTGAGACTCAATATCAAGAAAACCAAGATAATGGCAACAGGCCCTATCAGTCCCTGGAAAATAGATGGGGAAGAAGTAGAAGCAGTGACAGATTTTACTTTCCTAGGATCAAAGCTCACTGCAGATGGTGATTGCAGCCATGAAATAAAAAGGTGACTGATTCTTGGGAGGCAAGCGATGAGAAACCTGGGGAACACAATGAAAAGTAGAGACATCACCTTGCAAACAAAAATTCGTCTAGTCAAAGCAATGGTATTCCTGGTGGCAATGTATCGTTGTGAGAGCTGGACCATAAAGAAAGCTGAGTGCAGAAGAATAGATGCCTTTGAAATGTGGTGTTGGAGGAGAGTTTTGAGAGTCCCCTGGACAGCAAGGAGAACAAATAGGTCAATCTTAGAAGAAATCAAACCTGACTGCTCCTTAGAAGGTCAAATAGTAAAGATGAAGCTAAAGTACTTTGGACATCAAATGAGAAGAGAGGATTTGTTTGAGAAAGCATTGATGCTGGGAAAGGTGGAGGACAAAAGAAAAAGGAGGCGGCCCAAAATGAGATGGCTAGATGATATTGTAGACACAATGGGCACAGAGCTGAGCGAGTTGAGGAGGATGGTGGAGGACAGAAGTGCATGGCAGACAGTGGTCCATGGGGTCGCAAAGGGTCGGAATCGACTGTGCGACTGAACAACAACAAGATTCTAGGAGATGTAATGTTTTCCAAATCCTGGGACCAACATTTAGGAGACTGGGAAGGATTTAAAAATGCTAGGGAAGAAAGTATGAGAGTATGGCCTGCCATCAACATCTACAACACGATGACATTGGTATAAGCAGAGTTTAGCTGTCAATGACAAAGTATTCACCAAACTCACCTGTTAAAAATCACCAACTAGGGTTTCTTGTCCCATTATTCCTACTGTCAGCCACAGATTTGTTCTTTGGTGGAGCGTAACACCCTGCCAATGCCAAGCAGGATTCTAGCTATGAAAATGAATTTCTCATTCATTAACTGACAGAGAAGTCTGACCCTTTAAGCAGTGATGGCGCACCATGTCCCTCCAGCTGTTCTTGAACTTCAATTCCCAGAAACCCTGATCAGCAAGAGTGCTGACATGTGCTTTTGGTAATGGAAGTCCAAGAACATCTGGAGTGCCAAGATGCACCATCATGGGTATAGAACAAGAGTTCTCAACCTTTTAAAGCCCGGGCCAGGTCATACTCCCTCAGACAGCTTCGGGGACCGATCAACCATTTTGCCCTTCCTGCACCACATGGCACTTCCTGGTGTGGAGGTGGTGTGGGGCCACATGAAATGGTGCTGTGGGCAGCATAGAGCATTATTTCCCAATCTTTGGTTTTTGGAGTTCAATTCCCATAAGCCTAAGTCAATTTCCCAAAGCACTGATCAGCCAATGACTTAGTCTTCTGGGAATTGAAGTCCACCAGCGTTCCATGGAACATAGTCTGCAAAATGCTGGTATAAAATAGGCCAGGAAAACCTTTTTCTAGTGGTCTACATGTCTTCTAAATATCTACTACAGAAGAATTATCTGGATTATTTTTCCTGTATTTACTTTCTGTGGTTTAATTTTTGTTGTCACCTCTTTGAGAAATAATTTCATATTTGAGATGCAAGAGCTAGAGCATTTGTTCAGATGCTTCAGTGCTTTCTGTCACACAATTCAACAGAGCAAAGCTTATGAGGGGGATGATAAATGACAACTGCCATAATTTACATTAGCTAGTGTAAGTGATTGCCGCAGTCTAAAATTCAAATTTCAATCTCTCAACTAAGGTATTCTGAATTTTTTTATTTCTGTTTTCTAATTTTGTGTGAAAGGGGAGAATTCATAGAAATAACCACCTCTCCTTTTAAAGAAATAAATTTCAAACAACATGGACCATGAAAATTGATTGAATGTCCTTTTGCCGCAAATTTCCATCTATTGCTTCTATTGTTGAAGTGTCCTGACTGATGCAATTTGCTCAGTGAATGCAGAGAGAGAAATTGAATTGAAATCTCTCATCAGTACGATTGAATGTCATTTGGGCTATGTTGCAAAGCCTATTGGGTTTAATGAAAAGAATTAAGTGATAGTGGTCCTTAGAGTAATTCGGACACAGTAAACTTGTGTACAGCTACTTAGAGCTTACACTGAGGTGGTTCTAACCATAAGGAAAAACAACTTCAGGGAACATTGTAATCAGAAGTGGAAATTAACAAAAAGGTAAGGGTCACAAATCCAGGATCAGTGTATGAATTTGCAGAGTCTTGTGACATTGTATTGTAAGCTGATGTTCAAGTGATAAATAATAATAAACTGCTGTCAAGTCAATTTGGACTTATGGTGACCCTTTCCACAGTTTCTTAGGCATAGAGAACTTCGGGATAATTTTCTGTTTTCTTCTTCTGGGATACCCTGGGACATTGTACTTATTCATAGAGCTTAAGCTGGTGGAGGAATTCCAGTTCCTTTATTTCATTATTGGCAATGCTACAATCAAGCTAATTCACACTGCCTGATCTGGCTGGTTTGTAAGAATAAACAGTCAGTGATTGAACCTGATGCAGCTCCCCCAGTGGCTTAGTGATCAGGACACTGAGCTTGAAGACTGGAAGGTTGGGTTTTGATACCCAAGGGCTGTATTTGGGGACATGAAAAAAGCCTCATTTGGGCATCCCCTGAGGGGGATTTCTCCAGCAAAAATCTTTTCAACACAATGTAATCTCTGACACAAAATTATTATTAGTATTATTATTATTGAAACCTATCATAGATTTCTCTAGCCTGGATCAGGACCACAGGTACTCGGAAGCAGCACAAAGGTTTATGTGGGCTTCCAGAAGGGGTACAGGTCTCTGGAAGGTGGAATGTTCCCTATGATAGTGGCATAATTATGGGGTATTATCCTTACACCAAGAAACAAGGTATATACACCAAGAAGAAAGGAACTGTGTCCAGTGGTGGGCAGCAAAAATTTTCGCTACCACACCATGGGCGGATCCTATGTTGTAGATGGAGCCTATGTCATGGGCAGAGCCTGCATTGTGGGCGGAGCCTATGTCATGGGCGATCTAGTCATGCTTGCCGTATACATCTGCAAACACAGGCAGTATTGGCTCTTTGGCTGTACATGGAGATGAGCACTGCACCTTAGAGTCGGATATGACTGGCCTTTGAGTAAGGGAGACCTTGAACCACTTGCAGGGACAAAACCTGATGGGGCAGGGCATGGAGGTGGGTGTGGCCACCCAGTTTCACCACCACCCTGCCCAGAGGCCACCCAATTTTGCTACACCTCCTTCCGGGGGGTTTTTTGCAAACCTGTTGCTGCCCACCACTGGCTGTATCCCCTTTTGAAAACCAATTTCTCTGCAGCTAAATAATCGGCCAAATGGATGTGTAAAGAGCAAGGCCTTTGCCTATCAGCAGAAGGATAGTGGAGAAGGGGTTATGGAAACCACAGCCTGGGAACATCCACATATGCTTGTGAGGGCAGTGGAACCAAGGGTTTCACAATGCAATGCTTCTGGATAAGGACACCCAAGTACACTCGCAATGCTTTCCACTCTTCGTCTGTGTCTCTGATCTTAAAACCTAAGAAGGTTCATATGAGTGAGATAGGGTCCTTTATTTTCAACATAAACTATAGAGCAGTCTTTGCCAAACTTGGGTTCCCAGATGTCCTTGGACTTCAGTTTCCAGAAGCCCAAGTCAGCACACCTGCTGTTGACAGCTCCTGGGAATTGAAGTCCAAGTATATCTGGTGATCCAAGATTGGGAAACTGTGCTAGACAGTGTTATATGTCATAAACAGTACTTTGAATTTTGTCCTAAATGGACAAGTAGTCCAGGAATTGAATGTTCCCTGTATGTTGGTGCTGGACAACAGTCTGGCAGCACTGATGAATTGAAATTTTAGAATGTTCTTCAGAGTGTGCTTCAGACATTACACAAGTCAAAATGGGATGTAACTGTGATTACTGTCGCCATGGCCAATTTAGACAACGCTCTTGGTACGCTTACTTTAACTGGCCATTGACTAGCGCTGTTATTGTACCTGTGCAAGCAGCTTTTTCAGGTCAATTCAGGAGGGACATAATATTATCTCACTCCCAGTGCTGCTGCTGCTGCTCCATAGCATGAAATCATAAAACCAGTGATGGGATGTTACTGGTTCGGACCGGTTCGCCTGAACTGGTAGCACCCATCAGGAGGAGGTCACCAGGGTGGTGGTAAAACCCCGGGCGACCAGTTTGGTTGCCTCTCCGCCCCCCTCCAGTTCAATTTTTTAGTGTGCATGCGTCAAATAGAGGTTTGATGCATGCGCAATAAAAATTAGAACTGTGCATGCGTCAAACGGAGGTTTGACGCATGCACAGCCATTTTTTTTTTAAAAAAAATAATTTTTGCTCCAGCCATGACGTCAGGACGTCATGACATCGGCTACGCCCACAATGTAATGTCGTCACGATGAGGTAGCGAAAAATTTGACAACCCACCACTGCATAAAACCCTACTCTGGAATTCTTGGACCACCCACCCACCAGGTTAATAATACTAGAGACAGCTGCAGTGGGAAGCTACTGCAAGCATTGAGTTGGATAGTCAACATGTTTCCATAATAATGTCAAAAAATAGTTTCAAAAATAATGCTTTATTGAATATTTGTTTTTCCTACAACAACTAAAAAAATTGTTTCAGAAAACTCATCAAGCTAAAAAAATGAAGAAATTTTTATCTTTTAGGATGGGCAACCAGTGGAAGGAAAATAAATACCTTCACTTGAGGACTGGTGTGGCAGGTAATTGAGCAGGTAAAAGCAAATATAAGAAAAGATAACAATATCTGGAATAGAACTATAGATTTATAGTATGATGGTTATAATTTTTAAAGCATTCAAATTACAAGATTAGTGATATGCAACAGGTTTATCTGTATAATTTATTTACTCAACTATATTACAATTCTCTCCTTTGTCTCATTATAATAGGATAGGTAGGGATTTTTTTTATAAAAGTGGTACAATTTGTTAAAAGAATTGAATACAATTGATGGAGTAATTGTGAATAATATAGAATAATAACAAAACATCATAACAATCATGTTGTCATATATACTGTATAATAATGATGAAACTTTCTCTGAGCTTAAAAAATAAATAAAGACAGCCTAGATAATGAATTCCATTTACTATAATAAATAGTTTTATATACATGGGAATGCTGTGTTTTTTTTACATTTTGAAATATCATGTCTTCATTATTTATATCAGACAATATTGCTTGGTATCTTCTATTATAAACAGAACAAGAAACAAAGCACCTTCAGGGCTTATTTTTTTAATATCCCAGTCATCAGTTTTAGTGTTTGCAGAGATGGAAGAATAATGGAAATTCTTGAACATAAATGTCTGAAAATATATAATCTAATTTTAGAGTGTATTTTAAACTTTTTTTAATGTTGCATACATATCTGCAATTGCATTCAAAAGATGAGCCATGCAGAAATTAACAGATGGTGTGCAGAGTTTTTTTTTAAAGGGTGTGTGTGATACAGAAAAGCAGTATTTCTTCCACTGGAGGGTACAGTCTTAGCTACAAGAACAATGAAATATATGTGAGAGAAAATGCAGTGGAGAAGCTTAAAGAAAGTTTAGCTGAAGTTAGCCAATACTAATGGTACAGTAGTAACTTCAGCAGCAGCTTGGTGCTTGGTTCAATAGAAATCACTTTTACTCCCTTTAGTGGTTAAGGTGCTAGGCCTGGAGACTGGAAAGACGGGTTCAATTCCCAAGAGCTGCACGATGGGGGACATGAAAGGAGCCTCATTTGGGCATCGCCTGCAAAAATCCTTTCAACTGGGAGTAATCTCTGACATGAAAACGAACAAACTTACTTACCCTGTTGTCTGATTTTGGAAGCCAAACATAGTTAGGTCTATGATTAGTACTTGAATAGAGATGCACCTGGGAATACCAGGTATCTTCAAGCCAGGTCTAGGAGAGAATCTTGACTGAAAACCTGGAATCCCTTGAAACAAGTCTGAGTTGTCAGTACTGGACTAGATAGACCAGTGGTCTGACTCAGTATGAAGCAGCTCCCTTTGTTGTGTGTTCCTCAGTGGTGTCGCATGGGTTTCAGCCATCCGGGGTGAAGACCAAACTTGCTGCCCCCTCCATCTAGGCTCGCCACCGCTGCTCCTACCCAGTTAACCCCTCGCTGCCTGTTCCAAGGCCCCCGGACCCGGACCCAGGGCAGGGAGAGCCCCCGACAGCCAGCTGGGTGGGCGGGCAGGGGTGAGCAGCGAGTGCATGGCAGGACGCCCGTCAGGGGGAGGCAACATTGGGGGCATAGCAAAGGCAACCATGGCCGGCAGGAGACAAAGAGGGGGCGGCCCGGCCACCGGTGCAGCAAAAGGGCCGCCTTCTGCCTGGGAAATCCAGCTCCCTAAGCCCAGGCAGAGGGAGGCCAAAGTGGTGGGGACATTTTGCCGCCTCCTGAAAAGCACCTCCCAGGGCCATCCACCCCCCTGACCCCCCTCCCATGCTACGCTTCTGGTGTTCCTACATCCCAAAGACAAAATGTAGCCACAGTAAAGCACAACCAGTCTGTGTGGTTTTTACAGCTGTGAGCATATGCTGTTGATTCTTGATCAGACCCATCAAATGTAAGGTTGCTTTTGTTTTGTAAGTGAAATATAATAGTTAGAGGATAGTTAAACATTTCTGTTTGAATCATGACATTAATTTAAATGCCAAGATGTGAGATATAGTGAAGTTCACATAACCTAGAAAACATCTGTGTGGTCATACCCTTGAACTGTTGCTTGTTCTGCGTCTGCTGCTGCTGTCTTTCTCATTGTGCTTTGTTCATCAACAACTGTGACACATACAATGCATGTAACTAATTACATAAAGCATGGCTCATCATGACACAGGGCAGCAAAGGATGCTCGTTGATGATTAAGCTTATAACTTCATGATCAAATTTGAATTATGATCACCCATCGCAAATCAAAATGCCAAATGCCTTCTGTGGTCATTTTAGATGTGTGATATGTTGTAACTTTGAAAGAAATCCTTTCTCCGGGATTACTGCAAATAATTAAAGGCTGGATTGAAACCACTGGACTTTACCAACCGTTTAGAACACATAAGTCCGCCTGCTTATGTCATTTCACTCCAGATTTTGTATGGTTCTATTTATCTTCTTTTCTTGTCAGAAAGTAGGACCCAAATATCGGGAAGATTTTTTTTACTTGAGTGTTATTACAACCTATTTTTTAAATTTTCTTTCTCTCATAACTTGAATGAAACTAAAGTAAAATAATAGTGCTTATGTGCTTTAAATGACACAACTGCCTTAATTGTATACATATACCAACTCTCTTCCCCGTCTTTGTCCCAGCTCCTTTCAGCCTAGCAGTTTGAAAGCAAGGAATTGTAAGTAGATAAACAGGGACCACTTCGATGGGAAGGTAACAGCGTCCCGTGTGCTCCGGTGTCTAGTCATGCCTGCCACATGTCCACAGAAACGTCTGCAGAAGCAGACAGCGCTGGCTCTTTGGCTTTGAAACAGAGATGAGCACTGAACTCTAGAGTCAGATACGACCGGGTTTCGAGCAAGGGAAACCTTTACCTTTTCCAGCTCCATCTATTCACTCCTCTTTTCTTGGCATGCAAATGTTGGACTCATTGTGCCATTTGTAGCAAGGCAGGGGATGGAGCAGAAGCATGACAACTAATAAACCTTTTTGTTACATAAGCCTTAGCATCCAAGATGTAAAGACATTTTCCTTGTCCTCCTTTCCTAACTGTTGCTTGATCTTCTGCTGTGAGACTATAAGCACCTGTTCAGTAACAGTTCAGGGGCCTACCCGTAAGTCTCAAGTTATGAGCTTGAATTTCTGGGGAATGGGGTGCTGTGGATTTCACACCCCTATTTTTTTGTTCTTGTTTGATAATTATGTGGTACCCAAAGTTGTCTTAGTATTTAGTCCCTGTTTTTGTACCTTTTTTCTCAGAGTTTATGCTTTTTGGCATTGATGTTGTTACTGGAGCTCTATTTAGCTGGAAAGCTGCTGAACTTAAGCTACTATGAGTTACTTCTTGGGATCAGAGGCCCATAATTGAATCCAGAATTCTCCTGAGCACAGTTTACTCTTTGACCCAAAGGTCAGAATTATAAGTTGCAGCAGCAGTTTCCCCACTAAACAAGGCACAGGCTGTGCTCCTGGCTATGCATCTTGCTAATCCGCTGCAATTTACATGAGCTCAATTAGTCGCATATAAATTACCAGTATGATTCTGAACACTAATTGGGTAGCTCATTGAATAGGCAAAGGCACTGTGATTTTTGTTGTAAGGTTTGGCTGAAGGAAGTTAGCTGTAGTGTATATATGTGGGGAAGGGAACGGTGGTGGGCTCCAAAAAAAATTATTACCACACTGTGGGTGTGGTATGGTGGGTGTGGGTAGGGGGAAAGCCCTGTGTTGCACCCAAATTAGGACTACAGTAATACCTCGGATAGCGTTTACCTCGGATAACGCTAAAATCGCATAACGTTAAGTAATCTGGGGAGGAGAATTTGATCGAATAACGTTAAGGTCCTATGGGATGAATCGGATAACAACCGCTAAAGCCTGTGGGTTACAATGTATCTCTATGGAGCTTTAGCGTTATCCGATCCATCCCATAGGATTTTAACATGCATTGGATAACACTAAAAATCGGATAACACCAAGACTTGTGGAACCAAGTCTTAGCATTATCCGAGGTATTACTGTACTTCATTTCAAAACTTGGATGGACAGGGCCAGCCAGAATTTCTGCTACCGGTTCTGGCGAACCGGTGTAAACTTGCTGATGCCGACCACTGGAAGGGAAGAGTCCTTCCCCCAAGTAGAATAAATTTATTCTGTGGGTGGATCTTTGCTCACAGAAGCTTATGCTCACGCCTCACCAGTGCTACGGGAGCTGCATGGGTTGCCAGTATGCCTCTGGGTGCAATTCAAGGTGCTGGTTATTACCTTTAAAGTCCTATATGGTAGTGGGCCAGGATACCTAAGAGACTGCATCACCTTAAGGATGTCTGTCCATCCCACCAGAGCAGGCTAGAAAGGTGCTCTGGTTGTACCATCAGCTAGAGAGGAGCATCTCTTTAGCACAAGGAGGAGGGCCTTCTCCGTGTCTGCTCCGGCCCTATGGAACCTCTTGCCAAGTGAGCTGTGTCTCCAGACAGAGCTGCTGTCCTTTAGGAAGGGGATCAAGACCTGGTTGGCAGAACATGTGTGGGGTATGGGCCAGATAATTGCCCCAGTTTGTTGGCTCATTTGATCCCCCTCTCCTTGTTTGTCTTGTTTTAGCTTTTTTAATTTTTAAAAAATATTTTAATCTTGATTTTATATTATACTTTTATTGTGTTTTTATTTTATTATTTATTTATTTGTTCAGATTTATATTGCCGCCCACTCGCCTGGGCGACTCAGGGCGGCTTACAGTCAAAACAACAACAGTACAATAAAAATTATAAAATGCAACCACAAAAAACAACCAAACCAGAACACAAACTAACTCCCGTCAGGATGTTGTTGTAGGCCCAGAGGAGTGGGCAAGGTCCCCAGCCACTGCTAGGCCTTGGCATCTTCTTCCTCAGGCCGTTGTTGTGGGCCCAGAGGAGGGGGCGATGTTCTCAGCCACTGCTAGCCCTTGGCATCTTCTTCCTCAGGCCGTTTTAGGTGTTGAGAGTTGTGTTAGCCGACCTGGGTCTTTTTGAGGAGGGCCGCATAAAAGTTTGCTTGAATGAATGAATGAATGAATGAATGAATAAGATGTGACAGGGGACATCTCAACTTCCTTCTCAGCCCCACACATCAAAAACTCTCCTATTCAGCAGGGGCCTCCAAACTTCAGAGCTCCATACTTTGGGCTGAAAGACATAGAGGAGGAGGAGGAGGGGTTTGTCTCGCTTAGCCCAGTTATACTCTCACCCTAGAAAATTCAGATGTAACTACGAATACCCAGATCTTTCAAAACGTGGACATTTATTCAGATTAGAAATTTAAAACCTTGCAACAAGAGGGATACATCAGCAAAGACGAGCCATTTTGGTGGGGAAATAGTCAAGCCACAACCAACGAGGAGGGGAGTATAGAAGTATGAAAAATAAATAAATAAATCAACTATGGAAACTTGAGTAACCAATTGAGATTTTTAAAAAAGTATGCTAACTTCCAGGCTGCACTAGTCTTAGTAGGTCCGGTTGCAACAGCTGTGTTTGGCATGTCCTTGATCTCATTTCAGAGTTGTTAACAGGAACATCTGGAAGGCATGTTCACTGGCTGCAAGGTTATGAATTATGATTTTGGGCATATGCTGTGCGTCCAGGGGTATTTGGAGGATTAATTTATGGGAGCTCGGCTGCTGAACGTCAGCTAGTGATGTTTAGCTGAGATTCATTAGTCCACCGACCTGAAGCACAATACTGTACCCTGTCCTGGTTGTTCCTGTTTATTTAGCCTCTTACTGCGGTTGGATAGTTAGCACTGCATCATTATATAATTACATCTGGTGACAACTAAGCCTTTATTTATTCCTTTGTAAAGAACAGAATATTTGTAGTATTATTTTTGAAGCAAAGATTGCTGCTGAGTTTTCCACAGCAATATTGCTGCAGTAATTTTAACCTCACACAATCATCTTTCTGGTATAGTTTTGTTTTTACACAATGACAATGAATTCTTTGGTATATTTATGAAATGTGGTCAAACAACAGATCACTACCCATTTTCCTTCCTTTAAAAAAGTTGAGGAATTAATATATGATGAGCTAAGAATTTATGATATAAGAAAGAAAATAACCAATGCAGCAGTTCATTGAAATACAATATGCAAGACTATATCAGTTGTTGTCGTTGTCGTTCTCATCCTCATCCACATCCTCCTTCTCTTCTCTTTTTCTATGATTCAGAATATAGGCTATCCACACGGCTTTAGAACACAGGCCCCCCAAACTTTTTGGGTTGTGGGCGGGTCACGTGGTTGAACATGCCAGTCACATTGTTCCTACCACTTGGAAGCAGAAGTAAAATGTGCCTGCGCATGCGCATAACACTGACGTAAATGACCCACAGCTGTAGTAAATGCATTTACAACAGCTGTGAGTCATTAATGGCAGCATTATGTACATGTATATTCAGAGGCTTCAACTGGTCCAGAATGCGGCTGCCTGGGTTGTGATGGGGTGTGGGCAGTATGCACATGCCTCCCCTCTGCTTCGGGAGCTGCACTGGTTGCCCGTTTGCCTCTGGATGCTATTCAAGGTGCTGGTTATTACCTTTAAAGCCCTACATGGTAGTGGGCCAGGATACTTAAGAGACTGCATCACCCCAAGAACATCTGCCCGTCCCACCAGAGCGGACCGGAGAGGCTCCCTAGTTGTTCCATCAGCCAGGGAGGCACATCTCTCTGGCACTAGAAGGAGGGCCTTCTCTGTGTCTGCTCCAGCCCTATGGAATCTCCTGCCTACGGAGCTACGTCTCCAGACAGAGCTGTTGCCCTTTAGGAAGAATCTAAAAATATGGCTGGCAGGACAGATATGGGGTATGGAAGGTATAATGACCCCAGCACATTGGATGATCTGAGCCCCTCTCTTTCTCTACTTTTAAATTAGTAGTTGTAGCACCTGGTGTGTTTTTAATCTTTTTAAATCTTTTTTAAATTTTAATTTTAAATTTTAACAGTTTTAAGCAGTGATGGGATGTAACAGGTTCCCACCAGTTCGCCAGAACTGGTAGTAACTTTTTCCAGTGTCCCAGAGAACCGGTAGCAGCTTTTGGGGGGAACCATTTTCGGAGCTTACCTTTTCACTGGTTCCTCCACTGTGCATGCGTGCCAAGCACTTGGTGTGCATGCATGCCTACAGTGCTTGGCGCGTATGCATGGCCTCCTTGCTGTCCTCCCAAGTGGGGAGGAGGAAGAGAAGCTGCTAGCCTAAAGTTCTCTATAGCCTGCTCCCCAGGGTAAGTGACTCACCTTTGGATGTGGTGTGTCTGTGTGTATTTTAATGTGTATTTAATACCTTTACCTATATTAACGTACTACCACAGTTCCTAAAAAAGCCTGGCAGCCTTGCTTGGGGTTTTTAAGCAAAGTCTTGGAGTTACCTCATCAATAAGCTACACCTGCACTGTTCCAATTGCTGTTCCAATTGGAGAACCCTTAAGGAGGTACAGCTGTTTTACATTTACATTAAGGCATATTATCCTAGAGAACTGGTAGGCAAAAACTTGGTACCTAATTTCTTTAACTGTTGAAAAGTTGAAAAGTGCCAAAATGAAGCCATCTTGTGGTGAGTTCTTTCTGTAGTTCTTTCCATCTGGCCTAGTGTGAGAAAGATTAACCAGAATAAGCTTTAAGCTCTGGTTTAAAAGCTCTGGTTGATTTGTGTTTGGGGTGGGTGGGTGTCTGTATTTTAATGTATTTTTTATTTAATTTATTAATTTAATTTATTTATTTAAGGGTTTGTGTTGTGGGTGGGTGGGTTGCGGTGTATGTGTGTGTGTGCATATTTTATTTTATTTTTATTTTTTTTCTTTGGCTCCGCCCATGATGTCATGACATCACGACATTAGCTCTGCCCACACTGTGATGACGTCATGGTGGGGTAGTAAATTTTTTGACATCCCACCCGATTCTATACAGTAAAACCCCAAATTACATATGCCTTGAGTTACATAACATTCAACTTACCAAAATTACGACTACTAAACCAAAATTCACCATTCTAAAAATTGCCTATGTTAGATAGACCCCTAAATTGTGCTCACTTGGAAAGAGGCTGGGTTGGAAAAGGAAGCTACCTCCATTGATTGCTGGGAGCAGCAAAATGTATGATTTAGAGCAGGGGTCCCTAACCTTTGGTTTTTGAACTTCATTTCCCAGAAGCTGAAGTCAATTCCCCAAAGCACTGATCAGCCAATGTATTGACTTAGGCTTCTGGGAATTGAAGTCCAAAAACCAAAGGTTGAAGACCTCTGATTTAGAGTACAAATAAAAATAGAACAAATATTAATCAATAAAAAATAACAAATAATTCTATGTAATTCCAACCTCACCCCATGGCTGCTATTTAAACTTTGAAAGTGAAGCATGTTGCTTCATGTTACTTATGCAAACAACTTCGCATTATTTAAACTTTTTAAATGAAGCATGGTAATTACAGTTATGCAATCAGTGTCACAGTGTTTAAATTTTAAAGATTAGGCACACTAATTGTGCTCAGCAATCAATATCACATCTCATTGCCTCTGAGATTCAGTGCATTTACCTTGGGCTCCCAAGGTCCCTTGTTCAATGCGTACAGCCACAATTTGTAGGTGGGAACATAATTGAGAAATAAATAACTCTGTACAATGAACGCTTCCAATGGAAAGGAAGATTCAAGGTTTGACCTTAGTTGTTAAACTAATGTTCCATACTGCTTTGTCATTCTTTATGTTGGCCAAGTGGACCGCCTACAAACGATGGCATAAATAAAGCTTGGTGTGTCCATTCTTTGTTGCTGTCTTTCTTTCTTTAAGCCACAAAGCTTTATACATTTGTATGGCACACATAGTGTGTGGGAACATATATTCCAAAGAAGTTTAATGTAGTGGCATTGTGTAGTCCACTCAAGATGCCATCAGTTGAATGCTTTCTTATAATCTTGTTTCTTAAATTTTATCTCTATTGGGTGTTGTCCTCCTAGCACCCTTTGTGGGAGGGTAATAATTGTTTTCCCCAGTAAATCAAGCCTCTGATGGGATGTATAATATGATACTCTGAAGACCTAAAATAAGTACCTGGAGGGAACTATTTCTGATCTGTTTGTTTTACTCCTTGCTTTCAGACCAAAGCCATTGTTTTGAAGAGGCATGTCCCTACACCCTCAATTTGCACAGCCAGCAAACTGATTGAGGAAAGGAAGAGAAATAGCATATGGGTACTCAGAAAATTAGTGAATATGTGGCTGGCCAGAAATGTTTTAAGTGAATACATAAATATTGTACTGTAGGAGGATATGCTAGCTAACCTCTAACTTATGTACAGAACCTGGCTGGCTTTTCTCCTTGTAATTTTCCTGCTTCAATTAAAACAGACTAACAATAAGAAAGAAGTGATCTTAGCACAGGGATTCTCAACCTGTGGCCCACGGGGTGGATATGGCCCACGGCACAATTTAATGTGGCCCAACACCACCTACACCACACCAGGTAGTTTGGCCATCCCTGTAGTAGAACATCATTGCTTTGAGCTGCTGTATCAAAAATCAGTATAGTTGTGATGATTTTCAACCTCTGAGAAAAGGAGAAAAAGAAGACAATTTCTTATAAAATTGAGATTAAATCAGTGATGGGCAGCAACAGGTTCGTACCAGTTCACCAGAACAGGTAGTAACTTTTCCCAGGGTCCCGGAGAACCGCCAGCAGTTTTGGGGGGGAACCACCTCAGGGGCTTACCTTTTCGCCAGTTCCCCTACTGTGCATGTGCGCCAAGCGCTTGGTGTGCATGTGCACCTATAGTGCTTAGCGCACATGCACGGCCTTTTTGCTGTCCTCCCAAGCGGGGAGGAGGAAGAGAAGCTGCTAGCCTGAAGCTCCCTATAGCCTGCTCCCCAGGGTAAGTGACTCACCTTTGGGTGTGGAGTGTGTGTGTGTATTTTAATGTGTATTTTATGTTTTATGTTTATTTTTATGTTTATTTAATTTGTATTTTTATGTGTACTTATTTTTTTGGGATTTTACGTTGGCTCTGCCCACTTCATTGGCTCGGCCCATGAAATCATGACGTTGGCTCTGCCCATGATGCTATGATGTTGGCTCCACCCACAGTGAGGTAGTAAATTTTTTGGCTGCCCACCACTGGATTAAATTGTCACAGATTCCTACTCTGAAGATTTCTGTTCAAATACAACACTTCACTTTCAAAAGGCAAGACTTCCAAATCTTTGTCACAATGGTACAGATTTAGTTAAGTATAGATTCAGAAGGAAAAGGGCCACCTATTGATTTTGCTGCACCATCTCTTGCCGTATCCATTTATATTTGGCATAGAAATCAGCCATCATGGTTTGTTTATATGTAGTTCTATTTTGGTTATTGGAGCTGACACTTTAATAACATGCCTTCAGGCTATGTCAGTTACTTTACAAAGTAAAGCTGGCAAATAGCTTGAGTCTGGCTGCAGTGATACAATCCGTAAACTAAGCATTTCTCTCTGGGCAGGCAGGCAAATTCTGTTTACTTGGTTTCATCATCCTGAATAAGTTACATTATGTCTTCCATCCTGCATCAAAGGATGATACAGATAAAATGCTAGAGTAACTTAGAACAGGGTATCTAATTGGAGACACATGAGTTGTTTTCAAATTGTAGATAATGTTACCTTCCCACTTTCCTTTCTACTGAACAAATTCAATCAATGTTGCGATTGAATTAGAGAAAACTCACCTAAATTAATGAGAAATTAGCATTAGTGTTTACTAGTAAGTGTCACTCATATCATTGGGTCTGTTCTAGTTGACACTAACTTTAGTTGGCACTTTACTTGAATTTGAACGTTATTAATGTGTCCTCTGAGTTTTATACCTCAAGTGTTATTTATAACAAGTTTATAAAACTGGTTAATGAGTATTTTTAGAATTTCAGATCACACCTTGTTGTTCTGTAGAAGAGAGATGGCTTAATTTCCCACTCTAGACTTAAAGGATAAAGTAGAGAGATATTTAATAAGGATCAAATGCAAATCAACCTCAGAATAAAGTTCATCTTGAATCCATTTATCTTATCTTAGCTACTCTACTCGGTAGCATTTTAGACCACCTGCTAAATCTCTCACTTGTTCTTAAAACGGTGACAGATTTAATTAACTAATTGGAACTGTTGTGTCAAGAGAAATAAAAAAGTCAGTCATCTTACTTAAACAAAGATGGAACATTCTTAAGTGTTTAGAACAAAATCTCTTTAACCCACGTAAAGAACAATCATTAGCTGTCCATTCTCCTTAATATAGTCTGTCTTGATTTGACCAAGAAACCTTTATGAGGAATGTTTAAGCCCCATTAGTTTTTTCCCTCCAAGCAAGTGCCAAAAAAACACTAATTTTAAAAATCAAAGTCTTGCTAATTTGCTTAAGCGTACTCTGCAGAAGACTTGAGTCCTTTCTTTGTGAGTACTAAAACACAAGGCCAGCACAAAAAGACTATTTTAATACAGACGGATTACTCCTCTGATCTTTTTAATCCTTAAAAACTTATCTAACAAAGCATCAGCCATCATAATTTTCTGCTATTGCATTTAAAGTACAATGTATTTCATTTTGTTTAGTTTGTGCAGATGAACCATTAAGCACGGCATTGTTCTCATGAAAGTGCCATAAAAATCCTGCTCTTTTTTCAGGAGAATGAAAATTTATAGCTCTGTCTTCAGTGTGAAGATGAGACAAAGATAAGAGAGGATTTTTATCCCTGAAATCAAGATGTCTTGTTTTAGTCACATAACTGGGGACTTTTGTTGATCATGCTCGAGGAGGGAGCTTCCAAGAAATGTAGCAACAAATCCCTGAAAAAGAGGCAAATCATCTGCCCTTAAATCCTTTTGTGCTTTCAGAAGTGTATGCCATGTGAATGGTTTGGGAGGATTAGGATTTTTTATATGAGAAATAGTAAGGAGAATGTCAAGATTGACAGCAGATTATTGGGGGTGGGGGTGGTTTGCAAGTAAGAGTCATTAGCCTAACAAAATAGCTGTTCCTGAAACAAGTGAAAATACCTAGAGTTGGTTTATTGAGACAGATAAGAGTTCTTCAAACTTTGCTCTCTAGATGTTCTTGGACTTCAATTCCCAGAAGTCCTGATCAGCAGGTGTGCTGACTTGGGGGAAATTGAAATCCAAGAACATCTGGAGAACCAGGCTTGATGACCCCTGGGATAGATCAAGACATCTGCTTGCCTTTTTGGACCACCTTGGGATACGTCTATTGTGGTGAGTAACTGCATTTCAAAATTTACTGTGATTATTGTTGTGCTTGTCTGTCATTGTGCTTGAGCACACCCTTCTCCCTTTGACCCCTGAATTTGGTGTATAAAAACCATGCCTCTAAGTTTCACTCCTTGTCTGAAGAAGTGGACTTGATCCACGAACGCTAACAATAAAAATATAGCAGTTAGTCTTTAAAGTGCTACAGTGTTTTTTTATTTTGTTTTGTTTATTTTGTTTTATTTTTATATGCCTGAACCACAGACTAACACGGCTACTATTCCAAAAAATTAACTAAATAGTTGCCTTGCATGAGCCCAACTGCAACAATGAAAAAAACTCCTAGTAACATTAAGCAAAATTTGACAAATGTAAATTATCCAAATTTCTGGATTTAGATTGATCTGTTGTTTGAATGCATGTTGTGTATGTAATTCACAGTGGTGAGATCTTGTTGAAATTGGGATTTGAGGGGTCCATGAATTTTTATCATTTAAAATATTTGCAGCTGTTTCTCAAAATAGCTTCTGTGGTAAGACTGCAAAGAATAATAAACTTCAATCAGAAGACAGCAATGAGAACAATAGCCACAAACAATACCCAGCTCAGATAAAAATATTTTTCAGTAAAACTTACTAACTGTCTTAAACCACATTTCATGATACAACCATAAAAGCAAACTTGTATTTTAGGGTGTACGTGAGAAATGTAATGATGGGCCATAATGTACCCTGGCTAGTTCTATATTTGATATACATGGGGCTGCTGCAGAAAATGTGTAATCCATTATGCATACTAATCAGAATAATTCTAAAGATGAGCACACGACTAGAGCCTCAAATGTGAATGCCCATTGTGGGATTTTCTCTTTTGAGTGGGGGCATTGTCTCCCCCCCCCCAGCTGCCAGGAATGATTCAAATTGGTTCTGATTTGAAATCACTTTTGTCTGCTTTGTGTCTAGTGAAGGGGTTCCCAATCTTTTAAACCCGGGGGCTGGGTCATGCTCTCTCAGTCAGCTTCAAGAGCCAGATGGTCATTATGCCCTGCCTGCAGGATGGAGGTGGCCATTTTGTCCTAACAACTTCAAGGGGGTGGCCATTTTGTATCTCAAATGAAGGAATGGGGGACCACATGAAATGGTGCTGAGGGCCAGATCCTGCCCACAGGCCTTAGGTTGGGAACCCCTGGTCTAATGTGATCATCTGCTTTGAACCAAAGGGGAGATTTGTGAAGGTGACAGTTCTCTGCAAACAAGTGACCGCCAATCTCCACACAGTTTCTTTTAAAAATATATATCAGAAAACAAAACAAAATAAACAAAATAAAATGAAAAACACTGTAGCACTTTAAAGACTAACTGCTATATTTTTATTGTTAGCTTTCGTGGATCAAGTCCACTTCTTCAGACAAGGAGTGAAACTTACAGGCATGGTTTTTATACACCAAATTCAGGGGTCAAAGGGAGAAGGGTTGTTCAAGCAAAATGACAGACAAGAAGCAAACACAACAATACAGCTTCCCACAACCATCAGCAACAATACCATGTTTCCCCGAAAATAAGACACTGTCTTATATTTTTAAAACCTCCAAAATATGCACGAGGTCTTATTTTCAGGGGATGTCTTATTTTTCCATGACGAAGAATACAGTACACATTTATTGCTGATACAACGGATTGCCAGGGCAAGATTTAGGTGAGTGCCTTATTTTCAGGGGGGGGGGCTTATATTTCCGAGGTGGGGAAAAATAGGGGGGGGTGCCTTACTGTACAAGGAGGTCCTATTTTCAGGGAAACAGGGTATATTATTCAGATTAGCTCTAAATGTCTCCCTTTCAATCTCAAAGAGAAAGACCATTCTGGTCTCTGATCAACCTTTGACCTGCAAACAAAAACATTGTACCTGGTTACTTCCTGTTTTACTAAAGCGAATTAGCAGGAAGGTTGTAATATAATATATAAAATATCTAGCAGCATATAGCAATCTGTGTATCAAATTTGATAATGCCCCAGAAACCCTTATCTAATATTTAATCACCTGCAATGGGTGTCTAACAGATAGATATATTTGATTTCTGTTTGTCCCCCTTTCAAGCCTAGTTTTGTAATTTCTCTGTTCCAGAATTGTAACTTTCAGGTCTTGGATAGAGTGTCCTGTTAGATTGAAATGGTTTGAGACAGGTTTCTCTGTGTTGCCATTCTGGATATCTGATTTGTGTCCATTAATTCTTTTGCGTAAAGATTGTCCTGTTTGTCCTACATAAAGCACAGACGGACATTTTTGGCAAGAGATGGCATAAATCACTTGATACACAAAAGCTAACAATAAAAATATAGCAGTTAGTCTTTAAAGTACTATAGTCTTTTTTTATTTTATTTTGCTTTGTTTTCTGATATGCCTCAACCACAAACACAGCTCCTATTCCAAAAAAAATTTTTTTTTAAAGTTTCAACTCAGTGCTGGAATATACTACTGCTAGTGCACTAAGACTAAAATGTAAAAAGAGGAGTAGAAATTTCCAATCAACTTCTTGTTAGTACCTTAAGGAAGCTTGTGTTGTTGGAGTCACCTGCAAACTGAGCTGTCTGCCTTTGTCCTACTGATTCTTGCAAATTGTCCTCTAGATAGTTAAAATGATTCACCCAGGGAAAGCACAGTTTGATAAACTGCAAATATGCAGTGGATCAAAATGTATTTTCCCCACTTTGTAGTCATACCCAAAATCTTTAACAATTAAAATAAGTGCTTTAAATTGAGATCAGAAAGTTACCTAGTGGATAGGTGACCATACACTCTATTTTACAGACCACTGATCTCTATCTGAAGAACTGGCAGAAAGTAGTTCTCTGTTTGAAGGTGTCCACTATTTGGTGGGCTGTAATTTACAAGACAACCCTAATCTGGAACAGGCTATAGTCCCTAAATGCTGAGGTTAAAAAAATGTAGTCCAAGAAGGAAAGACTGTATTACTAGTTTTCAAATAGCATGTTTATTCAGAAGCTCAAAGGCAGGATTGTGTTTATTTTTGTTGAGTACATCAGGTGTTATGGGAATGCAGTGGCTCAAGTGGCTAAGACGCTGACTTGGAGGTGGAAGGTCAGCAGTTCGATTCCTGAGTTCAGTCAAACCTCGCATAAAGAGCCCCTCGCCTAAAGAGTAACTCGCTTAAAGAGCAGAATTTTCTCTGAATGTTTGCTTAACAAATAAAACCAACCAAAAACTCGCTTAACAAATAAATTGGGGTTCACAATCCCCCCCAATTGGTAATTTACAATGGTGTTTCACTTAAAGAGCAAACTCGCTTAAAGAGCAATCCTGTGGAACGCATTATGCTCTTGAAGCGAGGTACAACTGTACTGCAGGATGGAATGAGCTCCCGTCTTTGTCCCAGCAACTGCCAAACTAGCAGTTCGAAAGCAAGAAATTGCAAGTAGATAAATAGGGACCACTTTGGTGGGAAGGTAACAACATCCTGTGTACTCCGGTGTCTAGTCATGGCTGTCCTGTCACATGACTACAGAAACGTCGGATATGACTGGCTTTTGAGCAAGGGAAACCTTTACCTTTACATCAGGTGTTATAAATTATTTTAATGACTTCTTTCATGAAGTTTCATCAAATGTCTCCTCCGTGGGCAACAGTAAACTTAAGCAGTGATTCAAGGCGGATTGTGATGTCAGGTACACAACACCAATCCCATTACGTATATATCTTCAAATGAATAAATTCAGACACAGTTGTACTTCGCTTAAAGAGCATAATATGTTCCACAGGATTTCTCTTTAAGCAAGTTTGATCTTTAAGGGAAACACCATTGTAAGTGACCAATTGTGACTTCGGGGGGGGGGGGGCATGATTTATTTGTTAAGCAAGTTTTTGGTTGGTTTTATTTGTTAAGTGAAGCAAACATTCAGAGAAAATTCTGCTCTTTAAGCGAGTTACTCTTTAAGCGAGGTGCTCTTTATGCGAAGTTTGACTGCATTTAACTGAAGGACCTCTGTATTCTTTATAGCTCTCAACTGAGGAACTCAAATGTGTTGGGACTTCTACTCCAAACTCTTAAATTAAGCATGAATTGCCTAGGAGGGTTTCTGGCCTTGTTGTTCATTCTATTAAAATTATTGCCATCATTATTGCTCTGAGAGGCCACCTCTTCTTCCAGAAGCTCATTTGGCTCCAGCTACAAAAGCATAAATGCTGCCTTGAGACATTCGAGCCCTGCTTTCAGCAGACATCTGTGATTCCTTCCTCCCACCCCCACCCCCGTTCTTTAATAATGCCATCAAATTTTTGTTGATGGAAGTGAAGCAAGTGGATAATAAAAAAAAAAGCCATGAAGAGAAGATTAATTTTTACTCTGATTATGTCATTCATTCTGCTTACTTGCACTAAAGCTGTCTGCTTCAAAAGTCTACAAAAACCCCAATGCTGTTGATGTTTGCTTTTATCAAATGAACCACCCACGCTGAGCATCACCAGAATATAAAGGAATGCAAGGGTGGAGAAGCAGTCAGGATGAAGGTGCTCGATTTTGTTTTCAGGAGGAAATAAATTGTTAAGACTCTACTGTCCTGAAACCACTAAAAGGTCCATTTTACAGAAGTGAGGATAACCTTTGACTTAATTGAATTGACAAAATATTTAATTTTAGTTTAATAGGAGGATCCCATTTAATTGATCTTTAATTGTAAGATTCATTGGGGGAAAGTATTAGATTATATTTTATGACTACTATTTAAATTTAACTTTCTACTCTTTGAAATAAGAGGCTCTGGGCACATTGAAAATTACTCTTGATTTTGAACTTTTAGTGTACCAAGCTCTCCCGCACTAGGTGAGAGCCTAGTCAGGGTTTGGGGGCTTGAGTGGTCTGACTAGGCAGTGTTCCCCATCTCTTGTCAATTATGTTAGGCTGGGACTAAAACTCGCCAGAGTGTCATCCATCAGATCTCTTGAGCAAGGTGAAAGCAGAGGGCACACATCATGATTCGCCTAGCCAGCGGGTGATGTGAGATCCAAATGGCTAATAAACTTCATGCAAGTGGACTTGATCTCTCACATCCATTTGCATGTGCGGAATGTCATTCTGGAGATGTCTACCAATGCATGGACTCCTCACTGAATAAAGACACAAGGTACCCAAGGTACCAAACTCTGCAGTTTAAGCCAACAGATTGGATCCAGATTTAGTCATACATAGATGAAAACCACTGGAATCAATACTTCACTTATAATCAAGTAGAGCCTAAGTCTGATTGATTTCATTGGGTTTGCTCACTGAAGCTAAGTATGACTAATTTGGCCTGTACGCATTTGCTGATGGCCAAGAGCACATTTTATTAGCTTCATCAGCTTTAGATGATTCACCAGCTATACCCTTTCCTGGATTAAAAAAGAAAATAATTGCTGCAGTGAATGTCCTGGCAATCTCACCACTGGGAATACTGTCATCTCTTTGTGGAGCTGTTGTTTGGAAGATGCAATTAGTTCATAATGCAGCAGCCAAATTAACTTTCAGTGAGATTCACAGGAAGTAGATAACGTCACAATTAGCCACCAGTTCTGCTCACATCCTCACTGCTCAAGGAAAAAGGCTGGTATTGGTAAGACGTATCTAGTTTTCACCTGGAATATTTGAATGTCTTCTACAATATGCATCTCCCCACTCTTAGACTGGTTATGAAAAGAAGGGAAAACCAAAGGAATTGGAAAAACCAGCTGATAATAATTGGTAACAGGGTTTTTAATATTCCTTTTTAAATTGCCCTCTAACAACTGCAATCCATTTAGTGTTCAAGTGGGATGACTCTAGGAACTTGCCCCTTTTAAACAGGCTGTCAAGATTTTGATTTACCGGTATCCCTATTTTGTTTTTTAATAGTTGTCATGAATATCTGCAGCAGGTCTTAAATCTAAGCTAGCATACAGGAGACGGTTTCGAAATGTATAAAATAACTGGAGCAGCATTTGTTATCCTTTAAACAGCATATGACACTGTCCGCCATCAACGGCTGTTTTAAAAGCTCTACCTACTCTACCTTCTGTTAGTCAGGGACTAACAGAAGTAGTCACAGGACCGTAGCCAGAGGGTGGCCAGGATGAATTTTGCCCACCCTGAGTTATTTCAATCAATCAATTTATTGTTACAGTCAAAGACCAGCATAGAGTTATTTATATATATGACATTGCTGCCCATCCTGAAAAAATATTCGGCTACCCACATCTAGAATCCTGGCTACGGCCCTAAGTGGTCATCATTCTACTTCAAAATTGAAGATTCACCGTCACAGGAGAACTCAAAGGAACAAACTGGCATAGAGTAGTGCGATCAGGCACCATTAGGTAAAGGTCATATCTGATAGGCTTCAGGCTCATCTCCGTTTATAGCCGAAGAGCCAGCGCAGTCTGCGTCTTTAGATGTTTCCGTGCACATGTGGCATGCATGACTAGACACTGGAGTGCATGGAACTCTGCTTACCTTCCCACCAATGTGGTACCTATTTATCTACTTGCAATTTTTGCTTTCAAACTGCTAGGTTGGCAGGAGCTGGGACAGAGACGGGAGCTCACTCTGTCGTGCAGCACTCGGGTCTCGAACTGCTGACCTTCCAGGCATCAAGTTAGATGTCTAAACCACTAAGCCACCACAGTTCAGGCACCATTACTTTTCAGCATTTACACAAATGATCAATTGGCATTTCTGTACTCCAGGGGTGTCATTTATGCTAGTGGTCTTGCTTTGACAGTTTATGGGGAAAGCTTCCCTCAAAAGACAAGTTGCTGTTCTCCAACGTGCAATTATTAAATTATGTATTACTAGCAATTATAAGAGGCACACATACATAGGTGCAGAAGTGCCAAATACGAGGCAAAAGCATCTTGCTTAGGCATATTTTTACTTTAAAAGATTTACAACTTTGTCTCACCTCCTTATTTAGTCCTATATTTTCCAGATGGATGGTTTTTACAGGTTCCCTTATTTGCATATATGCTCTGCAGGTGTTCAGCTGCAACTTCTTTTTCCAATGACTTCGCCTTGACTGTGATAAATGGGAAGTACTTCACAGGCTTGTTTCTCTGTAGACTACTTTTCAAATCTACAGCTTAAAATGGCTCTGCTTTCCTAAAATCCAGAAAGCTCGCAATACTATTGTCAACTTTCCCTTTTCTTATTATAATTCATTTCAGAGTGCATGGTCACTTCAAGCAGATGCTTAATTTTTTTTTCTTTGTTTGTCTCTTGCTCTCTCACTCACTCACTATTGTTTTCTGTAACTTTTGGTTTATCCATTGGTATTCTTATCAAAGTGAAGGAGATGATTTCAGTTTTCCAGAGACACTTTTTTTGTTAATGGAACAGGAAGAGAAAGAGGAGAAGAAAAACATCAAGCTAGATAACCATCAATTTAATTAAAGTGGGTGTGGGATGCAACATGTATCAACTGATTGTGACATTTGGTTCCCTTGGCCATGTACATTTCATTGCAATCTTCATACTGTGATCTGACAGGCTCCCAATGTCTTTCTGCCTAAACGACTTTCAGATCTTTAAAACTGCTACCAAATGAGAAACAAACATGGTCACAACAGAGTGAGCTAGCCTTTGACAAAAAGACCATGCCGGAGCTCTGCCAACATAATTTTCTTTCTTTATTGCTTTGGTAGAGAAATGTGTTTGTTTGTCTGCCTCCCTTATAAATCTAATTTAGATGGCCACAACCCATGTATTAGTACAGTACAGTACAGTAAAACCTCGGATAACGCTAAAACTTGGTTCCACAGGTCTTAGTGTTATCTGATTTTTAATGTTATCCGATGCATGCATTGGATAATGTTAAAACCCTATGGGATGCATCAGATAACGCTAAAACTCCATAAAGATACATTGTACAGGCTTTACCGAACATTATCCGATGCATTCCATAAGATTTTAAAGTTATGCGATGCAATTTCCTCCCCAGACTGCTTAACCTTATGCGGTTTTAGCATTATCTGATGCAAACGTTATCCGATGTATTACTGTCTTTGGAAAGCAGTGGCTTTTTGCTAACAGGTTTATGATATAGTAATATTTATTTATTTATTTATTTATTTATTTAGATTTATATTGCCACCCACTCGCCGAGGTGGCTCAGGGAGGCTCACAGTCAAAACAGCAACAGTACAATAAAAATTATAAAATATAACCTCACAAAATACAAAATACAACCAAACCAGAACACAGACTAACTCCCCTCAGGCCATTGTTGTGGGTAAACAGGTCCAACATAGTTTGCTATCTGAGCGGGGAAAGCAAGATAAACAGTCAAACCTCGCATAAAGATCGGTTTGCTTAAAGAGTAACTCGTTTAAAGAGCAGAATTTTCTCTGAATGTTCGCTTCGCTTAACAAACAAAACCAACCCAAAAATCGCTCAATAACTAAATCGGGGTTCACAATCCCCCCCACCAGAAGTCACAATCAGTCACTTCCAATGGTGTTTCACTTAAAGAGCAAACTTGCTTAAAGAGCAATCCTGTGGAGCACATTATGCTCTTTAAGCGAGGTACAACTGTATACACACACCAAAGCAAACTGGTCCAATGCTCTTCACCATTGATTATGCCACAGTGCCCTTCACCACAGGCCTTTTAAAAAGAAGACAGATTAGCTAAAAGTTGACTGAGGGTAGCAAGTCACAACTAGAATAGGCCCATTGGATCAATGGAACTTATGGAGCAGCTGGCCTACCAAATCCCAAATGGTTTGAAAGGCCTACTTTGTTTTCAAGTTACTAATGGATTAAAAAATTGTGTGGCATAAATTTGTTGTTTAATGGAGGGAATAGCTGGAGAGTACATGAAGAACAGCTGGTAGGTTGTGATGACACCTTCCTGACTCCTGTTGCCCAGAGCAATAATTTCCCTCTGCTTAATGGCAGAGGAGGACCTGAACACACATACACAAAGGTCCCATCTGTGTGATATAGAGGTACTGTATAATAATAATTTAGTGCCAGAAATTATTCTGGATTGAAAGGATTTTTGCTGGAGAAACTCTGTTCAGGGGAAGCCCGAATAAGGCTCCTTCCATGTTCCCAAGATCTTTTCCCACCAAAGTGGTCCCTATCTCTCTACTTGCTATTTCTTGCTTTTGATCTGGTAGGTTGGCAGGAGCTGGGACAGAGACGGATGCTGAATCCATCATGCAGTACCCAGGTCTCAAACTGCCGACTTACCGGCCTTCCAGCTAACAAGGTGAGTTTCTTAACTGTTGAGCCACCACAGCTCAAATATGTAGGTGTGTGTTCAGTATTGAAGATTAAATAAAATGCAAATTTTCAAATCCCTTGATCTGAAAAAGTGCAGCTGCATACTTGAACAACTTCAGGATTAAAGGGGCAGTTTACTAAAACAGGGCTGTGTATTCCCAAAGGACTTACATAGCAGACAGATTGTTTTGCTTTGCTCTTGTGTAGTTCGGATTGTCCTTTTAAATTTTCCCTGTTATTTTCTTAGAGAAATGTCAGTCATGAAATAGAGTGTGAAAGAGCAGGCAAAGAATTAAAACCAACCAGCTGTGAAATAGACTTACCCAGGTAAATCATTGTCTTTTGTACCACATGGACAAAGATATAGAAAAGAAAATTATGGAGGATGGGTAGGCTCTGACTGAGCTTGGATGAATGAGTCAGTCAATTCTGGTCCATATCAGTTTCGTATGTGTTTATTCATAAGCCTATTGTGTCATGTTTCCACATTGATCTATAGTTTTTCTCCTTGAAATGGTGCAAAAACTAGTATGATGGAACATTATTCTAAAATATAATTTGTGTATTTCTGGTACCAGTTTGGCCAGGTTATCCTGCTAGTGGTTAGTGGTTAAGACAGTGAATTTCATGACTGGAAGGTCGGCCGTTCAACAGTTTGAGACCCGAGTGGTGCATAACAGAGTGAGATCCCATCCCTGTCCTAGTTCTTGCCAGTCTAGCAAATTGAAAGCAAGAAATTGCAAGTAGATAAATAGGGACCACTTTGGTGGGAAAGTAAATAACCATGCACTCCAGTCATGCCTAGTCATGCCTGCCACATGCTCATAGAAACATCTACAGACACAGATAGCACTGGTTCTTTAGCTGTAAACAGAGTTGATCAGTACTGAACCCTAGAATGAGTAAGACTGGCTTCCAAGCAAGGGTGTTTTTAGGTCTACCTAATGGTTCCTGATCACACTACCCCAATGATGGCGAACCTTTTAGAGACTGAGTGCCCAAACTGCAACCCAAAGCAGTGCCTATTTATCTACTTACAATTTCTTGCTTTTGAACTGCTAGGTTGGTAGAAGCTGGCACAGAGACTGGAGCTCACTCTGTCATGGAGCACTCGGGTCTCAAACTGCCAACCTTTCAGTCATCAAGTCCAGAGTCTAAACTAAGCACTGTGCAGAATCCTGAACAGGGAGGAATTTGCTTCTTGTCATATGTAATGAAACCTCAGCACCTTTCATCATCCTGCTGGAATAAGTTATCATACTAAAAGCTCTTCCTGTGTTGCAATCTAGGCAAGTACAGGCTGGGTATACTCAGAGGCAGACTTGAACAATGGATAATTTAATTTTGCTGGTGTCACGTCGTGACGATCGTAATCTCTCTGGCAATGCTCCGTCACAAAGGCAAACACAAAATTGGCAAATTGAATTATAGTTACCCCAACTGGGAGAAAGTGATTGAGCTTTCCGGTCCAAGGATAAACCAAAATGTTCAGAGGATCTTGTCTTTTGTACCTCAGCAGCAGTGTGAAATCGTGCTTAACATGGATTGATAAGATCTGCTCCTCAGTACTGTGCTCTTTCTAGCATTTTGGATGATTCCCCAGATTTATTGGGTTGAAAAAAAATTCAGTTTCTATTCCTAAAGAAGGTTACATGTGGTGTCCATCATCATTTGAAGCAATTATTTATCTACAGTTGGACCTCGCTTAAAGACCATAATGTGTTCCACAGGATTACTCCTTAAGCAAGTTTGCTCTTTAAGTGAAACACCATTGTAAGTGACCAATTGTGACTTCTGGTGGGGGGGATTGAGAACCCCTATTTATTTGTTAAGCGAGTTTTTGGTTGGTTTTGTTTGTTAAGCGAAGCGACCATTCAGAGAAAATTCTGCTCTTTAAGCGAGTTTGTCTTTAAGCGAGGTGCTCTTTATGCAAGGTTTGACTGTACAGTAATACCTCGGATAACGCTAAGACTTGGTTCCACAAGTCTTGGTGTTATCCGATTTTTGGTGTTATCCGATCCATGTTAAAATCCTATGGGATGGATCGGATAACGTTAAAGCTCCACACAGGCTTTAGCGGTTGTTATCCGATCCATCCCATAGGACCTTAACGTTATTCGATCCAATTCTCCTCCCCAGATTACTTAACGTTATGCAATTTTAGCGTTATCCGAGGTAAACGTTATCCGAGGTATTACTGTACTTTCTTTTGAGCTCGCCATTTTTGTCCTCACATAAACCCATCAAAGTAGCTCAGGCTAAGAGAGGGGCCTATAAGTGTGTTATAACCAACACTTGCATGTGCATGCACACACATGTGCGCGCATGCACACACACTTCCATATTATCATTGGAGTTGCTGCAAAATGTCATGAACAGCTCATTTCTGAGATTTTGTGATCTTTCTTTCTGCACTTCTGTGGCTTGTGGTGCAAGTGACTAACGTTCTCTTTTCTACCCTTATCACCCTGGAATGTACAATGTCCAGAACAGGCACTACGCTACATATGCCTCATACACAATTCCTGTTTTCCTGCTTCCCCAAAACCTGTGTCCTCTTCATTTTATGCCCTCTTTGCCCATCAGCCTTGTGCAAGAATGAGCACTGTTACAATGGCTGAATAAAGGTTTTGTTTTTTGTTATCTCAGTGTTTATGTTAATTAACCAAGTGATTCTCTGAGTAGTTAGTTACTTAACAAGAGCCTGATAGTAAGTATCTTCAATTCCCACTGCATTCATTTGGAGAATAGAAGCCACAAGGAGTCTGAGGGGACAGTGTAATTGTACTCAAGTGACCAATATTTTTGTAGCAGCTTCATTTATGTGCTAGTAAAACTGCTGAAAGAGAGAAGCATTAAGAATGCTGTGGAAATGCTTGAGAGACCAAATATGCATCTTTAAAAACATCCCTTCTTATTTTTGGCTTCATGAAGTAGAATCATTCCATAGCTTCCCTCCTATTATGAATTAAGCTTCACAGTCTATATGCCAGTGGTGGGATTCAGCAGGCTTGCCCCAGTTTGCCAGAACCGGTAGCAGAAATTCTGGCAGGCCCCACCACACCACGCCCACAGAGTAGGTAGTAAAAACATTTGAATCCCACCACTGCTATATGCCCTATGTCTAATTGTAGCATTTGAACCAGCTATCACTAGAGGAAGGAATTCCTTAAGTGATGAAAGGATCTGATTGTCACATCAAGAATTTTTTTCTTCATATAGTTTGCAACTTAGCTTGCTTTGATTTGTGCTTCTTTGGGACAAAACACGGGTTTGGTTTGTAAATTTGAGTTCTTAGAAACAAGCATCTTTCTAAATCATGTATCCAGCACAGTAATATGACTTCAGTTTTAGTATAGTCAGGAGCAGTGGTGGGCTGCTACCTGTTCGGACCGGATCGCAGCTTTCCGGAGGGGATCGCCGGGTGGGTAGAGAACCCTCAGGCGACCGTTTCGGTCACCTTTCCGGCCGCCCACCGGAAGTGTATTTCTGCCTGGAACTGCGCATGCATCAAACCTCCATTTGACGCATGCACACTAACAAATAGAAGGGCAGCACCTGGAGAAGCGGCAGTGGAGGAGGCGGCCTTTCCTTGCCGCACCACCAGGCTGCCGTGCTGCTGTGGCAGTTTGCCATAGCAGCGGTTTGCCGCAGCGGCAGTGTGTTGCCATGTTACCCTGCTTCCTGCCTGCCTGCCTAGTGCCTACCTGTCTAGTGCTGCCCATGATGACATGACATTGACTCCACCCAAGACATCGTCTCTGCCCACGGTGGGGTAGCAACATTTTTGACAGCCCACCACTGGTCAGGAAACAGGAAAGTGTAAGCCACTTTCATCGGCAAATAAAATTTTTGGGAAGTTGAAGAAGCAAGTAAAACACTTGCTTCATCTTTTTTCCAGACCTGGATGTACACTGCTGTCCCTCATACCAGTTATAGCGGTGTTTCCCAACGTGGGGCATACGTGGAGATTTCAATTCCCAGAATGATAATTTTTCTGAGATTAATAGAAGGCAATGTGAAGAATTATTTCTGAAATTTTCTTTTTGTTTGTTTGTTTGTCTGATGGTTCACTGCAATACCCTAAAATGATGCTAGGCAAACAGAACTGTGGAGGAAACAAAATGGTGGCCAGACTATGCAACATCCACTGGTAACAGTAGATGAAATATTGCTGGAGAATTTCAAATCGAGAAATTTGCTGAAATTGTTTCCCCAATGTCTCCATTTACAAAAAGGGAAATGTTCAAAAGGCCATTTTGTGAAAAGCCCTAGTTGAGTATTCTCTGCTTCCAATAGCTTTTCTACCCATTTCTGGAGCTTTTTTTCATATTTGTAGCTATCTGCTCACATTATAGTACTGTACTGGCAAGTCCCACTTCCCACTGTGTAGGCATTCTGTGATCTGACACTATTTCTAAATGATATGCCAAACTGGAGCTCCCTAGGGAAGTAATTTATGCAGTTGTGTCTCTTAGTAGAAAGTTACAAACAGGAAACTAAGAAGCCGCCTTGAATGTTTAACAAAAGGCATGCAAATGTTGCAGATAGCCTACGGTGGTGACACGAATAGTTCCATACACACAGAAATGCACTGACTAGTGTTTGCACATTTCAGCCAGTCCCATCCCAAGGGCTCACGATGAGTAGCATACATAAAATATAAAGACCTTTCCCTCTCCCAAAAGGGTTTACAAACATATGTTCAGTTGCCAGTGTGTTATATAATTAGAATGCAGTGGTGGGCTGGCCACCGGGCTACCGGGACTCAGCCCAGGGCGCCACAAGGCCCCCAGTACCATGGCGCCCTCCACTTGGGCACCAATCCAAAGAGCCACACTGAGCTGTGATGCCCGGAATGATCAAGCAAATGAGTGGGGCTCAGTCTTCTTCTGCCTGCCTTCCTACTCCTGTGCCACCAAAGATAAGATTACAAAAGCAGCTCCATTGACAGTGGAGCCTGCATGGGTTAGAGGTTGCAATTTTGCCTTGTAAGCAAGAGGTTGTTGGTGTGAATCCCCAGAGGGGAGTTGAAATTAGAAGGCAAGTGGGAATGTATGTGTTTTGTTAGGGTTAGACACCCTCATAACTCCCTGTCCAGTGCCCTTTTAGCGTAGCCAGCATGCCCCTGTTAGAATGAATATTAGGGCTTGGGTGGTTTTCATATTAGAGGGGCCTCTTTGATGGTTCCATCCTTTGACCTATAGTCTAAGTTCCAATCATCTTTGAATCTTAATGTTCTCTTGACATTTCTTTGCTTGAAAGGAAGACCGAAGGAAGACAGTTAGGCTGTTCCATCAGATATCAGCCCAGAGGCTGCCTAAACTGCTAACAAAATCCTTGGTGTAAACTAAAGTGGCTTTGCTGCTACTGTATTTTTTCACAGATGTCTCCAAGGGGCCATTCCGTCAGCAGAGACTACCAAGAAAACAACACAAACATTTGCCTTGCTTTCTTCCAAACATCTTTGTTTGTGGTGTGTGTGCATGTACAGCGTACAAAGAAAACTTAAAATATGGGAGGAAGCCTCTTAAACTTTTTGAGCATAATCATTTGCTTTTAACAGAAGGAAAGCTGCTGTTCTTTTGGACCACACTATAGATGTGGGATTTTGGGAATTGTGCTATAAAAAACCTCAAATGTTCCCACTCCATTCCTGGCTTTAAGTATAATTATGAGTAAAGAGCCATCAGAATATTTTCAGTGCAGAAGCTCTGGGGCTTAGAAAGTTGCTTTTAGAAATTAATTGTGCTTGAGATTTTCAAGTGCCCACAGCAGTAAGTTAGCATTATAGTTATTTTTAAAGTACAGTAATACCTCGGATAATGACTGCATCGTATAAAGCTAAAATCGGATAACGATGCAAAATTTCTTTAGAAATTTCTGTTAGCGTTATCTAATGCAGTCATTCGTAGCAGCAGGGTGGCTGGAAAACTGAACGGGGTTCTTCCCAGCCCCCCTGCAGCTGTGGAGGCAGGGGAGGGGTGGCTGGAAAGCTGATGGGGGGACTCCCCCGTTGGCTTCCCCAGCTACCCCACAGCTGTGGATCAGGTCCCCCGAGACCCTCCCCCAGCAATTTTTTCACCCATTTTGGGCTCTCTGACCCCCCTGCTGGCCCGGGGGGGGGAGACCCAATCCACACTGTGTCCAAAGTTCACCCACCTCCCTGGAGGCTGCAGCAAGCCAAAATTTTGGGATTCAAATCCTGACATTTTGGCTTGCTACAGCCTCCAGGGGAACGGGGCTTTTTTTAAACGTCGTGCAATCAATGCATCGCACAACGTTACAAACCGAGAACTATGAGACTTGTGGAACCAAGTCTCAATGTTATCTGAGGTACAGTACTAGTGTAACTCTTTGGTTTCTTGTTTCAAAAAAGGTAATGGAAACGAATACTTTTAGTTGCTTCACCACCAACAACAACAACAAACTTCACTTTCCTCCCCTCCACTTAGTTGTTATTTGGCATCTATAACATATCACAAGGCACAATACAAATAAATACTTAAAACTATGTGATATTTCTTCTTCCCCAGAGCCCTCTTGCTAGTGGCTCCCAAACTATGAAATGAGGAGGCCAAACTGGTCTCTTTCCTGTTGCCTTTCAGTGAGTAGCCCAAGACATGTTTACTTAGGCAAACCTGTTGTCTAATGATCAATTGATGAGGAAGTCCCATGTGATGGTGGATGTTGTTCTTTTTTGTTGCTACTGGTTTTAAATGGTTTTTAAGCTCTCGGGTATCGAAACCTGACCTTTCAGTCTCCAGCTCAGCGCCTTAACCACTAATCCACGAGGGGAGCTGAGAGCTGCACTTTGGGAGATGAAAGGAGCCTCATTTGGGCAGGCTAAGATGCTGACTGGGAGGCGGAAGGTCAGCAGTTCGATTCCCAAGTACTGTAGGACGGAATGAGCTCCCGTCTCTATCCCAGCTCCTGCCAACCTAGCAGTTTGAAAGCAAGAAATTGCAAGTAGATAAATAGGGACCACTTTGGTGGGAAGGTAACAGTGTTCTGTGTGCTCCGGTGTCTAGTCATGCCTGCCATATGGCCACGGAAACGTCTGCAGAAGCAGACAGCGCTGGCTCTTTGGCTTTGAAATAGAGATGAGCACTGAACCCTAGAGTCGGATACGACTGGCTTTCAAGCAAGGGAAACCTTTACCTTTACTAAAAATCCTTTCAACCCAGAGTAATCTCTGATACGAAATTATTAATTTTGCAATTTTAGTGCTTTTGAGATGGAACTGTCTTTAAACTAAAGAATTAACTAAAAGTTGCAGTTGATACAAAAATAATGAAGTCTCCCACTAATATAATTATAAAGTAATTACACCTTCATTGTTGAAAATAAGAATTAAGTACAGTACAAGGAAATCAATTATTGATATTTTTTTCTCTCTCAAGCTTTTTTAGACTCCAAAAGTCAGCCGTCAGTCTAGATAGAGAAAATGCAGTTGACATTTTGCATGTTTAATTAATTGCAGGAGAATGTTCACTTGTTCATTCATACTGTTATTTAAGAGTAATATCTTGCTAGTCATCACATAGATATTATATATTGGCAAAGCAGCTACAGATATAATTGAATAGAGCTCTTTAAAAATTCAAGCAGGAGGAGTGTTTCTAATGGAGTTCTTACACAGAGAAACAAAATACAGTGGAACCTCGGTTAACGAACAGCTTGGTTAATGTAAAAATGCATAACAAATGGAAATCCTTAGAAAATGGTGGCTCAGTTTACTTTTTTTGGGGGGGGAGAAGGGAATGGATTAATTGGTTTTCAATGCATTCCTATGGGAAATTCGGTTTAAGTAATTTCCGTTGTAGGAAACGTCCTGGAGAACGCATTGATTCCGTTAACCGAGCTTCCACTGTACTACATCTGACATTTGGCAGACACTGTCTGGATTTCTAAATCCTTGGTGGCAGGACAAAGAACAAGCCTTTCTTGGACACTTGATCCCCACTACGGCTAGATTAGATAAAGAAGTGAGTAACCACAAAGAAAAAGAACTTGGGCTGCTGTACCTTTGCTAGATACATAGAAGATAGGATTTCAGCATACGGAACTTAGCGTGCAAGTTCCATCTGCTCAAATGTCTTCTTCCATACAATTACTAAAGGTACAGAAGCCCTTTCTCCTTTTTTGTCAGACATGTTTAGGATAAAAGGTCATTGCTACTCCTACTACACAATTATGATATATAATCCATTGCTCTTCAACATTTTCTTCCTATGGTTCCATGCAAGATACAGGTTGTTATTCTTACCTATTACCTATTTACAACAACACTATGAGGCTTTCTATGAGAGGAAGAGAGGAAGCTGCATACTACCTTTTGCCTGCGGAAGGAAAGATGGTGTACAAATGTAACTTCTTCTTCCATGTCTAGGCCAGACATGAAGCCAACTTTTGATGAAGCCAACTTTTGATGAAGCCAACTTTTGATGAATTCATTCTGCAGTTCCTTTTGGCTGACCTAGCATGAGAGGGATTAGCTGGCAACCTAAGCTTGCTGTTGCCTGGAATACGCCTGCTTGTGGTTAAAAAATACCACAATTTTCAAGGAGGCTCTTTCTGTGCACCCCTATAAATGCAAGTAAGTAAGTAAGTAAGTAAGTAAGTAAGTAAGTAAGAAAGAAAGAAAGAAAGAAAGAAAGAAAGAAAGAAAGAAAGAAAGAAAGAAAGAAAGAAAGAAAGAAAGAAAGAAAGAAAGAAAGAAAGAAAGAAAGAAAGAAAGAAAGAAAAGCATTCTATGTACAGTAAAACCCCGGGTTATGACAGAGGTCCGTTCCAATAGCCTCTACTGTCACCCGAAAAAATTGTAACCCAAAAAAATTGTAACCCGGAACATCCATAGGGATGCATTGATTTTTTTTAAAAAAAAATGGTCTTGAATTGATTGTTGTAAACTGAAACAAATACATTAAAAATTTGTAAACTGGGATGGCATTTCCATAGGAAATTTCCACTGTTATAAACTGGAGCAAACTTATACCGAGGCAGTTGTAACCCGGGGTTTTACTGTGTACTTAAAATTCTGACTTTAAAACCTCCTTGTTCTTCTCAGTTTTTTTGGTGGGGATATCATAGTCCCTCCTTAATCTTATTCAGCTGTACTCTGAATTTTAGTAGGGTCATCCATCAAGGGAACATTGGTATATTTTTCTTTGAAGATCCATCTGTCATTTCTAGCCACTGACTTGGGAGAAAAATCATTTTAGACTGTTTTACTGCATTTTTTCATGACACCACCTTCTGACAAGCTGACAATCAAATGAGTTCAGACTGACCTGAGGACACTTGAGATATACATGATGGAGTGGGTCGGGTGTCTGGTAAAATATATCCCAGGCTTCATAGACAAATTGATTAGTAAGCATGCTGTTTAAAGTAATCTCCGTTTCTGTTTTGATGCATACAATAATGAGGAAAACCTGGCATTAAATACTTTTAAAGCAGATTTTCCACGTAGACTTCTTTGCCTTCAGCAAAGAATGGCCTAGTTTTTGTTTTTCTGTACTGTAATTCTGTACAACAAAGGTAGGTGTTATATATCAGAACATCTTTTAGCAGCTTTTGAAGCAGCTTTTTTTTTAACAAAGAAGGGAGAAATTGTTCCTCTTTTTAAAAATTGTTGTTTGTTTTTATATTTTAAAATTGAGAACAGTACTGAGTTTAATCACTGAAGTCCTATAATTTATTTAATTTTTAAATAAATCAAAGAGAATTCCGGTAAATTTTGGAATGAAGTAACTAGTCTAGGTCAGTCACAAATTAAATGTGTAGTTCTATAGAAGTGATAATTAACTGCTAAATATTGCAATTCAGGGGTTTAAATGTTTGAGTTTCCAGATGTTTTGGGCTGTAGTTCCCATTAATCCAGGAGTTCTCAACCTTTTTTAAGCCAGGGGCTGGGTCACGCTCCCTCAGACAGCTTCGGGGGCCCAATAGCCATTTTGCCCTTCCTCCACCACATGGCACTTCCTGGTGAGGTGGAGGCAGCGGGAGGCCACATGAAATGATGCTGTGGGCCGCAAGTTGAGAGTCCCTGCACTAATCTAACACTGTGGGACTTACAGTCTACAATATCTGGCAGGGCAGAGATTTTTCACAACTCATGTAGTATCTACATGATTAATTAATTATGTTTTCTAAGTCCCAATGAGACGATCACCAGGCATATTGCACTTGCTGGCTGATCTCCACAAACTGTAGCTTCTTTGTTCATTTGGACTGTGGAAAGAGCCAAATTTATTCTATGCCTGCTGATTATATGCCTGTCAAACAGAGCCTTTATAGGTTTGATGTTCAGGAACAAAAAACAATGGCTTGTGGCAGTGATGGTGAACATTTTAAAGACCAAATGCCCAAACTCAACAGACTACCATCTAAGCCACAGAGGGGCAGGATGAACTCTGGGCTGGAGGGAGGGAGGAAGCACTCCCGTTGGGCTCCTGGGCAGAGGGGTAGGGCAAACTCTGTGCTGGGGAAATAGTGCACGGCCCCACAAAGAGGGCATGCCATAAGTTTGCCACCACTGACCTAGGGCATATTTTTACCTTTCTCTTCTCTATATGAAGCTGGCTGGATAGCTCAATGAGTTGGGGAACTGGTTATGAGACCAGAGGTCAGGAGTTTTATTCCCCAGTGTGGACCCCTCAAGAGAAAGCCAGCATATATACCATTATGCAAGATTCACAGTCCCAGAAGTTGTTATCATTAAGGTACTGTATGTATTTATATTTCTGCAGCACTGGCTGTAACAAACAAATGCTAAGAGTTGCAATCCAGCAACATTTGGAAGGGAGCAGTTGCCCATCTTGTGCTAGATAGAACTTTATCCCTGAACTGAACACTTCTTAATTGACTCAGTTCACATATTTGGCTGCCTGTCATCACATGCAGAGAAATCAGGTTTCCTAGATCTATGTATGAACCAGGCCTCTGCAATCACTGTGTTTTGTCTCAAACAAAGGCAGGTTTTGTTGAGATATTCACAGTTTCACTCCCTCCCCAAGATAATGAACCTTACAATATGCACAAATATAAATAATTTTGGGGTTGCATTGGCTTTTCCATGCCTTGATGTACTTCAGCCGTTTGTTATTGTTCAGTCGCACAGTCGATTCCGACCCTTTGCGACCCTATGGACCATTGCCCTCCAGGCACCTCTGTCCTCCACCATCCTCCTCAGCCCGCCCAACTCTGTGCCCATTGTGTCTACAATACCATCTAGCCATCTCATTTTTGGCTGCCTCCTTCTTCTTTTGCCTTCCACCTTTCCCAAGATCAAGGCTTTCCCAAGTGAATCTTCTCTTCTCATTTGATGACCAAAGTAATTTAGCTTCATCTTTACTATTTGACCTTCTAAGGAGCAGTCAGGGTTAATTTCTTCTAAGATTGACCTATTTGTTCTCTTCGTTGTCCAAAATTCTCTTCCAACACCACATCTCAAAGGCATCTATTCTTCTGCACTCAGCTTTCCTAATGGTCCAGCTCTCACAACCATACATTGCCATCGGGAATACCATTGCTTTGACTATGCAAATTTTTGGTTGCAAGGTGATGTCTCTATTTTTAACTATGTTCCCCAGGTTTCTCATAGCTTGTCTTCCAAGAATCAGTCGCTTTTTTATTTCATGGCTGCAATCTCCATCTACAGGGATCTTGGATCCCAAGAAAGCAAAATCTGTCACTGCTTCTACTTCTTCCCCATCTATTCTCCAAGGACTGATAAGGCCTGTTGCCATTATCTTGGTTTTCTTGATATTGAGTCTCAAGCCAGCTTCAGCCTAGGAATAAGGAAACTCTTGAATGCTTGCATCAAAATTTTAATGCTGGCTCTTCACGCTGACAAGTCAGGGAGTGAACTTTATGGCTGCTGGCTGGCTTTCTCCTTGCTGTTCAGATTTGTACTGCCGCCTTACCTACTGAATTAATTGCAGACTGTTCTATTATGATGCCCTGAATAACCATGGTGCCATATGTCAAAGAGATAATGTTTGAAGTTCAGGAGCACAGACATATAAGGAAGGAAATAAACTGCATCATTGTAAATTCTTTTAATACTTGAAGCGACTTAGCTATGCACAGTTAGATCAAAGCTTTCTTTGAGAAGATTGTGGTTCCAGCATCCTAGAGGCAGTTTTGATAGCTGGGACTGGAATAAGAGATACCACAAAATAAGGAAGATTGTTTTTAGATTAACATATCCTTGTTTTTTGTTTGGGGTATGTGTGTAATAGAGAATATTTTATATTTAACATATTTTTACAACATGGTAGTAAATTAAAAGGGAGACTGCAGTGGTTTAGTGGTTAAGATGCTGAACTTGACGCCTGGAAGGTCAGCAGGTCAGTAGTTTGAGACCCGAGTACTGCATGACAGAGTGAGCTCATGTCACTGTCCCAGCTCCTGCCAACCTCGCAGTTCAAAAGCAAGAAATTACAAGTAGATAAATAGGTACTTCTTTGGTGGGGATGTAAACAGTGCTCCATGCACTCCAGTGTCTAAGCATGCTGGCCACATGTCCACAGAAACGTCTGTAAACACAGTCAATGTTGCCTCTTTCACTATAAACAGAGATGAGCACTAAACCCTAGAGTCGGATACAACTGGCATTCAAGCAAGAGTGACCTTTACCTAGTAAATTAAAGCCAGCGTGCCCAGTTCTGACATGTTTGTTTACTACGGTTCTGCACTGTCTTTGTCCAGTGACGGGGAGGGTCAAAGAAGTTCATAGTTCATTAAAAGAAACAGAAACTAAAACAACATCCTAGAAGCATTAAAAATAAAAGATGTAAATATTAAAAACGCCATATAAAACCAGATTAAAAATATAAAAGCATTTTAAAACACACTAAAAAAGACATACTGGCAGCAAGGTTAGGGCAACTAGCTAAGTTAAAATTAGATACTAAAAAGTGTTGGAACAAAAATGTTTTCATTTGTTACCAAAAAGAGAGGAGAGAAGGGACCACCCTAATGCTGCAGTAGAGGGTGTTCCATAACCTTGTTGGGGCAGCTTCTTAGATCTTCTCTTAGATCCCTGTCAAATAGACCTATAAACATGATGGAACCAAAACAACACCAACAAAGGACTCTCTACATCCGTGATGGCGAACCTTGGCACTCCAGATATTCTTGAACTTCAATTCCCAGAAGCCCAAGCCTCCTGTGAATCCACACAAATGGGTTTACTGCGATTCATCTGGACCGTGCTGCCCTCATCGCTCCCGGAAGCGGAAGTAAAACGTGCCCCCCCTGCCGCCCCTCACACTATGCTACTAGTTCCATACCTTTTTTTAAAAATCGTGTCAGAAATTACTCTGGGTTGAAAGTATTTTTTGCTGGAGAAACTCCACTCAGGGGAGTCCTAAATGAGGCTCCTTTCATGTCCCAAGATCCGCCGTGCAGCACCCGTATCTGTAACCCCTGCCTTCCAGTCTTCAAGCTCAACATCTTAACCACTCAGCCACCGCAGTGCCGCCCCATACCTTATCTTTCTTGCCTTATTTTGTTATAATTATTGTTTCAATGGAGCAATCATGAACTGCCTGCTCACAAACACAAAATACTTGTAACTCAAAGGTTAATAGATGATAGGGTTCTGAGGACTGGTTTTCAAATCTAAAACCTCTGTTCACCTCTATTTGAAGGTTACAAACAAAGTATATTCGTCTGTTACAGACCCACCCAATCTTCCACTGAAAAGCCAACTTTTATACAAAGGATTGGCATTTTTAAAATCAAACAGCAAAGAGGTGTGTCAAATAGAACATATAACTAGAGCATAGCGATATGAGTGCATAATGATATCATGCCTCTTTTACTTCATTTATTTCCCTGCTTGTGAAGTACGTTGGTGGAAAAGGCTGGATGGTTTTTATATTCTCAGAAGACACCCCAGAGGCACATTTTCTCAGGTCTGGAGATGGTTCATTAACAACTTGCCACTTTTAAAATTAAGAGGCAGATAAAAAGAAAGAGAGATTTTCGTCCAGTCTACGGTGAATCAATATATTCCTCCGTAGCTTTCCACCCCAGTCAATTGGTGACAGAAATAGCTGGCTTTGCCAGACAAGACCCATTTCAAGGATTGTGGATAATAAACATACTAGGCCTACTCTTTCTGTCATAATTTTCATGGCTCTGCCTAACCCAGGCGGCGCTTTTCAGGAGGCGGCAAAATGTCCTCACCGCTTTGGGCCCCCTCTGCCTGGGCTTAGGGAGCTGGACTTCCCAGGCAGAAGGTGGCACTTTTGCTGTGCCAGCGGCCGGGCCGCCCCCTCTTTGCCTCCCAATGGCCGTGGTTCCTCTTGCTCTGCCTCCCCCTGACGGGCGCCAACCAGGACTTTGCGGAAGCTGGTGCAGTGAGCCAGGCAATGGGCGGGAAGGCAGATTTGCCCAAGCTTGGCCGGGAACACAGGCAGGCGGTAGGCACACCTGGCTTGGGAGCCGGCATGTTGAGGGCCACCCTGGGCATGGCAGCAGGGCAGGAAGGGTGGTGGTGGTGGCGGGAGTGGCGCTCTGATTGTCTCCTCTTCCTCTGCCTCCTCCCCTCACCGCTGCAACCTGGCCGCGTCCCTGGTGCCGGAGGTGTAGCAGGCACCCAGGCTTGGCCTCACCTCACCTGCTCAGCTCCGCCCGCCCGCCCAGCTGGCCATCAGGGGCTCTGCCTGCCCTGGGTCCGGCCCAGGGGCCTTGGCACAGGCAGCAAGGGGTTAACTGGGTCCCGGATGACAGTGGTGGGTTGTCAAAATTCCCGCTACCCCACCGTGATGTCATGGACATCGTGGGCATAGCCGATGTCATGATGTCATGACATCATGACGTCATGGGTGGAGCAAAAAAATTAAAAATGTCTGTGCATGTGTCAAACCTCTGTTTGACGCATGTGCATTTCTTTTTTAGTGTGCATGCATCAAACCTCTATTTGATGCATGCACACTAAAAAATAGAACTGCACATGCATCAAATGGAGGTTTGATGCATGCGCAGTTCGGGCAGCCATTTTGGCTGCCCAGAAATATATTTTTGGAGGGGGCCAGAGAGGCGACTGAACCGGTCACCCAGGGGTGACCACCACCACCACCCGGTGACCCCTCCTTATGGGGTGCTACTGGTTCGGGCGAACTGGTCCAAACCGGTAACATCCCATCACTGCGCGGGGGCGTGCGGCAAGCCTAGATGGAGGGGACAGCAAGTTTGTTCTTCGCCCCGGGCGGCTGAAGCCCGCGCAATGCCACTGATCCAAGGTATGCTTAAAATAGATAGAAGAAATGGATTGCTAAACTGCTCGTTTGTTTGTCTCCCCCCCCCCCTTTTCACCTGCTGTTCACCTCAGATTACCATCCCCACTGTATTTTGGAAATACAATATGTCTCTGGGATTGCAGCTGAGCCTTATACAGAGAACTAGCTCTGTTGCTATGGCGTCACAGCAGCTGCAGTACAGCATGAGCAGATCTGGTTTCTATGGAGTCCGGCAAACAGTTTCTAGTGGGAATTCCCTTCGGATGCACATTACATTAATCTTTCCGTCTCACATCAGAATTGTAGTAAATTAATTTATGTTCCAATATCGCGGCTCGGCTGTGGAGCACTAAGAATGAACAGTTGTAAACACAAATGAAGCGAATGGGTCTCCTGGGAGTTTTAGTTGCCATTTTTTCCCTTATCGCCTCAGATTATTTTCAGATTTCCTTGAAAATTTGCTGTTCAAGAATCTAGACAGACAGCCCCCTTTTTTTCTCACACAGCTGTGCCAAAGAAAGAGACGCATGTGTTTCACTATGTATTGAAGAGGCAAGTGCATACTTGGCATTTATTAATGCAGTAATAAAAATTGACTTAATGTATTCAATTGCAGTGCCAGGAAATGTACAGTATGGATTGTAAGAGCACCTTTTATACTTGCTTTCTTAATCTGTGACGATTAGCATTTGTACTTCAGACAGGAGATCCATCGTTGACTCTACATAAATCTGAATTCACTTTATAGTAAGCAAGATAGAAGAGACAGCTATTTTGACTGTGCCCTGATATTGCGTGATTGCAAGACATTGTGCAAAATTTTAAATAGCTTCTCAGACCGAAGATAAACCAATGTAGTGGACACTACTGGACCTTTTCAAAAGCCACTTAGTGACAGTAGCTCTTCTTCTTCTTGTTGTTCTGCCATATCTGAATCCAAATATTGGCAATCCTCATGGCGATCATCCATGAAGAGTGTCCTGTGAATATAATGCAGTGGCCTTTCATCTGCCTTCCACATCATAGCATGGCACCCATACCACTCACTGAGCTAGTTCTGCAAGTCATTTTCTGGTCCTGAGCCCTTTTGGCACAAAAAATCTTCATGGGCCCCCGGCCAGTGTTGATGAAGCTGCTGCCCTCCATCAAGATGAATTCAACTGGGATTTAATCCATTTGGGGACCATCACCCTTCCTTGCGGACCCAAGCCATTAGTCCTCAGGGTTGTCAGGTTAGTTAACTCCCGCCTTACACTTGCCATTGGGTTGTTGCCAGTATGGTCTACTCTATTAACATAGCAGGATAACCTGACCAGCCAGTGGCTCTGGATAAGCTAATCACTGGCATTATCAGTGAAATCACAATTTTAGCAGGATTTGGTTCCTCCTCATGTACAGAACATACTTGTGATAAGCCTGATTATGGTTCCTCCAACGTTTCCTGAATATGCTGGTGCTTTGTTATTCAAAACCTATAACTTGTGACTCATGTCTGATGGAATGCTAGGAGTATAGTCCTCTTGTTCTTATGCTGGTTTGAAACTTCAAAAAGGGAACGTTGTACTGTATACCTAGAAGGTACTACAGACAGCTGGTGGGCTGTTGGGATTTCTGTTTGAAGGTGTCCTCTATTTGTAAGGCTGTTCAGTCTAACTTTAGTTTAACATTGGTGGCCAAAGTTTTCCCACTGCTTGAGGAAGGGAGAAAAGCACTGACATCATCAATTTCTATATCACATCATCACTCCTGTCCCTGTTGTATCCTATATCATTTCTGGAGATCTGTGCTGGCCATACTAAACTAACTGCATCAGTGATGGTCTAGTACAGGCAAAAGTAATAATTTCACTTTGAATTGGCAGGGTTAGTTACATCTCAGGCAATACAATGCCTCTTGACAGTGCCTTCCTCTGATGGCTGTTGGAGATGTTTGCCCTCTCCCTGTTTTGTGCATCACCTTGTTCTAATCTTCATGCACAGATACACAGACACACCGAAGCACACACAGCAGTCTGAAACAGAGGAGAATCCTCCCAGCTCCAGAGAGTGGTTAAAACTGCAGTCGTGCAGCCAAAACATTGTGAGTTCAGTCCTGACATGGGATTAAGGTTGACTCAGCCTCCTTTTTAATAGAGTTGAAATGAAGGGGAGAGTGTTCAATGACATTTGACAGCAGAAGGAACCAGAGGGCCGCTTGAGGTCAGCATGCCATTTGGTCATGAGGATCACACCAAATGGCATGTCACTTTTCCACCCAGTCTCAAGCAACCCAATTTAGACCACACCAGCCTGCACCTATCAGTCCCTGGAAAATAGATGGGGAAGAAGTAGAAGCAGTGACAGATTTTACTTTCTTAGGATCAAAGCTCACTGCAGATGGTGATTGCAGCCATGAAATAAAAAGGCGACTGATGCTTGGGAGACAAGCAATGAGAAACCTGGGGAACATAGTGAAAAGTAGAGACATCACATTGCAAACAAAAATTTGTCTAGTAAAAGCAATGGTATTCCCGGTGGCAATGTATGGTTGTGAGAGCTGGACCATTAGGAAAGCTGAGCGCAGAAAAATAGATGCCTTTGAGATGTGGTGTTGGAGGAGAATTTTGAGAGTCCCCTGGACAGCAAGGAGAACAAATAGGTCAATCTTAGAAGAAATTAATTCTGACTGCTTCTTAGAAGATCAAATAGTAAAGATGAAGCTAAAGTACTTTGGACATCAAATGAGAAGAGAGGATTTGCTTGAGAAAGCCTTGATGCTGGGAAGGGTGGAAGGCTGTTAGGACATTTTTCATTTGGGAGTATTGTACAAAGATTGCTGCCCAGTGGAATAGTACAACTTTAAGGCCCTCCATGTGTTCTGAACACAGGTGTACATAATAGAGCCTCAAACTGATTGCCAGGCTGTGCATGCTTGGTCCACGTGCTCCTGTAACAGCCCAGCTGTGGCTGATTAGAGAATCTGCCCAGCAACACCAGGGTATAACTGTGGCCCTCTGGGAAGGGTCTATGGAGGAGGCTATCATTCTGGAGGAGGTTGCCTTTTGGAGGAGGCTGTCATACTGAGGAGACTGTCGTACTGAAGACTAGGACTGAGCTACTGAGAGAGAGTCTACAGACAGAGACTGCTGGATGAGGGTCTGCTGTTGTTGAGAGCTTCTTCAACTGAGAAGAACTGCTCAAGAATACCAGGACTCTGTGCAGGCTCCTGGGATTGGAGCCAACAGAGGAACCCAAGCTGTCTACGTACTGTGGGGCTTGGAGTGAGAGAGACTGTTGTATATAGTCCTGTGTATGTCTGTCTTCCCCTCACTGTAAGTAAGGTGCACCTTTCCACTGAAGGCTTATGTGTGTGTGTCATTGCACTAAGGGTTTCGCTGCGTAAGAGCTTAAAAGTGCTACTCTGCTATCGAGCCACACATATCGCCAGGGGAATCCCTGATAAGGGCAAAAGAAGAAGGGGGTGGGCAAAAATGAGATGGCTAGATGGTATTGTAGAGACAATGGGCACAGAACTGAGTGAGTTGAGGAGGATGGTGGAGGACAGAAGTGCCTGGTGGACATTGGTCCATGGGGTCGCAGAGGGTCGGAATCAACTGTGCAACTGAACAACAAAAAGCCTGCACCCAAAGGGCCAGTGTAGATATGCCTTTTTCCATTTGGTGTCCTGTGAAAATTTGTTTTGTACCCAGTAATACTGTATGGAAAGTGTACATTAAGAGTAAGGAATAATCAACTCCCTAAAGAGATTTGCTATTGCACATTAGTCTAGCAATTAAGCAGGTTTTCACAGCAAAGTTCAGCTGATTGACAAGAACCCCTTAAGTAAAATCAAACCATCTCCATTGGGGGAAGATAAAAGGATATATTCTGACATCCATTCTGGAGCCAGTGACATTTCCTTCGTCTCGGCAAGAAGGCTATTGCAAAGAATAATCTCTGTAATGGACAGCCTCTCTGCCAAATTCTTGAAATCATGATACGTACATCACCCATTTTAATTAAGAGGCTGGAATTAGATTTTCTCAGTAATTAACCTTGCACTATATTTTCTCCCCTTTCCTTATATGTAAGAAAAGAAATAATTGGTCAAAAGACAGATGAAGCAATCATTCTCTATGTACGTGTAATCCCTATGGAAGGACTGTGGCAGCTTAATGGTTAAGATGCTGAATTTGACGATTGAAAGTTTGGCAGATCAGCAGTTCAAGACACGAGTGCTGCGTGACAGAGTGAGTGCCTGTTGTCTGTCCCAATTCCTGCCAACCTAGCAGTTCAAAGGCAAGAAAATTGCAATTAGATAAATAGGTGCCTCTTTGGTGGGAAAGGTAACAGCATTCCATGCCCTCCAGGGTCTAGTCATGCCTGCCACATGACCATGGAAATGTCTGAAGATGCAAACAGTACTGGCTCTTTGGCTGCAAATGGAGAGGAGCACCTCCCTCTTACAGTCAGACACAACTGGCTTTCTCTCACAGCGTTTCAGTGTGAAAATGTGGTGATTTCTGTACTTCCAGTGATGTCAGGGCACTTCCGGTGCTGGCAGCAATCCAGCCTAGGGGCCAGATCCAGCCAGTGGGCCATAGTTTGGGAATCCTTGGTCTGGAGAGTGTCTTTACATTTTCAGTTTGTGCAAACTTCTTAAATGTCAGACTAAAGCTCTGTCCATTGTTCACGTCATGCACAGCTGCAGCCAGTTTATTAGGAGCTGATGAAAATTTCGTTTCCATAGATCTTTGCATCCCTAGGTGCTGTTGCGTGCCTTTGCACGCACTCATGCTCTCCCCACCCCACCCATCCCCTCCAAAAAGTAGCAACCATGAAGGAGTGCACCAGAAACCTTGCTTTCTTGGCAACCATCTAGCTGCCGGTACAACAAATTAAGCATCTCTGGGGTACACAGAAAGAGCCTCTTCGAAGATTGTGGTATTTTTGAACCACAGTTGAGCGTGGTTCACAGTCGTGCCTGGTAGCGGCAACCTTGTGTTGCTGGCTAATCTTTCTCACACTAGGTCAGGCGAAAGGAAACTGTAGAATGGACTCCCCAAAAAGGTGCCTTCATTTTGGCAGTTTCATGTCTGGGCTAGGCATGGAAGAAGAAGAAGCATCTTCACTTATACCTACTTTCTCAAATATGAAGTGCTTTATTCAAATCCTCTATAATATAGCATTTGTTGCTGAAACAGCTTACATTTTTCCACCAGATAATTGTATTACATAACAGATCTCTCATATTCCCTGTGAGGCCATACCTACTACATTTTATTTTGCGGTGAAAGGGCAAATACAGAATGATATCCAATTAGGACCATTTCTTCTGCTGACAGGTATACTATAGCAAAAGACAACTAAACAAGGAAGCAGATATAACTGGGTACTTCATAATTGCACTGCTTTTGTTTACTTGAGGCTTAGACATAAAGCAAAGCAAAGTAACTTAGTGGTGAAACTTATGGAAGGCAGAGGCATGTTGACTGTTATAAGATTATTGTTATTGTTATTATATAGCAGTGGGGGTGAACCTTTTAGAGACCGAGTGTCCAAACTCAAAACAGGCTGCCATCTGTGCTGCAGAGGGGCGGGGCGAACTCTGTGCTAGGGGGAGGGAGGAAGCACTCCCATTGGGCTGCTAGGCAGTGGGGCGGGCCGAACTCTGTGCTGGGGTGACAGTGTGCATGCCAACAGAGACGGCTCCAAGAACCCCCTCTGGCATGCGTGCCATAGGTTCACCACCACTGCTATATAGTTTTGCCTCCTACATGGTCCTTTTCGGTTCTTACCCATCATCTTATTCTTTAGTGCCTTTGTTTTATCTGCTAGTTTGAGTATTAATGACAGGAATGAAGATGTCTTTCATCTGCAAACTGAAATAGACATTCTTTATTGTTAGATCTGTGTTTCAGTTTTTATCTTACTTGTTATCATTTTGGGATCGTTACTGGGATCAACCTTTGAAATGCAATTATTTTAGTAAAATGAAATTGGATAGTACAGCTAGTCTAGAAATAGCATTTCCTTTGCTAATATTGCTATAAGTCAGCCTGACACTAAAGGGTATAGCAAAGACCCTGGGAAGCAAAAGTAATAAATAAGAAGCTGACAACTGCTAATTGGGCTCTCTTTGAAAATGTGTATAGGATCTGCAGGTTTTATTTTTATTGCAGCTTATAATATCTGAATGAATGTGCTTATTGGAAGTTAGAAACTGGTAAATTTTACCCTTGGGGATGGAATTTATTTTATTCTTTTCAATGGTAAAATAGCTGTGCAGATTGATGAATAATTATAATTACGGTGCGAAGCAATAATTTTAATTTACAATATATGGCATAATAGATTATTTGGGAGGTCTCTGGCTTTATTATGAGCTATATTTGTATGTTGGAAGCTGCTTTGGGAGGACTTTAACTTTGAATGATGACCTTCAAATATTTTAAATAAATTATAAATTATAGGTGCAGAAAATTAATTCCTCAAAGGAGCAATGGCATTCCAGACCAATTAATAACAATAAATAATAATAATTGTGTGCTACCAAGTCAGTTCTGACTTATAGTGACCCTTTCCAGGGTTTTCTAGACATACACATGCACACATGCATGCACACACATGCACGTGTGCAGGCACACACACACACACACACACACACACACACACACACACACACACACACACACACACACACACACACACACACACACACACACACACACACACACACACACACACACACACACTATCTCCTGGAACAGGAAGTAACTGGAAAAAATTTGGGTTTCAGAAGAAACTCTGGGTTTCCATGCATCAAATAGATATGAGCAGTGGTGGGTTGTTAAAATCGCTGCTACCCCACCATGACGTCATGGACGTCGTGGGCGTAGCTGACGTCATGACATCATGAGCAGAACAAAAAAAATGTCTGCGCATGCGCACGTGCACTAAAAAAATAGAACTGTGCATGCATCAAATGGAGGTTTAACGCATGTGCAGTTCCGGGCAGCCATTTTGGCTGCCTGGAAATAAATTTTTGGAGGGGTGCGGAGAGGCGACCAAACCGGTCACCCGGGGTTTTACCACCACCCCGGCAACCACCCCTGAAGGGGTGCTACCGGTTCGGGCAAACAGGTCTGAACTGGTAACATCCCATCCCTGGATATGAGGTGCCTCCCTCCAGGCTTTCCATCCAAGTTATCTCCTTTGGGTGCTTGGGTTCTTACCAGTGATGGGATGATAAAAAAATTAGTACCCCACCCTGACGTCATCACAGTGGGGGCGGAGCTAACGTCATGACGTCATGGGTGGAGCCAACGTCATGACATCATGACGTTGTAGGCGGGGCCAAAAATAAAATAAATAAAATAAAAATAAAACACACACACATACCCCTCAAACCCCCCCCCACAAAACCGTTAATAAAATAAATAAATAAAATAATAATTAAATAAAAATACACCCAAACACCCACCCACCCCAAACACAAACCCCTCTTACAATGGGGACCGTTGGGGCTGGCCCCGAGCCTTGGTGCCCGGCGGCGCGCCTAGCCGGGCGACCCAGCGCTCCCGGCCGCAACTCTCCATGGGCGGCCCCGAGCTCCCGGCTGCAACTCTCCACGGGCAGCCCCGAGCTCCCGGCCGCAACTCTCCATGGGCGGCCCCGAGCCTTGGCGCCCCGCGGCGCGCCTAGCTGGGCGGCCCAGCGCTCCCGGCCGCAACTCTCCACGGGCGGCCCCGAGCCTCGGCGCTCCGCGGCGCGCCTAGCCGGGCGGCCCCGAGCTGCCCATGGAGAGTTGCGGCCGGGAGCGCTGGGCCGCCCGGCTAGGCCCGCCGCCGAGCGCCGAGGCTTGGGGCGCCCGTGGAGAGTTGTTGCTGGGAGCGCTGGGCCGCCCGGCTAGGCCCGCCGCCGAGCGCCGAGGCTTGGGGCGCCCGTGGAGAGTTGCGGCTGGGAGCGCTGGGCCACCCGGCTAGGCCCGCCGCCGAGCGCCGAGGCTTGGGGCGCCCGTGGAGAGTTGCGGCTGGGAGCGCTGGGCCGCCCAGCTAGGCACGGCTCCTCCTCCTAAGCCCTCCGCCACTGCCAGAGCCACTTCAAAATGGTCCGGCTCCGGCAAAAACAAGTGCGCATGCGCAGAAACAGAATCTGACGCATGCGCAATTTAAAATTGCAGCACGCATGCGTCAGATTGACTTCTGCGCATGCGCACTGAATTGGAGCCATTTTGGCTCCAATTTAAAAAAAAAATTTTTTTCTTTTTTTCAGGCGTCCGGAACCGGACGCCTTAAAAATAGACTACCCTCTCGGAGAACCCTCCGAAATTGTTCTTACCGGTTCCAGGGAACCGTCTGGAACCGGGGACATCCCATCACTGGTTCTTACAGTCTAGGTTCCTCAGGCATGATCTGTCAGACTCGTCTTTCCAAAGTCTACCAAGAAGCTCACAATTTGGAGGTTCCCAGGGCCTGTTGACACAGCCCAATGACAGAAGCACATTACTGAGATCTAGGTAGAATTGGGACGGAGCTGGAGGGAAAATGGAGGATTGTACGATCAAGGTGTTCAATCCAGATTCCTGTTCCCTGGTCTAGTTATAGAGGAATAGAAGGATGGGGGAAGCCCCTGGAAGAGTCTATGAAGAACCCATATAGAAATAGAACTTTCCAAGCAACACCTCCTGGTAAGAGATTGGGATTATATTTACAAAGAGGACTCCTGGACAGGGTTGATCATGTGGTTGAAGGTTGGCCAGGATAAGATGAATAAGCATTTGAACCCCTAGCTGCCTTTGAAGCATTCTACTAGGAAGAACCTGAGTAATGGGAGCGAAGGCATCACTCAAGAAAGCCAACAATTGGTGAACTGAGATGTGACCAGGGAGACTGCCTTCAATTTGGAGCATACCACCTAAAGCCCAGAGAGGGGCTACAACTAACCTTTTTAACCTTTTAAACTTTTAGATCTTTTAAATTTTAGAGGGTTTTTTGCAAATTTATACTTTAAATTTTTAAAAAATTAATTTTGAACCTTAGGGTTTCCATTTTTGGATTTGTAGGGGTATAGTGGGATTGTTTAGTTTGTTTTGTACTCATGATGTATAATCTTTCTCTTTTTCTGTAAGCCATCTAGAGTCAGGTTCACCTGATTGGGGTGGGCTAATAAATCTAAATAAATAAAATAAAGAATCCTGGAGTATCTCCTTGGTGAAGAAAGGAAGAGAATTTGCGCTTGGTGGACTTGGGTATGAACACCAGGCAATGAAGGAAACTTGTTAGTTTGTCTGAATGTTGTTCCTGAACCACTTTTAATAAACCCTATTTCTCTACAACCACCAGTGTCATCATTTATGGAGATGGCAGTGGAGGAAGTTGACCTTACTTTTGGTAAATTGTGTGTGCATGTGCATGCACATGTGTATACATAGACATGGGGAGTGCTTTTTTGGTAAAATATTAGGTTCCCTGCTCGAGTGGGATAGATGTGGGCTGCACTTTGCTTGTGTAAGTGTATCACTGGTAGGGTTTCCACTGATATAGTAAGCTGCTTAATGGTACAGTACATATCTGTCGCTTCCTTCCGCTCCTCCTGGCAAGATAGGATTTCTCTGCAGGTGAATTCAGAATGCTCAGTGATCTGCAAAGCTAGTGTCACTTACTGATAATGCCAGCAAGGTATTATCAGACACAGGAATAATTTGCAGAGATCGAACTGGCTTTGAAATCACAACATGGAAAGTAGTCCTTCACCCCACATTTTGCCAAAGCAACGTTTGCTTCTTAAATTAAATAAAATGCATTTCTTTTAACATACTTCTAATGAATTAGAAGTGCTCTAAGTAATTAGAGCAAAACAGACATTTCTCCTAAGACTAGTCATTGGTTTTCAGTATTTTATCCTTCCTAATTTAAATATGGGCAGCCCGCTTTCATCTTCCACTCTTGTTAGCCCTAATTTCACACTCAGTACCGCCCAAATACAGTAACAAGACTTATTTCTTCATTATTTTCATCTCGTGCTCTACTTTGCTTAAGTTTTCTTTTCCCCCTCCTCTTCCTTCCCAGCCAATGTTTGCACTAATCTCTTTACATCTTAGCCCCTTTGGTTTCCCAAACTTGGCAGCTTGCCCGTCCTTATCTTTCTCCATAAACCCAGCCTTCCATCCTCTTAATCATGTTTGCCTTTGAGGTTTCTCTCATTTGTCAACAGCTTTTCATAAAACAATAAAATGAATACACTGTTTCCTATGCTCTTTCTCAAAACTCTTCCAAATCAAAGGCCAGGCAGCAAAGAGCTACTGTAAGCATGACGAAGGGCTGGGACACTGCATCCAGTAGGATTGACGGCTTTTTCCTCTTCAAACTGAAAGGGCCCTGTGTTGTAGAAGATATTGCCTTTGAAATTTCCCTTCATTGTAAAAATGTTTTACTGCATGACATTAGGAGCTGACGTTTCAAAAATATAACCCTTCAAGATAAAAATCTAATTCTCCAGAGATGCAATTTTATTTTATTTTTTATTATGGTTACATTTATATCCTCCATTTTCTGCAGTAAGGGCCATAGTAGCTTAGTGGTTAAAATGGTGAACTTGATGACTGGAAGGTTGGAAGGTCAGCAGTTCGAGACCCGAGTGCTGTGCCATAGAGTGAGTGTCTGTCATCTGTCCTAGTTCCTGCCAACATAGCCAAACAGCTGGTGCTGCCTGCGCCTGCAGATGTTTCTGTGGTCATGTGGCAGACATCACTAGAAGCTTTAACATTATTACCGTTCATGCCAAAGCGGTATCCAATTGCAAGTAGATAAATAGGTACCGCTTCGGAAATAACGTTCCAGCATCTTGTGATGTCTGCCACATAACACAGAAACATCTTCAGGTGCAGGCAGCACCGGCTGATTGGCTGTAAATTGACATGAGCACCACCCCATAGAGTCAGATACAACTGGCTTTTGAGCAAGTGAGACCTTTACTTTACCCTTTAATGTCAAAATTTTATAAGATGGGAAGCAAAAACAGGAAAAAGAAAATTGATAGATGGCTTGTTGGTTCTTCCCTAAAAGAAATTGTGTTTCTTGCGTTACTGTAAAATTGACTCATTTTGCTCATCAAGCAGTACAAAGCTGTCACTCAAACTGACCTCAAGAGTACCCACAAGTTCAGCTGTGATCTTACTGAAACCAGTGTGGTAGCTATTCTTAGTTTTTCTTGCCATATTGTAATGCATCCCAAGTGACTGTCCCTCTTTACTGTCTTCTCAAAATAATAAATAATCATTGTGTGTCCGCAAGTAAATTCTGACTTATGTTGACCCTTTCCAGGGTTTTCTAGGTACAGAATACACAGAAGTACATATATGATTCCCTTCTTCTGGGGACTGTGCAGCTTCACCATGACTACACAGGCTGGCTCTTCTCCTAGGTCAGAGGTACATTAGGAAATCATACTCACTAAAATTGGCTCCACAGCCAAATACTTTAATCACTGAACTATCCAGCCCTCACTTCTAAACATCTCCCTAAAAGCTTAACCATTCCACAATAAAAAGTGAGACTCATTTGTTTCTGTATTATGACCAGAATGTTGCTATACCTGACAGAAGCAGCTGTATCTACTTTTCATTTCCCCCAGATCCCTCAAGGGTCTTTGAGGTTTGGAGGAGCCAATTACCTATTAAACAACAGATGGCAATTGAAATTGGGCCAGATGAATAAACGCACAGTTGCGCTGAACAAAGGATTGTGATTAGTTAGTTGAATAACAATAGGAGAAATCCAAACAGCTTTTTACTAGAAACAAAGAAAGGATCAAACTCTCCAGGAGTTCATTATCTTCATTCATGGTCACAATATCATTTTAGTAACAGGGAACAGAATTTTCAGGTTGGTTTAATTTATTTTCACAATTTTTTGCCATTCACGTAATGCACCGATAATTGCTCCCAAAGGAGCACTAGTATAGGCTTAGTGCAGTTTACCTATAATTAATGCAATTTTTCATAGAAGCGTTAGCAAAATCACTAAACATGTGTTTTTGCTAATTTCTTTTATGTTATTTTCCTCTTAAAATATTTTTTGCTCTTCTACTTGTCACTCATCTGGGTAGCTACGTGTCTTTAGATTCAGTCACATGAGTATTGGCGCCACTGGTTGGTTCACTGTGGAGACAGGCTGGTTCACTCCTTTTTCCAATGATCAGGGGTTACTAACCTAATGACCATGGGTTGGTGCCATTTCATGTGGGGCCCCCACCCCTCCAAGGGCATTCGAGAAACAAAATGACCACCCCTATGAAGCTGTTGGGACAAAATGGCCACCCCTATCTTGTATGCAGGGTAAAATGGCCATCTGGCCCTCCAAGTTGACAGAGAGAGTGTGACCCGGCTCCCAGCTTCAACGGTTGGAAACCCCTGGCATAATTGCTGAAACAATTCAGCCCGTTCTCAGAGTGTTCCTACCTGCATCTTTCTAGGTCTCTGTTAAGGACTTCTCTTTTTGTGTGTGCAAGTAGGACCACTCCATTTTGGTTTTGAAGTGACCCGAAGTGGATCTTACAGCTTTCAATTCACCTTCCTTTTTCAATTACCCATATCAATAAGTAGCTATATCAATAAAGCCCCCCCCCCCCAGAGATGCCCATCTTTAGAACATAGGACTACTCTTGTGACCTTCACCTTCCAAATGATTTTTTTTTTCTTATACAAAGGCTTTCTTTAAATGAAAAATCTTCCCCATGCCCTCTAATGGCCATCTTTTAAAAAGGAAATGTCAGGGTGAAGGTGCTGCCCCGCAATGCTGACGGCCTCACAATTCCCACCCCTGCAGTAGACTAACTCAGCTGCAACTGTGAAGGTGTAATAATTATAGGCGTATAGTTAGCTTATTGTTCTTTTGTGATGCCTTGAAGCAGGGGTTCCTAACCTTCGCAGCACCATTTCATATGACCCACGTTGCCGCACACGGAAGTGGAAGCGGACACATTTCCATCAGCCATAAAACGTGCCCCCACGTGTGTAAATGTGCCCGCGACTGTCATAAACGCGGAAGTGGCCACACTTACGAGATGTACCCATTTCAGCTTTCGGGGGGCATGGTCCGGTCCGCTCAGCTGTCCGGGGGACATGGTCAGGCCCATGGTGTACAAAGGTTGGGAACCCCTGCCTTAAAGAAGGACACATGAAGTGGTCTTGGTCTATGAAAACTAACATTAAAATACAGGAGCTAGTCTTTAAGGTACTACAGCGCTTTGTTTTGTTTTGTCTTGTCTTGTCTTGTCTTGTCTTGTCTTGTCTTGTTTACTCTCTGATATGCTTGCACAGACTAACATGTTGTCTACCCTTCAAAAAAAATTTTTTTACTATGGCTTAGTATCTATGGCCCGTATAACAGATGCTTGTCCTGTGACAGAATATGCTGGTGTCTCAGATGTCTCAATACTTTGTTTTGATGTAATGTAAACTAAGACCTCATTGGATACCCAGTGTGGTGTAATGGATGAAGTGATGACCTGGGACTCAGAAGGCCTGCATTCAAATCCCTGCTCCACCATGGAAACTCACGGGGAATACAGCAGTGGTAAAGCTGCTTCTTAAATATCTCACTTATCATGAAAGCCCTATTTAGAGTCTCTGCAAGTCAGTTCCAGCTTGACAGCACGTAACAACAGAAAGTCTCAAGTGGCTGAGAGTAGCAAAAATGAGTGTTTGGCTCTCTTTCAGCTGAACTGCAAAAATAAACTGCTTTACCAAACGCTTGGTCTTATCTCAAGGAGAGTGTTCTCTCCCTTGTGCTATGTCATTGAAATACTAATATTAACTTTTGTTAACAGAAAGAACTTCTTGTTAAAATACAGCATTCATCTTCGCCTCCTCACAAGTATTAAAATCCAGTTTGGCAAACAAATGAGAACCCATTAGCTCATAAAAATAAATTGGATGCCTCAACACAATTTGCTTGGCTGCAGGAAAATTCCTCTTTCCTTTTGCCTGCAACTTTACCAGGCTTAGAAAAGGTAAAGGCTTCCCTTGCTCGAAAGCCAGTCGTATCCGACTCTAGGGTTCAGTGCTCATCTCTGTTTCAAAGCCGAATAGCCAGTGCTGTCTGCTTCTGCAGACATTTCCGTGGTCATGTGGCAGGCATGACTAGACACCGGAGTGCACAGAACGCTGTTACCTTCCCACCAAAGTGGTCCCTATTTATCTACTTGCAATTTCTTGCTTTTGAACTGCTAGGTTGGCAGGAGCAGGGACTAAGACGGGAGCTCATTCTGTCCTGCAGTACTCGGGAATCGAACTGCTGACCTTCCACCTCCCAGTCAGCGTCTTAGCCACTTGAGCCACTGGCTTAGATACACTTTTGTACATGCTCTTGCCTTAGCTCAGGGGTGCTCAAACTTTTCGGGCCGCAGGCCTGTCATGTGGTTCAGTGGACTGGTCACATGGTTCAGCGGGCTGGCAACGTGGTTCCTCCCACTGGAAGCGGAAGTAAAATGTTCCTTGCAATCTGTATTTTGCAACAGGATGAGATAGATATTAGCCTGCAATTTTCTCTGTTTAAACCAGGGGTACCCAATCTACAGCCCATGGGCCGGATCCAGCCCCCAATGCCAGTTCATCTGGCCCACAACGCCCTCATTGTTCCTGGAAGCACAAGTAAAATGTGTCTGTCCGGGAGCGACGAGGGTGGTGTGGGCCAAATGAATTGGTGTCAGGGCTGGATACGGTCCATGCGCCATAGATTGGGCACCCCTGCCTTTGCTTGTTGAAAGAAGAAGAAGGGAAAAAGCAATTCAGCCACTAGAAAGCAGAATTTGCAATGTAGATAAAGCAACTGGGTGGTCATAGAGCAAGCATGGGGCTGAATCCATTTTGTAACTACAAAAGTCTCATTAATTAGACATAAATCTTAGTTTACATTGTTTTTTATAGAAATAGCCTCACCCGAGTTGTCTCCTTTCTTAGTTTTCTCCTTTAGCTAATTTATCATATTGTCAGAAAGAATCAGTATTATTCCAAGATGCATAGCAAGTAGATTTTATATTGAATCAGACCAGCCATTCTGTGACATTTACATTTCCCCATTGATCTGGTAATATCAACATATAGTTTCAAAATGAAATGAAACCTTCCAGCTGCAATAACCAAGACTGACGGTATGTTTATAATCTGAAAAAGAAGCAAGACAATTGTTCCATCCTGTTTTTTTTTATTCTGCATGTATGACCATACGCAGCTGGGATCAAATCTTTTATTTCATTCTGTTTTCCTTCTAGCAGTGTGCAAAATATTATTCACCAAAAAGGAATTATTTATGACCAGGCTACTGGCTTATGAACCTTTGTTCTTTTTAGAGAGAAATTGTTCTCTTTGACGTGTAAACCCTAGACCTCAAGGTTAAAATGGATAAATGACATCCCTCAAAGTACAAGTGGCCATAATAAACATTAATAGGATAGTAGAGCATGTCGGCACCAGTATAGTATCTATTCTTCTGTAGTCACTGATTGCAACTGTTCAAAGCAGATGCCATAATCTTTTTTTACTTTTCTATTATTTAGTTCCTTTTCTAGCTATACTGAATGCATAAGTACAGTTGTACCTCGCTTAAAGAGCATAATGCGTTCCACAGGATTGCTCTTTAAGCGAGTTTGCTCTTTAAGCGAAACACCATTGTAAGTGACCAATTGTGGGGGGGATTGCGTACCCCGATTTATTTGTTAAGTGAGTTTTGGTTGGTTTTATTTGTTAAGCGAAGTGAACATTCAGAGAAAATTCTGCTCTTTAAGCGAATTACTCTTTAAGCGAGGCGCTCTTTATTCAAGGTTTGACTGTACAGTAGTGGGCAGCAAAAATTTTCTCTGCCACACTGTGGACGGAGCCTATGTCATGGGCAGAGCCTACGTCATGGGTGGAGCCTACATCGTGGACGGAGCCTACGTCATGGGCGATATGGCCATGTATACATCTGCAAACACAGGCAGCACTGGCTCTTTGGCTGTAAATGAAGATGAGCACTGTATCCTAGAGTCGGATATGACTAGCTTTTGAGCAAGGGAGACCTTGAACCACTTGCAGGGACAAAACCTGATGGGGCAGGGAGGTGGACATGGCCACCCAATTTCGCTTAAAAAAAACCCTACCCAAAGGCCACCCACTTTTGCCACCCCCCTTCCCAGAGGCCACCCAGTTTTGCCACCACCACCCCTTCCCAGAGGCCACCCAATTTTGCTTCTTTCTTTCTTTTCCTTCCGGGGGGGTGCGAACCTGTTGCTGCCCACCACTGCATAAGTATAGGAATTTCAGTACAGTGCTTCCATTAACAGTTAGCTGAACCAGAGAGCTAGAGGTCAAGGAACAGCCTTAATCTCCATGACACAATAGATGTCGTTGTCCATCCATCTTACTTGTAACTCTTGCAGTCAACATCTCAGTTGTAATTCTTTTCCCCATGTGGCTGCTGAATCAGTTCTGTTCTATCCAAAAAAAATTCCTCACCCCATCCTTCAAGTACTCTATTTCAGTCCAAAGGATATAGACAAGTGGATTCATTTTAAAGCAGGAAGGGGGAATTTCACAAAAAGGTTGTTTTAACAAGAGGAAGTAGGTGGAATAAAAATACAGCAATACCCCGGATAACGATTGCATCGGATAATGCTAGAATCGGATAACAATGCAAGTTTTTTGGAAAAAACTTGCGTCGGATAACGATTCTTTTAGCGTTGTCTGATGCAATGGTCTGCGGGTGTGGGGTGGTTTGGGTAGAACTACCCAATCCATCCCCCACCTGCAGTGGTCTCTGCCACTGCAGTAGGGTTGGGGGAAAGCACCTGCCTTTCCCCGACCCTACTGCAGTCGCAAAGCCTCCTTGTCTCTTTCCCTCGCTGTATTTAAAAGACAACCCTCTCTCTCCCTGTAGTTTAAATACAGGGAGGAAAAAAGACGCGATCACGTCATCGCGTCTTTTTTCCTCCCTGTATTTAAACTACAGGAAGAGAGAGGCTTGTATTTTAAATGCAGGGAGGGGAAGAAAAAAAACCAACCTTCTCTCTTCCTGTAGTTTAAATTTAACCGCTGCGGGGGGGGGGTGGCTTTAAAGGCAGGGAGGAAAAGTTCTTTCCCTGCCTGCCTTTAAAGCAGTTTGTCCCTGAAGTCAGGGCTTTTTTTTTTAGCATTGTTTGATGCATGCATTGGACAACGCTAAAAATCGTATAACGTCATGACTTGTGGAACCAAGTCATAACATTATCCGGGGTATTACTGTATAGATAAAAGTTCTCCTGGCTTTCTAGTCCTATAGTGTTTGCTTTTGGAAAGAGAGTATTTTTCAAGATTTCAGTAATGGTGCTGAATTCAAATAACATATCAGGCTTGCATGCTTTGGCAATTTAACTCATGCCTATTGAATATCCATTTGAATGCACCTCAAGCCACATATAAAAATAGGATATTAAAAACAGCACTTCATACAATACCGTTTTATTCTGATACAGTACTTCCATTATTTGATCCTGTTATCATAGTGTCTCCTGTGTTGTTTTCTGTATGGAAGTTTATTGCCCATACTTTATTTCACTCTAAACCAGGGGTTCTCAACCTACCGCCCATGATGCCAAATAATCCAGCCACTGCCATCACTCAAGCCACCGCCGGAATAGGCTGTGGACTCATTTACAGCCATCATAAACGTGTTTGACAGACACAGACTCATTTATGGCTGTTGTAAACATGTTTACGACAGCCATGGACTCATTTGTGGCTGTTCTAAATGGGTTTACAACAGCCATAAATGAGTCCACAGCTGATTCCGCCTGGGGCAGCTGGACCACAAGTCCAGCCCACCAACTGTTTGAGGGAGCGTGACTCGGCCCCTGACTTGAAAAGGTGGTGAACCACTGCTCTAAACAGTTGCTTTTTGCCTCACGTGGCAGCAGTGATTGCGGTCCTGTTTGATTCTTTTTTTCACTATTTCTTATAGAGCACACAGGAGTCTCTAGAAAGGGGTGCCCAAACTACGGCCCATGGGCACAATTAGGCCCATGCATATCATTAATGCACCCCACGGTGAGTACCCGGGTTCACCACAGACCGCTCCTCCACCCGCCCCCAGCGCCTGACGTTGGCAGTGGCAGCAGCAGTGATCATGCTTTGTCCGGGTTGTTCTGAGCAGCCTCTGGTGCGGGAAAATTTTCGAAGCCTCCTCTGTTTCAAAATCTGTGGTGCTAGAAGAGCCCCCTGGCGCGCCCGGGATGACATCACCACAGCACACCAGGTTTACCCTTCCAGCGCTGTGGATTTTGAAACAGAGGAGGCTCCGAAAATTTCCCTGACACGGTGATTGGCTTTGGCAAAGGCTGAAGAGGGATGGGACCAAGCTTGGAGCAGCCAGGACAAAGTGTGATTGCCGTCAGCGCTGATGTCAAAACTGTCAGCAGCGGGAGCAGCCCACCTCCGGGCCCCACAGCTGTGTGTTGGGGGCAGGACCAGCCAGTGGGAAAAAAAGTTTGGCCATCACTGCTCTAGAGTCTCAGATTTCATCCTCAGACATAGTAAATAGTATAGCACAGTTCTCTACAGCCTATCACAGGAGTTCTCAACCTTTTTAAACTGGGGCCCGGGTCACACTCCCTTAGACAGCTTTGGGGGCCATTTTGCCCTTCCTCCACCACATGGCACTTCCTGGTGTGGTGGAGGTGGTGGTGGTGCCACATGAGATGGTGCTGAGGGCCGCATTCAGCCTGTGGGCTGTAGGTTGAGAAGCCCTGGCCTATCAGATGTCTCAGCAAGAAGAAATCATTGCCTAAGTTCCCTGATTCCCACCACCCATGTTCAGTGGTGGGATGTCAAAAATTTTACTACCCCACCGTGATGTCATCACAGTGTGGGCGGAGCCAAAGAAATAATAATAATAAATAATAAATAAAATAAAAATAAGCGCGCGCACACACACACACACACACACACACACACACACACCTCAACCCACCCAACCAACCACAAGAGAAGGACAGCAAGGAGGACAGCAAGGAGGCTGTGCATACGGACCAAGCACTGTAGGCATACATGCACACCAAGTGCTTGGCATGCATGCGCAGTGAGGGAACCAGTGAAAAGGTAAGCCCCGAAGGTTGTTCCCCCAAAAAGCTGCTACCGGTTCTCCGGGACACTGGGAAAAGTTACTACTGGTTCTGGTGAACTGGTGAGAACCTGTTACATCCCATCTCTGCCCATGTTCCCCTCAAACTTATAAATTCCCCAAAAAGATTTAAATTGATGATGATGATGATGATTTTATAATATCAACAAAACAGTGCAGTCCAGAAGAGTTTTGTGTCTTTCCCATTGCTATTGATGTCATAGGCACTTGCCAATCAACACCATGGCAGTAATGATCAACACAGCACTACAGCAGACAATAAAAGCAACAGCAGCTGGAGGGCAGAGGGAAAGCACATATACCCAATAATGAATATTGCTGCTAGAGTGCAAAAGAAATGTAATTTTGTAGTTGTAGAAAGACATTTGTATCTCCCACTACAGTTGAGTAACAGCTATCTATCATGTAATAAAAGAATGGTCTAGAAATGCTCTCAGTGTTCAAAGTGACTGATGTTCTTCCCAGTTATAAACAGTTGTAGAAAGAACAACTCACAGGACATCCCCCCCCCTCACAAATCAATTTCATTTATCACAGAGAGGCAAATAGGATTGTTGGACTGACATATAAGATCCTAGCTAGGAATTAGACATTTATTGTACGGTAGATGGTGTTTTGTTTTTTATGGAAGGAATGAAATTTGCTCTAATACATGGGCTCCTAACCTAAGGCCCATGGCCCCATGGTGCCATTTCATGTGCCCCACCCCATCCCTCCAACGGTATTTGAGAAACAAAATGGCCATGTCTTTGAAGCTGTTGGGACAAAATGGCCACCCCATCATGCAGGCAGGGCAAAATGGCCATCTGGCCCTCTCTCTAACTGAGAGATCATGACCCGGGCCCCAGCTTGAAAAGATTGGGAACCCCCGCTCTAATGTATATCTATAGGTTGTACAGTATTATTAGATTTCTTCCACATTATAAGCTGTAAGGTAAAGGTCTCCCTTGCTCGAAAGCCAGTTGTATCCAACTCTAGGGTTCAGTGTTCATCTCTGTTTCAAAGCCGAAGAGCCAGTACTGTCTGCTTCTTCTGACATTTCCGTGGTCATGTTTTACCTTCCCGCCAAAGTGATCCCTATTTATCTATTTGCAATTTCTTGCTTTCAAACTGCTAGGTTGGCAGGAGCTGGGACAAAGTCGGGAGCAAATTCCATCCTGCAGTATTCAGGTATCAAACTGCTGACCATCCACCTTCCAGTCAGTGTCTTAGCCACTTGAGCCACTGCAGTCTCTGAAAAGATGTGAGCAAAGTGGTGGCCCTCTTTGTGTTACTGGAGTGCAACACCCATTGGAGCTTTTCAGGACAGCCAGTGTTGAGAGAACCTGGGATCTCCAGTTGAACAACATCTCAACTTTGCCAATCCTAAATATAAGGCGAAGGGCCCCGATATAGCTTCACCTTAAACAGAGATGAATAAACTACAGCATGTCCAAAATGAGGTTGTATATATAGGTGCATACTTATACCAACATTGAAAATCAGCAGCATTGGGCACATGCTTGAGGCAAGAGATGTAAATCTTCACTTATTTAGCTCTTGCAGGCAAGAATGAAAAACTGTGAAAGCTAGAATGAGAGTATAAAAGACTATGTGCCCCCCTTTCAGTATTGTTTAGCAAAAAGGGTGAAGATGTGGTTTTTTGTGCAAAAATATCTCCTGTGTCTCAGTTAATGTTTTCCAACAAACGTGCTCGATTTGGACATTGTCTTCTATAGATATTGCACTTAAGAGCTGTTTATTTACTGCCATTGATGTACTGATTGCTATCTATGGCAGTGAGACCTGGAAGTCTTCCACAAAAATCTCTGAAGATTGATGTCTTCCAGCCATGTTACCTTAGAAACATCATCCATATTACATATCAGGATCATATTACAAACGAGGAAATATTACAAAGATGCAATAAGTCCCAAAGACTTTGAGTTGATAACATAAAGAAGAACGTGCTTTGCTGGATATATGCTCCACACGGGTAATAAATACACTGCGAAGATTGCGATTAACTGGATACCGTCAGCTGGATGGAGGAAGAGAGGATGTCCAAAGAATACCTGGCACCAAACTTTCCAGGATGACCTAAGAAGCATCAACCTTGAGTGGAAAGATGCAGAAACTATGCCTGCAAATAAACATTATGGAGGACACTAGTAGCCTGATGTGCTTTGCACAGGATGGAGAGAGACAGAGCAATAAACAGAGACATTGATGTGTTGGGACACTCTTTTTCATCATGGAGAAAAATTGCAGGTATTCCTTATATTCTTACCCTAAGATGCTATATTGAAGAAGGGCTTGTTAACAAGTCTCCATAGATCATCTCTAACATTATAACCTCCTCCTGTACTTGACTCTCACTTTGACACAAAAGTTGTTGATGGCATGGAAAATGAGCAGAAATACTCATTATTTGCTTGTTTGTTGCTCATCTGCCTGACAGCTGAGCAGAAGATAACAATGAAGAGGATGAAGATAAGGAACAGGAGTGGAACCTGATCCTTATAGTATTAACCTGATAGATTAATTGAGGGAGGAATGCCATTAAGAGTGACTGGCCCAAGGATTTTCCAGGTCCTGGAGCAGACTCTGCACAACTATTGTTGGAAGGATCATTGGATTGGCTAGAGCAGGGATTTTCAACCTGTGGCCCATGGGCCGGATGTGGCCTGTGGTACCACTTTGGGGGGGCACCGCCTCCACCACACCCAGAAGTCCCATGTGGTGGATGAATGGCAAAATGCCTGTACGGCCCCCAAAGCTGTCTGAAGGTGCGTGACCTGGCCCCTGGCTTTAAAAAGTTGAGAACTCCTGGGCTAGATGGACATTACCTGGCATGGATGGGGTTACACTCACCTTGAAGGACCAGATCCACAGCTTGGGTGTACTTTTGAGCGCTAGTTCTGCTGTGGCCAAGAGTGTTTTTAATCAGCTTTGGATGATTACCCAGCTCTACCACTAATGAATAAGAAATGCCTAACAAAAGTAACTTGTGTGTTGGTAACCTCCAAAATGAATTCCTGCAATGATCTCTATGTATGGTAAGGCTGCCCTTGGAAGTCAGTACACAAACTTCCACAGGTCCAGAATGTGACAACCTGACTGATTAAGAGTACCAGCAGATTTGAATATGTGTCTCCAGCCTTAATATGTCCAGCCCTGTTAGTTTCCATGCACAATTCAAAGTACTGGTTATTACTTATCCAGTAAAGTAATTAATGCAGGGGTAGCAAACCTTTTCACACCACGGGGCTGACCATGCTCCTGGACAGCTGAGTGGGCCGGACCATGCCTCCCAGAGGCAGAGGCAGGAGTTGTCCTAAATGTGCCCACTTATGACAGCCGTGGACACATTTGTGCATGCACGGGCGCATTTTACAGCTGACATAAATGCACCTGCTTCCACTTCCAGGTGTGGGAGAAGCAGCCATGGGCCAGAAGGGATGGTGTCATGGGCTGTAGGTTGGGAACCCCTGACTTAATGGTTTAGGACTTTGACACTTGTTGAATGTCACTCCTACAAAACAACCACATGTCCTGCCTGTTCCTCACAGTCCATGATGCTAAGAATAGTGACCTCTAATGAGACCAAAAAAAAGTGAGCATAAAGAGCTGTGCTTTCCTGGTTGTGGCCATCTCTTTGGAACAACTTCCAACAGTGGTTTGTCAGGTGCTTTCCCTCACAGTTGTTAAGAAACCAGTAAAACCAGAAGAGTAGCGTGCCTTGGCGGGGTCCCGTATAAAAATTTGTTTGGGGGCCCTTAGGAAGGGTAAAGATTTGTTTTGCCTACGCACGTTGGGGGCCCCCGTGGCCCAGGGGCCCCGTATAATTGATACGGCAGATACGGCGGTAGCTACGCCTCTGAGTAAAACCAAAACTATTTAAATCTGTTTTGGTTACTCTTTTACTTGGGATTTTAAAAGTTGTTTTAATTGCCTTAATTTTGCTTATAGTTATGTCTCCTAGTGGCATAGGCCAATTTATATGTTGATAACTGTTGTTTATTGTATTATATCACTGTTTTTATATAAAATGAATGAATGAATGCAACAATATGCACCTAATGATAATGTCATGTGTTTAGGAGCCCAAGGTTCATTCTTTCCAAATGAATTATCTGTAAAGAATTTGTGTAGCTATACATTAGAACCATCTATTCCCAAAATAGATAACTGTTCACTGAATTCAGAAAAAATGAACGAAGCAGATGAGCTCGTCCACTTTGGGTGAATACATTTTGCTGATTTTGAGATCTCGGTTTCACTCCCGCGTCCCCACTTTCAATTTTTTAAAAATCTCTTTCAATCCCAATGTTAAATATTTTTTTTAAAGGAAATTCACACTGAAACTAAACATGCACATTTTGTGATTTCTAGGACATTCTTTAAAAAAAAAAAAAAAGCAAACACATAAAACAAAATTTTCATCTGCATGTATCTTTAATCAACAATACATACAACAAGAGCAAATTGACCTGAGATAATAATGTAATGTTCACGTCCATCCATGTTCTTCTGCCACTGTACACTACCGATCAGATGACTTATAATTAAATTCAACAACAATACACGGCATCAGGTATTCTCAGATTGTCTCTTCATCTCATAAATATTAATGCAAGGCTAATTTATTCAAAGAAGTTCATAATCTATTCGAAGAATTTCATCTATTCATAGAATTTCAATATTGTTTACAGAAAGTGTGGGCAACTGTCACCCTTCAGATGCTTTTGGCCTGCCAACACGCATCAACCCAAGTCAACTTAGATGATGTCGAACCATTGTGGAGGGTGCAGGTGAAAAAATTTGGTTGCCACAGTTGCACACTCCTTGTTTACAGTAACCTAGAGTTGATCTATTCTGTGTGAAAGCATTAACAGAAAACTCTTCACTTGCGTACATGTGCTAACTTTATGAGCAACCAATCATTTTACATGTCCATAAAAAGAGATTTGCAAAGCTATAACATTATTTCCTCCCTTCCTCTGTTGCAATGGTTCCCCGGCCCCACAGGGGGACCTAAATTCCTAGAAGCCTAACTCAGTACATTGGCTGATCAATGATTTGGAGAATTGACTTCGGCTTCTGGGAATTGAAGTCCAAAAAAACCATAGGTTGGGAAACACTGCTCTACTGTATGTTAGCAAACAAGTATTCATTAATCCATCTGCAGGCAATCAACATAATATGAGCAAATCTGTGAACATCTTCCTGGCTTCTTCTGAAGACCCTACCAGGAGGCTTGATGAAAAGGAAACATTGGAATGATTCTTTGCCTTTCATTCTGAAGAGGGACAGAGAAATGGAGCACCCATCAGAAGGAGAGAAAAAATGTATATTGAAGATCTTAGCTGGCAATTGAGGTTCAGATGCATCTCCCACTGGAAATGGGTTCAAAAAGATTTGCTAATTAAGAGCAAACTAAATAATAATTCTTAGTCCTTTTAAGTCAATGTAGAAAAAATCTAGTACAGTACAAGCAAACACATTGGAGAGGATTGAGAAGAAGAAGGCTAGCAGCCTCTACTTCAAGACCCTTTCTTTTAACCCCCTAGGAATTGCTGGTAGGATTTATGGCTAACCAGTATCTTTAATGAAAAGGTCAGGTCTGAAGAGTAGTTAGGTCAGTGGTGGCAAACCTATGGCATGCATGCCATAGAAGACACTTACAGCCCTCTCTGTGGGCAGACACGTTGTTGCCCCAACACAGAGTTTGCCCCGCCCCTCTGCTTAGTAACTCAATGGGAATGATATCTCCCCCCAGCACAGATTTTCCCCACCCAGCAGCCCAATGGAAGCACTTCCTCCCTCTCCCCAGCATAGTTTTCACCCCACCCCTCTGCCCAGCAGCCCAATGGGAGCGCTTCCTCCCTCCCCTTAGCACAGTGTTCGCCCCACCCCTCTGTCAGGCACTCGGTCTCTAAAAGGTTCGCCATCACTGACTTAGGTCTACTGAAAAGAGCGCTGGAACTATGTTTCCTGTATCTTTTTATAAGCCCTAGAAGCTTGCAAACTTTACACAACTTTTCATTTGTGCTTCTCTATAATTCTCTTTCTTCTTCCCTCTCTGACTCAGAATATCTTTTTTTTCTTATCCATTTTAAGACTCTCTAAGGGTGAATTAAAAAGATAGTAAAAAGCTAAGATTGCCTGGATCTCCAAATTCTATGGCAAACTTAATGGTAATGAGGAAACCTCCAGGTTGTAATAGAGACAGGAAAGAAACTCACATTGACCAAAATAGCTTTGCTGTCATATCCAATCCATGAACTGTGAGACTGTAAATGAAAACAAACATATATCTTTGGCATTCCCATCATCGCAAATAACCCACAAGCATCATGTCCTTTTATCTTTTCCTTTTTGAATTACATGTAACTGCACAGATCCACTTTAATTAATGATAAAATGTACAAGAAAGGAGTATATTAAGAAAAATGCAGAGTTATATACTGTATCTGTTACATTTCTATATAGGAAGAAGAAGAATTTTGATGCAGATAGGAACGCTGGTGGGGTTCTGGGAAATATAATGAAATTGAAGCCGACAGATTTTTACCTCCCTAGTGCCAAAGTGGCAATTCTAAATTCCACCTAGAAGTTGTCTGAGTTCTGATGCTTCCCCTCATTCTGTGTATCACTTCATTTACAGTATGTAGTGCTTTGCAGCTCATCTCCTTTTTATAAACCACTGAGATATCTTTTGAAGTCTAAAAGGGAATTATTTACATAGAGGAGGCATTTTACATCTGCCCAGTGATGCTACATTCCTTTAAAGAGAATGCGATGAAAGGCTCCTGAGCAAGTTTGCCACATCTGAAGTCAGACCATTTTATCACATGCTGAATAAATTAGATTTAATCCCAGTGAAAGCTTTGAATCATGTGTTGGGTCATGGGCTAGCTATTTGAAAGGCCACCTTCCCTATTTTGTTCACAGTACAACGGGGCTGAATGTGAAAGGATGAAGACCAGAATCAAAAACTGTTTGTTTTTAAACCTGAATAGATCATACGAGTAGATGCAATAGGGAGTAAGTAATGCAAAAATATTCCTGATTTACCAATTTTCCATTGGTTTCATGTGATATCTTCTGATTGGGACTAACAGTTGAATGTTAAAGGGGAGAGGGGCTGAATGGTAAGGAGAAACAACTTTGTATTTTGTCTATATTTTAACAAAGTCTAGACTGATTGCCTTTCGATATAATAAATAATGATGTTTTACTTATTCAGTCTTTTTACCATTCTTTCCAGTCAGTGGCTGCAGACTGGAGATAAGGAACTATTTAAAGCTTTTGAAGATTTGCAATGAAACAAACTCTCATCTGCAGCCAGATGGAACAAACTGTACAGAATTACACATGAGAAATCAATCCCACATCTGTTGACCAGAGTTCAATTTACATGGAACCAGTAAAGAATTTTGCTCTGCTCGATTTTTAAAGGAAATTAGTTTAGAAAAATACTTTTTTTAAAATTCAGTATGGAAAGTACACGTCATTTGAAAAATGAGAATGTGGCAAAAATGAAACTAAGAGATTTATCAGGGATGCATGGATAGGTGGTTTTTTTGTTTTGCTTTTTAGAGCAAGCAAAATCTTAATGGTTCTATGTCTGAACTTGAATTCTTGTGTGTTCATCTGTTTCAGGGGGTTGCCATCCTAAGTCCTGTGGGCCAGATGTGGCCCCCGGTGCCATCCAAGAGGATGCAAGAAACAAAATGGCCACCCCTTTTAAGATTTTGGGACAAAATGGCCACCCCATCATGCAGACAGGGGAAAATGGCCATCTAGCCCTCGAAGCTGATGTAGAGAACATGTCCCGGCCCCCGGCTTGAAAAAGTTGGGAACCCCTGATCTATTTGGTGCTGAATGGGGCCTGTTACTTCTTTTTTATCAGAAGTTGCCTCATCCTTAGCACAATAAGGCAGAACATTGTCATCACCGCAGTGAGGATAGCTGTGCTTACCAGCGCAAGTGAGAGAGAATGTCGTTCCACTTTGGTTTGCGAGAATTTACCAAAAGTCACCGATTCCTCCATATTCAGGATGGAAGGAACTTGAAGTTTAAAACTCAAGAGAAAATGAAGCTGCCAGGTTTCCTTCCTGCCTGCTTGGTGCTTTATGCATATGCACCAGCACATGGCCTGCATGCATTTGTGCATGTGTCCATAAATACTAAGCATTGCACGGATCAATATTTATGAACCTTGAGGCCCCAATTGTAATCTTCCCTTTCACTAATATACGTCTAAGTACTTTAGCTGCTCGTGTTGGATTTTTATCTCTCTCGTTTACAATTAGTTTAAAACGTAATATCCTATTTTATTTTTAAAGAAAACAAAATAAAAAACACTGTAGCACTTTAAAGACTAACTGCTATATTTTTATTGTTCGCTTTCGTGGATCAAGTCCACTTCATCAGAAAAGGAGTGAAACTTACAGGCATGGTTTTTATGCACCAAATTCAGGAGTCAAAGGGAGAAGTGTGTGTTCAAGCAAAATGACAGACAAGCAAGCACAACACACCCCTTCTCCCTTTGACCCCTGAATTTGGTGCATAAAAACCATGCCTGTAAATTTCACTCCTTGTCTGAAGAAGTAGACTTGATCTATGAAAGCTAACAATAAAAATACAGTCAAACCTTGCATAAAGAGCACTTCACTTAGAGAATAACTTGCTTAAAGAGCAGAATTTTTTCTGAATGTTCGCTTCACTTAACAAATAAAACCAACCAAAAACTCGCTTAACAAATAAATTGGGGTTTGCAATCCCTCCCACAATTGGCCACTTTCAATGGTGTTTCGCTTAAAGAGCAAACTCGCTCAAAGAGCAATCCTGTGGAATGCATTATGCTCTTTAAGCGAAGTATAACTGTATACCAGTTAGTCTTTAAAGTGCTACAGTGTTTTATATTTTGTTTTGTTTATTTTGTTTTGTTTTGTTTCCTGATATACCTTAACCACAGACTAACACGGCTACTATTTTAAAAAAAACATGTTTTATTTTTGTAAGCTTAAATAGTCAACGCACGATGACATAAAACATTAATGATTTGTTCCTATACATGACTCCTTAGAATTCCTATATATCTCTCTCATTAAGTTCAATGAGAGTTACTGTCAGGAATCCTAAGTATAGTATTGCAGGCAAAATGTCAAATTAAAACAATAGCAAAGAAAAACATAATATACAAGGCAGCTGACAATAGCAGAACATAAATTCTGACCAAAATAACAATAAACAGAGAAGTAAATATAACAGCAAAACATGACATTAATGCATGCACAACTTAATCCTGTACATACTAGCTGAGTAGTAAATATTAAGTTCAGTGGGACATATTTCTAGATATGTATATATTAAAGATTTAAAATAAAAACTTTGTTATATTTGTCTTCATGTAATGTGTTCTCATACACTACATCAGGGGTTCCCAAACCTTTTAGGCCACAGGTCGGTCACATGGTTCAGGGGGCTGGTCACTATGGCCTAGGGGGGCGGATCCAGCCCTGATGCCAATTCATCTGGCCCATGAAGCTCTCATCACTCCCGGAAGTGGAAGTAAAATGCACCCATATGAGCACATTTTACTTCCACTTCCAGGAGTGATGAGGGCTTCTTGGGCTGGATGAATCGGCATCAAGGCCGGATACAGCCCCCAGGACATAGTTTGGGCACCCCGTGCTAGATCTATGACAAAAAAAAAAGTAATACTTCTTTGATTGAAATAACAATTGTGCTTCCTTCAAAAGAAAACATTAAGTTTCTTGCTTTCGCCATTTATTTTTAAATGAAATGGGGGATGAGCAACGGAGAGATATCTAAGTAGGAATATTCCTTCTCACTTTGTGTGGATAAATAGCTGTAATGTGATCACAGAAGTGAATGTCTCAGTTCTTCTGGTGGCAAATTGAGCTAATAAAAGTGGCAATCCCAAGAGACTTCAATGCACAAATCAAATTCAATTCTGCTTTCGGAAATTCCTTGGCATTTAATCAGTGGCAGCATGCTGTTTATTGGCTTAGTTTATATTACAGATGCCTTCGAGATCATCTCTTGAATAATCTCAGAAGGAATGCTAGTGGACGACTTTGAAATAGCTTGCAAATGCCTTTTACTTACTGGAGATTTGGGGTGAGAGAGATGGTTCCTCTGAAAATAAGATACCAAATGTCTATAGACAGTTAACTCATTTCAAGGGCTAGATCAGCGGTTCCCAACTTTTTCAAGCCTGGGTCCAGGTTACGCTCTCACTCAGCTTCAAGGGCCAGATGGCCATTTTGCCCTGCCTGCATGATGGGGGGGGCATTTTGTCCCAACAGCTTCACAGTGGTGGCCATTTCATTTCTCAAATACCCCTGGAAGGCCTTAGGTTGAGAACCCCTGGGCTAGATCTTTAGACTGCAATACTGGCGTGCAGTTTGCACTGTTTTTAGCTTCAGATAACTTTTAAACTTTTACGATTTTATATGTTTTATCCTCTACTTTTATTTATCATGATGTAAGCCGCCCAGAGTCGGGTTTTCCCGAGTGGGGCGGGGTAATAAATTCAATAAAATAAATAAATAAATAAATAAATAATAAATTTAAAGTTGTACATTTTAAGTCAGGAGTTCTCAACCTATGGCTGGGGGGGGGGCAGATGCAGCCCACGACACATTTTCATGTGACTCTCCACTGCCTCCACCACACCTGGAAGTGCCATGTGTTGCAGGCAGGGCAAAATGGCCATCCAGACCCCAAAGTTGTCTGAAGGAGCGTGACCCGGCCCTCGGCTTGAAAAGGTCAAGAACCTCTCTTTTAAGTCTATGACAGAGCAGATGAAGTCTTTGTGGATTGATTCTGTGTAAGGCCATCCAAAAACATATTGCTGTCAGAGGCAAATTACACCATGTATCATCCACATTAAGATGCACCCAAATCCAGCCACAGCAAAGGATTATGCAAGCACCTCTCCCCTAATTCAGGTATAAAAGTACAAATATAAAGAAATAAATTTCAGTCCCAGCTAGGGTATACATATTGAAATATTGTAAGAGGAATTTCTTAGTCAATAATAATAAAGCCCCATTGTTTTTGATGAGGCTCATCTAACTTGAGACAAAGGTTGGACTGTATCCTGAATAAAATAAAGAATTCTTGCTTCTTCATGACACCTCAAGTTTGCTGCCTCACTTGTATGGCTGGCCCAGACCTTTTGCAATTGCAGCTCAGAACAGAATTTATGTAGCTGTGCCTTTACACAATATCACAACTCCTTTTGATACTTTCTGCTGTTTCAAAAATTGTTTGCTTTCTCTCAACACATATGCCTAGCATACCTGTCGGTTCACATACATAATTTAATCATGCTTTGGATATTGGCCTCAGTATTTTGCTGGAACAGATCTAAATGTGTGACTCACCAATAATGTTGGTTATATACCTTTGTATGTCCTCTGTAACAGCTCAGATATGTGGCTTCCTGGCACTTGGAGGTGGCTAACTGAATAGACAATTCTCCACTGAAACACATTGGGCTGCCCTGTATGTAGCTTGACGTCATGTCACCACTGGTTTTTAACTTGATTTCATCAGTTCCAGGTCTGACTCAAACTCCATGCGAATGGCCAATTTTAGGTCACAAACACCCCACCCCACCCCAGTTGATTTATGAGCAAAAGCAGCTTTCAGTCAACCTGCATCCCCTTTGAGTTAATCCATTTTACTAACTAATGTTCTAAATAACTTACCCTTTATTTATCTTGCTGTTTTATATATTATGTTAAAAGTTGGACTAGAGTTTGACAAATTGTCTTCATGGGGGTAAATATAATTTTCGTCCCAACTAAATTAAGCCCATTGAAATCAACGGAACATATGTCATCTGTGAGTAACAAGTCTCTTTCATTTCAAGGATCTCCTCTAGTAGGGACTAACCTAGATTTAGTTCTTAGACTACTAACCGTGGAGTTTATACTCCACAAACAAGCTTTTCCAAATTCTGACTTGGATGAGTGGTTTTTCTAGCCTACCTTAAAGAGATTCAACAACAAAAATACACTAGTACTTCGGCTAATGATGAGACTTGGTTCCACAAGTCTCATCGTTATCCGGTTTTTAATGTTGTCCGATGCATTGATCGCACAACGTTTTAAAAAAGCCCTGTTCCCCTGGAGGCTGCAGCAAGCCAAAATGTTGGGATTTGAATCCTGACGTTTTGGCTTGCTGCAGCCTCCAGGGAGGTGAGGGAACTTTGGAAACAGCTTGGATCAGGAGAACCCTGTTCAGCTTTCCAGCCACCCTGCTGCTACGAATGACTGCATCGGATAACGCTAACTGATCGTTATCCGATGCAAAATTTCTTTAGAAATTTTGCATCGTTTTCTGATTTTAGCATTATGGGCCAGATGGAATAGCATCGGTGGACCAGGGCTGGCCCACAGGCCGTAGGTTGCAAACCCCTGATCTAGTATTTGGCATTGTGTGATTATATTTCTTTGTACTTACTTCTGATTATATGGCCAGAGAGGGCAATGTGCATATACAGTATACAAGTTTCTTTTTGAAATTCTTCATAAATAACATAGTTTTTTAATTTCATTTCAGACAGAATCATGAATAAACTGCAGGACAATCTTGAGCAGATGATACCATGAAGAGAAGCTTACAGGTCCTCTATTGCCAACTGCTTAGTAAGTAGGCACTCAAAAACAACTTGGTTTCACTGTTCATTTGTTCACTGTGAAACAAAATGTCTTTCTCTGTTGAGTTGCATATCTGTGATGGTGCTTCATGACAAAGCATACATCCCTCACTTGATTAACTAGAGCCCAGGTAAAGGGTGCTCAAATGAGCAAAACCAAAACTTTCACGAAATGATCAGATGCAAATTAGCTTTCCAACAGAATCTTAGGTGAGTGCAATTTACCCAAATATTTTGATGTTTTTTCTCAATTTCAGCTGTGCGCATATGACATACATGATCTGACTTTTTTTTCTTTTTAAGGGTCATCAATACTTCTGATTGATAGCTAATTATTTCACCATCAGAACTTATTCAGAGTAGCCCTCCTTATCCCTTCCTATATGTCAGTGATGGTGAACCTTGGCACTCCCAGACGCCCAAGTCAATGTAGTAAACTCATTATTGTGGATTCACAGGGACTTGGGCTTCTGGGAATTGATGTTCAAGAACAGCTGGAGTGCCAAGGTTCGCCCCCATGGCTATAGGACATCTGCTGCCTTCATTGATCTTGGAGTTAAACTGTTATCTTTTAGGGCAAGGGTATGTAACCTACGGCCCGCAGGACCATGGTGCCAAATAATCCAGCCCCTGCCCTTGCTCCAGCCACCACCCCTTATGACAGCCACAGACTCGTTTATGGCATCCGTAAACAGCGGGGGGAACCACCAGTCTGCCCCCCCTCAGCTGTCTGAGGGAGCGTGACCCGGCCCCGACTGAAAAAGGTTGGCGGTCCCTGTTCTAAGGGCAAATCATACATAATGGTATATGGTCTCTGTGTCAGAATTGAGTTGTTGCTACTTTCCTGGATGAACATACAATATTCTAAACCTGATGATGTTTTGAGTACAGTACATAACTTTCTCCTTCGTGTTGTTTGGGGATGCACACTGATGGGTTCTGCGCCTGCGCTGAATCCTGAGCGGAGCTGGAAAGCTGATTGGATAAAGAGTTTTGAATGTGGGACTGCCCACCATGCCCAACCCCTTTAGGCGCCATTTCGCGCTTTCCCCTCAGTTTGCTTTTTTCCGCTGCGCAAGCAGGAGCCTGGAAAAAAAGCTGTGAGTACTTTAACTGAGATTGTCTCAGAATCTTCCAATTTTTCTACCCTACAATTTTTCTCGGACCAGGGGACTTGATCCCTTGGTCCTCGTGTGGCTGGGGCTTGCCCTCAGCCGCCGGTAAAAAAAAAAAAAAAAACAAGAAAACAAGAAGGAAACCGTTCTTTCCTGCAATCTCGTGCCGGGGCCTCCCGGCCGGGATAATTTTTTCTCTTCGGCCATCTACCTCGGTGGATGGCCTCAGCGGCAGCGTTCAAGCAGTGTCCGTCCTGCAAGAGAAAGTTCCCTAGTTCGGACGGACACGTGCGCTGTCTCCGCTGCCTCGGGGAGAGCCACCAGGTCCAGACCTGCGAGGTGTGTAGAGGCTTCTCGAAGGCCGCTATCAAGAACCGCCAGTACCGCCTCCAAGCCTACCTCATGGAGGCCGCACTCGCACCACCGCCTCCCCCAGCTCCAGAGCAGGCCGCTGCTTCAACGTCTGCTCCTTCGACCTCTGCTCCTTCTTCACGGCCGTCGGCCTCCGAACTGTTTAAACGGAAGAAGGAGCAGGAGAAGAAGAAAAAAGAGAAGAAAGAGAAGAAGAAGCGCCGTAGCTCTACGTCTTCTCTCCCGCCGACCCTGGGACCGGCTCACCCCTCGCCGCCACGCTCCCTAGCATCCGCCCCGGTTGCAGCCCCACCTACGCCGGGCAGGATGCCGGTCGATGTCCGGGAAACCACACCGGAGAGGGCCCCCAGCCCTCCGCCGTCGCCAGAGGCCCTTCCACCTCCACCGCCGCGACGATCTACCTCTCTTCGCGACCATTCCGTGGCTCCTGGTCTGGCTTCCGAAGCGCCACCCCAGTTGAGCCTCATCGCCCCGTTTATCGAGGTGATGGTGCGGAAGCTGCATGCCGAGCTCCAAGGCCCTCGACCGACACCATCCGAGTTCGTGGAGCACCCTCTGCCTCCCAAACCAGCCACGGAGGCACCACCGCTCCGTGACGAGGGTCCGGCACCGAAGAGGCAACGAGTGGAACAGGCGCGGTCGGAGGCCTCTCTCCCTCCGTACCAGCTGCCTTTGCTGGGGAGCGATCCGAGATCCGCCAGGCCGTACTGGTCGAACTCGGACCCCGAGGCCTACCTGCCACCGCCCAGCATCTCGGAGCGGTCAGGAGGCTCCGACGACTCGTCGGACCAGGAGGAGGAGGATCGGCCACCACCGGTTGCGGTTGACAAATCCCCGGACGATAACATCGGCTCCGTCCATGGCTCCCAACCGGAGGACCAGAAAACGTACACGGCCCTCATCACCCGCCTTGGATCCATGCTGGGGATCCGGGCGGAGGCTCCCCTGGACGAATGCGAAGACGTCGTCTGCGGAATGGCCGACCGGAAGGAGCTAGTCCCCGTCCGTCTGGGGCTACTCCCAAAGATCGCCAAGGCGGCCAAGGAGATCTGGAAGAGACCCGTCTCTTCCCATTCGGTGTCCAACAGGGTGGACTCCATGTAACAGACTACTGGAAGACTCCAACTTCTTACACGTCCACCCGGCGCCGAACTCCCGAGTGGTGAAAGGCTCCCAACACCGGACACCGATTAGTAGCACCCCCGTTCCGTCGACCCAAGAAGGGAAGAAACTGGACGCACTGGGCAGGAGGGTCTACGCCAATGCCTCCTTGTCCTTCCGTGCGTCCAACTACGCGACGGCCATGGGGGGCTACCAGTGCCGATTGTGGGAACAGGCGGAGTCCTTCAAGTCACTGCTACCACCGGACAAGCGAGCGGACTTCGAGCGGGTCTGCATGGAGGGAAACCAACTCGCTCTCCAGCAGATCCGTACGGGCCGCCACGTCACGGAGTCGGAGGCGAAGAATCTGGCCTCTGCCATCCAGCTTCGTCGACACGCCTGGCTCCGCTCCGCTGACCTGCAAGACGACGTCAAGCGGCTGGTGGAAGAGCTCCCCTTCGACGGTGAGGGCCTCTTCGCCAAGGAGACCGACACCTCCTTGGGAGAGCTGAAGGGGGACTACGCCACCATCAAACAGCTCCGCCCTCCACGCCGTGGGTCCAACCGTTACCAGCAGGACCAACCGTCGACGTCCCAGGCGGGTCCGTCCTACCAACCTCGCCCACCACAGAGGCAAGGCAACTACTCCCGGTACCAGCCCTACCGGCCACGACCACAACCCAGCCGTCCACGCTACCAGCAGCATCACCAGACTGGTAAACGCACGGAACGGAAGGGCAAACAACGTGTTTGACTCTTCCGTGACCGAGACTCTACCCTACCGTCCCCTCGCCAACTACCTATCGGCCTGGTCTGCCATCACCACAGACCGATGGGTTTTAACCATCTTAGACTCTGGCTACGCGATCGAGTTCAGGAAATGCCCTACTGTCGGACGGGTCCGCGTCACCGATCCGTCCCCACCACTCCAGGAAGAACTATCAGCTCTCCTAGAGAAGGGCGCCATAGAACCGGTTGCAGCGTCGGAGTCTCACGAAGGGTTCTTCTCCCGCTACTTCCTCGTGGACAAAAAAGACGGGGGGACACGTCCAATCCTGGACCTCCGTCTCCTCAACAAGCACATCGACGCGAGGAAGTTCCGGATGGTGACTCTTCATTCCATCCTCCCACTGATCAACCACGGGGACTGGTTCACCGTCATCGACCTGAAGGATGCCTACTTCCACGTATCCATCAGAAGGGAACACCGCCGATTCCTACGCTTCCAGATCGGCGGCGACGTCTACCAGTACACCTGCCTACCCTTCGTCCTCTCCACCGCTCCGAGGGTATTCATGAAGTGCATGGCGCCGGTGGCTGCTCATCTTCGGCTGCAAGGCGTCCAAGTGTTCCCGTACATAGACGACTGGTTGGTCTGCTCCCCAACCCAACAGAAAGCCAAGGACGATGTTGCCCATTGCCTGGCCCTTATGCAGAGTCTCGGTCTACGGGTCAACTACAAGAAGTCTCAGTTGACCCCCACTCAACGAATAGACTACATCGGAGCCGTATTGGACTCTCTGGCTCTAAGAGCCTATGCTCCCCCCAAACGTCTGCTCGACATCTGCACAGTAGTGGCTCGGATCCAAGGCAGTCGTCGCATCCGTGCCAGGGACGCTCTCCGCTTACTAGGACTCATGGCGTCGACCACAGCAGTGATCTCGCACGCCAAGCTCAAAATGCGGTCGCTCCAGTCGTGGCTCCTAGCCTCCTTCGACAGCACCCACGACAACCTCGGGAAGTGGCTCACACCGACCCCCGAACTGCGGGACCAGCTGAACTGGTGGACAACGGACCGCAATGTGACCGCCGGGAAGCTCTTCACCCTCCCCGCGCCATCCATCCAGGTCACCACCGACGCGAGCACACACGGATGGGGTGCGTGCTGCCTCGGGTTACGGGTCCACGGCATCTGGACGCCCGCGGAAGCCGACCGCCACATCAACTTCCTCGAGCTGTTAGCGGTATGGAAGGCGATGAGATCCTTCAGACTGTCACTAGCAGGCCGCGTGGTGCAGATCGCTTCGGACAACACCACGACCCTAGCCTACCTCAACCGGCAAGGAGGGACCAAGTCCCTCTCCCTCCTTCACCTGACGGTCCAGATCTGGGAGTGGTGCCTGAAGGTACATGTGTTCCCCATAGGTGTCCACATCCAGGGCACGCTGAACTTAGAGGCGGACTCCCTGAGCCGCAAAGGGTCAGCGATGCACGAATGGGAACTGGACGGATCGGTGTTCGACCGCCTGTGCCGACGGTGGGGCACACCGAGCCTAGACGTGTTCGCGACACAGATCAACACCAAGTGCCGCCGTTACTGCTCCCGGGCGGGGATCGGCTACGGATCGGAGGGCGATGCCTTCATGGTGCCGTGGCACCAGGAACTGCTGTACATGTTTCCTCCGATCCCTCTCATCCAACGGGTCCTGGTACAGATCCGTGCGGAGAACGCCTGGGCGATCCTGATCGCCCCGTCCTGGCCGCGCCAGCCGTGGTTCCCGCTACTCCAAACCCTGGCTTGCGACCGCCTCCGCCTACCCACCGATCCGAACCTCCTCCGCATGGAGGACGGTCGGATCCTCCACTCGGATCTGCCAAGCCTACACCTGACGGCCTGGCTTATCCGCCCGATATAACACGGATCCTTGAACTTTCAAGGAAACCTTCTACGCGAAAGTCCTATGATGCCAAGTACCGTCGCTTCATAGACTTTCTAGCATCCAGTGACCGCACCGTGGACTCGGCATCCCTGCAGGACGTCATGTCCTACCTCCTGCACCTGGCTGAGTCAGGATCTGCACACTCATCCTTAAAAGTCCACTTGGCTGCGGTGGTAGCCAAGGCCCCACCTTCATCAGTATTGTCCTCCGCTTTCAGAGACAAGACTGTTAAAAGATTCCTCCAGGGACTACGTAATGCCTACCCTCCAGTGAAGATACCACCTCCTCAGTGGTCCCTCACTGCTGTGCTCACCGCGCTCACGAAGGCGCCCTTTGAGCCCATGGCTACAGTGGACATTAAGTTTGTTTCTTACAAAACTGCCTTTCTTGTAGCCATCACCTCTGCCCGGAGGGCAGGAGAACTGGCAGCCCTGCGGTCTGACCCTCCTTTTCTCAAGTTCTACCCCGATAGGGTAGTATTGCACCCGGACTTGGCCTTTCTGCCCAAAGTCCTGACTGAATTCCACCTGGCCCAGTCCATCACGCTTCCAGCATTCTTCCTGAATCCTTCGTCTGCACAAGAGAGAGTGTGGCATTCGCTGGATGTCAGGAGGGCCTTGCTGTTCTACACACAAAGGACTGCGTCCTTCAGGAGAGCCAAGCAACTGTTTGTGGCCTATGGTGGCAGGTCCAAGGGACACTCTCTGTCTGCCCAGAGACTTTCCAAATGGATCTCAAGCACCATCTACTTGGCCTATGAGATGTCATCTCTGCCACCCCCGCCTCATGTCCGGGCTCACTCCACCAGGACATTGGCTTCCTCCACTGCGTTCCTCGAAGGCATCCCGATGGAGGACATCTGCAAGGCCGCTACCTGGTCCAGGTCCTCCACCTTCATCACCCACTACCGGGTTGACACAAGGTCTGCTCCCGACGTCAGACAGGGCAGATCCATCCTGACGGCTGGTCTCCGATCCTCTTCGCTGATGACCGCCCATCCATGATGCCATCGCGCTCTCCTACATCTCAGGACACCGGCTGCCCACCATCCAAGTAAGTGAGCTTGCTAGTCACCCATCAGTGTGCATCCCCAAACAACACGAAGGAGAAGGACAGGTTTCACTTACCAGTAACTGTCGTTCTCCGAGTATGTTGTTTGGGGATTCACACAACCCAACCCTGCCTCCCCTCAGGGCTGCCGGCCTGAGATGGCCTTATGCTTAGCGGGCAGCTTTAATATCAAACTGAGGGGAAAGCGCGAAATGGCGCCTAAAGGGGTTGGGCATGGTGGGCGGTCCCACATTCAAAACTCTTTATCCAATCAGCTTTCCAGCTCCGCTCAGGATTCAGCGCAGGCGCAGAACCCATCAGTGTGAATCCCCAAACAACATACTCGGAGAACGACAGTTACTGGTAAGTGAAACCTGTCCTTATAGGGTTATCTCTAGGAACTGTAGTTTCACTCCTGTAATACCCACTCCTGCTCCTTAACAGCCAAGAGAGCTTACCAGTGTGCCTTGATGTTGTGCTTGGTTCTCATTACTTCTTAAAGGCAGGCAGTGATGCAGGCAATGTCATGATATAGGATAAATGGCACTACATTTTATGCAGAAAGTACATAGCAACATATCTTGTTTTAGGTGGCATTTTTCATCATCTGGTTTTGGTCTTAACTTCTTAGGTAGAATCTATGCCATTAAAGCAGTTATGTATTGTGTCTATAGTGATTTATTTATTTGTCTAAAGCAATGTTTCCCAAATGCTGGTGTTTGGACTTCAGTTCCCAGAAGTCTAAGCCAGTATATTGACTGATCAGTGCTTTGGAGAATTGACTTAAGCTTCTGGGAATTGAAGTCCAAACACCAGCATTTGGGAAACACTGGTAGAGCATTAATATTCAACTTTTCAGCCAGAAAGGCTCCCAGGACATCTTACAGATCAATAAAATATTAGCAGTCCTTCTGCCCTTGGGTTTACAATCTAAATGGATACAAGAGAAAGCGGCTGGGAAAGGAAAAGAAGAATAAGAAAGCTCAAGCAGCAATGCTTAACTTTGTCAGGTAGATAGGCTGAAAAGTTAATGCTATAATGGCCCTAATGCAACCTGCTGGTTTTAGTTATGATTGAGTAGAATAGAACCAGTTCAAAGAGAGAAGGTATGATCTAAAGACTTTTCAGTGGTACCTCGCATTATGAAATTAATCCATTCCATGGAACATTTCTTGTTAAGGAAAATCCATAATGCAAAATGTGGTTTCCCATAGGAATGCATTGAAAACCAATTAATCCGTTCCGGAGGTCAGAAAAAAGTTTTTAAAAACCCACGCATTTTATCTGCACTCAAGAGAGCCCCTTTGGATGCTAATTCAAAAATGAGTGGAGTGAATGCAGTGTTGTGGATTCTCACTGACAAGGTTGTAAAAAGCTCTGAAGAAAAAAATCTATCAGCTTGCCAAGCTGAACTCCATTGTGGACACAGTGTATTGTTAGACACCTCACAGTTACATTTGTGGGAATGGTTTCAGGTTCTAAAGTTTTAAGATATGAACAAAACATTCCCATTGGCCAGAGGGAGAGGGTGAACTCTGTGCTGGGGAGAGGGAGGAAGTGCTCCTATTGGGCTGCTGGGCAGAGGGACAGGGCAAACTCTGTGCTGGGGTAACTGCACGGGTACCCACAGAGAGGGCTCTGAGTGCCACCTCTGGCACACGTGCCATAGGTTCGCCACCACTGCCCTAAGCAAACATTAACCCTATGGAGAACCAAATAAGACTAAACAACAAAATGGTCCATAGCCACTCATTGTCTACTCTTGAGAAGAAGAATATCTCTTGAGAGAGAAACGGCAGAGATTACCATAGCTTGATAAACAAGTTCCAATGTATCTCTAAAGGTCTAAATAGAAATCAAAGTTTCTTAGTGCACTACACACAATCACACCATATCCATGAGATTTTAAGTAGTACTTAAAATGAAAATGAAGAAAAGAAAACCTGATTTGTTGATTTAAGCCTTGCATCATTAACTACAAAACAATTAAGTAGAGATGTTTATTGTGTTTTGTTTCTCTGTGAATGTCTCCTGAAGTTTAATATAGTAGTGGAAAGTGCGGGGTAGAGGAACGTTGAAAAAACTATGAAATTAAGCCTTCAATAAGTAAGTGAACTGCCAACCTTAGCAGTTCAAAAGTAAGAAATTGCAAGTAGATAAATAGGGACCACTTCAGTAGGAAGGTAACGGTGTTCCATGCACTCCGGTGTCTAGTCATGCCTGCCACATGACCAGAGAAATGTCTGAAGAAGCGGACAGTGCTGGCTCTTTTGCTTTGAAACAGAGATGAGTACTGAACCCTAGAGTTGGATACGACTGGCTTTTGAGCAAGGGAAACCTTTACCTAAGTATGTGAAAGGGCTTACTAACTGGGCAGTGTGAGATAGATCTAGAATAACAGTGGAGGATGAATCCAGTCTAAGTTTGAAATTACTGCCTGATAGCTAAATTACAGTAGAACCCTGTATAATGAATGCCTCTTATAGCAATGAAATCCTAAAACAATGAAGATTTGAAAAAACATTGTGCCCCATATAACAACTAAAATTGTTATATGATGCAATGCATCTCTATGGGGGAAATTGTACAACATTTTTTGTCATTGTACCGTTTTTCCCATAGAGATAATAATTGTATGATGCATCCCATAGGCATAATCGCTATACGATGCATGCATCGTATAGCAATTAAATCATACAACGTCTAGCCCCATGGAACGAATTAAAATTGTTATACAGGGTTTTACTATACCTTAAATTCATTCAAGCTTGTATCTCAGTGAAAACAGTAGGACAAATTAGTAATGTGAATGTAAGCTTCATGTAAAAGCTGAAATATTAACATCAATCTAGGTCTCTTGTGACTTCAGTCTAATTATGTTCAAATATTTTAATTGAGCTTAATGGAACATCCATGGGAGAAATATTTAAAGATAAAAATGCCTTATTCTAAGATGGAAGCAAAATAGTGTTGTAAAGTGAAATATTCATTAGAAATGTGATATGTTGATTTAGTCATCTCTCCAATTATGCAGTGGCTCAAGTGGCTACGACGCTGACTGGGAGGCATAAGGTCAGCAGTTCGATTCCTGAGTACTGCAGGACGGAATCAGCTCCCGTCTTTGTCCCAGCTCCTGCCAACCTAGCAGTTCGAAAGCAAGAAATTGCAAGTAGATAAATAGGGACCACTTCGGTGGGAAGGTAACAGCATTCCATGTGCTCCGGTGTCTAGTCATGCCTGCCACATGGCCACGGAAACGTCTGCAGAAACAGACAGCGCTGGCTCTTCGGCTTTGAAACAGAGATGAGCACTGGACCCTAGAGTCGGATACGACTGGCTTTCAAGCAAAGGAAACCTTTATTATTAATTAATTATCATTAAACTTATATGCCGCCCTACTCAGCGAAAACCGACTCAGGGCGGCTCACAACACAATCAAATACAATGCAACAATTCAATAAAACAATAAAATGTCACAACACAATGAAATATCATACATCAATAATTCAAAAAATAGAATATCATAAAATACAGTACAGTAAGATAAAACCCCAATATACGTCATAAAGTTACAAAAATAATTACAGAACCCATAGGAACATTACACAATTTACCAATTACACAACATTTACCAATTATGTAATCTCACTGTTGTCAGTGGGTTTTTTAAATGTTGACGTTTGGTTGGGATCATATAAGGCATCATCGCTGAAATTCAGAAATCTGGCTTGGATTTCTGCTATGGAACTGTAACAACAAATAGCTGAGATTAATTTTGATACCTAAGCAGCAACTGTAAACCGTTCTAATGAAGAAGGTCAACAGCAAATATTTTTGAGTTGAGGTGGAAATCCTGTTTCCTCCCAGCTGTTTTTTGTCAAATTGCATAACCTGTATCATACAGCTTTCTTTGGACCTAGTTACATCCAAAGGCACTTTTTCATATGGAACACAACACCCCCAGGGCAGAATCTCATTTAAAGCAGAGCAGATGGAATAAATAGATCTCGACATCTATGATTTATTTTTACAAGTGCTATATATCAATTACAGTATTGGCTGATTTATTTTCAGTAACTGTTCTATTAGATTGAAGGAATTGTTCCACAATCTTGCAGTGTGAAGGATATGCATTCTTGAAAAGAAGAATAATCTCAACTATCCATGCAAAGGAGTTGTCTTGTATTTAGTTGTCTTGTATTTGTGTTTAGAAGCATTAAATGTTTAATTTGTCAGATGCCTGCTATATTCCATGCTGGATGTATTAGTCAATCAAGCATTAAATATGCATGGTTTTGTTTTATCCACAGAGAACTGTAACTTTAAAGATATGTTCTATGTATTTTTAAAAAAGGAAACAAGGTGGCACAGATATTCAATCAGCCAGTCAGTCAATCTGTAAGTAAGAACTGTATACCTGTTACATCCCTGGATCTAAATTGCATTAGAAATCATTCAGATTAATGTACAGTGTAGTATACAGTGGCAAACATGCTATGATGAGGAAACAAATATAAACCAAGTTGCACATACATGTGCACATGCCTGCATGTGCACGTGCGCACACGCACACACACATGATATGTCAAGGACACAGGGCAGAATGTATATTCCAATGCGAACCCTTGCCGTTACCCTCTTCCCTCATGTAATAATACTTTGTGTGCTATAGGGTCAATTCTGACTTATGCAAAATCTTTCCAGGTTTTTCTATGTAGAAAATACTCAGAAGTGGTTCACCCTTCCCTTCTTTTGGGGGTGCCTTGGGACTATGCATGTTGTCCATAGAGTTGCCATAATTCTCTCCCATAAAACCGGGACAGAAGTATACTTGACAAAAATGGGTGGGTTATCTACAAAATAGCCTTTTAAAAAACAAACATAATGACAGCAATAAAACACCTTCACATTAAATATATCAATACATGAGTTTTTAAAATCTGGGAATTTAACATGATTTTTATTGAACTCGCTGGGATAAATTTTTCAACCTTGAATCCAGGACAATCCCGGTTTGTCGGGACATATGGCAACCCTAGTTGTCCATGACTACATAGGCCGGCTCTTTTTCCAGGAGGCACAGCCAGGAATCAAAATGCCAACTTCTGGCTCCACAGCCAGCTATTTATTTATTTATTTAAGCAAACTTTTATGCTGCCCTCCCCAAAAAGACCCAGGACAGCTAACACAACTCTCAACACCTAAAACACAATAAAAACATAATATAAAATCAAGATAAAAAAATTAAAAAAGCTAAAACAAGACAAACAGAGAGAGGGGGGTCAAATGAGCCAACAGACTGGGGCAACTGTCTGGCCTATACCCCACACATGCTCTGGCAGCCAGGTCTTGACCCCCTTCCTAAAGGGCAGCAGCTCTGTCTGGAGACGCAGCTCACTTGGCAAGAGGTTCCATAGGGCCAGACATAGGCAGACAGAGAGAAGGCCATCCTTCTTGTGCTAGAGAGGTGTGCCTCTCTAGCTGATGGTACAACCAGAGCGCCTCTCCGGTCTGCTCTGGTGGGATGGACAGATGTCCTTAAGGCAATGTGGTCTCTTAGCTACCTAAACCACTGGGACTACTTAGTAATTTTAATGGTTGTGAATTTGTGAACATTTCCTGAAAATCACAGAAGCATTTCCAAAGCACTATCACAATTATCGCAGTCTTGGCAAAATGCACACAAATATAGGCTATTAAAACAGGGATGAGACTATAGATTTATAGATCATGTTTTAAAACCCTCTTGGCGAATTTTGGATTAAAAGCCGATCAACTCTTACAAGAAAGCTTTGGCTCATTCTGTCAGCAGCTAGGCAAATCCCCTGCATTTGCCCATAGTGTCTCGGCATACTTTGATAGTTAACTTGACAGGAGGCGTCTTCACTTTTATGCTCATTCTGACACATTTATAAAGAGTCAAAGCAAAGCTCTTTCAAGTTTAATGAGAAACAGTAGCTTTCTATAATTCATATTCTCCATGCACTTACTTTCACCATAGCTGCTGTGGCATCCTTATTTGAGGAACCGAAGTGGTACAATGAATTCATCTTCTGCCAGAAATATAAGTGCAAAATCGTTGTCTGATTTAAGATTTGCATAAATAGCACCCAAAGGTCATTTTCATACACCAAGCTTTGAACTTCTCTCCCTCTGCATCTGTGAACATAATGAAGTCAGAATCAGAAATGGAAAAGAATTGTTTCTACATTGAATGCACAGCCACACAGATATTGGAAAAAGTCAAGGCTGGACTTAAATGCTTACTATAAATATGTGCTTAGTTACTGACGTCCATGTTCCATTGGTTTTATCATGTACAGTATAAGCAACTGTAAGAAACATCTGTATAATGCAGACAGATTGGAGTGCATACAGAGGAATTAGAGCAGCTTCCCACATAATGACATAATGAACGTGAAAGTGTTTTCACAAGTCACTCTGGAAATATAATAGGGAAACGATTGAGGATTCCTTCTGGCATCTACCATATGGCAGCTACTTCCTTAGTTTAATGGGTGGGCCCACCCTGGAATCAATTTCCTTTGTACCACCCTGGAATCAATTTCCTTTGTACTTAGTCAGAGAAAGATGTGAGTATGTTTGCTGTCATCCTGCAGTGTTCACATATGCTCTAATTTGTGTAGCTGTCCCACATTGGCTAAAATCCTGTTGCTCTGCATAGTAAGTCACACTAGAGTAGGACCCTCTGAATCAATGGTTATTTAGTGAATCAACTGATCTGTAAGTTCCATGGATTCAAATAAGCTTTACACTAAAGAAAGTCAGAACATGAATAATTTTTTGGAATAGTAGCCGTGTTAGTCTGTGGTTCAGGCATATCAGAAAACAAAACAAAACAAAACAAAATAAGAACACTGTAGCACTTTAAAGACTAACTGCTATATTTTTATTGTTAGCTTTCGTGGATCAAGTCCACTTCATCAGACAAAGAGTGAAACTTACAGGCATGTTCTTTATATACCAAATTCAGGGGCTCGACGGGAGAAGGGGTGCGGGCAAGACGACAGACAAGCAAGCACAAGATTGCAGCTTCACACAGCCATTAGCAACAATAGATTATTCAGATAAACTCTAACTGGTGAAAATATAGCAGTTAGTCTTTAAAGTGCTACAGTGTTGTTTTGTTTTGTTTTGTTTTGTTTTGTTTGTTTTGTGATATGCCAGAACATGAATAAGTTCATTTGAATCCATGGAATTTATAGAGTAGACACTATGAAACAGAGATGAGCACTGAACCCTAGAGCCGGATACGACTGGCTTTCAAGCAAGGGTGACCTTTACCTTTACCTAGACACATCAAATCCTCACTGTTTTAATAGGTCTACTCTAGTGTGATGTTCTACACTAAGCAACAGGATGGTTTTTGCTTCAGGGAGGATTAAGGAAAAAGGTATATGGCAGTGGTGAGGTGTCACAATCCTTGTGTTTGCCACAAATTATGCTTCCTTGGTTACCGGTTCTTATGGGAAGAGTAAGAAGGGCAGCCCAGGAACATCACAGAACTCTCCCTGCCGGTCAGACAGGGAGAATGAGGGTCAGCTGTGTGGACCGGCTAGCCCAGGCATAAAAGACCTTCCTGCAGTTGCTGCCTCCATGGCCACCCCAGGAACATCACAGAACTCTCCCTGCCTGTCGGACAGGGAGAATGAGGGCCAGCTGGCCAAAGACTCCTGTCTCTCTTGACCGTACTGTATTTTTTACACTGTATTTTATTGTATTGTTTTATTGTTTTTCTTTTTATGTAAAATTTATTGATTGCATTATCTGTGCTGCATCTGTTGTTATATATATTATGCTGTATTTATATTTGAGATTGTGATACTGTATATGTTGCTTATGTTATGTGAGCTGCTCTGAGTTGCCTCAGTGAGGTGAGTAGAGCGGCATATAAGTCTAATTTAATAATAATAATAAAAATAAATAATAATAAAATAATAAAATATAGCCAGTTTTCTTTCTCCAATTAGTCATACCTCATCATCTCATTAATACTGCCCTCAACAGTCCAAAATTTAAAATAATAATAATTCTGTAAAATAATTAAATCTGCACACATTGTGTTGTTATATGTAATTTGTACAATAGCAATAGCAATAATGCTTATATACTTCCCCATTGCACTTAGTGCACTCTCTGAGAGGTTCACAAGATAATTAGCATTTTGCCCCCAACATACTAGATGCCCATTTTACCAGCCTACAAAGGATGGAAGGCTAAGTCAACATTAGGCCCCATCAAGATCGAACTCACAATGTCTGCAGTTTTGGCTGCAATATAGCAGTTTAATCATTGTGCCCCTAGGGCTCTTAACAATAAGAATGGATAATCTCAGCCATTCTGCTTTCTCCCACGTTCAGACATTTTCATCTCACGTTATTTCTCTCAGATTTATGAAGACATCTTTAACTTTGGGTGGTTTATCAAAACCAAATAAAAACCAGCCATCTTCTAAATCTGTTCTTAATCCAGCATCCAGTTTTTTCTCATAAATATATTTTTCCAGCTTGAAGCCTGCCCTGCAATTACAGGCAAAACTTCGTCACAATCTGCTGTGAGAGCTGGTAAGAGGTAGTGGAGTAGACTTGAATCTCACTGCCACTTTCAACCTAGAAGTCTCCCATGCTGCTATCAAGTGTTCAGCTACACTTCACAAACTGGAAGGATGTAGGACTAAACAGCATGATATCACAGCCTTTTGGAGCTATGAATCATTGCAAAAATACTTGAGGGAAGTTGAAAATTCACACACTCCCTGAAGATATCATGTCACATCCTATTTGTGCTTTTAGCAAGAACTCATGGAGTATTAGAGGTTGTAGATCTACAATAAATCATATGAAACTGTGATGATTTTGAGAAAAGTTACAACCCTCTTCTTTTAAACCTTCTGAATCCTTACTTCTCTTGAAGTCAATTTATGAGGCATTCCCAGGTGCTTCTGAGTTCCTATGCTTTATACTTTGGGAGAAAGAAATATTCTTTGAAGTTGAGTTCTGTACAAAAAGCAGACTTCCAGTTTTGCTATGTATTCTACAGCCTCTGAAAAGACTATTGTCAGAGTGTTCTGTGGTGATTGTAGATTCAAGATGATAGAAATCAGAGCTTCTTATTGTTGGATGCATTGACAACCATTGACTCATAGTCATGGTAGAAGACTTCTTCAGAATGTTCTAGGAAACGTGGCATATTTCTCCTCATTAATTCCTCAAAGTTTCAAAATCTAAGATAGTGGGATGATGAAATAATTCTGTTTGACCTACCAAACACTTTTTAAATGTCCTTCCAGTACCCAAGGGGAAAACATATAATTCATGTGGCCAATCATCAGTGTTACAGACTAGGTGACGAAAATCAACAGCAAATGTCTAGCTTCATTCCAGGCTCCTCTTTAAAACAAAAAAAAAATACATTTATTTACTTTCAAGATGAATATGCTTGTTTTAATCAATGTCAGATTGCCCTAAAACCTCATGCTCATTTGGCTTCCTAGTAGGCATGTTCTCACCCTGGTGGCCACCAACCTTGGCACTCCAGCTGTTCTTGGACTTCAATTACCAGAAGCCCAAGTCAATATATCTGCTGCTGATCAGGGCTTCTGGGAATTTAACTCAAAGAACAGCTGGAGTGTCAAGGTTGGTCACCCCTGCACCATATCACGAATACACTTCTTGGAGGACACTTTCTCCTATGTTTTAAAGAAAACATTGAGTTCTATCTGCTAGAACTGACTTACAGTGACTAAGTTATTTCCAAGGGAAACTTATTAAGTTGCTGCAACTAAAATTTGTATTATTGAATATAAATTGTTTTTGACAATTTTGGTATAATAAACTGAATTCATATTTTGTTTAATGTATTTTAAATAAATTAGTAATCTTTCTTAGATTTGATGAAATATTTCCAAGAATTAATTAACTCATCATGATCAGAGAGGCTGCAATTATTGTCAAGGGATGTCTTTAAATTATGGAATCAACACTCAATCAATCAATGAAAAAAGTAGATTCATTTATTTTTATATTATATACTTAGCATATTATTAGCTTTTTGAGTGGTTAACCATCCTTAAAAATGGCCTCTAATCCCTTCCCCTCCCACAGAACTTGCTTATCTTTGTTCTATGTGTAAGGATTCCTAGTATTTCAGCGGGCCTACTCTACTGCAATTTATTGTGTTACACAACAGGATTTTAGCCATTGATTGATGCTGACAGAGGCCCAATAGAGAACTTTCTGCAGTAATGCTTGTTAATTGCCAGTTCTGTTAAATTTTATATGCCAGGTAAAAATGATATACAGTAAAACCTCGGATAACGTTAAAACCTGGTTCCACAAGTCTTGGTGTTATCCGATTTTTAGTGTTATCCTATGGGATCCATAGAGATACATTGTAACCACACAGACTTTAGCGGTTGTTATCCGATGCATCCCATAGGATTTTAATGTTATCCGATGCAATTCTCCCCCCCCCCCCCGATTGCTTAATGTTATGCGATTTTAGTGTTATCCGATACTAATGTTATCCGAGGTATTACTGTATTGACTTCTATTTTTCTCTTAATGACATTGTTGTGTGTGTGCATTTTATGGGAATCTTAATAAAAATTGTATTTCCACTTCAATTTGGGTTTATGCCATTTCTAAAAATAATCATTTTAATTTGTGTATCCAATTTGTAAATCAAATTTATGTTTCAAACACATCAGTTTTTCATCTCTGTTTTTAGCCTCTTTGAAGGTTTAATTAAAGTGGAAGATAGGATTCTGGGTTTCCAGGTGCCCCTTTCCAAGCTTAATGTATTTGTTTATTATCCATTGTGATTACGTGTGAATTTTGTGCCGCAGCTGCCAAACCCTGAACGTAGGTTTTATTGCTTTGTAATTGTGTTGTTTTTAAAACACTGTACAATTTTGTAAGCTGCCTAGAGTAGACTCTCATGTACCTAGATAGATGGGATATAAATAAACCAATTAAATAAATAATACATAGATCTAAATATAGTACAGTAGAACCCCGCATAACAAAAAAGTTCAGTTCCATGGAGCTCTTCACTATGCGGGTTTTTTTGCTATGCTGATCAAATGGGTGATATCCTGAATAACCAGGGGGGGGGGGAGTTCGTTATATGGGGTTTATGTTAAGCGAGGTATACCCCACTTAACGAAAACCCTGGGGGAAATTTGTTATGTGGGATATCGCGCAGAGCACATGAACGCTTTGTTGTACTAATTTTTCATTATACAAAGCGTTCATTATGGGGGGTTCCATTGTATAATATAATGAGTGAAATCCTGTTAGCATTACTTATCTAGAACAGTGATGATGTCATCAGGAAGAGCAGGTTTTTGGTAGTGAAAGACCTTCCCCTTTTCTCTTACAGCTTTTCTGACTTGTAAGTAATCCTTTTCAATGTATGAAAGCTACGAGATAGAAGAGGAAAGACTTTCATTACCACAGAAACACACCCACCAAAACATTTTGTTGGTAGTGGGAATATTTTTGGTAATGGAAGACTTCCTGCAGCAGACCTGGGCTCCATGCAACAAAGGGGATTATTTGCAAATCAGAAAATCTGTAGATCAGAAGGAAGTATTTGATTACCATATATTTCTTCCTCCGGTGACATCCATCATCCTTTCCATCCTTCAACGATTTCAGGCAGTAAATAAGGTTCCTTGAATATGGTTTGAAAACAATAATTGTAAGCAATGATGGGTTGTTACCAGTTCGGACTAGTTCACCCAAACCGGTAGCACCGATCAAGAGGTGGTCACCGGGGTGGTGGTAAACCCCCGGGTGACCAGTTCGGTCGCCTCTCTGGCCCCCCTCCGGAATTGTATTTCCTGGCAGCCAAAATGGCTGCCCAGAACTGCACGTGCATCAAACCTCTATTTGACACATGTGCAGTAAAAAAAATAGAACTGCGCATGCATCAAATGGAGGTTTGATGCATGTGCAGTTCTGGGCAGCCATTTTGGCTGCCCAGAAAGGAAGGACGCAGGGAGCGCCTCTAGAAGCGGTGGCAGTGGCCTTAGCTCGCCATGCTGTGCTGCCATGGTGCCATGCCACAGCGGCGGTTTGCTGCAGTGGCGGTTTGCCGCCGTGGTTCCTGCCTGCCTGCTGCTGGCTGCCTAGGTAAGTGACAGGTTTGTGTTTGGGGTGGGAGGGAGGGTTGATTTGTGTTTGGGGTGAGTGGGTTGATTATCTTAATTTTAACATGTATTTTTATTTTTTTTTAATTTGAATTTATTTTATTTTATTTTTAATTTTTTTTGCTCCACCCATGACATCATGACATCATGATGTTGGCTCCGCCCATGATGTCCATGATATCACAGTGGGGTAGTAAAAAAATTGACAACCCACCACTGATTGTAGGCCTGTAATGCCACAGTGGTACGCTGTGTATAGGGCTGGAAAAGAATTTTGACCATATAGAGCAGTGATGGCGAACTTTGGCACTCCAGGTGTTCTTGGAGTTCAATTACCAGAAGCCCAAGTCAACACTCCTGCTGATCAGGGCTTCTGGGAATTGAAGTTCCAGAACACATGGAGTGCCAAGCTTCGCCATCACTGGCATAGAGCTTCTTCTTGGAAGTGATCATCTCACAGCTTCAGAAATGCATTACAAGTAAACTCCACAATATCTGAGAAGGAGATGGCTCGGTATGAATTTTGGAGCAATAAAATTCACACAAAGTCATACATTTTAAGAATCTGGAGCTAAAAATGCATACAGCTGAAAACTGATCACAAGCATGCTTTATAGTCAGTAGGGAAATGCATATAAAATGTATAGATTCAAATATGTAAAGTTTTATTTTGTAAAAAATCAAATACATAAATTCACTTGAGGTAAACCCTCCAAACAAAAGTCTCACAACTTGACACAAATCAAAGATGAGATAAGAAGGGAGGTGGAATTTAGAAAAATACATTAAAATTGATACTGAAAGTTTTACGCCTCTCTGTGTATAGATGATATTTCTGCTAATAATATCATTGTGTGATCATGAGAATGTTTGAGCCTGTCAAATAACTTCAAACTTTTAGAGTTACAGGATGGAGAATTAGCAGGGGCATTTTTATCAGTCTTCCTAGTAAACTTATTACAACCATATCTCTTTTCTCAGAAGTATTGCTGATCTTAACATCAACAGATGTATTATTAATATTTCTTTGGAGAGCAATATGCTTTTGTACAGCTTGAACATTTCTCTTATTCCTGGATTTGAACACCCAATCATAATTCTAAAAACTGCTACAAATCAGTAGATTTTGTTTCCTGTAATGAAAATTTAATGAACCAAAAGGTACCAGGTAAAGTCATAAAGAGAACATTAATGTTGGTGAAGTTTCACAACAGCAGTCAATCAACTTGCCTCAACTGAGGATACTTGGTAACAAAAGATGTTGAATAATCCCTTGAAATAAATGAAGTAAAAAAAAATCATACTGTTTGACACAAATGTTTCATGCTGAAGTCACCCCTGTGGAGGCATATTTTGAAATATGAAAAGAAAATGAGCAGGAGTTGATTTTTGTTAATTCTCTGGAGGTTTCTTCAGCCCAACAGACTTCCTTTAAATTGTAATATAAAACATCGTCTTGGAAGAGCTGCTTTGTCTGCATATATTTATTTGGAATCCTAAAGGCTTTAGAGCAGGGGTTCTCAACCTAAGGCCTGTGGGCCGGATCCAGCCCACAGCACCATTTCATGGGTCACCCCCAACCCTCCAAGGGCATTCAAGAAACAAAATGGCTTCCCCTTTGAAGTTGTTGTGACAAAATGGCCACATCCATCATGCAGGCAGGGCAAAATGGCTGTCTGGCCCGCAAAGGTGACTGAGAGAGCATGACCCGGACCCTGGCTTGAAAAGGTTGGGAACCCCTGCTCTAGAAGAAATGTAAGATCCTGGTCATGTCAGTAGCATACATAGGACAAAGAATACTTTGGCTTCTTGAGAACAGAACCATATCAGGCATCCATCATGCTTATTCAACAAAGTTCCTGTACCTAAAGTGGAGGCAACTGAACTCATAACATGCCAGCATTGGACTGTAGTCATTCTAACTAATCATCTTGTTAAGTACTGGTATGTCCCCTCTTTTATGTAAGACTGGATTCCAGGCAGTTGGCAGAAAACTAATATGGCACGTCTTGAAGATGAAACATTAGTGAAGAAGTGAGAAGGACAGCTAATATTAACAGCCCAATTTAATGTAGCAATATTCAGCCTCTATGCCACATGCCTTATAAAGCATACTTATCATTTATATTATATGGAGGTCAGTAGTTCAAGACCTGAATGACAGAGTGATACCAGCTCCTGCCAACCTAGCAGTTTGAAACCAAGAAATTGCAAGTAGATAAACAGGTACCACTTTGGTGGGAAGGTAAACAAGCATTCCGTGCACTCCAGTGTCTAGCCATGCCTGCCACATGTCTACAGAAACATCTGCAGACACAGATAGCACTGGCTCTTTGGCTATAAACAGAGATGAGCACTGAACCCTAGAATTGGATATGACTGACTTTCAAGTAAGGGTGACCTTTACCTATATATTATATTATATTATATTATATTATATTATATTATATTATATTATATTATATTATATTATATTATATTATATTATATTATATTTGCATTAGCAGGACCAGCACAATGAACCCAGAGGGCCCACATGGCCTCATTATGTCCCTGGTTTGTGCTCATTCTGTTGGCTATGACATGATATACATGCTTCCTTGCTGCCTATGGCACCCACTGCTTACCAGCCAGTAAAGTCAAACTAATTTTGGAGATGGAGATCACACTCCCACACATAGTCACATAGCTGCATGTGAGCTAGAAAGTAAGAATTGTTCCATTGACCCAACTTCTGCATTAAAAAAAACCAAGCCATTGGCCTGGATCTCCCTGAAAACTTCCAAGAGTCAGTACAAGGATGAAAGTCAGGTAGGTGACAGTCTCTCTTGAGCAGTCTGACCTGCCTCACAAGGTCACTGTGAGGTTGGCAGGGGAAAGACTAAAGCCATCTCTGCTACCTTAAGTTGATTAGAGGGAAGGCAGGCTATAAATGTAGCAGATAAAGGATTTAGGAATGTGGGTTAAAATAGTAGCATTTAATTAGCCGCCTTGAATGAAGCAGCTTTATCCTTTGCTATTTAGTTGCCTCCGTCAGAGACTTACTCCACGGAAGCCTTGTTCCCTGTTGACAGATGTTTGGTGTGCAGATGGGCTGCTTTTAATCTCATACCTGTCTCCATGTTCCAATTGCTCTGGAAAGCAGTCACAACAATTAGCGTTTGGAGGGCTGTCCTTTTTAGGTGGAAAGCTTCAGATGTTGATGTTTCATTCCATATGGCAAAACAGAAGGAGATTTTTGGCTCGTCTTTGGAAAGGTCAAACCTGTGTTCTCAAAGATCCATTTTCATTACTGTTCCTTTCATTTAAAAAGTGTATTGGCATAAAGAGTTGGTCAGCCTGTCAAATGGCTGGTATCTTATTCAAGCAATTACTTAAGTACTTTTCTTAAACTTAATTGCAATCAATATTTCAATAATCAGTTTCCGCATAATGCTGACTCACATATTGCTGTGCCTTTCTATAAGTGTACCTTCAGAAAATATAGTCTTGCCAGCTGTTCTGTCTGAGAACCTACTGTATATACTCAAGTATAAGTAGTTTTTAGCCCCCAAAATGAAGTCCAAAAAGAAGATTCGACTTATACTCGGGTCAACAACCCTGAAGATCCCAAAACCGCAGTGGTGCAAATTCAAACAAACAGTAAAAAAAAAAACACTAACACTACCGTAAAAACTCAACAATATACCCACACAAATGCTTAAATTAATTAATGTTACCATATTTTCATGTATTTTAATTATTGAAGCTCTCTAGCTGCTGTTGAATTTTCCACCCCAACTTATACTAGGGTCAGTCTATTTTCCTAGGTTTAGAGGTCCATATTAGGTACCCCGACTTATATTCAGGATGTCTTATAGTCGAGTATATATGGTATTCTCTCCATGGGTCCATAATCTCACTCTAACTCAGGTACTAAAGTACTGTGGTACCTTTAAAACTGCAGATTTATTTCACTGCGAGCTTTTGTGGATTACAATTCTCTTCTTCAGAAACATATGTTTGTGCTTCTTGCTGTAGGTAGGGCTCACATGATTGAATCTTTCATCATTAAAAAAAAACCACCATTCTTCCACGTGACAAATATGTAAATAACAAGATGGCTAGGTGGGATTGGGCATAGGATCAGCAACATTTCCTGAGGTTACAGAATCAATGCCTAACACCCAGGAGGAGGTCCTTCTGATTTTATGGGTATTGAACCTATGTGCCAGTTTCAAAGACTAACATGTGAATCTTCCCAACAACATTCTAAAGGTTCCAAGAGAACAGAAGAGATAATGGTGCTTCTGAACATGTCAGCATGGTAAGTCCTGAAGCTATGATAAAGAATCCCAAAGTACATGATCGCTAGGTTGGCGGTTTCCTGTTCTCTTAAAGTAGGGCGGCCAACCGTCCCGCATTCCACGGGGCAATTCCATTTAGGGAGGGGGTAGTTCGACTTACCCTCCGTTCGAAAATCCTCCCGACCTCTCCCGTTGCGTCACGGACGCACCTGTTTCCCCTCTGCCCTGCAGGCAGTTAAAGGGAAACGGAGCCGAAAAGGCTCCAATGAACCGCGCCTGCACAGAGACCCAATCTGGCGTCAGAAATTTATGCAACAGCATAGACTAGCGGCAAGAGAATAGAATGCAGCCAGATTGGGTCTCTGCGCAGGGCAGAGGGGAAACAGGTGCGTCTGTGACGCAACGGGAGAGGTCGGGAGGATTTTCGAACGGAGGGTAAGTCGAACTACCCCCTCCCTAAATGGAATTGCCCCGTGGAATGCGGGACGGTTGGCCGCCCTATCTTAAAGGCACTGCCTTTGTTCTTTGAACTTCTTCATCAGTAATGCATGGTGCCTTTCATGTTGGCCTTCGGCCTACTACTTCCGTTCATAGAAGCCAGTGCTGGTGCTTCTGTATTCAAGTATAGATTTTATCTTGTTTTATCCAGAACAGATTTGTCAAAACAATAAATGTATGTTTTACTCTAATCTTGTCATAGGCATCCTAAGAAATTCATAGCTGTATGCTCAACCTACCAGCCTGCTGCACTCTACTAACATAATTAGCACAATTCCTACATCCCTCACATCCTGTTCTTTCATTTACAGAAAATCTTGACAATGGCTGTTACCATAGTAACAGGGCAGGATAATTCAAATGGTGAGAGGGGCAAAGATTAGCCATAACCTGACTGAGGTTGCCATAGCCAAAAGAGATTCCCCAAACAAGACCAAGTTATAGGAAGGAAAGTTATTTAAACGTATTAGTTAATATTGTCATATATTGCTGGGAAATAGGGAAGCAGATCCTTTTTATTGAATACACAGATGTATGCATAGGTATCTGTTGACTGCATTAAGTAACTGCCTTGTAAGAAAAGCAGGATGGAGATGATGCCAGATAAATTAAAAAGTATATCTGCTTGTGATGTAACGTTGCAAAGAATAACTCAGTTCTTTAGTGGACATGTACAGTAATACCTCGGATAACACTAAGACTTGGTTCCACAAGTCTTGGTGTTATCCGATTTTTAGTGTTATCCGATGCATGTTAAAATCCTATGGGATGTATCGGATAACGTTAAAGCTCCATAGAGATACATTGTAACCGCACAGGCTTTAGCGGTTGTTATCCGATACATCCCATAGGACCTTAACGTTATTCGATCCAATTCTTCTCCCCAGATTACTTAACGTTATGCAAGTTTAGCATTATCCGAGGTAAACGTTATCCGAGGTATTACTGTATAGACAACTACAGCATCAAACAGCAAGGAAAAGGAACTTGATCATCATTTTCTGTCCTGAGATTGCCAGTGAGATTCATAATGACCATTTGAGGAGGAGATTAGATGGCAAACTGGGGTGGGGTGGGAGTAGGTATATCAGTGGACACTAGTGTATGAAATGACATAAGGCAGCTAAATTTGCATCTCTTTTTCAGTTACCATAGGCACATATTAACTATATGAATATCTGCTCTTTGTCTTCTTGTGCATGCATCCAAAGCTTATAACAATGCATACTGTCCTGCTATAGCAGACATTGAGCAATATTAAGATCCTACTCATCACTTAGGTCCGTGATGATGAACCTTGGCATCCAGGTGTTCTTGGACTTCAATTCCCAGAAGCCCAAGAACATGTGCAGTAAACCCATTCATGTCAATTCACAGAGACTTGGGCTTCTGGGAATTGAAGTTCAAGAACAGCTGGAGTGCCAAGGTTCACCATCATTGACTTAGGTACATGCAGCTCCCTCAGCGTAGTGGTTAAGGTGCTGAGCTGGAGACTAGAAGGTTGGGTTTCGATACCTGAGAGCTGCACTTGGGGACATGAAAGGCGCCTCATTCGGGCGTCCCCTAAAAATCCTTTCAACCCAGAGTAATCTCTGACATGACATTATTATTGTCTTTGGTGTAGTCTTTGGTAGTTATCCTTAGTTCTCCAGCCAGTAAGAGTGACTGGTATTCTTCCCCTCATTTTTGCACCAAGAGAGCATGTGTCACTTGGGGATGGCAGAAACAATCTACCTGCAGCTGTTGAACCATGTAAAGGTCCAGGCTGGTCATCATTTTCCTGTTGTGTCTTTATTGGAAGGGTGAAGGAGCTGACTTCCAGCAGCCTTTCCATCGGTGATGCTATGGCCAGCATTTGAGCTCCAAAACCATAAAACCTTTAAGTGCTAGATTAAACTGGGCATATAAAAATGGCACAGACTTCATGATGAAATATAACAGACTGCAACATATCCTTTTTTTAGGCTTATAATTTCACATATACTTTTGACCTTCATTCTAGATGTCAGCCATGCTGCTGTGAGCCAGGAGTAGGAAAACATTTGTTTCATATTAAAATGATTATCTTATGTTTTGGCACCCCAAATTCAGTTCCTAGCATTCCATTTTTCCTGGGATTCTGAGAGGCTGCTTTCAATCCAAATTCGCAAAATAGAGTTCAGTGATTTACTATATCAACTCAGCACAGCAAGTTTGGGAAACAGATGTTGTTAGACTGCAACTCCCATCAGCCATATCCAACATAGCTAATGGTAATGGATGATAGGACATGGGTTCTAACAGCTTCCAGATGGTTTTAAATTACTCAACTCTGTAGTATTAGTTACCACCTTATAACTTTATCATAAAGCTTGTAAATCTTATGGCTTCATAATGACCATATGAATTATTGCTCTGTGCCATGGCTCTCCCATCTCTCCCATCTATTTATTAGATCTAACATAAATTTGAGTAGAGGGAATTCCTGGACAGATTCCCCTAACTCAAAATTACATACAAACATGAAATTTACATTTTTCTAATAGAGGACTCATTGCTTGAAGACTTCTGTGAAAGGTTGCATTACTCTATTTGACAAATCTTACTCCACCATTTCTCTTACTGTCTTAATAATGCTTTGATACCTGTCCCCACACAGAATAACTGCCCTCGAGAGGTGATTCCTATGGACACTTTGGTAACACTGGGGAATATCATATAACCTAATAGAAACTTTGAAAAGGTCACTCTGGCAGATATACCGCTGTTAAAGTACCAATGGCAAATCACTCATTCATATTTAATATGTGTGATGCTCCCAGTGGTGCTTCGCAGGCAAATAGTTTATTTTTGCCAGGATTTATTCTTATCTGCATGAGCACACTGCCCAGAGGCTATTTGTCATTTACATTCAGATTGTGACACTTAAAAAAAACACTCAAGTGTTGGTACTAGAAGGTCTCCATTGATTTTTGCTGCTTTAATTTTGAATTAAGTTGAATTGCATTGGAGCGCTTCAAAATGTTCCTGGCTCCCGTTTTAGAGGTGCGACACTTCCGCTCCAGATTTACATTAATGACTTGACAACACATAGCAACAATAACAACAACACCATTTGTAAAAATGTTCTGTAGAAAAACAAAGGTCCCAAAATACACATTGTCATTGGCCCAGGGATAAAGCAGATGAAATGTTTGATAAAGTATAAATCAGTGTTTCCCAAACTATGTTCCATGGAACGCTGGTGGACTTTAAATCCTAGACTCCTAAATCAGTACATTGGCTGATCAGTGCTTTGGGGGATTGACTTACCATATATACTCGACTATAAGTCATCCTGAGTATAAGTCAAGGTACCTAATTTGGACCTCTAAATCTAGGAAAAAATATTGACCCAAGTATAAGTCGGGGATGGAAAATGCAGCAGAAGCTAGTGAGTTTCAGTAATTAAAATAAATGAAAATATGGTAACATTAATTAATTCAGACATTGGTGTGGGTATGTTTTTGAGTTTTTAAAAAATGTATGTTTGATTTTGCACCACCGCGGTTTTCGGAACTCAGGGCTGTTGATCCGAGTATAAGTCGAGTCCCTTTTTTGGACCTCATTTGGGGGGCTAAAAAACTAGACTTATACTCGAGTATATACAGTAGTATTCTGGGAATTGAAGTCCAAAAGCAAAGGTTGGGAAACACTGGTACAGTATAGATGATGGGCTATTTATTCTAAATGTTGTTTAACCCGAATTAGGACTACTTTATTTCAAAACCTGGATGGGCAGGGCCAGCCAAAATTGCTGCTACCGGTTCTGGCAAACTGCTGTGCATCTGCTAATGCCCACCACTGGTTGGAGGGTGGGAATTAAAACAAACCAATTAGACGAGTTGAACACGGTGATCTGGCTTGCCTTACAGAGAGTTGGTTGGATGAAATTTAGGGATTTAATCTTTCTCTCAGCTTTATCCATCTGGGTTCTCTGTGTAGCAGCAGAGCAGACCTGTGGAGGCAGGGAAGAGGATTTGTAATAGTCTGCCAAGATTCAATCATCCTTACCAGGTGCCCTGATAGTGTTGGATAATTATAAGACCATGACAATAGCCATACAAAAATATTCATAACAAAGCACTATTGGCAGCGGTAAGAGGAAGTAATAACAGTCTAAGAAAGTTCAGGGCCAACACTACACAGTTCTAATGATCTTATAGGCCTTGAAAGGCTTGTAGAAACAGCAGTGGTGGGTTGCTCCCAGTTCGGCCCAGTTCGGCTGAACCAGTAACAAAAATTCAGAGGGGATCGCGGGGGGTATAAACCCCTAGGCGACTGGTTCGGTCATCTCTCCAGCCGCCCTCCGGATCACTGCATCTGGGAGGTGGCTTCAGGTAGAAGCTGTGTGGCTTCTAACCAAAGCCACCCCCCAGACACAGCAATGGATCGCTGCGGCTGAAGTGGGGTTCGGGGGAAAGCCACGCGGGCGCATGGCTTTCCCCCGACCCCTACTTCAGCCGCAGTGCTAGATTTTTTTTCTTTGGCCTCACCCACAATGTCATGATGTAATGATGTTGGCTCCACCCATGACATCATGACATCATGATGTTGGCTCCGCCTACACTGTGATGACGTCATGGTGTGGTAGCAAAAAAATTGACAACCCACCACTGAGAAACAGGTAAATCTTTAACGATGAACCAAATGTTTATAATGTAAGAGCAGTTTTAACGTCCACTGGCAATTAGTTCCAGAAGGTGGGGGATATGGCAGAGTAAGCTCACAATGTGGTTATTGCTTCTTCTTTTCTTTTTTCTTTTTCTTTTGCCTCTCTAGGCATAACCACTTGGAGCTTACATACCTTGGTGATCTAGATATCACTCCTGAGGAAGAGGCGCTCCCTCAGATAGCTTGGTCCTAAACCAAGCGGTGTCTTAAGTATTTTAATTGATGCTGAATTCACTGACTGGAAGATGAGAATTCACTTCCCGAGTACTGCATGATAGAGTGAGCTCCCGTCTCTGTCCCAGCTCTTGCCAACCTATATGTAGATAAATATGGACCAGTTCGCTGGGAAGGTAAACAGTGTTCTGTGCACTTCAGTGTTGAGGCATGCCTGCCACATGTTCACAGAAATGTCTGCAGATGCAGACAACGCTGGTTCTTTAGCTATAGAGATGAGCACTGAACCCTAAAGTCAGATATGATTGGCTTTCAAGCAAGAGAAACATTTCCCTTTCCCTTTAAACCATTGAAGGCTTTATAGGCCAACACCAACACTTTCAATCTGGCATGGAGTTCTACAGGCAACCAATGCACACTAGCCAAGACTGGTATGATTTGGTCAAACCAATCAATCCCCACAACCAGCCTGGGTGATACATTTTACACTCACTGAAGTCTCCATACCAGCCTCAAGGGTAGCCCTACATAGAGCGTAGTATAACAGTCAATTCTGGAGATTACCAGTGCATAGGTTAATGCTGTCAGGGATTTCCTATCCAGGAAAGGCAGAGCTGGGATATGTGCCACAAATGGAAAAACGCAGTCTTGATCACTGATGACACATGATTTTCAAAGTCAAAGACTGGTCAAGGTGCACACTCAGATTATGAACTCTCTCTTTCAAAGGAAGGATGACAGCTGTCAATCTATGGGGAATCCTCTCTACCTGTGATAGGTTTCCCTCTATCACCATCATCCCTGTCTTATCTGGGTTAAGCCTCAGCCAATTACCCACCCCCTGCCCCATTTTCACCATGACTGCCTCCAGGGGTTCCTCCAGGCTCCAGACAGCATCCACCGCTGAGGTGGGAAAGGAGAGCTAGAGCTGCGTATCATCAGCACACCTTTCTCTCTTTGGTTACATCTTTGTAGTACTACAAAAGGGAATGTAGAGGAAAGCAGCAGGGAATCAGCACAGGCTGACAGTAAGGCACTGCTGGTTCAGGTGGATGTCTGAATAAGCTTTGAACAGTTAATTCAAATGTTCAGGCAAGCACAATGTACCATCATCTCACTTAGCCAGATCCGAATGCCTGTGGGGAATTTGTTGTTCCCCCTACTACTTGCTTCTAACCTGATTTTCCTGATGTGTTTTAACTTTCCACATGTAAAAAATTTAAAGGCGGGTACTTTAAACCAATTGTTTGCCCAGCTGGTTGCAAGATAGTATTGTGGAAGACCGTGGCTTTTCCCAAGTAAAGATTGAACCAACTCTTAAATATTTCAGAGCTACTGCTGGATGACAATGCAATTTTTTTTCTTGTAGAATTGTATTATGCTTTAAAAGGTTGAGGACTCCTGCCTTATGTCCTATCTCCTGCCCTGAAATTCTGATTTAGTGTCAAAAGGACATCATTATAAGCCAAGACCCTTAAGAGATAAAATATGTTTGTTTCTCCCAACACAAGGTTTTTTAGGTCCTGTTTTGTGACAGGTGGTTGGGAGGTAAACCTAGGCTTCATTTGCATTTGTAATTGTTTGAGTTTGGCAGCTTTGAAGAAATGCATCCTTGAAAGGAAAACTTTGTATCATTTTCTAATTGTGAAACCGGCTTTTCATCTTCTTTCTGCCTCAGATGACTTCTTCCTGCACAAATCCCAGCAGGTTTTGGTTAAAACCAAGGTGATTTCATGTGCCAATTATTCATTAACTGACATCGATATAAAAGAATGACCTTAGCTTGCAAAACAAAATGAAGCATATGAATTTTGTATGCTGCTGTGAGCTCCTTGGAAATAGGGCAAGATAAAAATGAAATACCTTTCCTAATGCTTCATATCACTTCCAGCTTCAGAAGAGGTGGTTGGCATATTCAGGTTTCAGTCATCAGGTGATGATATACAGTCAAACCTCACAGAAAGAGTGCCTCGCTTAAAGAGTAACTCGCTTAAAGAGCAGAATTTTCTCTGAATGTTCGCTTCGCTTAACAAATAAAACCAACCAAAAACTCGCTTAACAAATAAATCGGGGTTCGCAATCCCCCCCACAATTGGTCACTTACAATGGTGTTTTGCTTAAAGAGCAAACTCGCTTAAAGAGCAATCCTGTGGAACACATTATGCTCTTTAAGCGAGGTACAACTGTATTGCTGATTGGAAGACACTGGATGATACTCAAGTATATATATGCAAACAGCAACCACCCTTAAGCAGTCAGCACTCCAGGTCTGAGGAATATGTAGGCTAAGTGGGTAATTTAAAACCAGTCTCAGGGCTGGTATTGTTTTGTATGTAGATGAGGCAGAGATGAAGAATGGTAGAGCTATTAAGTTATGTAAAAGATAGTATTCTGGCATGTACTACAATGATGTGAAAGGGAGCCCCAAAGACGATTCAGTTGTAACTACTGCCACAGTGCCTTGGAAGGATGGCACACTGTACATGTAGACTAAATATCAAGAGGTTCAAAGCAATTTGGTTTCATTCAATTACTGATACAGTAATACCTCGGATAACATTTACCTCGGATGACACTAAAATCGCATAACATTAAGTAATCTGGGGAGGAGAATTGGATCAATAACATTAAGGTCCTATGGGATGGATCGGATAACAACCGCTAAAGCCTGTGCGGTTACAATGTATCTCAATGGAGCTTTAATGTTATCCGATACATCCCATAGGATTTTAACATGCATTAGATAACACTAAAAATCGGATAACACCAAGACTTGTGGAACCAAGTCTTAGTGTTATCCGAGGTATTACTGTGTTAACTTATATTTGGACCTCATGAGAAATCTGTACATGGCGGAGGTAGTGCAATAATGTACAGCTTTTGTGGTATTCAGAGTACTGTACTTCAAACAACATAATATGATGGTAATGATGATGACATAAATAAAGGACAGAAGGTGGAAGAAAATTGTTTGCCCAAGATAAAAAAGACCTCTGACATATCGATTTGATGTCAGAGGTGAGATTTGAACTAAGGACTTTCTGGCTCACCAACTGGATATATTAATGTTTTTTTCACTAATCAGTGTAACCACAGAGTAGATCTCAAAACGTCAATCAGTCTGCATTTCAAAAAGCAGCAGCTATCCAAAGTCTGTCTGACACCAGACACATCAAAACCAATTAAATCCCAACTGTGCTGGTTAGCGTCTAAGCCAGAGTGTCTGAAGGTTTTCTTCTCCAGCAACCCAGCACATCACATTAATAAAACCTTTCAAAAGCAAGCCCGGATAACAAAAGAAAAACTATAATCTATCAATTTAAAGCCTGAAGCCAAATGAGTTCTCTTCGTATCAGGAAAGCACTCATCTCCAATGATGACATTAGTGATCTGATTATGAGTGTGGTTTCCTGGAAAGGTGAGATTCGATTGGCTGGGGACTAATCCATGGCAGAAATCCTAAATTAGCCGCCAGACTGCTGAGCGCATTATGATACCGCATAAACCTTTAAACTGCTCATGCCATTCATGTGTTATTCTACATGTTAATTAATATGTAAATCAGGTGTGAGGGTGGGGGAAGACCACTTCTTGCTCTGTCTGTGGTTTTATACACATTGTGCAATAATTTGTGGCAGAATTTATATTCTATGATATTAAGCAGAGGCCAGGAACGTTTGGCCTTCCAGGTGGTTTGAACTACAACTTCCAGATACTTTACCATTGGGTTTGCTGGATGGAGTTTCTGGGAATCAAAGGCTAAAATATTTTAGGAAACAAAGGATCCCTGCTCCAGTTATAGGAGGGTTTCAGGAACATGTAGATATAGGACCCTCCATCTTCATGAGCCTTTATGTTTTCCTGTCCATAATACAGTTATACCTCGCTTAAAGAGCATAATGCATTCCACAGGATTGCTCTTTAAGCGAGTTTGCTCTTTAAGCGAAACACCATTGTAAATGACCAACTGTGGGGGAGATTGTGAACCCTGATTTATTTGTTAAGAGAGTTTTTGGTTGGTTTTATTTGTTAAGTGAAGCAAACATTCAGAGAAAACTCTGCTCTTTAAGCAAGTTACTCTTTAAACGAGGCACTCTTTATGCGAGGTTTGACTGTACACTGTGTTTTTGATTCTATAGGAAGACCTGTTGGGGACCGGTGAGTCACTATTTCTGCCTCTGAGAGAAACAGCTACAATAATCAGTGAGGACGAGTACAGTGTCAGAAACACAAAGAAAGCCTCAGACTAAATTGCAGGATTTGTTGTGACAATGCTTTCTGTTCCTAGAAAATCAGTGGGCTCATTCTTAGATGTAACTAAGCCTGAATTCAACCTAATCATCTTTTGCTGCTAAATTGGATTAATACTAATGTCTTTCTAAGGCAGAGATGGGCAAAGTGTGGCCTTCCATATGTTTTTAGACCACCACTCTCATCTACTCTAGTTACTAGAGTCAATAGTGAAGGTTGCTAGTACAGTCAAACCTCACATAAAGAGCACCTCGCATAATTTATTTATTTATTTATTTATTTAGATTTATTATCCCGCCCCAATCAGACGAACCCGACTCTAGGTGGTGGAGGATGAGGAATGGAAATAACCAAATCAATATTTCTAGAATGTGCTAAAATTAAACTTTTAAATTCAAGTAAAGAGTAACTCACTTAAAGAGCAGAATTTTCTCTGAATGTTTGCTTCGCTTAACAAATAAAACCAACCAAAAACTCGCTTAACAAATAGATCGGGGTTCGCAATTCCCCCCACAATTGGTCATTTACACTGGTGTATCGCTTAAAGAGCAAACTCGCTTAAAGAGCAATCCTGTAGAATGCATTATGCTCTTTAAGCGAGGTACAACTGTAGTTGCCATTCCTCAACATCTAGCAGGGTGTTCTTCATCTACCTAAATGATGAGTAGGCTCTTAATATTGCTATAGTAGGACATTATTGCATTGTCATAGCTTTGGGTGCATGCACAAGAAGACAAAGGGCAGAGATCCATATCATTAATATGTGCCTATGGTAACTGACAAAGAGATGCACATTTAGAAATTGCTAAACATTAGAAGAATTACAATGCACATCAGCATAATGGACAGGAATGTGATCACAGGACCTGTATGCCTGCTCAAGCTGATGTCCAGGTGAGGTCACCCTTCTAGTCAGACATGGACTAGACAACCCTTTCAAATGGGGTTGAGTTGGCAACCTTTGGACCTTTAAATGTTATAGGCCTCAATGGGCAATGGTAAGCGATTGTGGGAGATGTCCTTTCCTGCGAGCCAGTGGCTGTCTCTCCCAAAATATGAGTATGTTTTCAAATAGGGGACTGTCCTCTGTATAGTAGTGCATATAGTCCCCTGCATTAAAAGTGCTGCCTAAACAGGTCGGGGGCTGTGACTTCTTCATGCACTGGTCATGTAATGTCATTGCTTTATTAATTTGATATCTCATGTGCAGTTAGAGAAACCCTTTGTTTAAGAATTGCAGATTGATTTCCAAGTCAAGCTCCGAAATGAGGTTGCAGTCCAAATAAAATGTTAATGGAAAATGTTTAACAGTATGAATAGATCAATGGAAATGTTAAGGAAGATAAATTGTATTTAATGTTCCCCAGCACCACCAATCAACATTTTCCTTAAGTTTAGCCAATAAAGAATAAATTCACATTAATAACAATTAATCAGTGATGTTAAATGTCCTACCTCATCAACCTGAAATGGGTGGAGGATGAGGAACGGAAATAACCATATCAATATTTCTAGAATGTGCTAAAATTAAACTTTTAAATTCAAGTAAAATGTTGCCTACATTGCACAATAATCTATCTGTTTATGCAAATGAGAAGATATATAGAAGGTATAGATACATGTTGGAAATACAGTACTGCAAAACAGGTTTTTAAAATCTATATGGGAAAACTTGTGGTAGTAGATGTCCTAGGCAACTGGGAACTGGAGTTTTAGGGGGGTTCTTTTAGGGTCTTCACAGGTGACCCCTAGGGCCCCCAAGTTTTGGAGATGTGGCTGTGCTTCCACAGAAGCGATGCACTATGGTATGGTAGCTGGCTGGCACGAACAGTCCTTTTAAAAAGCCACCTTCCAAGTAAAGACACGGAGTGGAACAGGGCAGCTCATGGGAAACTGCTTCAAAGTTATTTTTACTTTTAAAGTCCTGGAAAAACACAAGCAGTTTATTCTTCCCAAAGCCTTGTTTTAGTTGCAGGTGCGCCTCCTTCCCCTGGAGTCACTCTGACAACCTTATCTTGCTCCAAATCAAGTAGTTCATTTATTCTTTCTCACTCTGTCTCTACAACCCCCTTGGTCCCAACTGCCTCAAGGTTGTATCCATGTGAAGTATAGCCTCAGGGCTAGGTTACTCCCCTCCCTGGTATCTCTGCAATGGCTCCGCCGCTCCACCTTTCATCTACAAGAACGAGGCTTGCGGTGTACTTTCAAAGCTTTATTTGCATAAATGTATTCAAAATCCAGCTGCACAATAACAGGAGAATAGATACACAGAATCTAGCTAAAATTACTTTTGCCCTGGCTACACTATCAATGTCCATTGGTAGTACCCCTATCCTACATTATACTTTAACAATCTAATAAAATCTGAAAAGAACTAACTTTCTAAGAAAAAGCATTTCTTCTCAGAGACTAAGACATTTTGCCTTGGGTTGCATTTGGCAAAGTCTTAGAAAATAAGTTGGGCCAAATGGCCCCTATAGCCTTCCTTAGCTGATGTCCGTCATGACAGAGCTCCACTGTCCTGAAGAAGGTTCCCCTCTTTCTCTTCTTTGGCTCCCAATTTCGGGTTTTATATACTATTCTTATGGGTACCCTCTCACCTTTGGAATGAGAGTTATGTGGGCATAATGTCCCCTCACAGATATTTTCCATAAACAATTATGTCACATTGATGTCATATTTTCTACATAGGTGTGCTGCTCCTGGGTGGGTACCAGAATGCTTTGTGTGACTTTTTACCATTCCCCTTTCTGATGATGTGAAAGTATAAAGTGTCTGTTAACATTTAAATGTGACAAGTGAAACGGTTCCTTCCATAGGAAATGGGTGAGAATCCCTCCCACCTATGGAATGCACCCTTGTTATGCAAATGCGCATGCTTCAGAAATCTTGCAGGTGTAAGTCTGCTAATGACCTAGCTTAATGACACTATGTCTGTGTTAGGTAAATGGAATGTCTGTCACTTTCCTTTGTTTTCTCTGAGAATCAGGCTTTCTCAACCTACAGAAATCACACTACTGTGTAACTAAATATATTAAAAAGTAATTCAAAGGAATAGTAATGATCCTTGAATTCCAGGACAGTAGATTTGAAAGAATTAGCTGTACTTTCCTACCTTTAGTTGATTTGTGGCCTTTCCTATATGATGATTACAGAAATCTAAGACAGAGAATATTCATTAGTGCAATTTTTAAAAATGTTATAAAGGTCTCAGCATACTCATTTCATTTAGGCTACTAGGTACTGGTTCAATATTTTTAAAGATAATTTCCTCTTGTCACACTGAAAATACTTATAGCCTTGTTTTCTCATTTATGTTTAAATGAGGAACTATGTGACCACCCATTCAACCACATGACTGGCCCACTCAACCACATGACCGGCTAACAGCGGTTTGGGAACCCCTGGAGTAAATAAACACTCATAGCAGATGACAGGACAGTTGAGCAAATGTGGATGCTGGTAAACAACACAAAATAATCCAGCTGATTTCAACAGATGCCCTGCCTAAATGAGAGCTTTGAAAGAGCATAGAAGAAAGCTTATGAAACAAGTGATACAGCAGCCATGCAGTTTATCCTGCTGTGAATGCTCAGTGACCTTAAGGTTATCCAAACATCAGGTGATCTAGATACTTGTAATGTATGAAACATCTACTGGTAACATGAATCCTCATAACAGCAGAAAGCAGTGTATAATCTTAAAGTAGCATGTCAGCCAAAGGACAGCACCACAGCTTACTCCTTCCTGTCCTCACATCCTTCTTTTGTGCTTATTGGCATGCAGCTGGTGTAAAAGCAGGAAGAGATAATCAGCACAGTTGGAAGAAAGTAGCTGGCTGCTTGATAAAAAGGAAATAAATCAATACACGTGGTAGTAGCTGCAGATTCTCTTCTGAGCCCTCTCTGAACGGAGAAAAGAAAAGGGAGGAGGAAAACAGTTTCCTTGAGTTTATTGCAAAATCACATCAAGAGTTTTGCCTTGACTTAGGCTGCCATCCAGCAATAAGTATCGCCTTTCAGAGACCTTTACATTAAAGATGGAAAAATATGTTTTACCTAAAACTTGGGAAAGTTGCAAAGACTATGTTAGTTTCAGGATTGGGGCAAAAAAAAAGGTCCTGGTTTTCTGCCAGTTAAATCCAAACATCTGCCAAAGATAAAACCTTATTTCACTTCTTCTTTCATGTCCCAATTAAACCCTGGACTGCCACAATGAAGCCACTTTCTTAGCTTTGTCGTTGGCCAAACTTAAGTCCTCATCAGTGCAGACCAGTAAATGAGCTGGATTCTGTATCTCTCCTCATTCACACCACGTGTTGTTATCCACCAGCAGTCCCCACTTGAGCATGTTGGTCTTACATTTAGGAACTCCAACCCTCAGCCAATTCAGGGTCCTCCAAGTGACCTAGGGGAGGTTGAGTTCCTCAGCTATATCCTCCTTTAATGATGTTCCTTGCCCAGTGAGCTCCTTCCTCTATCTTGTAATTGGATTTTGTTCTTACATACACTCAAGAATGTTTGTTCTTGCCATAATGGTTTTCCTGGATCTAAGCCTCCACAGAAAGAGCCTCCATGAAGATTGTGAATACAATCAGGCATACCCTGGATGGCAACCTTGTCAACTAATCTTTCTAACACCAGATCATACCAAAGGAACCTTATTTCACTAATAAGCTAGAAAATGAGATTGATCTATCACATGTACTATGGTATGACACATAAACTTTAAATTGTTGTCATTTGGAGCTAGACAGGTGATTATGTGGTTCATTCATCACTCTCTCTCTCTCGGCCTTATAATTGCATGACATTAACTCAGTTCAGACTAAAGACAGCCCTTTCTGGGGTTTTCTAGGTAGAGAGCACTAGGAAGTGGTTCACTGTTCCTTTCTTCAGGGGATACCCCAGGCCTATGCTGTTTGCCCATAACTACACAGGCTGGTTCTTCCCCATACAGGCACGGGGGATGTGGTGGGGAGTAGAACTCCCAGCCTCTATCTCAACCACTTAGCTATCCAATCAGCTTTCTTAGGAAAATAGTATGAGTCTCCATGACTTTAGAATCATTTGCTTCCCCAACCACTATGATCACTGAATACATTATAGCTATATAACGATGGCATTACAACTTCATAATATCTAGTTCACAGTTCTAACATATCTAGCACACAGCTTGAAAATGTATTTCAAGGTGAGCATCCTTGGCTCTGAAAACAATTTGCAATTTAAATTGAGGAAATTGGAATCTTGTGTGTTTATTTTTGGGTCTGTGCAGTCTGTATGTAAGACTGAGTGGTGGGGGGAAAGGCAGATGCTGCCTTGGAAGTTGATTGGTGCATTTTCCTTGGCGAATTGACATGAATCCATATGAAATTTATGTGTGAAACATGCCCAGTGGTGGGATTCAAAAAAAATTACTGCCTACTCTGTGGGTGTGGCATGGTGGGCATGGCTAAGTGGCCATGTGACTGGGTGGGCATGATCAGGTGGCCATGTGATTTGCTGGGTATGGCCATGTGACTGGAAAGCCATGCAGAAGGCAAGTGCAGGCCTACGACACAAGGTTCCAGCAACTAGATGGGGAAAACCTGGGGAGGCTACGCCACCAGTACAGGAGGCAGGTGCAGGCCTATGACCTGAGGCTCTGGCAACTGGATGAGCGGGGCCAGCCAGAATTTCTACTACCGGTACAGGCGTACCTGGGCGTACCGGCTGAATCCTACCACTACGACATGCCTGCATGTGACCATTACAAATGCAAGGGGTGTGTGACCATGGTTGAAGGCAGGGAAATTCTCTGACTGGTGAATGTGTGTGCAAAATTCTTACCTTGTGAACAAAATACCAAAATATCAGGATCCCAGATAGTTTTACTGCTGTATAGCAGATCCTGACAAGAGGCAGTATGTTGCCCCTACACAACGTTTTGGATGGCCTGGAGGGTAAGACAGGAGGTGATATTTTATTACAGACAATGCATGAGTAGTGAAATAACCTTTTCCTGATTCAGTCAGTAGGACTTAGTGGGCTACCATAATATCAAGTTGTAGCCAAGCCCAACAAATTTAAAAAACACACCAAATAAACAAACCAGTTTTCATATTAGCTGTTGTCTTGTGATGCCAGCCACAAATTACAGCTCCAGCTGGCAATTTACAAATATAGAAGTTGTAAACCAAACATTCTCACTCCAAATAACTTGACAACTTTCCCAAAAAAAGGAGGTTGGAGACATTTCCTCCTAACATTCCCAAATAATGATTGTAATTACTGATTTCATTTGGAATCATGCTGGACCATCAGGTAACTTCATTCATTTCCAGCCCTGTTTACAGTGGAGTTTTCCACTGAGAAAATATGTCCAGTTGTAACTATCTAAGGGTTCATTTACATTGACAAATGTACAAATGTCATTTACATTGACAAATAATGCAGAAAATCCTCTGGGGTTTTGAGGGTCTGATTCTCACAATTTTCTATCGACTACATCCTGATCTTGATCTAATTTCCTGCTAGCATGGTGGCAGTGACTCTGGGCTGAGTGAGATTTCAATCTGGCATAACTCAGCTCCCCCTCCCAGAATGTCCCTTTGCTGTCCTTTTATTTTATTTTGGCTTTTCTGCTGGCTGATGTCAGCCAGCAGAAGAGAGTGGTAGGAAATTTGAGATGAGCTGGTTCAAGAGGGTTGTACTAGCAACGGGGCTTTTGCCCCTTCCAGACCCACCACAGCTGGCTTTTCTTAAAAGTTTGGATTGCACAGATTTAGTTGACTGAACAGGGGAAATGTAAATGTCCATATTTAAAGCAATACTGTAGTGTATAACCCCACTGCAAGCTGTGTTACAATGGGAAGCAGATGTGCTTCCTTCGACAGAAACCAAGGATATTCTTCAAGTCAGAACAGTCCTTAAGAACAGCAGAAGACAACAGTATCCCTGCAATTCCTGGAAGAAATGTACAGTGGTACCTCACTTAAAGAGCACAATGCGTTCCACAGGATTGCTCTTAAGCGAGTTTGCTCTTTAAGCGAAACACCACTGTAAATGACCAATTGTGGGAGGGATTGCGAACCCCAATTTATTTGTCAAGCGAGTTTTTGGTTGGTTTTATTTGTTAAGCGAAGAGAACATTCAGAGAAAATTCTGCTCTTTAAGCGAGTTACTCTTTAAGCGAAACACTCTTTATGCGAGGTTTGACTGTACTTTAGTGCCCTATGGTAGAATCCATCATCTAAGATGAGTTGGACTTTGGCTCCCGTTATCCCTTGCCACAGGATATGCTGACTAGCTGTGGTGGGAGTTGCAATCCAGCAACTTCTGGAGGGCATTTTGCCTGCCTGTGACCTCAGTGCTGAAGATTGCATTGGTTTGGATGTTAATGGGGTTGGTTGGTGAAAATAACTACTACTTTGTGGCTGTTAATGTAGGAGACAGAAAGAAAATATGAAAAGAGGATCTTGTTTTGGCATTACAGAAAGGAACGCACGGAATTATCCCTGATGATTTTTATTGGACTGGGTGTATGAAGTGTAGCGACGGCAGAAGCTGGTCAGCTTTCAAGGTCATATGTTTTTAGTCAGACAAAAATGGGTGAAGAAAAAGAATAGACACTGTTCTACTCATTATATATGTCTTGAAGAAGATCTAGTTGTTCTTCAGTAGACCTGATAAATCAATGGGGCTTACATAAGTGTTGACTTATACTAAATGAATAAAATCCGTGTTGCCTTCCCTAAATTAGACTTCACTAAAGTAGTTTAGACTAAAGCAGTGGTGTCCAAACTAAGGCCCGGGGGCCGTGTGTGGCCCCCAATGCCAATTCATCCGGCCCGCGAAGCCCTTGTCACTCCTGGAAGCGGAAGTAACACGTGCCCGTACAGGAGCGACAAGGGCTTCATGGGCTGGATGAATTGGCATCGGGGGCCGCCCTTGTCCCCCGGCCCTTAGTGACCAGCTTCCTGAACCACATAATCGGCCCACAGCCCAAAAAGTTTGGGCACCCCTGCTCTAAAGGGACGTTTGCTTTTTCAGAGAGGTTGGGATGTAATGATATGGACAGATTTTAATGAGTATACATTTTGGATTCCCTGCAAATGAATTTCTTTGATTTGGTTATCAACACATGGCAGCTGCAAATAATAATCGTTAAAACTTATGTAGCAATCTGGTCTTTGGAGGTCAGTATAATTCACTTCTATTGAGTCCTACTACTTTAAATTAGAATCCTTTGCCAGCATCCTGTTCTGAGTGTTTTGGAGAGTCTGTTAGCCACCCTGGGTCTTTTCGAGGAGAGCGGCATAAAAGTGTGAATAAATAAATAAATAATCTTCAAGTGGTTACACTTCACAGGCAGTATGGAAAAATGTAACCAGGCATTACACACAGATGAAAAATCTGATGTGTTTCTAATGTGCTCTAGATGGAGAGTCATTTTATCCCTGAGTTCCATTTAAGCATTTGTGTGGAAAGCATGATGTTAAAAATACTTAGTAAAGGCCTTGGGACAAAACAGCGCTTGGGATGTTCTGTACCACCAAAGCCACTTCAGGGCTTTTCACATGTATGTCTCATCGACCTGCTGCATTCAAAGTGCTTTGTTTAAAAATGAACTTTCTACCTTCTTGGGAGCGAAATCTAGCCTTTTTTGTACCACTGCTATGAAAGGAGCTCATTAAAGCTTGGCAACTGCTCTGGTCTTTGTCCATGATTTGCTTCAAGGGGAGGGGGCAGAGTATACAACTTCAAACAGCCACCCCCCCAAGGATGTCAGTCTTTCTGCTTTAATTGCATATGAGCCCATCCACTTCCATAGCTTGGCTTTTGAGCTTTTCATAGAGGATTGCAGTACAGGTATGCCCTTGGTCCGGGTTTACTGTGCGTAGGATTCCAGTCGTGTGGATTCACAGAGACTTGGGCTTCTGGGTATTGAAGTCCAAGAACAGCCGGAGTGCCAAGGTTCGCCATCACTGCCCTAGGTAAAAAAGACAAGCCAAGGTCATGCTGGAATTGTTTGCTGCCTTTGAGGAAGGGAGTAAAAAGGACAGAGCCAAAGGTCGAAGACTTGTCCGTGCATTCTTTGTGGTGTCATAACTTCCCCACCTAGAAAAAATAGCTTCTTTTCTTGCCAGTTGGCCTCTGCTTTGCTGAAGCAGCATCTGCTCCCATCCAGCAACTGCCGCACTGTTTGTAATCCATAGATTTACAAAGAGGCACTTTATAAAGCTTTGACATTGTTAGTCATTTGTACTTCGATTTCATCGTTGCCGCCAAGAGTTTAACAGAAGAGACTGGCAGAACTTACTCTCTACCAGCAGCAGTTCAGCCTGAAGTTGTCAGCTGGGAGGCTGATGGGAACAGACTGTTGCCATGGCTGTGAACATTGTGTGTTAAAAACAATATTGTGGTGGGGGTGGGGGGGTCTATTCCAAGTTAATCTACATTTTGCAACAAGACATTGGAAACATTGGGACTTACATGAATCATGGGAATCAAACAATTTGAATTTTTTTTTTTACTTTGTATAATTTATTCCATGCTTCTGGTAATTACAGCAGCAGAAGAAAAAGCAATGCAAACCCCCAAACCCTCACTTTAAACCACTGGAATTCTTTTCTAGCATTGGTGATCTCACTAGACATAACAGTTTCAAACGTAGCATTAAGTTGGAAGCATATCTTCAGAACCAAAGGGCCCTAGAAACTTGCTTTCTTTCCTTTTTTTTAAAGACAATATAAATGAGACAGTTTTTAGGAAGCGGTGAGGAAAAGAAACAGCAGAGAACTATCTCCATTTGCCACCTATACCCCCCCCCTTCAGTGGTTGGATGTCGAAAAATTTACTACCCCACCATGACATCATCACATTGTGGACGGAGCTAACGTCATGATGTCATAACATCATGGGCGGAGCCAACATCAATATGTTGTGGGCGGGGTCAAAGAAAAATAATAATAAAATAAAATAAAAATAAGCACACACGCACACACCTCCACCCACCCACCCACCTGTAAATAAATTACTTAAATAAATAAAAATACATTAAAATACACCCACCCACCCAAACACCCACCCCCACCCCAAACACAAATCAACCAGAGCTTTTAAACCAGACCTTAAAGCTTATTCTGGCTAATTTTTCTCACCATAGGTCAGATGGAAGGAACTACAGAATGAACTCACCACAAGATGGCTTCATTTTGGCACTTTTCAACTTTTCAACAGTTAAAGAAGTTAGGTACTAAGTCTTTGCCTAACCAGTTCTCTAGGATAATATGCCTTAATGTAAATGTAAAACAGCTGTACATCCTTAAGGGTTCTCCAATTGAAACAGCAATTGGAACAGCACAGGTGTAGCTTATTGATGAAGTAATTCCAAGACTTTGCTTAAAAACCCCAAGCCAGGCCGCCAGGCCTTTTTAGGAACTGGGGTAGTACGTCAATATAGGTAAAGGTATTAAATACACATTAAAATACACACAGACACACCACATCCAAAGGCGAGTCACTTACCCTGGGGAGCAGGCTATAGGGAGCTTCAGGCTAGCAGCTTCTCTTCCTCCTCCCCGCTTGGGAGGACAGCAAGGAGGCCGTGCATACGCGCCAAGCACTGTAGAAGTTACTTCATCAATAAGCTACACCTGTGCTGTTCCAATTGCTGTTTCAATTGGAGAACCCTTAAGGATGTACAGCTGTTTTACATTTACATTAAGGCATATTATCCTAGAGAACTGGTTAGGCACCAAGCACTGTAGGCATCTGGTCTGAAAGTAGTGTTCTATATGCCCTAGTGTCTAGTCATGCCTAGCACATGACCACACATCTGCAGACGCAGACAGCGCTGGCTCTTTGGCTGTAAATGGAAATGAGCACCGGCCCCTAGAGTCAGATATGAGTGGCTTTCGAACAAGGGCACTCAAAACCTTTACTGTAGTAATTGTAACTCCAAAATACCAATGCCTCATTCTCAACTTGTTCCTAGTGGGTCCAAGACAAGGACACACTGATTTGTGGCATTATATTAATTAACTCAGGGCTGTGCTCCATTTTTACAGTGAAAATTTAAGCTTGGTTAATTGACGAAGAGAAGGATTGACGATAGGATAATTCTCTCATATTTAGGATCAAATCAGCTAATCAGTTCAATAAATATGTAACACTACACAGATGCAGTTTGATTCCTGCCATCTGAAGAATGTTTGCAAGAAGCCTCTACTGTGTTTATAGAAGCTAATTATAACTTAATGCAGAACAGTAGCTTTAATTAGATTGTCAATGCAATGACAAGTGGTGTTTGGAAGGTCATTCCTAGTTAATGATGCCCATGTTTCATAATTTGTGTACTTCTGAGTTGATAAGGATTGTAGGAATTATATGGTGGAAATGTTTTCTTGAATGCTTCTGACAAGGGGGAAAGTGCAGTAAAACAAGAAATATGAAACAAAATACATTTCATGAGGGATAAGAGAGATAACAAAAGGCAGTTAATAGCTAGTCATGGAGGATATAGTTATAAATGCCTGCTGGTCATAATGGCAATGCATTATGCCCATAATAATTCTCCTTACCAGTTGCTGAGAAACATGAGAGAGAGGGTGTTATCCCTTCGTGTTCTGTTTGCAGGTGTCCCAGAGCAACTGACTGACCACAACCCTTTGGTCTGAGCCAGCACAGTTTCTCTGTTTACTGAGAGATTCACATGTAAATATTTCCTATTGATTCTCACGAATACAAACAACTTTGACAACACCTTTAAAATATTCTGTCTGGCATGTCCGTATGTAATCAACAAAGAGTTGAGCAGAAGTTCCAGTTTCTTAAACCAGGGATTCTGAGCCTTTCTTTCACCACAGACCCCCTGTAAACACCTTTTGTGGCCGCAGACCACCAAGACTTAATTCAAGATTTAAAGCATTAGACTGTATATTTATGGGAGAACAACTTCACGCTGGTTACTGGAGGCCAGTCCTGAAGAACCCAGCAATGGTGGGAGTTGTGGGAGAATCTGAGGGCCGAGGAGAATTAACTGGCAAAGTTCAGGGAACTGTTATCTCTCATGTGCATTGGGGCAGACATGGGGGTGGGCTTGAGTATGATATACAATGGTGTCGCGTGGGGGGGGGGGAATAGGGGCCCCCCGCCCCGGGTGACACTTTTTGGGCTATGGGTCTTCTTGTACTAGAATTTCCAGAAGCCTTAGCGGGAGTGGGCACCAGCGTCCACCAGGGGACGGCAAATTTGGCTTAAGCCCCGGGCAGCTGAAATCCATACGATTTTACTGATGATATAGGAGCATTGAGGGTAGAGGGCTGTGGGGAAAGGAGGCACAGTGCTTGCTGTGGGGTAGACCAACTTCTTCTGGGTTGCACATTCCCAAACCTTGTTTTAAACCTTCACTGACCCCCTGTGATGACATCGCAGCTCCCCAGGGGTTCACAGACCACAGTTTGAGAACCACTGTCTTAAACCATTACGTGCTCTGTAGCGCTAATGTCTGTGAAGTAGACTGGTGTCTAATACAGTAATACCTCGGATAACGCTAAGACTTGGTTCCACAAGTCTTGGTGTTATCCGATTTTTAGTGTTATCCGATGCGTGTTAAAATCCTATGGGATGGATCGGATAACGTTAAAGCTCCATAGAGATACATTGTAACCGTACAGGCTTTAGTGGTTGTTATCCGATCCATCTCATAGGACCTTAATGTTATTCAATCCAATTCTCCTCCCCAAATTACTTAACGTTATGCGATTTTAGCGTTATCCGAGGTAAACGTTATCCGAGGTATTTTTGTATCCTAAACATCTGGGGAATAAAATTATCCCACCTTTAAAGCACAGAAGAGAAGCCAATGTGGTATAATGGAGAGCAAGTTAGACTCAAACTTAAGAGACCTGGGCCCAAATCGGTGCTTAACCATGGAAGCTTACAAACAGGGCAGTGGTAAGCCACTCGCTGCACATCTCAAATACCTTAAAAATGCTTTTAGGTTTGGTCAAATTGACAGCAACTTGACAGTGAGAAACAGCAATAAGAGCATACAACTGTGGTCGCCTGAGTTCTAGTCTAACGATGGAATATACACAACATCCGGGCAGCCTACAGGCCGTCTAATATCTTCATACCACCAACAAATTTTTATATATATGTAAGGTGATGAACGTCACGAGAGTAGGAGCAGCAGGCAGCCTTCCAAATTCCAGGGATGGGAATGTATAGCCCAGCCTAAGCTAAGTGAGGGTGAGTGATGGTTTGAAAGTGAAGGGATTTTAAATGATTTTGAAGCTGTTTGAATTATTTCCATCCATCATTGTGATCTGCGTAAAACATCAGGAATTCTTTCCCTTCTCAATCTGTCTAACAAAGAACTTCTGCCAGTTTCCCTGTACACTTTTACCAACCACAGATTGTTCAATAGTAGGCTATCACCCTATTTTTAATCCCTCATTATTTATATTGATAGCTTAATGAGATGGTAGTGGCTACCAGCTGTATGCTGCAGGCTGACACAATATGTTGTATTCCCAATAGTTTTATACACAAACGTAGGATAAATTTGCTGTGTTGAGCCACACACCACCTCAGAACAATGCAGGTTGTTTTGCATACAGTTCTTCAAGAGTGATCACTTTTTAAGTATGCTTTTATCAAATCCAAAAGGCAGTGCATCTCAACATCTGAAGCATTAAATAATAATACCTTAAAATAAGTCATATTGTGCAATTTATTGATATCACCAATTCAAGATTCATTTTGTTCCAAAATGCACTCGTTGACCCTTAGACAAAGCTTGAAAAATTATTGAGACTCTCAGAATCACCCAGCTGCAGACCGTACTGATGGACTCTGAGAGTTATAGTCCAAAAGAAGAGTTTTTCCAGGCTCTGGCCTTAAGTAACCTATTGTCTGTCATCATCAACTTCACTTCCGTAATTAGGGGTTTAATAACAACATTGGCCTGCCTTACATGAGTCCTGTGAAAGTAGAGATGATAAGACTTGGCCTCCCAGATGTTTTGGATCTCAACTCTCAGAAGCACCAGCCTGACACATCTGGGGGGCCATGGATTCTCATGCTGTTTTGTTGATTTAGTGTAAAGTGCAGTATTATTTTGAAACATGCAAAGTGGTATTTAAATGGAAATAATAATTAGCTATTGTTACAGTTATTTTCTATGTTTCTGCAAAGACACATGTGCAACCTCCATGTATGGGTGAAACAGGATCTCAAAAATCATAGGAAAGTGTAAGACTTGGAAAAGTTACATTTTTAGGCTATAACTTCCTGAATCCCCAAGCCACTCACTCATGGCAATTCTGGTACAGTACTTGTAGTTGAAAATGTTACTTATCAAAATGCTAAGGAAATATATCTAGGCTTTGGCCCTAACTTGCTAAACCTAGATCTGGCAATAATTTAAGAAGTAGAAGGCCTTATCCTCTCTTTCTTTCTAAAGCAGTTGATGGGGGATAACTTTCCTCCTCACATCTAGGCAACATTTGAGAAGCTCAGACGTTCCCTAGCACTTGTATTCAAAAGTTCACTGGTGCTATGAAATGCCCTGGTTGCTATTGATATTTTATGAACAGATGTCCATAACACCAGATGCAACCTTTTCACATGACAAGCACATGAGCAATGGCAGATATATCTGAGGAAAGATCTGCAATTAACCAGAGGCAAAATAATCAAACCTGAATGGTATAAGAATGTTATACTCCCAAAACAGAAGGACTTCTTTAAAGGAAGATGGCTGAATTCTGCACTAGAAAGAAACAATACTGCCTTAATTTATTACACAAAGAAGAGAGTGAGCAATCATGTGTGGCAGAAAGTTATCAATAAATTTTACATAATACCTCATGAAAACTGTGGCACAATGCTAATACAAGCTTGTTTGTTCTCTCATGAGGAAGTTCTGCCCAGAGAATAATGTTTTACACTTCTTCTTATCCTTCAGGCACTGTATCTAATTTCGAATATTGGCTATCATCATGGTGATCAGCCATGAAGATTGTCCTGGGAACAATATAATGCAGTGGCCTTCCATTTCTCTTCTGCAATGCAGTGTGATTCCCATAACACTGATCCAGTTCCATGAGTCACTTTCTGGTCCTGAGCCCTTTTGGCATATGCAAATCATCGGCCCCAGGCCAGGATTGGTGAAGCTGCTGCCATCCATCAAGATGGATTTAAGTGGGATTTAATCCACTTGGGGACCATCACCCTTCCCTGTGGACTTTTCCACCCAAGGCTGCTAGTCAATCGGTTTTTAAGTCACTGGCAGTATGGTTTACTCTATACTATAACCATAGCAGGATAACCTGGACAGACTGAATGTTTTACACTAAAATTGCCATTCTCAGCTTGGTATCCTTCCACCCTGTTTTGAAATGTAGCCATCATTCCTGCCCATTTTCCATGCTCTGTGAGGCAGATACTCACCTTAGCCCGATTTACATGCATGGCACCTGATTAGGCAAGGCTCCAGTAATTCTTAGGATGGGCAAATGAAATTTATTTATTTATCACATGATGAACTTCAGTTGTCTGCATTGATGTTGATATATATACAGTGAGCACAAATTGACCATCTCAAGTTCCTAGCTAGAGTTGCATGTCTAGGTTTGAAAGCCATTGGAGAGCTTTGTCCGTGGCACAATGCAAATCCTCCAATGTGCCTCTAAACACTTCTTCATGTCTCATGAGAAAGACAAATGAAATGAATTCCAACTATCATATTTCAGTCTTGAGATCTGCGATCAAGCCTGTTTCAGCTTTCACCTTCCAGGTGCACTGAACTACAAATATCATCATGGCCAGGCTAATATGAGTTGTAATGTAAGTTGTAATGCACTCTGGCGGCAAAGTGTTTAAACTACTGCATTGCAGCCTTAACTGTTGTGAGTTTGGTCCTGATGGGAATCAAAATTGGCTCAGCCTTCCATCCTTCCAAGGCTGGTAAAATGAATACCCAGCATGTTGGGGGCAAAATGTTGCTGTAATTACCTTGTTAATTGCCTGGAAAGTGCCTTAAGCACAATGGGGTATTATACAAGTGCAATTGCTAATGTAAAGATCTGAGCAGCAGCAGTATAAAAGCACTGGTTTCAGGGAGGCGTGATTACTTACTTCATATATTATTTGGGTTCTTCTGTGGTTCTTCAGACACACGCTCCAATTTTTATTTTGGAGATATTTAGATACTATATTTCAGAAATGGGAAAAGCTACACATTTGCACTCGGAGCCAGTCTTTCCATTAGCCTCCATGAAGTGGCTGCTTCAGACAGCAATGCATACCGATTATAAATTAGCGGCTCATTCTCCTTTCCATGGCCAGGCTTCTTCTGTTCTGGAAAGCTGCCATGACTTTTTGCAGCTCTCCAGCATGGCTGCTTCCTTAGTCAGGACCTGAGGCTCCTCAGAGTCCAGGCCCTGAGTGAGTGATGACAAAGAAATGTACAAGTGCTACGAGCCAGGGCCTATGTGGGAGAAATTTCCAGACAAAAGTGTAGAGTAGGTTGTTTATTTAACACTACCACTGAGGCTTAAAGGGAACAACAAAAAGGAATGCCCACATATTCCAAAGCAGTATCATCGTTGTCATCGGCTGCAACTTGTATCCAAGAATGTATTTTTTTCCTGAAGCAGAAAAATGCCATTGCCGTGATTTTGTTTAAGGTGGATCCCAGCTTGCCATTAAGTGACCCACACACTATGATCATGGAGCCATCTCCGGCGGCACATATGAAATGAGACATGCAGGATTTAACACCAGGACTGCAGTGGACTGCTGCAGCCTTGAGGATATGGATAAGGTGTGCCTTCATAGCCAGTCCATCTGGCATGGCCTCTTCCACCTCCATGACCATTGGGAATCAAAGTTCCTTCTCTGCTCATTTTGCCATTGGGCCCAATCTGATGGTTTCCAGTGGAATTTCCTCCACTGAGGGGACCATCACCCCACCTAAAGGGGCTCATCCCCCTGTAACCATTGGCCCCTTTAGGGAGTCAGGTTATTTACCGCCACCCAACGCTCGGCATTGAGTCCCTAACTGTATAAAGCAGTATAAAGGCCCTGGTAACAGCCACCAGACCCAAGACTCCCGAAGTTCACTGTTGGGACAGAGTTTGAATCACTGGTTCCAGTGACCAGGCTCTCCTCGGTGAGCTATGGACTGCCATACAATGAGAACCTCTGGATCATCTGCCCCTCTCAGATAGATGGTGGAGGCATCCATCTTATACACGCTTTTCTTTTTCATTTCAGACCAACTTTTTTCTAGACAAGGATTATTTATTTGCATGCATAAGAGTTCTTCTTAATAACTAATAAGTTAACAATGAGCAAGTCTGATAAGGTAATAGTGTATCTTTGAACATTTTCACATTCAAATGATGAGTTCTTTTCATACACTGACTCGGCGTTGCTGAAGGAAGCCAGTTGCCTCTAATTTTGTACCCAGACAGAAGAAAACACTTCTTTCTCTTTCTTGTGACCTAAAATAGTTTTTGTATAGGGAAGGCAATTCTTCACAGGCTTCAAAGGCAAAAAGACAGCCCTGAATACATTTCAGAATCTGCTTGTTGCTCCCATTGTGTCTCCCAGTTCTATTAAAATGCAGGATGTTGGTTGAATTTTGGCTGTATTTGCTTGTCTGCTTGCTTCATTGTTTATCCCTCACCCCTTTTTTTCTTGTTGGTTTTGGTCTTTTATTATATTTGTGAGGATGACCTGAAAAAAATGGAAATATACAAAATTATTTCGTTGGCATAATAAAAGAAACATATATATCCATTTACTCAGAAATATACATTATGTAGTATGTGTCTGTAAATGTATGTAAGGAACCAAAATATACTTATCTCTTACTCTGTGGATGCACATATAAATCTATATTCTCTATGTCTCCTCAGAAGAGGTTTTTGATGAAACAAATCAAATGAGCAAACAGTTTGGACACAGTCTGCCGCTGTACTAAGCATACTTAAGAATATCTGAACCGATAGACTTAAGTTCCTCAAATCAAGTATGGTTTGGTATTTCCTTAATTGACAAGAAAGCCCATTAGAATTAGTGCAACTTAGGGCTTATCTGCACTGGACATCCTGGCCAATATAGAGCAGCCTTTTAAAAGCTGCTTGAGGTCACAGGGAGGAGCAAAATGCTGTTTCGTGCGATCCTATTGTCCAGACAGCATTTGGCAGGGCAGCCCTATCAGCTCTGTAGTAATTACTTCGCAGCTGATACAAAGCGGTCCTTATGTCCTCACCACTGATGGGACTCTGATCAGTGGCAGTTGCAGCAATGAGGGCTCCCCCCATTAGGAAGAGTTTTCTCAGTCAGCTGAACAGAGACTGTTACCGCCCCTCTCTATTTTCTCCCATCTCCAGCATGTACATATGCTCAGGACAGGATAAAAGTCAATGGGGTAATTTAGGGATGCCCCCTGACAAGGTCCCAAGATAGGAAGGGTTTAGGGTAGGTTGGGGCAACTGACCCAGTGGTGGGATTCAATTTTTTTAAACTACCTACTCTGTGGACGTGGTATGGTGGGCGTGGCCATGAGGAAAGCCCTGAGTTGCACCCAAATTAGGACTACAAGTGGTACTTTGCTTAAAGAGCATAATGTGTTCCACAGGATTGCTCTTTAAGCGAGTTGGCTCTTTAAGCGAAACACCATTGTAATTGATCAATTGTGACTTTGGGGGAGGGGGGGATTGCAAACTCCGATTTATGACTTGATGGTTTTCCTCTCCCTTGGCTGATGCAGCAGCACCACGGGCAGTGTGGATCGGGGTGCAATATCTGTTGAGCAGGAGTGATTTATTCATAAGTACTCCCGTCATAAACAGACTGCAGGGGCTTAGTGGTAAAGACATTGAACTTGATGACTGGATCCAGCACTGGATTTTTGACTATTAACAGAGATCAGCACTGAACCCTAGAGTTGAATATGACTGGCTTTTGAACACGGGCGATTTTTACTTTCCTCACATACAAGGGCTGTTGCTCTCAGCCGATCTTTCCTCACCCTATGGACTGCTTTTAAAAGAAGAATATGATATACATTTTTTAGTGACATAACCTGTTGAGTTTCCTTCTATGTAATATAGGCCAATGTAACTTGATTCTTTGACAAGAGGTGACTCGATTTTCTTTTTTATTCCTAAGAAGATTATAAAGAATCTTCAAGGAAATATTCATTCATGGGGAGTTTAACACATTTATTTGAAAGCATCATAATCACTGTTTTTCTAACTTCCACATCAGGATATTTTTTAAAAGCCTGTTTTAAGGAAAACAGCGAAGCATTCAGCCTGTCAATCTGTGAGCTGATAAAAGATTAACCTCTTTCCTGTGATCTATTTATAATATATCCACCAGAATGTTGCCTTTATCCAAGGCAAATTACAAGATAAATGAAAAGAACAAACTCTTTGTAAAAAGGCCTTCTGTACTACTTTTTGGGTCAAGGCAAATAAAAGGGCTTAGATTAAAAGTTACAGTATAAGTATCCATGGGCGCGGGAATTGTACTTCAGGGGAATAGTAGAGGAGATCAGAAAAAAATTGACACAATTATGTTGTTACCTTATGTGCTGTCAGGTTGGAAGTGGCATGTAGTGACTCTAACAGGGGTTTCAGGATAAGTGAGATATGCAAGAAGTGGTTTTACCAGCTCCACATCCCAGTGAGATTCCATGACTGAGCAGAAATTCAAACTCAGGCCTTCTGTGTCCACCACAATTCACAGAGTGTGCCATGATTATAAGATCCATAAAATCTGGCACTTAACCACAAATATCCTGGCTTTCTGTTAAAAGGAGGGGGGAATGGTGGTGAAACTTTAGCTGGTATCTATACATGTTTTGAAGAAATACAAATGTAAAAAGACTCCTCGTCTCCTTCCGTCTTTCCATTTAGAAACCGCTCAATAGGAAGACACAAGGATACAAAATATGCCTGCTGTTTAAAATTCTGACCTTTGGCTTCCAGCAATGATATATGGCAGCTGTATATTCGTAATATAAGCAGTGATGGGCTGCTACCGGTTCGGACAGGTTGACCCGAACCGGTTGCGGCCATCCGGAGGGGATCACCGGGGTGGTGGTAAACCAGCTGCCCTCCGGATGTGTATTTCCAGGCAGCCAAAATGGCTGCACGGAACTGCATATGCGTCAAACCTCCATTTGACACATGCATGGTTTGCTGCCGCACTGCTGTGGTTACTGCCTGCCTGCCTGCCTAGTGCCTGTTCCCCGACCCCAGGCCAGGTAAGTGACGGATTTGTGTTTAGAGTGGGTGGGTGGGTTGATTTGTGTGCTGTGTATTATGTGTATTTATTTTAATTTTAACGTGTATTTATTTTATTTTATTTTTCTTTGGCACACCCACAACATCATGACGTCATGATGTCATGATGTTGGCTCAGCCCATGACATCAGCTCTGCCCATGGTGTGGTAGTAAAATTTTTGACAGCCCACCACTGAATATAGGGACTGTGGTGGTTTAGTGGTGAAGATGCTGAACTTGATGAAGGGAAGGTCGGCAGGCCAGCAGTTCAAGACCCAAGTGCTGCATCATAGGATGAGCTCCTGTCTCTGTCTCAGCTCCTCCCAATCTAGCAGTTCAAAAACAAGAAATTACAAGTAGATAGATAGGCACCACTTTGGTGGGAAGGTAACAGCACTCCATGTGCTCTAGTCATGCCTGCCACATGACCACAGATACGTCTCCAGATGCAGACTGTGCTGGCTCTTTGGCTATAAATGGAGACGAGCACCACACCCTAGAGTTGGCTACAAGCAAGGGATACCTTACATTTGTAATACTCAAATCAATGAATTTTCCTGTGGAATTATTGTGACAGTGAGACAGAAACAGAAATATTTACATAACAGAGAGACTTAGCAAGACTGTACCAGAGATAAACAAAACAAAAACAAAAGGCTGTAGCACTTTGAAGACTGATATATTTTAATGTTAGCTTTCGTAGATCAAGTCCACTTCATCAGACAAAACTGGCAAAACTGGAATCTCTTAGAGAGCTTACAAAAGTTACTTTTTAAGACTACAATTCCAAGAAACTGAAAGCCAGTGTGGCCAGTTGCCATTTTGGCTGAGTGAGATCTGTAGTATTTCCAGACTCTAATTTAGAGGGTAGGTTCACAGATCTCTCCAAAACAGGAACACTGGGCAAAATCTTTTTGTGTAGGTGAAATGGAAAGTTTTGCTGGTGTAAACACACTGGACATTGTGCCTGGCAACAGGGGAGAGTAAGCAATTCAGTTGCACAATCAGCTGCACATCCGTAGTGTGTCCAGTTGTGCAATGTGCCAACAGAAGTGCTCTGTGGATATTATTTCTGCCTCAGCACTGTTGTAGCTATCTTGGATGTAACATTGAGTTGCACACACATAGGTTACAATAGGATTTGTATGATGGGGAGTAGATTCCCTTCCATCATGTGTTACTTGCAAACTGATGTGCATCAGGTAGACTGGGGGTAGATCATCGAGGCTTGCTAGGTGTTTGTGGCCACAGTCCCCACCTCTTACCCATGGGCATACTGTCTATGTATTGTCACCAAAAGGTCCCTTCATTTTGGCAGTTTCACATTTGGCCTAGACACGGAAGGAGGAGGAGGAGGAGGAGGTTTTTCATTTCCCCCAGGATCAGGTATTTTTGTAGAATTAATATGTCTTAATTGTCAGTTAAAAACCAATCCCTTTCCCCAACTATTTAAGATGACAACAGGGACAGCTCACAACATTATGTTTTTGCTGGGAAAATCTTCTCCCCTGGCCTCAGTTATGAAATACAGTAATACCTTGGATAACGCTAAGACTTGGTTCCACAAGTCTTGGTGTTATCCGATTTTTAGTGTTATCCGATCCATGTTAAAATCCTATGGGATGGATTGGATAACGTTAAAGCTCCATAGAGATACATTGTAACCGCACAGGCTTTAGCGGTTGTTATCAGATCCATCCCATAGGACCTTAACGTTATTCGATCCAATTCTCCTCCCCAGATTACTTAATGTTATGCGATTTTAGCATTATCCGAGGTAAACGTTATCCGAGGTATTACTGTACCTGTAGTTAAGTTCAGAAGGCAGGAAAGGGGAGTCTTATGGTGTTAAGAAAATGATGCCAACTGTGTTAAGAGAAAGATGTCAATGGTCCTACTCACCAGAAGTTCCCAGCACCTCAACCCTAAGTCCTTTTTCCATTATACCATACAGTATCTGCAACTATCAGATCTATAGTGTTGCCTTTGGCTGTGTATACGAATCACTCCCAGACAGTTCTTAAAGAAGTATAGTCTGCCAAATGGGGCCCAAACATAGGGAATGGGCAGATGGTTTAGCAAACAGTAGACTAAATACAGAATCTGCATGCTGAGAAGGTTGTATAAACAGAAGCTGCATTTCCCCAAGAATAAGAAATCAAAGTCTGAAACTTTTTCCATAGCGGTATGCTAATTTTAAACTTCAGCTAGCAGGAGGAACATTGGCTTCAATAAGGATGAGAAATGCCAAGTTAGATTAAAAACAGAATACAATTTGAACTGGCTTCCACAATTTAGCGCATTATAAATCTAACATTTCATAGAAAGGCAGTCAGAAAAAAATTAAATGAAACCTGTCCTGGAATTGATCAACTGTACATCTGAAGGTTTTGGAATTAAAACAGAGAAACATTTTTAAGGAATCATTTTTGTTTTGCATCCTGTTGCTGACCAGCTGCATTGCTCAGTGAAAACATATGAAGTTTCCAACTGTTGTGGCAAGAGATGCGTATGTTATGACTCTCATATATTCTGCAAGCAAGATGTATATAAAATATCAAAGAGAAAGTATGCAGAAGTTGCCAAAAAGGGTTGGCTCAGACATCTGATTCTACATTTCATGGTAAAGAATAGCAGTAGCAAATATGCCAGTGGTGGGCAGCAACAGGTTCACACACACCCTGGAAGGGGGTAGCAAAATTGGGTGGCATCTGGTCGGGGGTGGTGGTGGCAAAATTGGGTGGCCTTCGGGCGGGGGGGGGGGAGCAAAATTGGGTGGCCACGCCCACTTCCCTGCCCGGCTCCATCAGGTTTTTCCCCTGCAAGTGGTTCAAGGTCTCCCTTGCTCAAAAGCCAGTCATATCCGACTCTCGGGTGCAGTGCTCATCTCTATTTACAGCCAAAGAGCCAGTACTGCCTGTGTTTGCAGATATATACATGGCCATATGGCAGGCATGACTATATCGCCCACAACGTATGCTCCACCCACGATGTAGGCTCCGCCCACGGTGTGGTAGTGAGAATTTTTGCTGCCCACCACTGAATTACACTTATGTATATACCATCCCATTGCACTTTGTGCACTCTCTGGGCAGTTCATAAGGTAATTATCATTTTGCCCCCAACATGCTGGGTGCTCATTTTACCAAAGGCTGAGTCAACTTTGATCCCCACAGGATTGAACTCACAACATCAGCAATTTTGGCTGCAGCATAGTAGTTTAACCACTGTGCCAAAAGGGCTCTTGATCAGGACGAAGCTGAAACATTAGCTAAAATTACACTAATAACTTCTAGTGTGAAAATAGCATTTTTGATGTCATAACAGTCTAATACACATAAGAACCACCTAATGCGACAGTTTAAATCAGACCCGGGGCGGGGGCTGAACGTGTGTATTTTGTTTTTGTTTTACTACAATAGAGCCACACTGATGAGGGATTATAGAGGTTATCATCTGAAAAATTAACTTTTCCAAGACCTGGTTTAGATGTTAACATAGATTTAACCAATTTTTTAAAATTCTAGCTTTGTGGCACAACACAATGACAAAATGTTCTTATGCTGGTTCTGAAGCACCATTGAAGTGAAAATATATATACAAAATATGTCATTTAAGTGTGCTCTGTTTTAATCAACATTTGATATAATAAGTTATTTTTAGTTATACTATTAAGCAGAGTGAGATAATTGTCACAAGTGGGTCATTTAGGGTGTCAAGAAAAGGCAATGAATACTTAGTTATTTTGCTCTTATATTTTTCTAACAGGGATGGGAAGAAGGGCTTGTAGGGTTTTCTGACTCATGTGCCAAAGTAACTTGGCTAATTTGGAGTACTCTGTATCTTGACTAGGAACAGTTGAGGGGCAATTTGATGCTCAGACTCAAAGAACAAAACGTTTTTGACAAACCAGCTTTTTAGGTGAGAAACACTGAAGCGATATTTTCTTGAGATACCAATTCCCCATCTCTAAGCCATGACTCCATGAGCCTTTCAACCTAGACTAATCTCTTACACAAAATTATTATCTGCTTGCAATTTCTTGCTTTTTTGAACTACTAGGTTGGCAAGAGCTGGGACAGAGACAGAAGCTCACTCCATCATGCAGCACTCGGGTCTCAAACTGCTGACCTCTCAACTTTCTAAGCATCAAGTTCAGCGTCTTAACCACTAAGCCACCACAGTCCCTTTATGGACAAATAGGAAGGCAAAAATTAGATCATCTCCTCCTTATCAGATTCTCAGAACAGGATAGCCGCTCTGATAATGAGGCTGCGTACATGTCCCCAAGTGCAGCCCTCAGGTATCAAAACCCGACCTTCCCGCTCTGCATCTTAACCACTAGGTCACCGGGGGGAGCTGTTGCAAGTAGATAATTAGGTACCACTTTAGTGGGAAGGTAACCCAGCATTCCATGCAATCCGGTGTTTATTCATGCCTGCAATATGTCCACTGAAACGCCTGCAGACACAGACAGCACTGTCTCTTTGGCCATAAATGGAGAGGAGCACTGAACCCTAGAGTTGGATATGACCAGCTTCCGAACAAGGCTACCTTTACCTATTTGTTTATATTGTAAATAAAAAATCTTGGCATCTCATACAGAAGAAACCAAACTTGACTAATTTAGTTTGTATGTGAGAATGTGTGTCATTTCAACTCAGTTACTACCCCTTCTTTTCACCACTCCCAATCAGTTCTCTAAATGACATTCAGTGAGAATTTTTGTAGCATCGTCCTCTTATGGGTTCCAGATACTGTGCTGGAAAAACCAAGATGAATAAATGAAAGCTATTGTTATGTGCTTATTGTCTCCTCTCCCTGCTCTTACAGCAATGTAGCGTAGATCTTGCCTCTTTTTCTGTGCATCAGAGATGAACTGTCCTTTTCACTCCTGTTGCTTTTTACCCTGTTCTTGATGCTTCTGGATTCCAGATTTCTTTTGCTTCCAAGTTCCAACCAGATGCTCAGGGGGAATCAAGCAAGTGAAAGGGCATCAGCTTAGTCAGAAAGGTCAGCCTGTTATCCAAAGTTCAGCTTCACAGCACTCACTTCTCTTGCCTTTACTGCCAACGGCTATATGGTGCCAGAGGCTCCAAACCTGTACAAAATGATGTGGGTGTAAGTCTCATAGAATTTAGTGTTTCTGTATTCTGAGCGGGCAGAGGTACAGTCGGTTTTCTAAATGGATCTTCAGGGGCTTAATCAACATGCAAAGCAAAGCGCACTGCTCACAGGAAGGATTCAAACATCGCCACAAAGAAATTTGTATGTAGACAAATAAAAGATTACCGCAGCTTAGGTGTTTAGAAAGACATTGATATTCATTTTTAATTAGATTAAAAGTGGGCTTTCCAATTATCCGACAGTGTTCTTAACTACTAGTGTTGCATGGATTTCTTTCATACAATTCTTATTTAAATTGTGGCAACTATTGTGATTAGCCACCCACTGAAAACTGAATGTGTGTGTGTGTGTGTGGGCACACAAACATATATATGTTTGAAAATTTTAAATTTTAAAATAATTTTAAACACTTTTATAATTCTAAATCTGAGGTTTTAGGAATGTTTTCAATTGTTGTGTGGGTATGTTTTGTGGGATGTAAACCGCCCTGGGTCGCCTCGTTGAGGAGGGCGGTATATAAATGCAAATAAATAAGTAAAAGAAATAAATAAATTTAGAATACATTCAGTACAGTTTATAAGTAATAGTTGAGAGGCAATTTGATGCTCAGACTCAAAGAACAAAACGTTTTTGATAAACCAGATTTTTAGGTGAGAAACACAGAAGCGATATTTTCTTGAGATACCAATTCTCCATCTCTAAGCCATGAGTCCATGAGCCTTTCAACCTAGACTAATCTCTTACACAAAATTATTATCTGCTTGCAATTTCTTGCTTTTTTAAACTACTAGGTTGGCAAGAGGTGGGACAGAGACAGAAGCTCACTCCATCATGCAGCACTCGGGTCTCAAACTGCTGACCTCTCAACTTTTCTCTCTAACTATTCTTGTCAATATGTCATACAATAAATAAAACAAAATGAAGAAAAAAGAAAGCCAAAAATATTGTGGCACCTTAAAGACTAACTATTATACTTTAATGTACTTTTGTGGAACACGTCCACTTTTTAATGGCAATAATTTATGCATTGCCCCATGACCGGGTGGGACACAGAAGTTCACAATAATTAGTATATTATATAGAATTTCAAATCACTGTGCCTTTTTACACTTGGAAAGGGCAGGAGATTACTGGTTGATAAATCAGATTTATTTTTGTGAAGCTATGTTCTGTGAAGTGGTAAATGGTTAGTAGACTGATGCAAAATAATAACTGTGGGAATTACACATGTGATAATGAGTTTACCTTTTAGACCTTGCATTTAGAATTAATAGACTATGTTGTGTAAACATTGACAATAGTATAAATTGACCTAGACTGCCAGTACTGTACTTCCTTTGTTGAGTAAATTGGCCTGAGGCTATGGTGTTGATGAATAAGAATCATTGACCTCACTTCTGAAGTTTGTTCTGTAAAGGTCATACTGGAAATGACAGCATATGACAACCTAATAGTTGTAGTGTTTCAAATTTGGTATGTCCCAAAAACCCTTGAATAATATTCAAACCATTCAGATGGTTATCCAGCATACATATGTATTTTATCTCTGCTGTTTTTCTCTAGAATGATCTTTGACTTGTAATTTTTCTGTACTTGTCTGCTGTACATAAATGTTCATCTAATAGCCATTTTTGTAAGGTTAATTCTGCTAAAAGCTAATATATTATATACACGTACACCAATACACATATACCAGTGTTAATCTGTAGCCAGCAATGGACCATCTTGTATGATCCAAACAAATTAATCTTATAATTCAAATGCAGCATTAAAATGGTGTAGTAAATGCACCAGAGATAATAATGAAGAGAGTCCTATTATATTACTATAAGAATTCTGTCGTCTATATAGATAATTGTAGAAAATACCCGTGTGTATTCACACATGGCACGCGCATCACATTTGCTTATAAGACTGAGTGATGCGTGATCCAATAAAGGTATTACCTTCCTCCTGCATTTAATGTGTGAATGACCATCAAAGATCAAACAGAGTATGCAAAAGGCTCGTGCCACTCACTTCACTTCTCTTGATATCTCAAACATAAATAAGTGGCTTCATTTTTGGCAGTCCAGGTTTGATTGGGACGTGAAAGAAGAAGTGTCATTCCGTAGAATCCCACAACCCTCTATGTAGCATATTAACGGGATGGGAGATTTGTGCCTCTAATTATTGCCCCTCCACTCCCTGAGTAACAAGACTGACACATATCTTTGGTTTAAATAACTGGGCCACTTTATTAATAATCAACCAAACTATGGCATAACTTCTCTGCAATGGGGACCAAGTAGCATGGGTAAGGTACTGTTCCAATTTATAATCCATCAAATTATTTTATCTTAATTTAACTGTCCAACACAGAAGTGATGTTCCACTTCTGTCATAATCTCAGGTGAACATTACCAAAGCCTACCAAGCTATCAAACTTTGGTAGGCCCCTGTTCCCAGTCTGCACTATATTCAACAGCCATTTTAATCACCTTGTCATGCTCCCTCGCTGTTCAACCAAATGCGTCCCCTGCTTGATGTTAATTTGGGCTCCAACAATTAGCCTTACCCGTGCTACCTGCCAAGTGACCGAATAAAAAAAATATACCTCCATAGCTCAACCTTCCACTCCAGCGTGGGATGGGCAAAAACACCGTGAATCAAATAGCCAATCATGGTTCACACAAAAATTCCCATCTGGCCCTATAAAGCGACCAATACATTCACACTAGAGCTTCTGGGAGGGAGGGTGGGCAAGTCATCCCAGCCAAAATCAAAAGTGAAAGGGCGCAGGGAGAAGGAGCCCACCCTTAAATAGGGCTACAGCTCCTCCCACTGCACCAGGAACCTCGAGTACGTTCCAGCCTCTGTCTCCCTGGGTGGAGAGAGGCAAAGCGTGCGCCCGCAGCAGCTGCTGCCAGCGTGCATCCAATCCTATCAAAACCATGTGTGGTTTTATAATCAGAGGAGGGGGATCATGAGGCTCTCCCAATGTTGTTAGGCTACATCTCCCATTATCCTCTAAACAGCATGTTCAGTGGTGAGGGATGATGGAAACTGACATCCTACCAAAGTTCTTTGCTGGGTTACACACTTCTTATCCCTCTGTTCTTACTACTGTTACTATGTGAGACATTTTCCAAGGATGTATATTACTCTTGAGACAAGAAAAATGGGAACGAAAGACACTTTAAACAAGTCTTTTAAAGTGCCTAGCCTCTTGCTGTGGTTAGTGTTAATTTTTCAAGGTAACTGTATATTTCTTTTCCTACCAGCTTCTGCTTGCTCAAGCTGTGCATTCATAATCCTTTGTTTATGATCTTATTTTGTGTTGCCAAGGAAATTCTGTCTGATCTGTGAATTTTCTAATGAATTAAGAAGAAGAAAAACTTTGAGTATTCAAAGAAAGGAAACCAATTCTGCCTTTACAGCAGGCAGGATTTAATCAGAGAAACTCTGTATTTCCTTCAGCAAATAAATGTAGACAGACTGCCTTGATTTCTAATAGGGCCAAAACGTAGCAACAGTTCTGTGATTTATCCCAGGGCACATCCCTGATAGAGTGCAAAATCTTAAAACAGCTCCATATGCCCTCCCAGGAATATTGAATGCTCAGTGTGCACGTCATAAACCCATAGAGCCTTAGACTGCAGCTGATCCATAAAACACACTTAAATACCATTGGGAGCAGCACAGGCCCAGGTTCAGTAAGTCACTTCTATTCATATTTGCCCATCTTTGTATAACAAAATGGAAAAACATGTGTGCTTCTCTTCAGAGCTAGTCATAAGGAAACAGTCATTGAACAAAAGAAAGAAAAGAAAGCACTAAGAAGACAAACTATTTTTTATTTTTCCATAAGCGTTTGTGTTTTCAAGGACACTTCTTCAGATGAAAGAAGTTGCTTTGTCTCTGAAGGGAGTATAAAACTGTTGGCAATTAAAAACCATTGGCAATGGTTTCAAACTACCCACAGTTCTCCTTGTCAAGAGTTTAAAACTAGATCTTTGACAGATAATAGAAAGCGATTAAAACTATCACAGTGGGGATGATAGGTTCAGATTGGTGGACAAAGATTTGTTTGGTTGGTTGATTGGTTGCACTTTTATACCACAGATTTGGAATATTTCTCACTCTGGGCTATGCACAGACAGATAAACAAAACAACAGAATAAAACAAACAACAGAATAAAATAAATTACAGAATACCTAGGGGAAAAATAAAGATTTAGATGCACGTCACAGGTGCATTTGGTGAGGACACAGGAGAGGGCCTTCTTTGTTGAGGCTCCCATACTCTGGAACTCCTTCCCATTGGAGGCTAGGCTGGCCCTTCTTTGCTGTCCTTCTTCAAGCAGACAAAGTCATTCATCTAGTCGCAGGGATCAGCAAACTTGGCTCTCCAGATGTTCTTGGACTTCAATTCCCAGAAGTCCTGATCAGCAGGCATACTGACTTGGGCTTCTGGTAATTGAAGTCCAAGAACACCTGGAGAGCCAAATTTGCAGATCCCTGATCTAGTGTGACAATGTCTGGCTGTCTAAATAGGTTTTAAAAAAACAATAGCATTTCATTGATTTTTTGTTTGGATGGAGAAAGTGGGCTAAATGCAGTGGTGGGCAGCAAAAAATTTCACTACCACACCATGGGTGGAGCCTATGCCATGGGTGGAGCCTACATTGTGGGAGGAGCCTATGCCATCACAATGCATACATCTGCAAACACAGGCAGCACTGGCTCTTTGGCTGTAAATGGAGATGAGCACTGCACCCTAGAGTCGGATATGATTGGCTTTTGAGCAAGGGAGACCTTGAACCACTTGCAGGGACAAAAACCTGCTGGGGCAGGGCAGAGAGGTGGGCATGGCCACCCAATTTTGCTCCCCCCCCGCCCGAAGGCAACCCAATTTTGCCACTCTCCTGCCCAGAGGCCACCCAATTTTGCTAAAGTCCCCTCGGGGGGGGGGTGCAAACCTGTTGCTGCCCACCACTGGCTAGATGTTATTTAGTTCCTCCTTCATCATAAAACAGGAATTCTCAACTTGCAGCCCACAAGCGCCATTTCATGTCCCCCCCCCCCCACAGCCTCCACCACACCAGGAAGTGGCATATGGTGGAGGAAGGGCAAAATGACCATCTGGCCCCCAAAGCTGTCTGAGGGAGTATGACCTGGTCCCCAGCATTAAAAGATTGAGAACTCCTGTCCTAAAGCAACCTCAAAATCAGCAATCCACTCCATGTTCAATGTTAACAGTACCAAGCTAAGTGGAGAAACAGACTCAGAACAAGGTCTTTGTTCCTAAAGTCGCTACGGTTCTGCCCAAACATTGTGACACTGGGACATGTTGAACTCACCTTCATATTCATGCATTTGACAGGCACAACAGCCAGAATAACTGATTTTAAAATACCAGCTTGATGGTTTATAAAATCAGGATCTCCCAGTGTTGCTCAACACCTGTTACCAAAACAGTGTTATCAAAATGGCATGTGAATTCTTTCTCAGTGGAGAAGAAGGAAATCGATGGCAAATTCCATCCGTTTACCCCAAAAATGAAATGAATTGAGACATCACAAGTGAGGTTGGTGTAGCATCTGTTCCCATTATCTGCTCCAAATTGAAAATTGATCAATACAGTCGTCTCATGCATAATAAAACTGTAATTAATGTAGACAGGAATTCTCCTAGCCTGACAGCAAGACCCAATCACAGTTTAAAAAAATAATTGCAATGCTCAAAAACATTTACATGTAGCAATGGGTTTCTGTCTGGCTATATTGCCTGTGGCAATCTCTATGTCATATGTAAAACAGCCTACTTACAGTGCCTCTTAGGCCCTTTGAACCAGAAAGCTACTCACTTCTGATTACACATCGCATTATTTATAGTCAGATGGTAGTGTTAAATTTTATTATTATTATTATTATTATTATTATTATTATTATTATTATTATTATTATTATTATTATTATTATTATTATTATTATTATTATTATTATTCAATTTGTATGCCACCCTACTCGGTAAAAACCGACTCAGGGCAGCTCACAGAACCCCCAAATGTAACGTTACATAAAACAACATTACAATATAAAATATAAATATAACAAGGCATTTATATTTACATTTTATAAATTTTATACTCTAGCTTGGATCCCACATATTCACGGGCCCTGTTATGACCCGATTTTTAGCAGATAGTTTGAACGATTAAGGAGCCAAAATGTTTGTTCATGACATGGTTATTTTCTGTTATAGAAAAATATGTTGTTAATAAGTGTTCCTGAATATTTTGTTGTTGTTCAGTCGCACAGTCGATTCCTGAATATAATCTGTTTTTATTAAGTGTTGTCAAATTACCCCCAGTCAATGCATCCTTTTCAATGATTGGTCTCCAAAATCTATCATTAACAAGCCATGCTCAGCTGTTGCAAACACAAAGCTTCCTTTACTGAGTATAATCATCATTTTTCCCTTTTTCTCTGCTGCCTTTGGTTTTTCCTATCAATTGCCTTTTCCAGTAAGTCTTGTGTTCTCATGAGGGGCAATTATGCAGCAAGCCAACTCAATTTCCTAGCACAGGGCACTACACTACACTAAACTGCACTGTGACTAAACACTTGAGCCAGTAACGTGAGGTGAAATTCAGCCTCCTGGGGCTGAAGCCAAATTTGACGTCCCCTGGTGGATGCTGGCACCCACTCCCACTAGGGCTTCTGGAAAATGTAGTCCAAGAACATACATAGCCCAAAAAGCATCACCCGGGGCCGGAGCCCCCCTAGCCCCCCCCCCCCGGGCAATGCCACTGACGTGAGCAACATTCAATCAATATCCTGCCCATTTGCTGTAAAAAGCAGTAAGATTCTGGCATCCCGCTGCCACAAGAATGCAGAAACAAACATTATATATTCAACTATAGTCAATGTTTAAATTGTTAAATAATTGCAGGACAAGGCAGAAGAAAAATGTGCTCAGTGCTGAGAAACAAATAGTGAAGAGTTGTTCGGTGTTGTACAAAAGTAATCAATTGGAAATTGTGACACAAGACTCGAATTGTTAAATAGAAGAAATAAATAGTTTTAAAAGTGGTCTGTGAGCTGAATCATGCAAATTGATGATGAAAATTTTGGTAATATTATGGTTCGTACTAACAGGTGCATGTCTGCCAAAAGAATAAAATAATGATTCTCAACCTGCAACTTGCAGGCCGGATGTGGCCCACGGCACCATTTCATGTGGGCCCCCACTGCCTCCACCACACCAGGAAGTGCCATGTGGTCGAGGAAGGGCAAAATGGCTGTCCAGCCCCCAAAGCTGTCTGAGGGAGAATGACTCAGCCCCGGGCTTAAAAAGGTTGAGAACTCCTTTTCTAAGGCCTTATGTCTTCATGGGCCAACTAAACAAATGGCCTATTATTATTATTATTATTATTATTATTATTATTATTATTATTATTATTATTATTATTATTATTATTATTATTATTATTATTACACATTTATATTGCCGCCCACTCGCCATGGCGACTCAGGGCGGCTTACAAAAATACATTACATTACATTACAATACAATATGTTGGTGTGGGCACAGGGGGAGGGGTGGTGAAGTCCTCAACCTGCCCTGGCTTCATTTTCCCCTGGCAGTTGGTGCAGGCACAGTAGTCTCTTAGTGCTAGTCATGGCAAAAGTGAACAGGGATTTTTAGTGACAAGTGTTACCACTGTTGCTAAATTATTTATGTAGATTAGTGGTAAAAATTGACAACTGGATCCTATGTAAGCATGAGAAAATTAATTTGCATTAAACTCCTGGCCCCAGTCAATGAGCAATCCATGCTCTCCAAACATTTCAGCTTCTGCTTTGCTCAGTTGCTCACTTTTACCGGAGTAGCTGAGGAAGGCAGATGCCAAAACAATTTATTAAAATGCTTCTGTTTGTTAGTTGCTTTTATAAGTACAGTAATACCTCTAACATTTACCTCGGATAACCAGTGATGGGATGTAACAGGTTCTCACCAGTTCCCCAGAACTGGTAGTAACTTTTTCCCGTGTCCCAGAGAACCGGTAGCAGCTTTTGGGGGGAACCACCTTCGGGGCTTACCTTTTCACTGGTTCCCCCACTGCGCATGTGCACCAAGCACTTGGTGTGCATGCATGTCTACAGTGCTTGGCGCGTATGCACGGCCTCCTTACTGTCCTCCTTGATGTCCTCCTTGCTGTCCTTGTGTTGTGGGTGGGTGGGTGGGTTGAGGTGTGTGTGTGTGTGTGTGTGTGTGTGTGTGTGTGTGTGTGTGTGTGTGTGTGTGTGTGCTTATTTTTATTTTTTATTATTATTTATTATTTTGTTTGGCTCCGCCCACAATGTCATGATGTCATGATGTCGGCTCCACCCACACTGATGACATCACGGTGGGGTAGTAAAAAAATTGACATCCCACCACTGCGGATAACGCTAAAATCGCATAACGTTAAGTAACCCAGGGAGGAGAATTAGATCGAATAACGTTTAGGTCCTATGGGATGGATCGGATAACAACCGCTAAAGCCTGTGCGGTTACAATGTATCTCTATGGAGCTTTAACGTTATCCGATACATCCCACAGGATTTTAACATGCATCGGATAACATTAAAAATCGGATAACACCAAGACTTGTGGAACCAAGTCTTAGCGTTATCCGAGGTATTACTGTACATGCATAACAAACTGTAAGTTTTCCCTACGCATGTTAACACCTCCATTTTGTGTGTGGTACTTGGGATTAGAAACAGAAAGAAAGAAATTCAGTCCTCGTCAGTTACAAATATAGGTAGTCTCGTTAAAATAATATATGAAGACAGAGTAAATATTTATTATTTAGACTTATATCTTGCCATCCACCTGTGATTGAAGACAGTCCAGATGGAATTCAGCCTTCGTTAATGATTAATTTTTCTTGGGTATTTAATTAACATTGCAGTCCCCTATATCAAAATATCACCTATTTCAATACAAAATAGTTAAAGATAAAGGTCGCACATGCTTGAAAGCCAGTCATATCCAACTCTAGGGTTCAGTGCTCATCTCCATTTACAGCCAAACAGCCAGTACTGTCTGTGTCAGCAGGCATGCCTAGACACCGGAGTGCATGGAATGCTGTTTCCCTTCCCACCAAAATGGCACCTATTTATCTACTTGCAATTTCTTGCTTTCAAACTGCTAGGTTGGCAGGAGCTGGGACAGAGATGGAAGCGTACTCCATCGTGCAGCACTTGGGTCTTGAACTCCTGACCTGCCAACCTTCCAGTCATCATGTTCAGCGTCTTAACCACTAAGCCACTGAAGTCCGAAATAAAAATGCAACAAATTTGTTCTTCTTCAAGGGCCACGTCCGTTCTGAATACATATTGGCTATCATCATGGCAATAGTCTTCCTGTTCTTAACACCTCAGAACAATTCTTCATATGACATTCCACACCAGTCTCTCAGGTTTTTCAGCCATGAAGTCCATCTACATCCAGGACCTCTCTTCCTAGGGATCTTCCCTTGCATAACAAGTTGGAATATTCTATATTTGGCATCCCAGGTAGACACATAGATATGTGTGGTCACCTCAGTTCAAAAATTACTTGACGTGTATTTCAAAAGTCAATCCTAAAAACTATCTTTGGGATTTCTAACATGACAGTTGGCAAAAGAACAGTATCCTTCCCAGGTGTACACTTTTAGGAAAATGCAGCCAGAACATTTAGCACATGTTTCCCAGTGCCAAGTTGTTAAGTCCTTGAAGGAGCATGTCCCAGTTTTGCAATTAACCTCTAAAGCTGACCTTTTGAGAGAGGGTGGTTGCACTTCAGAGCCATGTGGCAATCAAGACTCTAATGTACTATGCCCAAGGTCTCACATACTCCGAATAATGCTTTTTAAGAACATTGATAAAATGTAACATTTCTAACAAAATAGTGATTTATAAATACTGTACAGACATTCTATTCCCTCCCTCTCCAGCTCTTTTCAAATCAATCTTGTTGACCATTACTAGAATAACCAGAGCTCTTTGTGGAAACTGTAGCATTAAGTTGCAACTTGTGTTAAAGACGGAAGGGGAGGGGAGAACAGAACATGGAATTGCATTAAATGTACATGTGCCAATTTATATGCCTCAATACACATTTAAAAATAATAACTACAGTACACTAGTATCCTGGATAACGTTATGACTTGGTTCCACAAGTCATGTTGTTATCCGGTTTTTAGCATTGTCCGGGGTATACACCGAACAATGCTAAAAAACATCGGTTTTCTCCGTATCCTCCCCAAGCCGCGCTTGACAGGCGCGCTAGTCCGATGTTTGGGAAGGGTATGGGGGCCCATACCCTTTCCAAACATCGTGTGGGCGGGCCCTGGGGGGGTTGGATTGGGTAGATGTTCTACCCAATCCAACCCTTCCCCCCCCCCCCCACGATTGTTCCGGATACCGCTAAAAATCGCGTTATTCGATACAAGATTTTTCCAAAAATCTTGTAACGTTATGCGGTTTTAGCGCTATACGGTACAATCGTTATCCGGGGTATTACTGTATATTCAAATAACAATACATTAGCTCTTATTATATTAGGAAAAGATTGCAGTATGATCAGAGTATCCATTTGCATGCTAATTGGTGTAAGTTTCAGAAAGTCTTTTTCTCCTTAAATTCGTAACTGGATATTTGTTTCTGTCTAAAATTGGCGGCGGCTACTTGTATCCAAGCATACATTTTTCCTGGAAGTCATTTTCTAAGTTGATGGGTGTGTCTCTGATGACTCAATAAACCGATCCTGGCATGAAACATGCGACCACACACATTGCACTAAATAGATGGTGGAGGGTGTGGTTGAGTTTGACGAAGCTTTTGTGTTTGTCGCTTAGCTTCTTCATGTCTGCGGGATTCTCCTTCGAAGTGATCGGTAGCAGCAGAGATGGTTTGGCACCAAGTGGGTGATCTACGGCAGTTGCTTTCCAAGTTTGTGGGTTTATACGTGACACCTTCATAGTTTGTTTCAGCTGGTGATTATAATGCTTCAAAGGAGCTCCACGAGGTCTTGTTCCCCATAAAAATTTTGATGAGGAAGCCTAGAACCATCCATACTGTGGACATGCCCTATCCATCTAAGACGATGGCCTATGATGGAGGCTTCAATGCTATTTACATGTGCCTTCTCAAAGACTGTGATGCTGGTGACATAGTCATCCCACTTGATGTTCAAGATGGACCTTAGCTTCTGTTGATGAAAGGACTCAAGCTTTTTGATGTCTTGGCGATAGAAGCATGTTTCACAGCCATACAGTAATGTTGAGATAACAGCAGCTTGGTATACCATGAGCTTAGTCTGGATTGTTAAATCTTTGCTCATGGAGACCCAGTGTGATAAATGACCAAAGGCAGAACGGGCAGCACCAATTCTCTTCACCACATCCTGTTCACAGGTGCAGTTTTTAGACAGGATGATACCAAGGTAAGAAAACTGGTCTACCTGTTCCAGTGTTGATTCTGTGATGGTGATACTGAACTCTGGAAGGGCTCTCCTTATCCTTGGGGCAGGTTGTGCAAGTACCTTGGTTTTCTGAGCATTTATGGTGAAGCCAAAATGATCACATGCATTCTCGAAACAGTTGACTGACTGTTGCAGCTCCTCAGGTGTGAGAGCAGGCGATGCAGTATCGTCGGCATATTGCATTTCCGTTATCCTGTTAGCACTGGATAGTCTTTGGGAGCATAGTCTAGCAAAATTAAAGAGTCCTCCATTGTAGTGGTATTTAATCTCTACACCTGTGTTGTTAATAGATGTTTCATATTGCATGGCAACAAAATAGAGGGCAAAAAGGGTTGGAGCAAGCATACAACCCTGCTTCAATCCATGGGCGATTGGGAAGGTATCTGATATGCTGTTTTGATGGAGAACCACACACACCCCGACATGCCATCATGGATAACAATAATTTGCCATGATAGTTGCCACAAGTATTACGATCAACTTTCTTAAAGATGGTGATAATGGTGGCATTCTTAAGGTCATCAGGCACTTCACCAGTTTCCCAAATCAAGATAATCCTGTCTAAAATGATCTTGGGAAAAGGATTGATGAACCAGATCTATAGCAAGTGGAAGGCATGCAGTAAGACCACGTTTCATTAGTCAGTGATTTGGAAAACCCATAAGGCTGGTCTAGAATCTGGTTACAACATTATCTTGCTTAAATAAGAACATCTATCTGTCCCACCAGAGTGGACCGGAGAGGCTCTCTGGTTGTACCATCGGCTAGAGAGGCACACCACTCTAGCACTAGGAGGAGAGCCTTCTCTGTGTCCACCCCGGCCCTATGGAACCTCCTGCCAATTGAGCTACATCTCAAGTCAGAGTTGCTGCCCTTTAGGAAGGGGGTTAAGACCTGGCTGGCGGGACAGATATGGGGTTTGGGTCAGACAGTAGCATCAGCCTGTTGGCTCATCTGCCCCCTCCCTCTCTCAAAGTATGAATTTTTAATCTTTTTATCTTTGCTTAGTTTTTAATATTTTAATATTAATTTTAAATTGAATTTTATATTGTATTTATGTCTTTTTAAACCTTTGTTAGCCGCCCGCCATGGGTCTCTTTGAGGAGGGCAGCATATAAGTCATAATAATAATACAGCAATACCTCGGATAACGTTTACCTCGGGTAACGCTAAAATCGCATAATGTTAAGTAATCTGGGGAGGATAATTGGATCGAATAACGTTAAGGTCCTATGGGATGGATCGGATAACAACCGCTAAAGCCTGTGTAGTTACAATGCATCTCTATGGAGCTTTAACGTTATCCGATCCATCCCATAGGATTTTAACATGCATCGGATAACACCAAACATCGGATAACACCAAGACTTGTGGAACCAAGTCTTAGCGTTATCTGAGGTATTACTGTAATAATAAATCTAGGCACTGTTGATAGGCGGCTTCTGTGCTCCTGTAGCTCTTCCTTCTAGTGGCTCCTTACCTAGAAACTGGTTACGAAGTGCTTATTGACTAAATGGTATAAAGGAAAATTAATGTAAAGGGTTGTGAATAGGAAATAACTACAATCACCTAACAAGTGGATGTAATTCCCCAACCAATGTGTAGTCTCAGACTTAAAAGAGTATGCATTTCAAAAAAATAAATAATCAGTTGTTACTGTATGTTAAAGGAAATGAAAAAGAGAAGAAGATTATGTTATCGTATTGGGAAAAGAGAATGAAATAAAGGGCATGTTATTTTTTCTTTTTTTATAAAAAAAAAATTTTTGCTTGTCAATCTAGATGTTTATAGGATTTAAAGGACAAACTTCCGAACGCTGAAAAGATGGAACTTAGAAATGGTATAATCTGTCTTATATCAACCTTATGGTAAATTATGTGATGTAAAATATTTATGGGTAAGGGGGGCAGTGGAGGACCAAAATTTAGATTTCTCCCATAAGGCGAGTTGAGGTATTATTAATATAATTAAGGTAAATTTGGATCATTATAGCGGATGGGAAAATATGATAATCCAGCCATTAATTGCATTGGATTTAGAAATTGTCAGGAAACATTAGGTGACTAACAGCATGAATGAAATATAATGTAAAGGAAGAATACAACAGCAGCATAGGTAAAGGGAAATGAGAAAAAGGGTTTTACTTAAGGGTATGTTAGGTAAGATGAAAATGAAGTTTAGGACATCATAGATGGAAGAAAACTGAATAATTTAATTACTTGGTGGCAAATATTAAGTCAACGTAACACCTGAAATGTTAGGAAGAGTCAGCTGTTTTCATTGTTTTATAAGTTGAAGGATAAAATATGCTATAGTATATTTATAAAAATATTATGGAATTGTAAATAATTTTTGTCAATGAAAGCTAAAGGGGGATAAGGGTCAAAAATTTAGAATATAAATAAAAAGAATAGGGATAAGATAGCCACGTGTAGAAGGAAGGAAGAACAAGAAATAACTCTACAGTTTTGAGCAAGTTGACTTACTTGATACTCTCAAACATTGGTAGGAATCCGCCTAGTCCCGGTCTCCCCTCCCCCTCTTCGACACTCGGAGGCGGTCCTTCAACGGAAGGATGGGGGAGAGAAGATGACAGAGTGGTGAGGGGCTTGGGGTGGGTGATGGGGATTTATGTTGTGTTGGTCCGGGAACGTGGGAGGTGAGGGGTTAGATGTGGGTGATTTACTTATCTATTGTATGTCTTTTTGATGTATGTATCTAATTGGTTCTCGTGTTGTTTAGTTTTGTCATATTGAATATTTTTCTATTTGTTTTTGATTTTCTTTAATGCGGACAATTATGTTGTATTTTTGTGTAATCTTTTGTTTGTGTTTTCTTATTTTAAAAATTGAATTAAATTTAAAAGATACACCAGCATATCACTGAAATTTGAACAATATAAATTGTTAAGTAAATTTGCTAACTAGATTTTTTCCCATTAAGCTAATGTTGCTGATCAGAATATTGCAACTGATATAAAGTAATTAGAATGAATTTATAATATTAAAAGTGGAGCTGCCGGTATAATATCCTATTACCTTATGTATCTTCTTTTACAAGTAAAAGCTATACCAAAGAGGAAAAAAAAGAAAAGAAACTGGACTTGTACTTCAATTACCTCTTTAAATAAAGACTGTCTTCAAACAGAGGACTGTCCTCCATAGAGAGTAGGCTGCATAGCCACTCTAGCCATCATACCGGAAGTCCACTTTGGCCTTCTTTTGGACTTGGATTCTTTTGTTCTTCTTTTCTTTATCATTCTCCACCTTCACTGTTTAGAATGTTTTTATAATCGAATTATTTAGCCTCACTGTGCAGGCTTCAGCTCAGTGTGCCTTGTAAAACAAATTTATATTATTTTCCAATGAAAGTGCTGTGCACTCACTAAAGGCCTGTGGTGCTAAACCTCCTTGCTAAGAATGTTGCCTGCCCACTTCCCATTACTCTTCTTATTCTAGCCCTATTACTTCAAAAAACGAGAGCTGCTGTGTGGCACCTGAGGGGAGAAGCAGACGATAAATATGCATGTAATCAGCCCTCTCCTAAAGTGCAACAGCATTACTGAAACCGCTCCTACTGCTTTTCTGTGGCTGGGTCTGTTCTTGATGCCTACTTTGGTTGATGAATAGCTTTCCAGTCCTTCTTGAATGGGAGTGGGATGGGCCATTTAGCCAGACTCAGAAATACCAGTGCTTAAATATTGGCACTACTGCTTTCTTCTAAACACAGTCTTAAGATACTGATTTTATTTTTATCGTAAATATTATTATTGCAGAGCAGTATCTCATAGGTGATAGGTTTGCAAAGAGTCGGAATCGACTGTGCGACTGAACAACAACAAACATTTCATAAGTGTGACAGACTTACTGGGTTCAGGGAGTTGCTCTCTAACCACTTAGCAACACAGCCCAGTTATGTTAGGGTGAGTGAGCCCAAGAGAGCTAGATGGGACAAAGGTTAGGGAACTTTCCTAGTCCAAGTATCTCCCAACACTCTAGAGCAAGGTGCCCAAACTTTTTGGGCTGTGGACCAATCATGTGGTTCCGGAAGCCGCTCACTAAGGCCCAGAGGCCAGGTGCGGCCCCCTACGCCAATTCATCCAACCCGCAAAGCCCTCGTCACTCCTGGAAGCGGAAGTAAAACGTGCCCATCCATAAGGGCACGTTTTACTTCCACTTCCAGGAGTGACGAGGGCTTCGCGGGCCGGATGAATTGGCGTAGGGGGCCATACCTGGCCCCCGGGCCTTAGTTTGGGCACCACTGCTCTAGTCTGAGCCAATTTAAACAGTACTTTCAGGGCGTTCAAAAAAAATCCACAAGATTAGGTAATTAAACTCTTACGCCAGGAGTTCTCAACCTTTTAAAGCCAGGGGTCAGGTCATGCTCCCTCAGACAGCTTCGAGGGCCGGGCAGCCATTTTGCTCTTCCTCCATCACACGGCACTTCCTGGTGTGGTGGAAGCAGTGGGGAGCCACATGAAATGGTGCCGTGGGCCGCAACTTGAGAATCCCTGTCTTATTCCAACACCCCACAAAATACAAAAACTCCAGGTAACTGGACAAAAGAAGACCTAGTTTTAAGCATCACAAACTCTATGAGCCAAGAATCCAAAATGAAGGATTTTTATATCATATAAAGATACTGTAGAAAAAAGACAAAAGTGCAAACATCAAAAAACCTTTCAACAAGGCATCATAGTTATTTGAAGCAATCAACCAATTAGAGCAGGGATTCTCAACCTGTGGCCCATGGGCCGAATGTGGCCCATGGTACCATTTCATGTGGGGGGCCCACCACCTCCACCACACCAGGAAGTGCCATGTGGTGGAGGAAGGGCAAAATGACTGTCTGGGCCCCGAAGCTGTCTGAGGTTTTGAACTCCTGAATTAATATAAGAAAGTGAGCTAAGCTACCTAATACTATCTAGCATAGCATCAGCATGGTTTTGGAGCATATATAAAGTGCATGCCTCCCAACATGTCGTACTAGGGCAGCAAAATCAGCAAGTGGGTCCCCAACATGGCACGGCTTGTGTATCACATTTTGTGAAAACGACAATGTCATGTACATTTGCTGGAATCATAATTAAAATGACTGTGCATTTGTTAGACTTGATCCGCAAAAGCTAACATTAAAATATAACAGCCAATTATAAGATAGAACATTTTCAAAATAGAGTTGCCCAGTTTGCTTCCATCAGAAGTCCTGTAACATCTCCCCTCCCACCCACTAGCCCAGTTGCAAGGCTTATGAGTTCTCCTCAGCCAAGGCACCCCTGATCTGCTGCAAAATTCATGTTACATAATTATTATAACAACATAACACAACGTGCTCACTTTGGCCAAGACTTTTCCTGTCACGATTCCAGCTGCAGTCTGGACTGCAAGACTGACTGTATTAGCTAAGCCCTGCAGAGCTGACAGTCCAATTTTGTTTGTTTGGCACAGAACTGGCGAAATTTACTGCAGGAGATACTGTCTTGGCAAATGAACGGCTCCCAAAAGCAGCACATTAACAGCTTCTGAAAGGAGAGATGGCAAAGTATGAAAAATAAATTCTAGCTAGGAACAGAAGAAATGTATGTCTGCAAAGAGTGGAAAACAAAACAATAAAATCCTGCACTGTGTTGATCAAAAGAATAAAAAAGAATTATTTCAGCCAGCCATGGAATCTTGGTTTCAGAGTCCAGTATAGTGGACGTCCCTAAGCAAGTTAGATAAACTCTTAGCTTTCTTTCCATCGTGTTCCAATTAAACAATGGACTGCCAAAATGAAGCCACTTTCTTGGCTTTGTCATTGGCCAAACTTAAGTCCTCACTGATGCATGCCTCTGTCAGTAATCAGCAGACCAGCAAATGAGCCAGATTCTGTATCTCTCCACATTCATATCCGCCAGCAGCCCCTAGTTGAACATGTTAGTCTTACATTTAGGCACTCTGACCCTCAGCCTATTCAGGGTCCTCCAAGTGACATGGAGGGGGTGGGGGTTGAGTTCCTCAGCCATATCCTTATTTAATGTTATTACTTGTCCAGCTCCTTCCTCCATCTTCTAATTTGATTTTGCTCTTGCATACTGCAGGACAAAATGAGCTCAGGGCCTTGAATGAGCTCCCATCTTTGTCCCAGCTCCTGCCAACCTAGCAGCTCAAAAGCAAGAAATTGCAAGTAGATAAATAGGGACCACTTCGGTGGGAAGGTAACAGTGTTCCATGCACTCCGGTGTCTAGTCATGCCTGCCACATGACCACAGAAATGTCTGCAGAGGCAGACAGCGCTGGCTCTTCGGCTTTGAAACAGAGATGAGCACTGAACCCTAGAGTCGGATACGACTGGCGTTCAAGCAAGGGAAACCTTTACCTTTTACCCTCAAGAATGTTTGCTTTTGCCATAAAACTCTTCCTGGATCTGACTCAGCGGACCTGATGTTCATATCTGTTCCGATGATGTCGAGGTTATTCTGCTGCAAAACTCTCCGCTTATTCTCCCTCATTGGGCTGTTATGTGGGTATAAGCAGGGAATGGCCCCTTACATAGTGCTCTTGACTTCATACAGAAAGGCTGTGATCCAAATGTGTTTGAGCAGGAGAACGTAGATGATATAACCTGAACTAATTAAAAAAAATCTCTTAAGTGATTTGCAGTGACTTGGACTGGAACTATTTAAGTCTTTGATGATTTGATTCAGTATAGCTGGAACTGACAAGAGAGCCCTGTAGAGCTTGGAAAATTTGAAAAGTAACTTGGAAAAGTTGCTTTTTGTATTACTGGCTCTCAGAGGTTTCCAGTTAACTTGGCCAAATAACTTTTCCAGCCTCTGTAGTTTAATCTTCCCAGTCGTTTATGGTTTACAAGCCAGGAGCAAGTGACTTCAGCATTGCTGAGAGCCATTTTTCAGACATGGCAGCAGTCCAAGGCGCCAAGAACTTGGTTATCATTAAAAAGGTCTACACAAGCCACCCAGCCATACTATCCAAAACTTTGCTAGTTTGGATGACTTCCAGCAGGGCTAGTATGTTACTGATGAAGCAATCTTCTTATTCAGTTGCCTCTCCTAATACCTGAGCCAGTACTCGAGGAGGATCACCTCTGTTAGCATGAGAGAACATTTGACTTGTACACCTACCTTGCTAGGTCAAAAGGCTGAACACTCTCCAAATATGGGATTTCATAAACACCCAAGCGAAAGCCTGATTTCCACAAATTCAAACTGGTGTAAAAATTTGTATTCTTTTAATAAAGCCGTTGCAAAAATTATATCAAACAAGGAAGGAAAGAAATATTCAGGAGAAGATTTCAACTTCCAGGAAAGACACAAACATGGTAGGCAAATCCATATTTAGCAACCAGAGGCTGGACAGTTTAAGAATTAATCCCAAAAGAAAGCTGACTATCCTAGTTTAATACTTATTCTGTAGCAGAGTTGAAGAATAGTTCCAGAGTCCACACAGAGTGCACACTAATTGACAGAACAGCAAGCAAACGTAATTATCTTCTGAAAGTAGGTAACTGAGGTAAAGTCTTCTACACCATTTTAAAACCCATCAGCCACCTTCTAGATTCTAGAGCCATAATGGGGAACCTTGGCACTCCAGGTGTTCTTGGACTTCAATTCCCAGAAACCCAAGTCCCTGTGAATCCACACAAAATGGGTTTGCTGCTCTCACCCTCTCTCTTCAATCTCTCTTTATGCTTATTCCTCCTCAAGCACCATGTCCCTCACTACCTTTTCTACCTCCTCCATTGGTCCCATCACTGGACATTCTGGAATATTCACCTTTGCTCCTGCAGCTTCTGTTTCCTCTCCCAGTATCCCCACACTCCCTCAGTCTCTTTCCATTGGGAAGGCCCCCGCCATCACTGTCCTCTGCCCCCAATCCACCAGCAAGCTGGAAACTCGGGGAGAAGGTGGCTACAGAGGGCAATGGACTACCAGCTCTCTGGAGCTCCTTTTGACAAGATACAACCTTTAAAGTCATATTTTCAAACAGCTGAAGGCTAGGAGAAGCACATGAGCTTGGCTAAATTTCAGGAAAGTGTCTAGAGCCATGCTGCTTCCCGCTATTAAGCTAGTAATTTACACACATGAACAACAAGGGTCAAGAAATTGGCTGATGTGAAGCTGTTTGTTCCCCACCCACCCTTCTTCTGTTTTACCTTTTATTATCCTTGTTGATTTATATCTCTTGGCTAAAGTCACCTTGAGGAAAGGCCCAAGGATGGTGTTTCTGGCAGTATAATTGGCAATGAGTGAATGTGCATGGACAACTCTTAACAGGGATCCTCCTTTTGAACAGACCCTGGAACATCAGAGGCATATTAGAAAGAGGCATGTTAGGAAGAAAGAAGCACTGCCATTACTGCACAACAGCGAAATATTATTCAGATGTTTTCACAACATAGAAAGTTATCTCTGCGCATCCATGTTCCCTAATTTCCAGCCAAAGGTATCACAACCAAAATAATTTGCCCCTCAAACTGGTACCCCCAACAATTGTGTTGAGCTACAAATCCCACCATTCAAAGTGCAGTTTGGTGGGGATGCGTCAGCTGTGGACGAAGGAGTTTGTAATCTACAACATCTGGAGAGCACCATGGCTTGAATCCAGTGGTGTTACTGCATTAAATAAAAACATACTAAAATAATAGGAGGAAATATCCCTCACACTTTTCTATTGCAAAACCCATTGGGTAAGAGAATGCAGTAAGAGAATACAGTAAGAGAATGCAGGTATACAGTGGGTAAAATTAGAATTTTCACCCAGCTACCGGCCGATTGAAAGGTTGTGGCTTCATGGTTAAGACACTGAGCTTGATGACCAGAAGGTTAGCAGGTCAACAGTTTGAACCCCAAGTGCTGCTCAACAGAATGAACTCCCGTCGTCTGGTCGAGGTCCTGCCAACCTAGCAGTTTGAAAGCATTAAATTGCAAGTAGATAAATAGGTACCACTTTGGCGGGAAAGATAACAGCATTTTGTGTGCTCTGGTGTATTGTTGTTGTTGTTGTTGTTGTATGCTGCCCCTCTCACAGAGCAACTCTGGGCGGCTAACAAAGTTACAAAATGTACAGTTACGATTACAAGGTTCCACATTATCATAATACAGCATATCATCATCACAAATAATCACAAATCACAGTATCAAAAAGGTGCCACATTATCATAATACAGTAATACCCCGTATAACGTGAGTATCATATAGCGCTAAAACCGTATAACGTGACAAGATTTTTGGAAAAATCTTGTTTCAAATAACACGATTTTAACGTTATCCGATACAGTCGTTCTTAGCAGCAGGGCGGCTGGAAAGCTGAACGGGGTTCTCTGTTCAGCTTCCCAGCCACCCTGCAGCTACTGAGGCAGGGGTGGGGAGGCTGGAAAGCTGACAGGGGGCTCCCCCGTCGGCTTCCCCAGCCACCCCACAGCTGCGGAGGCAAGGGCGGGTGGCTAGGGAAGCCGATAGGAAGTCCCCGTCAGCTTCCCCAGCCACCCTGCAGCTGTAGATCGGGTCCTCTAATCTCTCTGGAGCAGGCAGGGGACACGATCCAAGCTGTTTCTGGGCTTCCCCGACGTCCTCAGCCAGTGCAGCAAGCCAGAATGTCAGGGTTCGAATCCCGACATTCTGGCTTGCTGCACTGGCTCAGGACGTTGGGGAAGCCCAGAAACAGCTTGGATCGGGTCCCCACACCTCCCTGGACCCAGCGGGGGGTCAGAAACCCCAAAATTGGTTAAAAAAAAAAAAGGACTCCCGCTGGGTCCAGGGAGGTGGGCAGACCCGATCCAAGCTGTTTCCAAAGTTCTCCCACCTCCCTGGAGGCTGCAGCAAGGCAAAATGTCAGGATTCGAATCCCAACATTCTGGCTTGCTGCAGCCTAAAAGAGGGTGGGAGAAGTTCAAAATTAGCGCGCATCAGCTCTAGGGAGGTCGGGAGACCCCATGCGCGCTAATTTTGAAGAATGTCGGGATTCGAACTCTGACATTCTGGCTTGCTGCACTGGCTCAGGACGTCGGAGAAGCCCAGAAACAGCTTGGATCAGGTCTGCCCACAGTGATGGGATGTCCCCGGTTCCAGACGGTTCCCTGGAACCGATAGGACCAATTCCGGAGGGTTCTCCGTGAGGGGAGTCCACTTTTGGGGCGTCCGATTCCGGACGCCTCACCGAAAGAAAAAAAATTTTTTTTAAATCGGAGCTAAAATGGCTCCAATTGACTGCGCATGTGCAGAAACTCAATCTGACACATTGCGCATGCGTCAGATTGAGTTTCTGCACATGCGCAGTCAATTGGAGCCATTTTAGCTCCAATTTAAAAAAAATTGTTTAGAGCTTTCAGGGTGGCAGCGGCGGAGGCGGCACCAGTCCTCTGAGAAGGGCACCTCCCCCGCGGCACGTTGAGGGCTGCCTGGGCCGTCTGCTGCCGACAAGCCCTATGCCCTGGGGACGCCCGGCGCGGCGCACCGCTGACGCCTCCTCCTCCGCCGGGCGCCGGCCTGTGGGCTGGGTGCCTGCAACCGCCGCCCGCCGCTGCCGTTGGCTACATTCCTGTGGCCTCCTCCTTGGGCCGGTCACTTTTTAGCCCGACTGCGGCGCCTGGCGGAGGAGGAATGCAGGTGGCGGTGGTGTGGCATGGAGACGGCCCAGGGAGGCTCGGCAGCCGCGGCTGGAGCCGCGGCTGGAGCCACTGCTGCCCGCCGCCCCTGGCCATGGCCGGAGCCGGGCTAAAAAGGTACCGGTGGCCCGAGGAGGAGGCCACAGGGGTGCAGGCAGCTCCGGCGGCAGCGGCGGCGGCTGTGGACGCAGTCGGGGTGCCGGGTCCCAAGAAAGGTAAGCGAGGGGTAATTTATTTGTGTTTTGGGAGGGTGGTTGTTTTTATTTTATTTATTTATTTATTTATTTATTTATTTGTGTCTGGGTGGGTGGGCTGAGAGGGAGGGGTGTGTGTGTGTATGTTTCTTTTTATTTATTATTTATTTTTATTTTTGGCCCCGCCCACAACGTCATGACGTCATGACGTCGGCTTCAGCCATGACGTCATGACGTCATGACATTGGCCACGCCCATGACGTCCGTGACGTCATGGCGTGGTAGTAGAATTTTTGTCATCCCATCACTGTCTGTCCACCTCCCTGGACCCGGCGGGGGGGTCAGAAACCCCAAAATTGGTAAAAAAAACAGACTTTTTTTTACCAATTTTGGGGTCTCTGACCCCCCGCCGGGTCCAGGGAGGTGGGGAAACCCGCTCCAAGCTGTTTCCAAAGTTCCCCCGCCTCCCTGGAGGCTGCAGCAAGCCAAAATGTCAGGATTCAAATCCCGACATTCTGGCTTCCTGCAGCCTCCAGGGAAACAGGGCTTTTTTTAACATTGTGTGATCAATGTATCGCACAACGTTAAAAACCGGATAATGACGGGACTTGTGGAACCAAGTCATAACGTTATTCGGGGTTCTATTGTACAATATAATATACTGTATTTCACAATACGGGCACATAAAATCAAGAAAGCCTGCCACACGACCATGGAAACATCTGCAGTTGCAGACAACCCTAGCTTTAGGGTTGTAAATGGAGATGAGCACTGCTCCCTAGAGTCAGACGCGACTGGCTTTCAAGCAAAGGAACGACAGATTGGAAAATTGTGCTGTACTGTATTTAAGGTTCAGCACCAATTTCCTATACACACGTGCACAGCTCATAGAAAAGTCTTCTTAGGATAAGAACATCTAGAATTCTCCAGCTAGCATGGAATTTGGGGAACTCTGATTTAAAACGTAGCTTTTCAAAGCTGTACATTTAAACTAATTCACGTCATTTCCCTCAATTAATAATTTAAAACCCAAGGTGAGAAATGTGTCCTTTGCAAAGTTCAAAGTGTTTCAGGGATTCAAGAAGTTCTCTATGTGAAATTGCTTCCCTGTTAACTTTTTTTTTTACATTCAAAGTATTATTGTGCTTCTGTGAAGTCAAACTTAACTGTATTTAACATTAATTAAGTGCCTTCATATTGCATTGATTTTCATGGGATTAAAACATGCTTCACCCTTGGGCTTTGGGTTCTGTCTAGTGAATGGGATCGCCTGCATTAAATGGTCTTCATATCCATTCCATACATGTTCAGAGAACATCTGATGCATTTACTTCCTGCTAGATAACCTTGTGCACAACTGTACTGGAAAGAGCCATGCTGCATATTAATCAGGTCTTGGAAAAGTTGCTTTTTTGGACTACAATTCACAGAAGATTCTCTCATCTAATACACTAGTGGTTGGTGTACACCAGTTCTTGATGGTATAATTTAAAAAGTAACTTTTCTAAACTCTGGTGCAAACAGGCTAGTGTGATAAAAAATTAATCTGGATCCATTTAACAACAGCAGTGTTAAGGATAACAGCTTCAAAGCTTTTTGTTATGTACTGATATCTCAGGAAGGCTGAAGGCAAGAACTTTGCTGTAGATTAATTTGGAAATAAAGTCATTTTTGATTACTTGATTAATGGATGGATCCACTTTTGTAAATGAAGACATTAGCATCTGTTCAGCTAAACTAATGATGTTTTTAACAATCCTTGATATTAACAGAAAGAAAGAGGAAACTGTTTTTGCAGAAAAAGATGTGAAAGTAGGATCAGAAAGATCTGAAGGACGATATGATACAGCCACCTCTGTTGAAACCAGATGTGTAGTTGTCAGAGTTCGTAAATTAAGAACACACAAAAGGCAGCATGAAATCCTTCAAAAGCAATGTACACTAATACCCCGGATAACGTTATGACATGGTTCCACAAGTCATGATGTTATCCGGTTTTTAGCGTTGTCCAGGGTATACATCAAACAATGCTTTAAAAAAACCCTGAGAAGAGGCGCTCGCATGCGCGTGAAAAGGCGAGCCAGGAGGAGCCTCTTCTACCAAACAGGTATAGCAATGGGGATCGTACGTCAAGGCAAGGGATCAAAGCGGGGGGTGGCTCCCCCCGCTTTGATCCATTGCCTTGACGTGCGATCCCCATTTCGCTCACCTAAACAAGGGTCGGCTTTTCCGAATTCCCCCCTCCCCCAGGGAGGGGTGAATTTGGAAAAGCCGACCCTTTTTTAGGTTCTTTGCGATGGGAGTTTGGGTGCTGGGTTGAACGGGCGGGCGCTTGTTCAACCCGGCACCCAAACTCCCATCACAAAATGCCTAAACAAGGGTCGGCTTTTCTAAATTTCCCGCTCCCCGGGGGAGGGGGGAATTCGGAAAAGCCGACCCTTGTTTAGGCGAGCAAAATGGGGATCGCACGTCAAGGCAATGGATCAAAGCGGGGGAGCCACCCCCTGCTTTGATCCATTGCCTTGACGTGCAATCCTTGTTGCTATAGTGAGCCCAGGAAAGTGTCCAAGAGCGGCAATTTTAGACAAGCCGCCACTTTCCCTGGCTCGCTATAGCAACGAGGATCGCACGTCAAGGCAATGGATCAAAGCGGGGGGTGGCTCCCCCCGCTTTGATCCATTGCCTTGACGTGAGATCCCTGTTTCGCTCGCCTAAACAAGGGTCGGCTTTTCGAGGGGGGATTTTGGAAAAGTCGACCCTTGTTTAGGTGCTTTGCGATGGGAGTTTGGGTGCCGGGTTGAACGGGCAGGCGCTCGTTCAACCCGGCACTCAAACTCCCATCGCACGCTTTGCGTGCCCTTTCCAAACATCGTGCGGGCAGGCGTGCGCGTGTCAGACGGGGGCAGGGGAGGCTGCGGGGAAGATCGCCATAGCCTCCCCAGCCCCCATCTGATACGCGCGCGCCTACATGGTGTTTGGAAAGGGTACGGGGGAACTTCCCTGTACCCTTTCCAAACATCGTGCGGGCAGTCGCTGGGGGGGGGGGATTGGATTGGGTAGATGTTCTACCCAATCTATCCATCCCCCACACACACAATTGTTCCGGATAATGCTGAAAATCGCATTATTTGATACAAGATTTTTCCAAAAATCTTGTAACGTTATGCGGTTTTAGCGCTATTCGGTACAATCATTATCCGGGGAATTACTGTACGGTAAAAACCCAGGTTACGGTGGAGATCCATTATAACAGCCTCCATTGTAACCCGAAGAATTGTAAACTGAAACATCCATAGGGATGCATGGGGGAGGGATGGTCCTGAATTGATCTTTGTAAAATGAAACAAATACATGAAAAATTTGTAAACCAGGACAGCATTTCCATAGGATTTGCTATTGTAAACTGCAGCAAACTTAAACCGAGGCAGTTGTCACCCGGGGTTTTACTATACTTTATATTTCTTTTAGCATCTTTTACTAACTTTATCTCTGTCCCAGCTTTTGCTTTCCTAATGCCATTCCTGCAGTTCTTTGCTACTTTTTATTTTGTGGCCTGCCTTTCCTTCTGACCCTATACTGTATGTGTCCTTTTTAATTTTAACTCCATTCTGAACTTTGTGTGAAACCACATTAGTCACTTTTGCTGCCTTTTACTTTTTTTCTTGTTGGAATTTTTTGTGGTTGTGCTTTTAGAAGTTCCTTTTTTAGAAACTGCCACCCATCTTGAACTCTTTTTCATGTTAGGATATCCTACCATGGGACTTCTTTACCTATCATTGTTTTGGTTTTATTGAAAATTGGGTTTCCTAAAGTCTACTGTATACATGTAGCAGCTATACTCTGCTTTTCTATATTTGATATCAAGAACTACTGTAGAACATGATCATTTCCCCACATATTGCCTCTTGCTGCCACTTTTCCCGCCCAATCTTCTCTATTGGTTAGAACAGGAATTCTCAACCTTTTTAAGCCGGGGCCTGGATTGGGCTCCCCCAGATATCTTTGGGGGCTGTACAGCCATTTTGCCCTTCCTTCACCATAGGGCACTTCCTGGTGTGGTGAACGGGGACGATGACATGAAATGGTGCTCTGAGCCGCACCTGGCCCATGGACCGCTGATTGAGAAACCCTGGCTTAGAATCAAATGAAGGATAGCTGCCTCTCTAGATTCTTCCTCTACTTTTGGTAGGAGAAAATCCTCAGCCACACAAGCCAGGAATTTCTTTAAAGAGCCATATTTGGACAAATTTGTTTCTGAACAAATATCATGATAATTGAAATCTCTCATTACTACTACATTGTGTTTGGTTGACATTCTTGCAATTTGATTTCAAAGCTTTCTTTTGTATCTTTCTTGATTGGACTGTTGGCAATAGACTACAACTACCATTCTCCATGGCGGCGGCGGGAGGTGTAGTGTATTATATCAATCCAGGTGCTCTTCATGGGACAACCAAGCTCATCCTCTTGTATTTCTATGCAGGAATATGTGCTCTTGACATAAATTGCTACTACACCTTTCTATTATTTCTGATCTTTTTGAACAATTTATATTATTCTGCTGTAATCCTGTCATGAGAATCATTTCACCAAGTTTCAATTATCCCTATCAAATCATATTTATCCCTCTGAACTAAGATTTCCAACTCTTCTTGACTGTTTCCAATACTCGCAGCATTTGTATATATACACTGGAGATTTTGTGATTTTCCTGTACACATCTACACAAAGATAAGCACCTCTGAACTCAGTGGGCTTAACTCCATCTCAAGTTCACCTATGATCATAACCCTAGTCCAGATTCAACCTTGTATCTTCTGAATCTATGTTGGAGAACCACATGATATAGTTGATGCTCCCTCATGTAACCAAAAACAGTTGGGTGGGGGCAGTGGTGGGTTGTCAAACTCTTTGCTACCCCACCGTGACGTCATCGACATCGTGGGCGTAGCCGACATCATGATGTCATGACATCGTGACATCGTGGGCGGAGCAAAAAAAATATTATTTTTAAAAGTCTGTGAATGCATCAAACCTCCATTTGACACATGCACAGTTCTTTTTTTTAGTGTGCATGCGTCAAACCTCTATTTGACACATGCACACTAAAAAATACAACTGCGCATGCGTCAAACAGAGGTTTGACGCATGCATAGTTCTGGGCAGCCGTTTTGGCTGCCCGGAAATACATTTTTGGAGGGGGATGGAGAGGCGTCCGAACTGGTCGCCTGGGGGTTTACCACCACCACCCCCGGTGACCCCTCCTGCTGGGGTGCAACTGGTTCGGGCGAACCGGTCCGAACCGGTAACATTCCATCACTGGGTGGGGATTGCCACATAAAAATTCCCTCCCTGACTGCAGACGTCTAAATGTGTTACTACAAGTTGCAGCAAGAAACTGTTAACTTGGAGCAAGAACTTTTGATCATGCAATTCCTTACCTGTTTTTTGAAGTGTATATTTCTAGAAGGCTACCCTATATTCTTTTCCTGGACATTTAGCTCAGATCTGATTTTCTTCTTTCTGATAATCAGAGTTTGTGTCCTCTAATGCCATTTGGCTGTAGCTGTGTTATTGCTAGTCCACTGAGGCAGCTTTTCAGACTTAACAGTAATGAAGTGTTCCAAGTACATGGCTAATGCTTCCAGGATTTCAATGAAAAATCAATAGACTGCATCAAGATGGCAGTAAAAATGAAGGGCTGTGAGTAAAATGGCAAAAACATGTCATGCATGTTTTGACATTTTGTTCTGGGAGCATTCCATCATGGAAAGGGAAAGTGGCTGCATATCAATTCACTTTTAGTTGATATTACTTTCCATCCAAATAATACTAAAACAAACTATCGTGTAAGATTTTAACTGGTATCAGGCCATGTTATTTGTAAAAAGGTATTTAAAAAGTAAAAATGTGTGGTTCCTCTCTACAAAAGTAGTTTTTGCAGCGGCAGCTGTTTTAGTCTGTTCATTGTTATCAGATGAGAAACAAAAGTATTTTTTTTTTAGAAAGTCAAAAACATTGTGGCACCTTAAAGACTAACTGCTATATTCTAATACGAACTTTCATGGAGAAGTCCACTTCTCTAGACGTGAGAGCAGTGGTGGGCAGCCAAAAATTTTACTACCACACTGTGGGTGGAGCCAACATCATGGGTGGAGCCAACAATCATGACATCATGGGTGGAGCCAATGTCATGACATCATGGCGGAGCCAGTGATGTGGGCGGAGCCAATGTAAAATACCCATAAAATAAGTACACATAAAAATACAAATTAAATAGACAAAAATACATAAAAATACACATAAAACACATAAAATACACATTAAAATAAATACACATTAAAGAGACATAAAAACACATAAAAATACAAATTAAATACACATAAAACACATAAAATTACACATTGAAACTAAGTACATATTAAGGGCTTGGTGTGCATATTAAGCCCCCAAGGTGGTGCCCCCGAAAAGCTGCTACTGATTCTCTGGGGCACTGTGAAAAGTTACTACTGGTTCTGGTGAACTGGTGCGGACCTGTTGCTGCCCATCACTGCATGAGAGGTGAGACTATATGGTAATCATTTATAGATTTGCTTTCAGAAAAAGAGACAGCAGTTGGCTGGGCATGGTTTGCAATTTTGTGACCCATTGTTTTGTGACCCATTGTTCACTTCAAGAACAATTGCAGGTGGAGGCAGGAACCTCAGATACAAATTGTGTGAATCAATGTGACATTTCCCACCTAGTGATATCTCAAGACCATAGTATGATATCAAGTTCTTTTCCACTGAGACTTTGTTCTTGGAAGCTTACTCTTCATGAGTGCCACCATCAAGACAATGTTTTGTACTTTACTTTTGTTTTGTTTCTTCTCTATAAAATGGTTATTCATTATAAATTTAATCATTTATTTCATGTTTAATTTATGGTTTCAGCTTCATCAAGTAATTGTTAAGTAAGAAAGATACTTGTGCTATATAGTCTATACGCTAATGTATTTAGTTAAGAGTGTAATAGTCCTTCTAAACGTCTGGTTGGACATTCCACTATGGTAATGGAGTAGACTGTATGGCCAGCGACTCCATGATGAGTGTTGGGTGGCAGTAAATAACCTGATTCCCTAAAGGGACCAATGGCTACAGGAGGATAAGCCCCTTTAGGTGGGATGATGGTCCCCTCAGTGGAGGAAATGCCACTGGAAACCATCATATTGGACCCAATGGCAAAATAAGCAGAGGAGGAAATCTGATTCCCAACATTCATGGAGGCAGAAGAACCATGCCAGATGGACTGGCTGTGAAGGCGCACCTTGATAACATCCCCAATGGCATTTTTCCTGCTTCAGGAAAAAATGCATTCTTGGATACAAGTTGCAGCCAAAGACAATGAATAGTCTGTCTGGAAAAAAATCAGGGAAAAGTTTAATGAAATACAGTTGTACCTCAAAGAGCATAATGCGCTCCATAGGATTGCTCTTTAAGCGAATTTGCTCTTTAAACGAAACACCATTGTAAGTGACCAATTGTGACTTCTTGGGGGGGATTGTGAACCCCAATTTATTTGTTAAGAGAGTTTTTGGTTGGTTTTATTTGTTAAGCGAAACAAATATTCAGAGAAAATTTTGCTCTTTTAGCGAGTTACTCTTTAAGCGAGGCACTCTTTCTGTGAGGTTTGACTGTATAAAACATCTAAAATCCTTTGGTATCTTCTGAGGCCAAAGTCAAGCATGTTTACACTTTCAGGTTTCAGTCAGTTTAAGTTAAATATATGCTTATTGGATACTGTTATCTGATAGAATTAAAAGTGCTTGGTTTTGGTTTTTCCTAGATTCTGCCCTTAGTATAGCTTTCTTGGTAAAATTCACAAACAGAATCCTGGCCTATAAAAGAAACTAACTATATTGGTGAACAACAGTTAAAACCAGATTACAAGAAGAGAATTCATTTCTGCTAAGACCATAAACTATCAGCAAAAATAACATATGTCAAATAAATCACAGCATTTATTATATTAGATCACTTGCATCTTGATCCGAGGATTTCAAGCTTATCTGTGGAATTGAGGAGATACTTCAGACATTATTTCACTATTGTCAGCCTTTACCTCAGCTATCAAATCTAATTAATTAAGTAATGGATCATAAATGTTTTTTGTTAAAATGCCAGAAGCTTTCACCCTCATTAGCAGAAGATAGGTCCAACATTGTCTATGAGTTCGCTCAACTTAAAAGCTCATGATTTACTGCATCAGTTCCAGCAATCCTTTATTCTAATTCAGTCTCTGTCTTAAGAGGAAGGCAAAAATCTATTTCTGCTTTACAAATTGTGTGCTACCCTCTTTACGTTGAAGGAAAAGTAATGAAGATAAGGTATGATCCCAATAGTTTTCACCTGGCACTGAGAATATGCAATTTGATCGGCCATTTATTAGCAATATCTGTAATGACACATGCTCCTAAAGGCTAAATTATCCAGTTTGTGTTCAAATGTATCTATAGCATGTTGCCTTTATACCTTATTTGCTCTATGAATGGATGCTGTAACAGTTGACCTCTCCTGTTAATTCCATGCCCCTGAAGCGGTTTTTTAAGAGTACTGAGGCTTCTATAGTTTCAGTTGGCATTTCTGGAAGTGTAGTTAATTTCTGCACCCTTAGGCTTTATTCTCTCCTTTATGACCCAGGAAATTGTGGCATGGAACTAGGTTCCAATTACAACCTAGGTAGCTGTTACACTGGGGCTTGCCTCCAAGGAGACCTGCCTCAAATTGTATTATGCTGTGTTTTGGCCCTATCCTGTGTCCATGGTCTTCCTTTCAGCTGACCTAGTGGGAGAAAAATTAGCCAACAGCAAAGGTTGTTGTTACCTGGGTACATCCAATGGGGGGGGGGGATACAACAATCTTCAAGGAGGCTCTTTCTGTGTACCCTGCAGAAAGACTATAATGCAGCATGTATTCAACAATAGCAAATGCTTTGTAATGAAAAGGATGAAATGGTAGATCATCTGATTAGCAGATTCAGCAAAATTTCACATACTGATTATTTGCAACACCATTTCCAATTATTCATTGGAAACTTTGCCAGAAGTTTGGCTTTGGATGCTGTAAAAAGTATTGGGAACATCAGGTAGAGAATGGAAAATGAGAGCGTCAAGATCCTGTGGGACTTTAAAATTCAAACAGACAGACATCTGACTCACAGCACACATGATATAACTGTTGTGGGAAAGAAGAAGACATGGTTTATTGACATTGATATACTGGGAGATGCACATATTGAGGGCAAACAACTTGAGAAAATTATTTAAAAATCACAATTTGCAAATTGAAGTTGTGCGTTTATGGAGGAAGAAATCTGTTGTTGTACCCATAGTGATCAGAACCCTTGGAGCAACACATAAAGGACTCCCTAGATATTTGGAAATTTTGGATTTATTGGATTTGAATATCTTAACTACAAAAAATCCTTATTAGGAACTGTCTATATACTTTACATTAACTTAACAGTTCTTAGGTCCTTGGTTAGGTATTCAACTGTTAATTTTATACCAGTTTTTGACTGTGAATCTAATGGTAGATTTTAATGATATTATTATTTAAAGCTTGGGTGCAGCTATTGTTCCAGAAGGCTCACCGAGGAATCGAACTCTCTACCATGAGATTCTCTATGTTAGTAAGCTGTCCAGCCACCTAGGAAAGAACACAGGGAAATATAAAAGGAAGCAGGAAATTGGTACATTCATGGGGGAAAATATGGAGTTCAGCTCATCATGCTGTAATGCAGCGTTTTCCAAACTATGTTCCATGGAACAGTGGTGAACTTCAATTCCCAGAAGCCTAAGTCAGTACGTTGGCTGATCAGTGCCTTGGGGCATTGACTTAGACTTCTGGGAACTGAAGTCCAAAAACCAAAGTTTGGGAAACACTGCTGTAATGGATGGATGGAACAACTTTGGCTCAAATGGATTAACCACCCAATATGGACACATGCCCAAACATATACACAAATGGATATGTTGAAACTGCATGTGATTTGTAATACTGTACTGCATCAGCTTTAGTATATCAGTTGACTAGAGTTTGGAAGGTTAATTTTTCAAAACAATTAGTTTTCATCACTCATTCTTGTTTGTGCCATTATTTGTTGCAGTGGTGAAAATACATTTATAACATTTGTTGCCTTTTATAGGGTGACCTATGACAGGAGAGTAAAATAAATGATAAGAAAGTAACATATAACTTGAAAAATACCTCAAAGTATCTAAAGATCCTTTCAATGTAACTAGAAATCATAATTCATTCTACCAGTAAGGTGACTTCACTCCTCCATAGTTTTCAAATGTAACTTTATTATTCCACCATGACCTCAAATAGTAATTGTTACTTGTAAGTTTCAGACTCTGCCATTTCCCATACATTGTCTGTAAGCCAGGGGTTCCTAACCTACGGCCTGCGGGCCAGATCCAGCCCCCAGGCCAAATTGCCACCCACACCAGAAGTCCCCCGACGTCACTGGAAGGGCCAAAACTGCCGCGTTTTTGCACTGAAACACTGCAAAAACACAGCAACAAATTCAAAAAGAGTACAAAAATGTTCCTTCCTCACTCACTCCTTCAAGGCAAGCAGCGGAGGTGGGGAAAATGCCAGAAAATAATGCACAAATGCACTCACCAGTGCCACCGCCAGGGGGAAGAACCATATGACTGGCCCCTCAGCTGACTGAGGGGGCATGGTCAGGCCCCTGGCAGGAAAAGTTTGGGAATCCCTGCTATCAGCAGTCAAAATGGTAAGGATTTTGCAATGAAGACTGACATCGTCTTCTGTTTTCACTGCTTAACCTGCTATCAGTATAATTTGATACCAGCCTTTGTGACAAAAGATAGACTCTCTGATCTTGTGTTATCCATGCCAGAGAGCCAGTTACAATCCCTCCCAAGTGCCTTTGAACATTACCAGTGAAACCCTCATCAGCCAAGGGTCACACAGTTAGATAAATAGCAAAGGCAAGTCTAACTGCTGGAGAACGAAAGGAAGAAGGGGAGGGGGAAACAGCTGCACATGTATCTCCCTTGGCAACAGCATCCTGCCTACCAAAATGCTGCCAAGTAATGGTTGAGAAACAATCACATGTAAAGCAGAAAACTAGAAAGGATGGGCACTAGTTCAACAAAGAAGATCTAGGACGGATTTGTATATGAGCACACATCATTCTGTGTTCTTTCTCTATGTCTTTTGGCATTACCTCCAGTAAATATGGGTATTATTTACTCCTGACTATCCGCATTGCAGCAATTACTGCCTTTATCCGATTTCTAGTATTTTATCATAATACTTAGCATTAAGACAGCACTTTAGGGCTAGGCAAAGCACTTCACACATATTGCAGCACAAATCCTTACTGTGTTAAAAAAAAAAGTACAGAGTGGTGCATTGGCACAGGGTTAGCCTCAGACTTAAGTCGAGGTATGGGCTCTCGGCCCCACTGAGCCATGAAACTCAATGGGGCCTTTCAATCAGTCCCACTTTCTCTGCCTCACCTCACAGGTTGTTGGGTGGACAGAACTAGAGAGGAAGATAACCATGAATCCAGTAGCGCAGGGCGGGTTTCAGTCACCCAAGGCCGCAGGCCAAACTCACATGGGGGGCAGCTCCCCCCCCCCCCCCGTAGGAAAGTCCTACCTTCGGGCTTCGCCAGGCTAGGAGACGGGGCAGCCTTGCACCTGGGAACCTGATGGTGGGCTCTCTGCTGTGGCCGTGCTGCACCGCTCCAGCAGCAGGTGGTAAGGAGGGGGTGCCTGGGGAGGAGGGGGAGTGGCACCCCCTGGCCTCCACTGCGCTGTCAGGCCCATGCCCTCTGGGGTGGGGCCCAGGGCACCGGTGGTGGCAGAGGGTCCCGGCGCCTGCCCCGGCTGCCAGGAAGTCCGGGGCAGCAGCATCGCCGCCCCCGCAAAGTGGCACCTGGGGGTGCTGCCCCCCTCACCCCCCTCACTATGCCTCTGCATGAATCCCATCTTCAGTTCAGTGGAGGAAAAGCAGGATACAAATGTTACTAATAAATAGACAATAGCAGCAGCAACAATAACAATACTACAAGTGAAGCTTTCTCCCCATGATGGATAGGAAAGGTCCCTAAACTTAAAAAATGGAAGCTTCTTTCAGGCCACCCAGCCAAACCAGAGATGAGTCAAAAACGTCTCTTGGTATTTCTTACAATTCTTTACCACTCATTGCTCCAACAGACAAGTAATCAGCTTATCATATACGTTGGAATTGGTGGTGAATGCTACGTAATGTTCTCCAAAATTATACAGAGAGCCCCAAGTTGAAGAATGCTACAGCATAACAGCAATGCATGGGTAAAAAATTACCATAAAGATAATTTTCTTCATTTTATTCCCATGCATGGCAAACAGTGCATCCAGACTCAGGCATACTTTGAGTAACTCCACTGAAGACATTAAAAAATCTATTAGTTGTGACTAATTGAAGTCTCGCTGATTTTAATGGCTCTACCTGACACTTAAGTCCAAATCCCCCCCCCCCCCAGTTTAAATCTGATAGGCTTACATTATTGTCTAAAAGCAGTAGCACAAATGATGTCAGCTGTTGTTTGATGCATGCCAGGGCCTATCTTCACTTGGACAATGATGTGACTAGATGTGCAACAGAGAGCCCAGGAAACATGAACAACACTTCCACAAATATCCTGATGTGTCCAGAAAACTTCCACTGGATTTTGGGCAGTGTTTTTAAGAGACATATATTGAGCCCATCTAGATTTCCTTCTGTTTCTGGCTTTATATATTTTAGACTCATCAGGAGTGACTCTGTTTTGCTTTGACTCTGGGTATGCATATCAGGAGAGACTGGAAGATGAGCTGCTCTATTGTCCTGTAAGATGCCTGAGCTTCTCTGTATTTCTAATAAAAGTGAAGTTGTTTCTCAGTCTACCCGTGTCTGCTGCTTGCTGATTTCAGAGAAGAATTTATCAATGCATGGAAGGACATGAACTCCACCCCTGGAACTGCACTCAAAGAGGAAATATTGTACACTGTCCTCTTTCCTTCACCCCCATCAATCCAGATAACTTAATTTTATAATGAGGTGGGAGGAGAAGGCTGTACTTATGTTATTAAGGCTAATGAAAAAAATGACTGAGGCTTTCATTTCATCCAGTAATCAGCCAAGTAACTGTCGCAGAAGACTATCCCCCAACTTCTCTCTCATGATAGATTCTATGCTCACTGTTTTGACAGGTCACCAGCCCTCAGTTTGCCTTAATCTCCCTCCTAGAACTTATACACAGAGCACATTATGCGCAATGCAGGGATGGAGGAATCACAATTCGGGATCAAAATTGCTGGGAGAAACATCAACAATTTGAGATATGCAGATGATTCCACCCTAATGGCAGAAAGTGAGGAAGACCTAAAGAAGCTCCTGATTAGGTTGAAAGAAGAGAGTGAAAAAGCTGGCTTGAGACTCAATATCAAGAAAACCAAGATCATGGCAACAGGCCCTATCAGTACCTGGAAAATAGACGGGGAAGAAGTAGAGGCAGTGACAGATTTTACTTTCTTGGGATCAAAGCTCACTGCAGATGGGGATTGCAGCCATGAAATAAAAAGGCGACTGATTCTTGGGAGGCAAGCGATGAGAAACCTGGGGAACATAGTGAAAAGTAGAGACATCACATTGCAAACAAAAATTGTATAGTCAAAGCAATGGTATTCCCTGTGGCAATGTATGGTTGTGAGAGCTGGACCATTAGGAAAGCTGAGCGCAGAAGAATAGATGCATTTGAGATGTGGTGCTGGAGGAGAGTTTTGAGAGTCCCCTGGACAGCGAGGAGAACAAATAGGTTGATCTTGGAAGAGATCAACCCTGACTGCTCCTTAGAAGGTAAAGATGAAGCTAAGGTACTTTGGACATCAAATGAGAAGAGAGGATTCCCTTGAGAAGGCCTTGATGCTGGGAAAGGTGGAGGGCAAAAGAAAAAGGGGGCGGCCAAAAATGAGATGGTTAGATGGTATTGTGGCTGCAGTGGGAACAGAGCTGGGTGGGCTGAGGAGGATGGTGGAGGACAGAGGTGCCTGGAGGGCGGTGGTCCATGGGGTCACAGAGAGTCGGAATCGACTGAGCGACTGAACAACAACAAAAAGAACTATAGCCAGTTTGGAGAAGAAATTGTGTGTATTCTCCTTTAATTTTATCAAAATAGAAGAAAGTTTTGAGAGTCCCCTGGACAGCGAGGAGAACAAATAGGTCAATCTTAGAAGAAATTAACCCTGACTGCTCCTTAGAAGGTCAAATTGTAAAGATGAAGCTAAAATACTTTGGACGTCAAATGAGAAGAGAAGATTCACTTGAGAAAGCTTTCATGCTTGGAAAGGTCGAGGGCAAAAGAAGAAGGGGGCGGCCAAAAATGAAATGGCTATTTGGTATTGTAGAGACAATGAGCACAGAGCTGAGCGAGTTGAGGAGAATGGTGGAGGACAGAAGTGCCTGGCGGACAGTGGTCCATGGGGTCGCAAAGGGTCGGAGTCGACTGTGCGACTGAACAACAACAAAAAGGAAAACATAATAATGAACCAATCTATTAGAGGTTTGTTGTTGTTCAGTCGCACAGTCGATTCCGACCCTCTGCGACCCCATGGACCACTGTCCGCCAGGCACTCCTGTCCTCCACCATCCCCTTCAACTCGCTCAGCTCTGTGCCCATTGTCTCCACGATACCATCTAGCCATCTCATCTTGGGCCATCCCCTTCTTCTTTTGCCCTCGACCCTTCCAAGCATCAAGGCTTTCTCAAGCGAATCCTCTCTTCTCATTTGATGTCCAAAGTACTTTAGCCTCATCTTTATTATTATTTGATCTTCTAAGGAACAGTCAGGGATGATTTCTTCTAAGATTGACCTATTTGTTCTCCTCGCTGTCCAGGGGACTCTCAAAACTCTCCTCCAACACCACATTAAAGGTTTAAGTCCACAGAAATTAATAAGGTAGAACACAACTAACCTTGCATCAGATTGTGGCTTTAAAATAAATTACCAGTACTGTATAGTCATTTCTGTGTCCAGAAAACATATAGTACTGTACATATGGACAGCAGTAAGTTCTTTTGAGTTTTGGTAGGCTTTATTTCTAAATAGGAAAACTTGGTATCCTGTAGAACTCCCATGTGAGACTATACTGTACTGAACTCTACGAGTCTTGCTTCTCTGTCTGAATATACATGTACAAGATTGCACTGCAAAAGCTCCAGTGTATTTTGTTTGGTTATCTGAAGCTGCTCCTCTGATCATGCTGTCAGCATCTAATAATCAACTTAATTACGGGGGCTTGGGCTTCTGAGGACTGAAGTCCAAGAACATCTGGAGTGCCAAGGTGCGCCATCACTGCACTAAGGAATCCGCCTTGCCAAAACTCTCGGGCACACAAAGCAGGGGCGAGGGAGAGACCAAGGCGCGCCTGCGTAGTCGCCCGTCGCCTGCCTCCCAAGGGAGCCTGGCTTTGCTAGCCAGCAAACGCGCCAGTTGCTGGGCGGGCAAGACAGGCAGCCAAGGCGGGGCGAGGGGCTGGCTTCTTAAAACGGTACACTACGAAGCCCACCCGCCACACACACCCCCACATCGGCCGTCCACGCGATGCGGTGAGCATGTCTGCCCACAAGTCCAAATGATATTTTCAGGTGAGTCCATTAGGAAGCCGGTGCAGAGCCTTGATTTCCCCCCTTCTCCCATTTTCTTTTTCCCCCCCCTTTACCTCCCCCCCTCATTTTGGGGGGGAGCCAAACACACCCCCGGCCATCCGTGTGTGTAGAGATTTCCGTGATCGTTTTTGGGCAGGGTCTGTCGTTCCGCTGGCTGAATGCATTGCTTTCAATGGGCGTTTCGGAAACATCTGCTCTTCGTCTTGCTTGCTTTTATCTCGGAATGAATGAATGAATGAATTTGGGGAGGGGGGTTCCCTGCCCGTGTTCCCTCTCCGTGTTAATGTGCAGTTTAGCCTCTCTATTGTTCCTTACATCATCATCATCATCATCATCATCATCATCATCATCATCATTATTATTATTATTATTATTATTATTATTATTATTATTATTATTATTATTATTATTATTATTATTGAGATCTGTGATGCAAACTGCGTTTCTTGGCCATCCCAACCCCTTGGATGGAAATGGGTCGCAGCCACAGGGCTGGGGGCTCTTAGAGAGTAAAGAGCTGGATTTCACCCGGGTGGTTTCGATAAGCTCTTTACACCGCCGGTGGAGAGCTGAGTATGTCTAGACTAGGGGCTTTTTTGTGTGTGTTTGTTTTAATCCGCCTAGGTTTTGGCGATCTCGCTCTTGCTAAGACTTGTGATGGAGCAAGATGTGCAGGTTGTAGATCCACAGCATTGCTGTGGGAGTAAATTGTGTTTTGGGGTCTTCTCGCACACCTGTTCCTCTGAAATGGGCTTTGTCTGATGAGGTTATCAACTTGGTCTTATGATGTTTGGTCAGAAGTTTGATGTGCCTTCCCCGCCCTGCATTACAGCCTTTGAATGACAAAGATTAGCTTCCTAAACGGCAGCTGTTGAATTTGGTACAACCCACCCTGATTCGCACACACTGGTGAAAAACTATGGAATTTAAGAACCACATTAGCGAATGAAATACCCTCAAGATAAACCGACTTGCAAAGAACTTTGCTTGTTTTAGTGCTGGTACGTTTAGTAGTCCAGGAAATGGTTAGCTGAATCCTTTGTAGAAATGTTGCTCTCTGTCATTTCCCCAGAAACCCATTGCTTGTGTTTTAGTTGAAGCACTCTTACTATATAGAAATAAAGTAACTCAAAAAAAAAAGTGGCAGAGGACAATGTTCGTGTTAGATATTTTCCATGTTTTAAGAATTGATGCTCCTACTTATTGCTTCCTTATTAACTGATGGCTTTTTTCGTAGGCTTGGTTCTGAGACGATGAAAGCCCTCAGTGGGTCATTTCATCATCTTTTTGTCATATGCAGACAATAGTCCCTCCCCCCCAGAAATTATCCACATTTACCAAATTGGGAATTCCTCATTACATTTTTGGAAGGTGTAAAACGATGTCTGCATGTGGTCTGTTTCTGAAGAATGGTTCCCCTCATAAACAGCTGGTGGTAAAATGGCACCATATTCCGTTAACTGCCTCAGGAAACCGCCATATGAATTAGCCCTGAAATTGCCATTATAATGTAATGGGGTTTTACAAGCACAGAAGACCACCCCATTCTGATTTCTTGCAAACGCTGTTTACATTTAAAAGGTTTTACATAATACGTACTGCACTTGGTATTTTTCCAGTGTTAGCCTGTACAGATTTACTCACATTCAAGTCCCATTGAGTTCAAAGGGTTTATTTGCAGATAATTGGATGTAGAAATGCAGCTGCATGGAGATTTTTTCCCCTCCCATTTGGCTTGTTGCAAGCATAATTTTCACCACCAGTTTTGTCAGAGATGAGAGAACAGCAGTCCACAACTTACTACACTTCAGATGTACTTGGTTACTATAGCTATCACCATACATAGCCATAAAATACATTGAATATGAGCACTGGCTGTTGTAGTCCTGTGCATTTGGAGAGCACCAGATAGAAACATAATGGCTCTATATTCTATTTTATAATTGCTTCTCTGATAAATGTTTTTGCATTTTTCTATTAGGGCCACCAGATAGCTAGCTTTGCTTTCTTAGCCAAGTGGAGCTAAACAAAGACAATGGGTTGCTCAATAGATATGATTGTAGAAACACATGCAAAATCTTTTCTTTCTGAAGTGGGAATGTTTTTCAAGTCTTGCAGATCAGGGAGGCTGTATTTATTCTGCTGCCTTGTCTGAGAGATCAGAAGGCCACATAATGATGTTGGGGGGAGCGGAGGAGGAGACTCCTGCCTTTAGAATATTAGAATGAACTCTTTGTTTATAATTATTCACCATGAAAACCCCTATATAAGCAATCTTTTAAACTCCACTGGGGCTTCTGTGATTCACATTTAGTCCCAAATCCAACAAAATTGATAAAAGGCACCTGTTCTATTTTAATGAGCAATAGAGTAGGCACTTTGATACCCTGTTTTTTAAAAAACATATCCTTGGCAAGCCAACCTGATAATATGAACTGAATAGTTGGATGACTCCAGTTTAGTCCCAATCTGTTGTGTAACAGACGTTTAATTTACTTATAATGCTCTCTGCTTCCAACACCTGTCCACAAATGCTGTTACTATGTAAGAGCTTTAGGTAGCTATGTATTTAAAAAACCTTACTTCGTATACCAACCCACTTGTAGTCTGACACCTGTATGCAGATACAGCTGCAATCTGAGCTGCAAAATATTAGCCTGCAAGTACTCTCTGTTTTGCTTTTATTCTATACAATTAACTACTAGTAGTAAATGGCAAAGTAAGCTTAGCTTAAATCAGAGGTGGATGGACATCTCTCCGTATATAACTGGATTGCAAATCTTAACAGCTGCAGCCTGCATAGCTGATGATAAGAAACAGTGTTGCAGTCCAACATCTTAGTTTGTCTGCCCAAGAGGTGATGATTGAGATCTCATGCATCCATGGTATTTGTTCTGGAAATAGTGCTTCTCTAAACCCCCAGTGAGTAGGGAGACCATGCTGAGTTCTCTATATACAGTATATATATTTAAAAAAACCTTTTTGGTAGCACTGACTATGATTGGTTCCAAAACTGAATACATGTTAGGGAAGTTTCGTATAAAGTTGCTGGCAAGTGAAACATTTCAGAAGCTTTCGATTCTACAAGTATAGGCAGGAACATGGAAGCCATAAAAAGGCTGACCCTTTTTTGCATCCGTAAATTGGCAAAGCAATATGGCAGAGTCCAGTCCAAACCATTGGGCTTTAATGAATATTACAGTATTAAGCCTACTTGTTTGGATGTGAATCTTACATAGTTTCTTATATTTTTAAGATAGTACATTTGGAATATGTGAAATACTGTACACTATTCCCTCCCTCCCTCCCTCCCCCCAGTTATGTTCTGTTTTAACAATGCAGGGTTTCAAGCCAGTCTAAAGAAATATTTTTTTTAAAAAAATAGGGGTACATAAATTATACTATTGAATAAAATTAATATTTAGTGACTACTGAGTAAAACACTTTTTAAAAAATTAGAAAACAGGATCCATTCTCCACAAGCCTGTTCAGTTGCAAAAACCTTGCCTAGAGAGAAAAGTCTTTGTTTGGCAATGGAACAGTAGCAAGGATAGAAATAAACGAAGCCACCACTGAATTGCTATTCTCTTGTGTCCTCACCAAGTGAGCTTGTGATGGTGGTGTAATCAAGAGAATAACTTCTACTGAAGAAATTAAAACTTGGGAGAACTCATTGAGGGAGGCTAAATCTGCCACCAAGCCTGGGGCCATGTTGCATAGGGCAGTGGTGGCGAACCTATGGCACATGTGCCAGAGGGGGCACTCAGAGCCTTCTTTGTGGGCACATGTGCCATCGCCCCAGCACAGAATTCATTTCTGTCCAGCAGCCCAATGAGAATGCTTCCTCCCTCCCCAATCACAGAGTTTGCCCCGCCCCTCTGCCCAACAGCCCAATGGGAGCGCTTCCTCACTCACCCCAGCACAGAGTTCACCTGCCCCTCTGCAGCATGGATGGCAGCCTGGCCTAGGATTTTTATACCTGTGCTGTTTTAACAAGAGTGTTGTAACAAGGAAGTTGTATGTTCCTCAAAACTAGCCCTCATTGGAAGTATGGTTGCAGCATTTGATTCATCTGGGAGTTCCAAATATTCATCAAAGGGAACTCCATGTAGAGTGTGTTATAGTATTCTGTGTGGGTTGTAATTAAATTATCACCACAAGCCAGATTAAACACCAGACATAATTTCATATTACAAAAGGTGTTCAATTATTTAGTGTCAGCTATGTCATCCCCATGCCCACCCAAACATATGCATGCGTTAGATGAAGGTTACTTATAAGCAGAGTACCCTTGTTGAAATCATAAAGACTTAAGTTGGTGATAACGGATATAATTCTTGATTTCAATGAATTTTCTTTTAGGTGTTAATCAGTCTGCTTTCAACTTCTGTAGATGTAGAAAACCATATGTTTCTGTTATTTGGAAATTATGGTCTACAGCAGCATTTCCCAAACTATGTTCTGCGGAACACTGGTGGACTTCAATTTCCAGAAGCCTAAGTCAGTATTTTGCCTGATAATTGCTTTGGGGAATTGACTTAGGTTTCTGTGAGTTGAAGTCCAAAACACAAAGATTGGAAAACACTGGTCTACAGAGTGCAAGAACACTTTTTGAAAAAAGTATTCAGACGATGGTACTGAGTTCTCGGTGGTTATTTTGAATATCCTCAGTGGTTATTTTGAAATGCTATGCATTCCACATCTTTTCTTTGAATAATGTAGAGAGGAACTAATGCTTTTTGAAACCCAAGCTTAAAGCATCTATAAGATAGGTTTGGAAAGCTGTCCCCCTTAGCTTTTGTAAGAGTAGAGGAACTGTACTGTTGTATAAACCACTGCTCCAAAAATAAATGTGTCCTTAAAGGACCTTAGCATATAATACCATATACTTCAGCAGTGGTCTTTTGCCAATGCCACACCTCTGGGGGCATGGAACTATGGTTTCCATCATCCCTGTGGTGGGGATTCTGGGAGTTATAGTCTAGCACTTTTGAAGTACAGTAATACCTCGGATAACGTTTACCTCGGATAACGCTAAAATCACATAACGTTAAGTGATCTGGGGAGGAGAATTGGATCGAATAACGTTAAGGTCCTATGGGATGTATCGGATAACAACCGCTAAAGCCTGTGCGGTTACAATGTATCTCTATGGAGCTTTAACGTTATCCGATACATCCCATAGGATTTTAACATGGATTGGATAACACTAAAAATCAGATAACACCAAGACTTGTGGAACCAAGTCTTAGTGTTATCGAGGTATTACTGTACACCAGTTTGGGCAATCCAGTACCCTCTGCAAGAAACAGATGCTACAAAGTAGTGTGGCACTGGGTTCAATAAGTTTTCTTTTTTGTCTGTGATTTTGGAAATAAATTTTCTTCTTGACATTCCACTTAGATCAGTGAACAGGAGACAATTTGGGTTGGTATGGATTGGCTAAAGAGCTCAATACTTTCTTCTTGGAGGTAGTTCAGCAGATATACTGTACAGTAGTTTACTTTCATGCTCAGATGATAAACTGTTTGCTTCACTGTGTAGGAATTTTCCCTCTAGCTTGACCATATGGTTTTCTCACCTTTTGCCTTTCATTGTCATGCGTGACGTATCTCTTTTATTAGAACCATCTGGATGTGCTTTTACTCCTGGTAGATCTCTCATCCTATATTTAACTCTGGTTTCTTTTCACTGCTTCTTTTCATTGTAACCTCTGTGCTACAGACTGGACAAGGAAGAGCTATAGGTGAATTCTGCATTTTCAGTCGTCAACAAACAAGCCTTCTTCCAAGAAGTCAAGTTTGATAAGACAGCTTGATAAACTTATTTTTCGTCTGCAACTCTCGGAATTAAAACTTGAAGGGTTTGGGGAGTTGTAGTAAAAAAAATAGTAAACTCTTTAAAGCTCAGCTAACATCCATGTTAATCTTTTATGGTAACCCCATTGCTGATCTTAATGGACCATTATGAAGCAAAGAAACGTGAAAGTGTGATTAGAGTGGGAGATAGCTACATTCTGTCCTAATTCATATACAGTAGCTAATACTGGAATAAAAGTTCCCTTAACATTGTACTACGTATATTGATTAGCTGACCTAATGCCAGATTTTTTTGTATTATCCACAGCAAATATTCTGTGAATGGCAACTGTTAATAGCAACACTGTCATAGAAGCCCTCAAAAGCTTATGACATAATGAATATGTTGTGTTTTAAGGTGTTCCAGAGGTTTTCTATAGTTACAGAAGCTGTGCACTTTAGCATAGCTATGTTACTTAAAAATCTAAAACAAAAATTGTAACCACAGAGTATTAAATATATGTATCTTAAACAAGAATTGGTGCGGCTTCATTTCTTATGAATGAAACTATGGATTCAAAATACTAGAGACAGAAAAATCAGTACATACTCAGATCTGGTCTGTCATTGCATAACAGTTTGTTGTCATTATCCCTATAAGTGAAATTAATATTTTCCCATAATAACATGCTTTCTGCACAACAATTTTCTTGAATTAGTTCAAATCCCTTCACAGTGGAGCTTGCTGAGTGCCCTTTAGTGTGTGTCTCCCACACACACTAAGACAATGTTATTATCTTGAGGATAACATAGGTTAGCTCCAGGTATGTTGCCTTAAACTGCCTGCAGTAAAAATGAGATATAATAATGTTAATTAAGAAAGCTTTACCTACATAGTGCCACACTCATTTTCTTTAGGAAAGAATTTAAGTTGGGGATGGAACGCTTGGTTGTACAAATGTAGCTTCAGAGTTCCTTGCCTATACCAGAATGGAAAACATGACTCCCCAGATATTTTTGCATGCAGCTTCTATTAGCCACATCTAACATGCTTAGTGGTAAGGAGTTGTGGGTATTCTAATCCAAGACATTTGGAGGGTCAAAAGTTCACTTCCTAACAGCCTGTACACTTGTAAGCTTCTGAGCAATTATAAAGAGCATTTATCTCTTGTAAATGCCTAGAGCAGTGGCAGAGAATCTTGGCACTCCAGGTGTTCTTGAACTTCAGTTCCCAGAAGCCCTGATCAACAGGAGTTCTGACTTGGACTTCTGGGAATTGAAGTCCAAGAACACCTGGAGTGCCAAGGTTGACCATCACTGGCCTTGAATAACTGCCAATTGGAGTAGTGTCAGACACTAATTATGGTGGGATGCAAATTAGGTTTCTTTAAATTTGGGCTGTGATTTTTCTAGATACTGTACTATATTCTGTACCAGTTCCTTTGTTTCCTAGAGACATGCTGAGTACAAGCACTCTTGTATACTAATGATCTTATTCTAGTGTAAGAGCCAGTGAGCTCCACAGTTGCCTATCAGGAATTACTATTTGAACAACAGTAGACTAAGAAGGTACTTCCACTCATTGCTTTACAATCTCCCTCGCTACAGTGAAATGCATCTTTCCATTTAAATATTTCCATTTAAAGCAGAAAGGAGCAAGTGTGAACCTCCAGCTAATCCTGGACTGCAACTTCTATCAGCTGTATCCAGCATAGCCAGTTGTGAAGATGTTATGTAACTTGTAGTTCAGGAACATTTAGAAGGTCATAGATGCATGATAATTATTCCAACATTTACATCTATGCACACAAATTATGTGCCAGTCATTTATACATGTGGCTGCTCTTGTCCTCATTGGGGGCGGTGTTTAAATAGATGCTCTCCCTTTGTTCCAGTTCTGCCATTCTATGTTTTTATATCTCTTTTGTCTATCTTCTTCCAGGTATTCTACTGATCTTGGCAGTGACAGAAGAATTAGTGTTTGCTGTTCAGGTACAGTCTCCCAGTTTGGCATCATCTTGGGGCCTCCTGACAGACAGTAGTAATATTTCAGCAATGGGGGACACTCCTGGACAGAAAGGCCATCACACAGCCAAATCTTTACCCACAGCAACTCTTGCAAACTTTTCTTCCACCAGCTCTGTGGAGACTTCTGCTCCTTCAGTTGGACAGAAGAGAAGAACTAGCAGCCATCCTGTTGACAACAAAGAATCATATCACTTACGCAACCAGAGTGCTTTATTTCCTGGAAAGACTCGCAACAAGGGGAGAGTGGTTCAGATTGTCCATGCCAATGTCACACAGCGTCTAAAGCCAGAACTTCTTTCACTTCCTACCACAAAGAACAGGTCTTCAAGCCATCCATTTCAGTCTCATACTGCAACCCACAGCAGTCCTAGTGGGCTGATAACCACCACAGACTCTGTCATTTCCTTCCACAGGGATGCCTTGGAAGGACTTAACAAAGGAGAGGATGGGAGCGTATCAGAACTGGTTACGCAAGAAGCAAGTCTCGTTACCCCAACACCGGCCCCATCAACTGAAATAGGGACAACTGCCCCATCAACTGAAATAGGGACAGTGCCTTTGCAAACCCAACAGGATGGCCTATGGGACGCCCTGAACAAAACTAATTCTTGGGACATTTCAAAACAGAGTATAAACCAGTTACCTTTTTTTGCTAGCCCTGAGACAGTGGCGGTGGCGACAGCAGTAGCAGCAACGACAATAACAGCAACACAATTTCTTCATTCTGGTCAGGCTGGAACGAATTTTAGTGCTTCCTCTGTACACACAGTAGGGCGACCTCATCATGGAGCATCAGCCACATCGCATCCTTTGTGGCATAATGCCAACTTGTCAAGCAGTGCGCCTTCTACAGAGCCCTCCACGTGGCTGTCAAGTTCCCCTTCGACGGCGACGGGAAACTTCCTAAACAGACTTGTCCCTGCTGGAACCCGGAAGCCTGGCATTCTAGGGAACATTTCTCATGTCACAGAAGGGGACCAGCCCCAACACAGAACAGCCATTTGCCTCAGCAAAGTGGATATAGCATGGATCATCTTGGCTATTAGTGTGCCTGTATCTTCATGCTGTGAGTAAAATGTCTTTTAAAAGGGGGGGGATGCTTAATGACTGTGTTTGCACATTACAGCAATGTTTGGTGTAGTTTTTATAAATGTAGCTTTTTATGATACACAAATCTGCTTCTCACAAACTGTGAGCTAGTCACAAATCACAGTCTGAACTAGTGGGTATAAATTGTGGCTTCTATAAATCATGGCTTGTTGTGATATCTGAACCAGCAATTGCTGCTTCTCTGTGACTACCCACCTTGAAAAGGGAGCAGAGGAAAGAAGAGAGAAATTAGCCAAAAATGAGAAAGACAATCCACAGTTGGATAGTATGCTGTGCAATTTGTTATTTAAACATTAAACCATGGTTAGCATAAAGCAGGCATGCCTAAACTACGGCCTGTGGGCCAGATATGGTCCCCAAAGCCATTCCATCAGGCCCATGATGCCCTCGGCAAACTAGAAAGTAAATATGGCAGCTTCTGCACATGTGTGGAAAGCAGCCATTTTACTTCCCCCATAGCTGGTCCAGAGACATGGTTAGGCCCCCGACCCAAAAAGTTCGGGCACCCCTGGCATAAAGCATAGCTTATGACAGTGTAGAAAGATTGTATTTGTTAGCTATACATAGTGCAAATATTAGGAGAACTATAAACTGGAGGAAATGTGAAAATCCTATTCTAACACTTTAACTCTCAGTGCTATGATCTTCATAGAAGCCTTATTGTTAGATCTTCTAACAATCATCTGGCACTATTCCAGCCTCAATAGGTATGCTAATGATCAATGCTGTGTAACAATGACTTGGGCTCTTCTGTACATCTGACACCATCTTTGTAAGTGCTGCTATTGCTGGCTAATAGCAGTTTGGCAAATAACAATTGGAAGACTAACATGTGTGGGTTTCTTACACATTTGCTATGAGTTACAGTGGTTATGTTCTTGCCCCTGTACTGATTTGTGTCCAAGCTTCACCACTTCCAGGTGTATCACAGTTTGGCTGTCATTTTGAATGTAGTTGGACAAGTAATTTTACTATAGTGCTACCCAGCTTCAGGATTTGTTCATGAATAGTCATCACCAGCCTGGAAAGTCTGGAGTCACCTGCTGGAAGAGAAACCCAAGAACTCTCTAGCTCTGATTTCCCACACTCACCACTGTCTTTATACACCTTATACACCTTAGCTGAGCAGAGGGATGGGGTGAATTCTGTGCTGTGGGAGGGAAAAAGCCCTCCCATTGGGCTGCTGGGCAGCGGGGAGGGGTGAACTCTGTGCTCGGGGAGGGCGGAAGCACTCCCATTGGGCTGCTGGGCAGAGAGATGGGATGAACTCTGTGCTGGAGGAGGAAGCGCTCCCATTGGGCTGCTGGGCAGAGGGGAGGGGTGAACTCTGTGCTGGGGGAGGGCGGAAGCACTCCCATTGGGCTGCTGGGCAGAGAGATGGGATGAACTCTGTGCTGGGGGAGGAAGCGCTCCCATTGGGCTGCTGGGCAGAGGGATGGAATGAACTCTGTGCTGGGGGGAGGAAGCACTCCCATTGGTCTGCTGGGCATAGGGCCAGGGCGAACTCTGTGCTGGTGCGACTCTCAGCGTGCTGACAGAGTGGGGTCTGCATGGCCCTTCTGGCACTCGTGTCATAGGTTCTCCACCACTGCCTTAGTCTTTATCATAAAGTAGCAAGGGTGAGCACTAGATCGGTTGATTTTTTTTCCTGATGGTCTTACAAACAGTATCTGGTATAATTAATTTTCTCTTCCATTAATGGAAATCATTTGTGATGGCTCAGTGGTTAAGAAGTTTGCTTTGTTAGCTGGAAAGCTGGCAAGTCGGCAGTTCAAGACACATCTCTGTCCCAGCTCTTGGGGAGATGAAAAGAGCCTCATTTGGGCATTCGTTGAGCAGAGTTTCTTCCACAAAAATCCTTTCAACCCAGAATAATTTCTGACACAAAATTATTATTATTTCACTGGAGATACTTCTAGTCAGATCTCGTCCAACAAGAGAAGATTAAGAGATTTGACTGTAGGGAAATGTGGAATACAGCACTCTTGTTTCGGTTCTTCTTGGGTAAGAATGCTTTGCATAAATTTAATCTGGAAAAAAGCTACCTCTCTTAAAAGAGTAGGCTTTCTATTAACTCTTTCTTCTGTACCAAACAGCAATCTAAACATTGTGTTCCAGATTTTGTAAAAGTACAGTCTGTACTAGGAGAGAAAAATGAGGATGCCAAGGGGTTTTGTACCAAGTCAACAAATGTGAACAGTTTACTCAGACTGTAATATGCTTGTGGGAGGTAGCCAAGGTGGTTAATCAAATAATTAAACTCTCTGGGATTAGAATTCTGGGCTACATCTTCCAAAACAAAGTCCCATAGAAGGAATGCTCCACAAATCAGTGGATGAGAAGATGCTTTTGATGCCAACAAGTACAGCTTCGAATCCCATCAGCCTGGCTAGCATACACTATGGTGAGGATGGGATTTAGGATTTGTAATGTAATAATATTTTGGGGGGCAACCTGCTCTCCATTCTTGCTAAAGGTAAAGGTCTCCCCTGCTCAAAAGCCAGTCTTGTCTGACTCTAGGGGTCCATGCCGATGTCCATCTACAGCCAAAGAGTCAACGCTATCTGCAGATATTTCTGTGGTCATGTGCAGGCATGACTAGACATTGGAGTGCATGAAACGCTGTAACCTATCCCACAAAAGTGGTACCCATTTATCTACTTGCAATTTCTTGCTTTCGAACTGCTACATTGCCAGGAGCTTTTTGCTCTAGAAGACCAAATAACAAGGTCTGTTTTGACTCAGTTTGAGGATTAAGATTTTAATACTAACCCATCTCTGCATTCAGAAGTTCTGTGTTGAAATTGCACAGATGTCAGTCAAAACTTTAAGTTATTTATTTATTTATTTATTTATATTTATTTTGACTTGTTTACCCACCCCCTCACCCAGGCGACTCTGGACAGCTTACAACATAAGAAACATCCAAACATAACCCATTAGAACAACCCATACATAAGGATAAAACATCATAAAAACACTAAAATCTCTAAAATCTAAACACCACAAAAGCTCGAATCTCAATGGAAATGTGAATGCTTTTGGAGCCACCTTGTGGATACAGAGTGGTGCATCACAAACTGGTCAAACTGTTACTCAATTGACATGGTAGGAATCATTTTCTCTGTATTTTAATCGTATAGATCAGTGATGGCCAACTTTGGCACTCCAGGTATTCTTGAACTTCAATTCCCAGAAGCTCAAGTCAGCACTCCTGCTGATCAGGGCTTCTGGGAATTGAAGTCCAAGAACACCTGGAGGTCCAAGGTTGACCATCACTGGTGAAACCTGAACATGGAGTAACATAAATGCAAATTTCAGCAAAAATAAAAAAAAAGAATAATTAGCTTGCCTAACAGATTCCTACAACTCAAATGAATACATTATACAGTACTGTATTTCAAATCTTGCAGATCTTTTTGACCTGACATCACAGGTGACGAAACAATTGCTTTGTTACCTCATAAACAGCAATGCTTTCATGGCACTTCAGCAATCTTTATAGCCACTGCCTGTCTCTCTCCTAGTCTTTAAACAGCTTTTTGCCGTGTATGTTGCTGTAATGCACCGATCTTAAATCTACTGTTGAATTGTTCTGTTTACTTTTTCTTAACCTGAAACTATTTCTTTCAAAAGCCACAGCTCTTTTCCGTTGTTAGAAATGCTTATGGAAGATGTAATTCTTGATGTCCTGTCAGGGTATGACACAAATACTTACCCAAACAAATCATTTTTCTTGTCATTATAATGCAAGATAAATAATCTGTTCACTCTGATGGACAGGACAGCCGCAGCTGTCTTGTGCTACGTTAACCTGAAGGTCCTGCTTTGTTTTCTCAAAAGTCCGTTTGCACATCTTTCTATTCTTCAGAAAGGGACTGAGGGTGGCTCAAGGGGTTAAGACTGGAAGGTCAGAGTTCGATACCGGAGTACTGCATGACAGAGTGAGCTCCCGTCTCTATCCCAGCTCCTGCCCAACCTAGCGGTTCGAAAGCAAGAAATTGCAAGTAGATAAATAGGGACCACTTCGGTGGGATGGTAAACAGCGTTCAGTGCACTCCAGTGTGTAGTTATGCCTGCCACATGTTCACAGAAAGATCTGCAGACGCAGACAGCGGTGGCTCTTTGGCTATAAACAGAGATGAGCACTGAACCTTAGAATTGGATACGACTGGCTTTTGAGCAAGGGTGACCTTTAACTTTACTATAGTAAGAAAACTGCTGCCACCTAGAGGATACCAATGTATATGCAACCTTCAGCCTTTTAATGATTCCATGACAATTGCAGGTTTATTTCTGTATAATTTTGATATTGTTAAAAATTAAATCCATTCATTCATTTGCATGCTCCCTTTTTCCCTATAAGAGGCTCAAGGTGGATCACAAATCAATTCAAGGTCAGTGTCTCCCTTGTTTGAAATTCAGTCGTATCCGACTCTAGAGTTTGGTGCTCATCTCTGTTTGCAACCAAAGAACCAGCACTGTCTGCGTCTACAGACTTTTATGTGGTCATGCAGCAGGCATGACTAGATGCTAGAGTGCACGGAACACTGTTACCTTTCACTCTGAAGCAAGTACCTATTTATCTGCTTGCAGTTTCTTGCTTTTGGACTGCTAGTTTGGCAGTAGCTGAGACAGACGATGGGCTCACAGTCCATCACACTGCGCTTGGGTCTTGAACTGCTGGCCTGCCAATTTTCCGGTCGTCAAGCTCAGCATCTAAAAGCAACACAAATCATCACCATTCAAAACACCATAAATATATTATGCTAAAAAAAACCCCAAACCTTTAGCCATATTAAAAGGCATCATTAAAATCATTATTGAAAAGATATTTAAATATCTCAATTCAATGATTCCTAAAAACCTCACGTACCCAAATTGCCTAAAAGCCTTCTTTAAAAACAAGTTATTTGCCTTCTAATGGAAGGACAAGAGGGAAAGGACAAACCTGGCTTCTTGGGGGAGTTTGGTAGCCATTGTGTTCCTTTTGCTTGACCTAGTGTGAGAAAGATTAGCCAGCAACATATGGTTGTCGCTACCTGATTGTGGTTCAAAAATACATAGTCTTCAAGGAGGCTCTGTCTGTGTACCCCAGTTTGGGGTCCCACAGTGATTATTTTAAAAAATAAATAAGTAAGTAATGCCTCTATGATGAAACATATATATATATATGTTCTTTTTGGCAAGGGAAGTAAAGACCCATCTTAGCATTCACACTTGAAGGCAAGAAGGGTGGGTGGCCTTCCTGGGGATATGAGGAATCCAGCCTACAAAGGGCTACATTTCTGTTGTGTTTTTCTGCTGGCTATGCTTTCTTCTTTGACACAGACAGATGGAAGCATCCTTGCATTTTATGAGTACAAGGTGGAATGTCCTAGAACAGTGATGGCAAACTTTTTAGTGTCCAAACAGAGGGGTGGGGTAAAATCTGTGCTGGGGGAGGAAGGAAGTGCTCCCATTGGACTGCTGGGCAGAGGGGCAGGGCAAACTGTACTGGAGGAGAAAGGAAGTGCTCTCATTGGGCTGCTGGGCAGAGGGGCAGGGCAAACTGTGCTGGGAGAAGGAGGAGGTGCTCTCATTGGGCTCCTGGGCAGAGGGGCAGGGCAATCTCTGTGCTGGGGGAGGGAGGAAGTGCTCCCATTGGACTGCTGGGCAGAGGGGCAGGGCAAACTCTGTGCTGGGGGAGGGAGGAAGTACTCTCATTTGGCTGCTGGGCAGAGGGGCAGGGTGAACTTTGTGTTGGGGCAATGGCGCACATGCCTACAGAGATGGCTCCAAGTGTCCCCTCTAGCATGCATGCCATAGGTTTGCCACCACTGTCCTAGATGCTATATTTCTCTCGCTTTCTGCCCTGCACCAAGATATGGTAACTAGCCATTTCCCCAAATGGAGGTCTATTAAACTTCCATAGTTTGGGTTTGATTTATCATTATGCTTTATATATTATTCCACTGAATTAAATGCTTTCTCTTCTTAGTTTATTTAAGTGTATTTCCCTATATATTCTGCTTCGAACCCGATGTCTCTTGAAAACACTGAGGAAAAATGATGGTGGTCATTCTCTGATTCAATTATAGGCTTATGGTGATGTATTTCCACTTGAAGTGAATTGTGGCTGATCTTATCACAAAGAACAGATTCTTTATATAGTGGTAGATACCAAATGTAGGATTAATCAAAGAGTGGAAATCTCTTTCCTATTTCCTGTGTGCCATTTCAGCCTTGGGAAGGGCCCAAAATCTGTGCAGGTTTTGTCAGTACATTATGAAGTACAGAGAAACTCTGTATTCTTCATTTCCCTAGAGGAAGCAATTAACTGAGAAGGATTAAATGACATTCATTTCTCAGACCATAAAACTGGCTCAATGGCTCCAGGATCAATACTTTCATCATGATGTAATTCCAGCTGTTTTTTGTGTAGTTTTTTATTAAGCCTTGAATCTGGGAAAGAAAGACAGGATTATATGTTAAATGTATGATATTATGAGGCTGCAGACCTCAAGAACTCCTGTTTTATTATTAACTCATTCTACTCTAATAGCTATGAGTATCCAAATGCGAGTTTGTCTCCACCATATCTCTGGTAACCAAGACACCTAAAACTTAGCCTGCATCATAAAGGCTGGAAAAGGGAGTTAAAACTTTGTCATTTGTGAGGTGGCAAATCTGTTTAACCAGCAGAGGATGAACTGTGCCTGGGCTGGCATATTCATTTTTCCACCTGGCAATAGGTAGAGCATATCTAATCTGCTTCCCTCTACAACGTTCCTAAAGTTTCTACTATGTAGAGAGTGCAGTGGAAGCAGGGAGGAGAGTAAACAGGAAGAAAGGCTGAACCAACACTGAGGCAGGTGGAGAAAAAAACAAGTAAGAACCAGTCAGAAGATGTAAGAAAAGAATAGTGCAAATGGGAAAAGATGAGAGGAGAGTAACGTCACCCTAGTAAGGAAGGGGAAGACTAATCTTCTCTTCTTTCTTCTGTGTCTACTGCCAAAATGAAGCCATCTTAGGTGAGTTCATTCTGCAGTTTCTTTCGCCTGACCTACTGTGAGAAAGATTAGCTGGCAATACAAGGTGGCCATTACCAAGGTATGCCTGGTTGTGATTAAAAAATACCACAAACTTCAAGGAAGCTCTTTCTGTGCACCCCAGTAATAGCTAGTGTTGGTAGGGAGAAACTTGTATCATTGTTCATGCCGCTTCAGTTTCTTCCAGAGGTAGGGCCAGTGTAGTCTGGTACACCACATCCTTTAAGGTCCCTCATAAGTAGAAGTCAAGGGGTGTCAAGTCTGCAGTATTAAGTTGTATTTCCACAATGTTCTTGAATTTCAGATACCATTTCAAAATGCTACTTGAAGGGGAACTTTGATTCTGCCATTTTCTTTTATTGTTCTGCCTGTCTCATAGTGACGTTAGCCTTAATTCTTTTGAGCGAACATCATATTACACATTGCTACCCTAATTCAATTCAACTTTGAAACATAAGACATAGATAACATCTCTTAAAATGTATATACAGTAAAACACCGGATAATGATTCGATTGGATAATACTAAAATCGCATAACGTTAAGTAATCTGGGGAGGAGAATTGGATCAAATAACGTTAAGGTCCTATGGGATGTATCGGATAACAACCGCTAAAGCCTGTGCAGTTACAATGTACAGTAACACACCGGATAACGTTATGACTTGGTTCCACAAGTCATGACGTTATCCGATTTTTAGCGTTGTCCAATGTATGCATCGAACAATGCTAAAAAAAAGCCCTGACTTCAGGGACAAACTGCTTTAAAGGCAGGCAAGGAAAGAAAGAGACCCCCCTGTCTTTAAATCCACCTGCAGCGGTCTCTGCGACTGCAGTAGGGTCGGGGGGAAAGGCGGGTGCTTTCCCCCGACCCTACTGTAGTCGCAGAGACCGCTGCGGGTGGGGGTGGATTGGGTAGTTCTACCCAAACCACCCCACACCCACAGACCATTGCATCGGATAACGCTAAGAATCATTATCCAGAATCGTTATCCGATGCAAGTTTTTTCCAAAAAACTTGCATCGTTATCCGATTCTAGCGTTATCCGATGCAATCGTTATCCGGGGTATTACTGTATCTCTATGGAGCTTTAACGTTATCCGATCCATCCCATAGGATTTTAACATGGATCAGATAACACTAAAAATCAGATAACACCAAGACTTGTGGAACCAAGTTTTAGCATTATCCAGTGTTTTACTATATATAGATATATATATACAGAGAATATGCCAGCAGGTATGGCATGAAAAGCAAAGTACACCTATTGAAATTTTCTCCTATGCACAATTACTAAAGCTAGAGGAACCACGTCGTTTTTTGCAGTGATCAGATCACTGTTGGTTGTATACACCCAAGGCTATGATGCCACAACCCTGTAGTACTGACATTTAAAACAAAACAAGACCCATTGTTCTTCATCATGCAGTTTTCAAATTGAGATAATTAGTGCTCTTTTTAAAAGAACCAATGTGAACCCATTCATGCAAGGTTCAACCTTTTTTAGGCAGTGTGCGGATTATCCTTGTTCCACTTGACTATGAAAAGTAAGCTATCACTAGTATACGAGCAAGGAAACTATTTTTCCAGTCGAGTAGATGCTAATGAGATAAATTTTCCAAGGAGATTTACTTACAGAATTTCCATCCATTTTAACAGAAGCCCTGTAATTAAGTATCAAAATACTTTTACCATCTGTCTCTCAGAGGTGAAAGTACTTTCAGATGATTTTATTTTTTAAAAAACAACCTAATAGAGAATTTTTTTGAGAAGCAAAAATCAGAAAGCAGGGGAATGGAACCCGAATATTTGATGCCCCAACAGAAACATTGCCCTGGTCTTCTGACATTTTTATAGTTCAAAAAGAAAATAAAATCTTCTTAGTCTCTCTTATTATGAGAGAACAGCAGGAAGGTTGTCTGTTCATGCCATTCATACTTGTTCATTAGTGAATAAATAAACTGAGAATAATTAAGCCTGCAGCTGAAAACATTGGTGGGCCAAAATGTATCCACCCTCTCTTAGGCTGAGGATGGAGAAGCTATTTGACTGCAGTTCTTATTATTCTCATTCTATTCTCAGGGCAGTCTTCATAGGAACACAGAAAGAGCATCCTTGAAGATTGTGGTATTTTTGAACCACAATCAGGCGTACTCTGGTAACAACAGCCTCGTGTTGCTGGCTAATCCTTCTCACACTAGGTCAAGCAAAGGAACTTCAAGATGAACTCGCCAAAAGGTGCCTTCATTTTAGAAGTTTGACGGTCGACTTAGACATGGAAGAAGAATAATTATTCCTTAATACTGATCATGCTTCCTGAGCTTGACTGGAGTAGAGGGCCCAACAACAGCTGGAGGGTCTATACCAGTGATGGTGAACCTATGGCACGTGTGGCAGACGTGGCACTCTCAGGCCGTTCTGTTGGGATGCGTGCCGTCACCCCAGCACAGAATTCGCTCTGCCCAGCAACCCAATGGGAACACTTCTTCCTTCCCCCAGCACAGCGTTTGCCCTGCCCCTCTGCCCAGCAGCCCAATGGGAGCACTTCCTCCCTTCCCCAGCACAGAGTTTCCCCCACCCCCCTGTTTGGGCACTCGGCCTCTAAAAGGTTCGCCATCATTAGTCTAAGCCCTATCTTAAAGAGATCATTGCTCTGCTTGCTTGCTTGCTTGCTTGCTTAATCAAACTTTTATGCCGCTCTCCTCAAAAAGACCCAGGGCGGGTAACAAAACTTTTTAAAAACACTTAAAACACAATATAAAACACAGTATAAAAATCAGAATTAAAATATTAAAAGATTGAAAAATTAAAAAGAGACTAAAAAAGACACACACAGAGAGGGAGGGGTCAGATGAACCAACAGACTGGGACAACCATCTGGCCCATACCCCATACCTGCCCCGCCATCCTAGATCTAAGGAGGATAAGAAGGAGAGAATAAAGTGGTTGCTACAGTGCTTTTTTTAAATTCATAAAGAACTACATAAGCAATCAGCTGCTCCAGTCACCCTTTAACTTCTTCAGCTGCCATATCCGTTCTGGATAGTGGCTATCAGCATGGCAATAGTCTTCGTAGTCTTAACTCCTTGGAATAGTTCTTCCAAGGACATGCCACACCAGTCTCTCAGGTTCTACAGCCATGAAGTCCATCTATGTCCAGGGCCTCTTCCCAGGGATCATTTTCTGGTAGTCCGACAAAGAGGTTTCTATCAGGAGTTAAAAGAGCTCATCCGATTAGCAGCCTGGCTAAAGCAATGTTCTCTATTGTGTGCTAATAATATTTACAGTTTATAAGCGAGTATGAGTAGTGTCATTACTGTATAAAGTTGTTAAGATATTCCCAGGACAATGGAACCCTAGGTTATGAACACCTCAAGTAACGAAAATCTCATGATACGAAAGGAAATCCCAAGAAAATAATGCTTCGAGATGCAGTAATACCTAGGATAACGCTAAGACTTGGTTCCACAAGTCTTGGTGTTATCCAATTTTTAGTGTTATCCGATGCATGTTAAAACCTATGGGATGTATCGGATAACATTAAAGCTCCATAGAGATACATTGTAACTGCACAGGCTTTAGTGGTTGTTATCCGATACATCCCATAGGACCTTAACGTTATTCGATCCAATTCTCCTCCCCAGATTACTTAATGTTATGCGATTTTAGCATTATCCGAGGTAAACGTTATCCGAGGTATTACTGTACTAATTTGTTTCGAGATATGAAAAAGTGTCCCTATTAAATTGCATTGTATACAGTAGCCTCTAGTAGCCAGTTCTGGTAATGCATTGTGTTTCAAGTTATGAACTTTTCATAATACAAAGCTTCCTGAGGAACGCATTTATTTCGTAACTTGAGGTACCACTGTATTGTGTATTTACTGGGCAATCTTCTATTCACAAATCTGGGAGGAAAGTATAGTTTTATACCAGGGGTACCCAAACTTTTCAGGCCACGGGCCGGTCACATGGTTCAGGGAGACAGTCACTATGGCCCAGGGGGGCGGATGTGGCCCCCGATGCCAATTCATCCGGCCCATGAAACCCTCATTCCTCCTGGATATGGAAGTAAAATCCGCCCGTACATACTGGCACATTTTACTTCTGCTTCCAGGAGGAATGAGGGCTTCACAGGCTGGATGAATTGGCATTGGGGGCCGCATCTGGCCCCGGGGTCATAGTTTGGGACCCCCTGTTTTATACCATAGCTCATGAATGACTTCCTCAGCTTAAGCTATACCCATTGCCAGGTGGTTAGCTGGGCACGTAATGCTGTAAACAACCCAGCACTTCAAAAACAAGAAATTGCAAGTTGATAAATAGGTGCTGCTTCGGCAGTAAAGGTAACGACGCTCTGTGCTCTCCAGCATGTAGTCATGCCTGCCACATGACCACAGAAACACTGGCTCTTTGGTTGTAAACAGAGATGCACACTACCCCCTAGAGTTGGGTATGACTGGACTTCAAGCAAGGGAGACCTTTACCTAGTGGAGGAAGGTACTGCCAGCAATGATGTTGGGTTGCTTTAATTCACTGCCAGTTGCCTTCCATATCCAGTATCCTTTACTAACTGATTAGTCATCTGACCATATCAGGTTAAAATGTGATAAAATACATTAGATAAAAATGTGATAACAAGAACGGAATAAAAGCAGATTAAAAGTAGAATGATACAATCACAATAAAACGAGATACAGTATAAGGTTTATGGTATTTTATTCTGTCTCGGAATGTCTTGTAAATACTGGGCTCTTATTGTGGCATATAATTGACAACAATATTTTCTACTTCTGGTGTTCTTCTTGAAGTCTGGACAGGTTATCCTGCTATGGTAATAGAGTAGACCCTACTGCCAGTGTCAGGCAGCAGCTAATTAATCGGACAACTCTAAGGACTAACGGCCTTTGGTGCTGAAGTCCACAGGGAAGGGTGATGGTTCTCAAGTGGATTAAATCCGACTTAAATCCGTCTTGATGGAGGGCAGCAGCTTCATCAATACTGGCCTGGTGCTGATGAGGACTTTGCATGCCAAAAGGGCTCAGGACCAGAAAGTGACTTGTGGAACTGGATCAGTTGTACGGGTATCACACTGCGACGCAGAAGGCAGATGAAAGGCCACTGCATTATATTCTCAGGATAGTCTTCATAGCTGATCACCATGATGATCACTTATATTTGAAGAAGGTGTTCTGCAGACACATGTTCTCTTGGAGTATGGGACTTAGTTAAACCACCCATATTTAACCATAGAGTCTAACTTAGTTTTCTAACTGCTCAAATCTTGCTCTTGTAAATGCTGCCTTCAGACTATGTCCACTTTGTGGTTGCTGAGCCGTACTGTGAAGGCAGCCAGGCAGTAAGGAGTCATCCAGACTAACCCACATTGCTACTGCCACTGCAATTATCACATTCTTCTTCCTTGGCTCCATCACTCCCATCCCATATGTCAGTAGTGCCAGACGTGGCACTCCCAGCCCTTTCTGTTGGCATGCATGCGGTCACTTCCTCCCTCAGAGTTTGCCCCACCCCTCTCCCCAGCAGGCCAATGGGTGTGCTTCCTCCCTCCCCCATCATAGAGGTCACCCCGCCCCTCTGCCCAGCAGCCCAATGGGAGCACTTCCTCCTTCCCCCAAGCACAGAGTTAGCTCCAACCCTCTGTTTGGGCACTCTGTCTCTAAAAGGTTCGCCATCGCTGCCATATGTTGTACTGTGAAGATAAGCAAATGTGTGTTTCCTGTTTACGTTAAATTCCTGTAGCACTTTGGAGGTACAGTAAAACACTGGATAACGCTAGAACCTGGTTCCACAAGTCTTGGTGTTATCCGATTTTTAGTGTTATCCAATCCATGTTAAAATCCAATGGGATGGATTGGATAACGTTAAAGCTCCATAGAGATACATTGTAACTGAACAGGCTTTAGCGGTTGTTGTCCAATCCATCCCATAGGTCCTAGCACCTTAACGTTATTCGATCCAATTCTCCTCCCCAGATTACTTAACGTTATGCGATTTTAGCGTTATCCGATCCAGTCGTTATCCGGTGTTTTACTGTATGTGATGGGAGTGACTGAATAAGGAATGTGGAATATTAGAACGGTTGTGGTTGCCTGGGCAAAACTAGGGTAGTGTGAGGGTTTTGGGAGCAGTCTTAGCATAGAGAGTCCGAGGAGAAAGTTGTTTTGGGATGTGTGTTTGAGAGGGAAGTTTGAGAGTTCAGCCTGAGAGAGAGAGAGTGAGTAAGAGGAGAGGTAATTGAAAAAGTGACGGATTGTACTGAGTGAGTTTAAAGCGTAAGAATAAACAACATTCTTTTAATGTTTATTTTAATAATGCTTTATTTGCTCTGTACAAGCTGAGTTTATTTTTAATAAGAGTTTATTTGCTCTATTCAAACTGAGTGGTGGTGTGTTCACTACTTGAGGGCTGGCTATGTGAATGATTTTTATAAAGACCTGAATAAAAGTACAGTACAAATATACACAGCTAGCGGTTGGTGGCATGGAAGAGGACGAAAGGAAATAAGTGAAGATTGTTAAAGAAAACATATTTATCCCTGTGGTGTTTTAAAGAGGCCATTCCTTAGCCAAGTGGCAAGACAGGGAGTTTTGACATTATTATCACAGAGAAGGAGTGTAACAGAAGGCATGCCCACAAGGATACAAAGGTAAAGGTATCCCATGCTCAAAAGCCAGTTGTATCCGACTCTAGGTTTTGGTGCTTGTCTCTGTTTTTATCATTATCCACTTTAAACTTATCAACATCAATAAGTAAGATCGTATCCGGCCCCAACTCAAGCCGCATTTCCAAAATACTTGCAAGTTCTTTTTCTACTTTTACCCAAAAGTCCTTTTAACACGTTGCAGCTCCACCACATATGCACATATGTTCCCGTTGATTGTTTGCATCTCCAGCATATCTTACTTATTTTATTGTCTATTTGATGCAGCTTAATTAGGGTCAGGTACCATCTCCATAGTAACTTGTAATTATGTTATTTAACCCTTACAGACATAGTTCTCAGAGGTTTAGGTGCTTGTCTCTGTTTATAGCCAAAGAACCTGTTCTGTCTGCATCTGTAGATGTTTCCATGGCCATGTGGCAGGCATGACTATACACCGGAACACACGGGACGCTGTTACCTTTCCCACAAAAGCGGTACCTATATATCTACTTGCAATTTCTTGCATTCGAACTGTTAGGTTGGCAGGAGCTGGGACAGATGGCAGGAGCTCACTCCTGTCGTGCAGCACTTGAGTCTCAAACTGCTGACCACAGTCCCCCTTAAGGAGACAAAAGGAAGCTCTGCCAGTGCCCCAAACACACTGCTACCCACGGCAGTTATCTCATTCTAGCTAATGGCTAGTCCAGCCTTGCAGAAGTTGATTTTCAGCCATTCTTGGGCTTCCTTTGTTGTGGCCTTCATAGGGTTCAACGGTAAAAGCAGACCACGTACCATATATACTCGAATATATGCTGATCCAAATATAAGTCAAGGTACCTAATTTTGACCTGAAAAACCAGGGAAATAGATTGACCCAAGTATAAGGATGGGAAATGCAGCAGCTGCTAGTGATTTTCAATAATCAAAATACATGAAAATATGGTAAACTTAATTAATTTTTTGCGTGTCTCAATCTGACACAGTCTTGGGACCCTTATGGGCACTGACCCGAGTATAAGCCATTGCCCCTTTTGGGGCTCATTTTTGGGACTAAAAAACTAAGCTTATACTCGAGCATATACAGTACATTCCAAACGTTTGTGTCCTAGATGGAGTGATGGGATGTTACCGGTTCGGACCGGTACGCCCAAACTGGTAGCACCCCATCAGGAGGGGTCGCTGGGGAGGGTGGTAAAACACCGGGTGACTGGTTCGGTTGCCTCTCCGGCTCCCTCCAAAAGTGTATTTCCGGGCAGCCAAAATGGCTGCCTGGAACTGCGTATGCGTCAAACCTCCATTTGATGCATGCGCACTTCTGTTTTTTATTGTGCATGCATCAAAGGTTTGACGCATGCGCACTAACAAAAGAACTGTGCACGTGTCAAACGGAGGTTTGATGCATGCACAGACTTTTTAAAAAATATATTATTTTTGCTCCGCCCATGATGTCATGACGTCAGCCACACCCATAATGTCCATGATGTCACGGTGGGGTAGTGGGAATTTTGACAACCCACCACTGCCTAGATGACTCAAATAAGTAACATTCTCTGGAACAGCAGCCTTGCCTAGTAGCTGTGTGTAATTTGATGTTCCTGCTACTCACCCACCAAAGGAAGGAACCTCACCGTGTCCAGGAACAGGAAAGGAAATTAATCTTCCCCAGCTAAAAGCAAATTGTATCTGTATTTGCACAACTTTGTGAGGCAAAAGAGTATGCCTAGCAAAGTGATTGTGTCTTGGCTTAGATGAACGTGTCAGATTCTAAAGCATTTTCCATAGTAATAAGAAGATAAAGCACCTTGTGAATCAAATCAAAACATATATGATTATGTTCATACACACACATACTCTGTGTCAGCTATTTTATCACGAAGTGAGCATGCTGTGAATCCTGATTATATTTACCCCATTGGTAATTCTAGTTCAAGACTAGCATTTGCAGTGCTACCGGTATTATACAGAATGTTGTACGTCCTTACAAATTGAGAGCTGAACCTGTAATCTCTGATGCTGATGACACACAGCAATATTTGGGCCAAACTAAGAATTATAGAGGGGCCGCGGTGGCTTAGTGGTTAAGACTATGAACTTGACAATGGAAGGTCCAATGTTTGAGACCCGAGTGCTGTCTGATGGAGTGAATGCCTGTTGTCTGTCCCAGCTCCTGCCAACCTAGCAGTTTGGAAGCAAGAAATTGCAAGTAGATCAATAACTACCGCTTTGACAGGAAAGGTAACAGCGGTCAGTGGGCAAGTGATTGTATGTTCCTTCTAGCTTCTGACATTCTGAATTAGTAAGTAGTGGGCGGTCTTTCCATAGTAGAGAGACAGTGTAAAGGTTGTGGACTTGGTCTTGAGTGACCTGGGTTCAAATTCCTTCTAGCTCATGGAAATTCATTGCAAGGATGGGAGTTGTAAAACTATTCCTTGAATATCTCACATACCTTGAAAATCCTACTACAATTACTCTGTCTCAGATGCTACTTGACAACACTTGTCACACATACTTTACATGCTGTGTTTAGTTTCACTATCAGTGTAGTCTTCTATGCTTCTCAGGTTCCCATGCAAGTGTCTCTCTCAAAACGTTAGTCATTCAAAGTTTTGAAAAGGTACTATAATGTGAGTTCTAAGGTCTAAATAGTGGCATGGACTAGTAAGTACTGGAATAGTCATGGTAATAGAGTCGTTACAGGTCTGAAAGGAGCCAAATGTTCCATACCTCCAAACAGAACAGAATCTTTCACAACCATGCCCCAGCACTTGGATTAACCCATTTCATAATGATGTAATGTGCCACAAGTTGGGTAGCAGCTTGGTTTGACCAGCAGGCTTACAGAACAGGTAGTGGATTATTTATGGATTTCCAAGGGGTCCTCACAGATTCTCAACATGTTTGTGTCCACAGCTGTCCTGCTAACTGTCTGCTGCATGCGGAGAAAGAAGAAGACATCTAACCCAGAGAATAACCTGAGCTATTGGAACAACGCGATCACCATGGACTACTTCAACAAGCATGCTGTGGAATTACCAAGAGAGATACAATCCATTGAAACATCAGAGGTACTTCAGATCTTCGCAGACAAATCATTATGTGAATTTCCCCATGTGCCCAATTTCTAAATGCCAGACTAATTCTCTCAGACTTTATACCTTCCCTTGATTCTCTAAGTATTTTATTCCCATGCACCTTTTCCTTCTAACTAACACATAAACATAGCAGAATCTCATGCTGCCAAGCATAGCCATATGCTTTCTGTAAGTTATAGGCCAAAAAAATAATTTTCCCATGTTCTAGATGAGTTTATGTCCCTTATTCTATTTTAACTGTGGCCTTTCTTCTGTGTAGCTATACCACCATGCCTTCCCTCAAGATTCTTCTTTTCAGTTCCTATTATGTCAGCATTCTTTTAATTCAGGGATGCCCAAACTTTTTGGGCCATGAGCCGGTCATGTGGCTCAGGGGGGTGGTCACATGGTTCAGTGGGCCGGTCATGTGGTTCCTCCCACCGGAAGTGGAATTAAAACGTGCCTTGCAATCTGTTTTGCAACAGGATGAGATAGATTTTAAGCTGCCATTTTCTCTGCTTAAACCAGGGGTGCCCAAACTAAGACCCACAGGCCAGATCTGGCCCTGATGCCAATTCATCCGGCGCATGCTGCCCTGTTGCTCCCGGAACCGGAAGTAAACCGGGGTGTTCAAACTATGGCCCATAGGCCGGATCCAGCCCCTGATGCCAACTCATCCAGCTCTCGTCACTCCCGGAAGTGGAAGTAAAATGCGCTCGCACAGGTGCATTTTACTTCTGCTTCCGGGAGCGACAAGGCTAGTGTGGGCTGGGTGAACTGGCGTCAGGGGCCACATCCAGCCTTCGGGCTGTAGTTTGGGTACCACTGTACTATAATAACAAGATGCAACCTGCAAATTATACTCTTCAACCTGTTTATCAAAGAGAACACAGGGAAATTTTCTCCAGGGGGTTGTCAGTGGCAGTCCAGTAGAAGCAGCAGCATTGGCACAAGAAAATATGCAATACGTATGTTTGTTCTGGCCAGGGAATGATTTGCAATGTTCAGTCTGACAATCCTGACCTAAAACAATAGGGTGATACCGATGGCTTGATTGTTTATTTGTCCTGTACACTTTTTAGAAGTAAGGGGAGGGGAGCTTCCTTCAGATAGTCTTGGTGACAACCAAGTTGTTGTATAAAAGTAAACTAAATATTATTAAACACTGCCACGACCCTTCACTTTTCTGAAATACATTCATTTACACAGGAAGTGGCAACATTAGAAGTGCTTTCTCTACTTTTTATAATAATCTGTGGTAAGAAAAAAAGGATATACTGTCACTGCAGAATAATGCTTGTAAATTCATTAGCTTCTACTGTTTAGGCTCCTGTACTGCATTTTAAACGGTCTAAGATTTGATTCCCATAAATACATCCCAGAGAAATCTTTACCAAGGAGGTTACCGTGTAAAACAGGGGTACCCAAACTTTTTGGGCCGTGGACCGATCATGTGGTTCAGGGAGCCGGTCACTAAGGCCCGGGGGCCAGGTGCGGCCCCCGACGCCAATTCATCTAGCCCGCAAAGCCTTCATCGCTCCTGGAAGCGGAAGTAAAACGCACCTGTACAGGTGCATTTTACTTCCGCTTCCAGATGTGACGAGGGCTTCGTGGGCCGGATGAATTGGCGTGAGGGCCACACCTGGCCCTCAGGCCTTAGCTTGGGCACCATTGGTGTAAAATAATAAACCTTATGCCTGCTTAATTGTTGCAGTCAAGAGTTCATGCATCTACTGCTTTCAGCTCTAAGTTGCTTCTATTTATTTTCTGAATAAGTAATTGAGATTCCAGCCATTTAAAAGCCAACCACATAATCCGTGTGGCATCACTCCCAGGGCTGATCCTGCTATTAAGCAAATAGCGGTAACCTGTCAATTCAATTCCTCTCTGTGTGTGTCTCTACCCTTAAGGGACCCAAGGTGGGTCACAACAACTAAAATTATGTCATTAGTTTTAACAGGCTAAAAATACAGTATAAATCAGGGATTCTCAACCTGCAGCCAGTGGGCCGAGTGTGGCCCACAGCACTATTTCATGTGGTGCCCCCACTGCCACACCTGGAAGTGTCATGTGGTGGAGGAAGGGCAAAATGGCTGCCCGGCTGTCTGAGGGAGCGTGACCCTGCCCCTGGCTTTAAAAAGTTGAGAACTCCAGATAAAAACAATTAAACATAACAAGATTAAAAACAAGTTTAAAAATGAAGCATTACTGAGACCCCTAAGGTTAAAATCCCTGCCTGAAGAAGGCTGGTGAAGGATAAGAGGAAGAAGGCCAACTTGACTTCTTGAAACAGCTTGGGTGCAACCACTGAGAAGGCCCTTCTATGCATGAAATAAGAGAGTGCTGCCTTGTCCCTCAGCAAAAATAGTTGTGGCCTGTTCTGACTTCCCCAAAAGATTTTGTTGATGATACCACCCTGAACATTCCTGATCCCATCACATTTCAGAAGCTCGGCGGGGTTCAGCCAGGTTAATACTTGGATGGGAAAACATCAGGTAGATGCTAGGAAGCAATCCTGCTTAAAACTCTGCAGAGCCACAACCAGTCAAGACTTGGCAATAGTAGGGGAGATGGACCATTGTTCTAGTTCCAACTAAACCATCTTCCTACCCAAGAGTGGACCTTGGTGACCTTCATACAGCTTTGAACTGTGTAGCCACTTTGCACAATCTATTTCAGTGATGGTGAATCATTTAGAAACCCGAGTGCCCAAGAAGGAGGAGGCAGCGTGCAGGCAGACAGCGTGCGTGCCTACGCACCCATGTGACATTGAGGCACCCCCCCAGTGATGTCACATGAGTGTGTGCACACGCAACCCCCGCAGGTGCACCACTGCCTCCACCTTCTCAGAGCGGTGGGTGGGTGGTGTCTGGTCACCTCACTTTATCCCTGCCACCACCTCCTAGGTGGGATTTCAGCCTCCTCTCTCACCTCCTCATTGGCAGAGGAAGAGGGGTGGGTGGGAAACCAGTGCTGGCACTGGTGGTATGGGCGGGGTTTGTCCATGATGGTGCTCATGTCCACAGATCGGGCGGTGTGTGCCACCTCTGGCACGCGTGCCATAGGTTCGCCTACACCAGGGGTCTGCAAACTTGGCTCTCCAGGTGTTCTTGGACTTCAATTCCCAGAAGCCCAAGTCAGCACTCCTGCTGATCAAGGCTTCTGGGAACTGAAGTCCAAGAACAGCTGGAGAGCCAAGTTTGCTGACCACTGGCCTACACTGATTTACTTTATGGACTCTTTGTATTGTACAGTGGATGGTGAATACAAGATGGGATTTCTGAAGCTTAATTTCCCTTTCTTTTTCTCCCCTCTTCCTCTTTTCTAGGATCACCTGTCAGAGCCACGCTCCCCAGCCAATGGTGATTACAGGGACACTGGCATGGTCCTGGTGAACCCGTTCTGTCAAGAAACGCTCTTTGTTGGACGTGAACAAATTTCTCAAATATGAACCCCTGCTTTCTCATCTTTATGGTCCCATGCTTATAAATATATAGATATATATATATTATAAATATAACCTTTGTGTAACCCTGAATTATGAGAAACATTTTCTGCTTCCCCAGCCCTCAAGAATTATCAACCTTTTTTTATAAGTGTGTTTGAAAACTTTATGGACCAGACTTTAGCTTTATAAAATAAAAGCTATTTCTAGGCAAAAGAAAAAGAAAGAAAGCTTGCCGAACCAATTTTTTGTCTCCCTTTGACTGAATGCTTTTGATTCATATATGGTCTTGTATGGAATCAAGTTAGATTTTATTATTTTTAAGCATTTTGTACACACCTTTCCTACCTTTCACAAGCTGGTTTCACTGTATTGAGCTAGCACAGGAGTCTCTGCTAGTAAGTTTATAGTCTAGCATTCTTTAGGGCTGGGTCGTGGAACAAATAAGTCAGCTCTCCTCTCTCCAACAGATACAATGTGCTGTAACTCAACTGACCGCTGACAGAGCATTCTCTATACACTAAGGGATTGGCTGACAACCAAACTAGAATCCTGACATATGTGAAAATAGGCCATGGGGTACTGAGAATCTATGTGGTATTCTGTGCATATGAATATTTGACAGGAGAGGAGCAGTGGAAATCTTATCACAGCCCTGCTCCATGATTTTTTGTTGTTCAGTCGCACAGTCAATTCCGACCCTTTGCGACCCTATGGACCACTGTCCACCAGGCACGTCTGTCCTCCACCATCCTCCTCAACTCACTCAGCTCTGTGCCCATTGTGTCTACAATACCATCTAGCCATCTCATTTTTGGCCGCCCCCTTTTTCTTTTGCCCTCCACCTTTCCAAGCATCAAGGCTATCTCAAGTGAACCCTCTCTTCTCATTTGATGTCCAAAGTACTTTAGTTTCATCTTTACTATTTGACCTTCAAGGGAGCAGTCAGGTTTGATTTCTTCTAAGATTGACCCATTTGTTCTCCTCGCTGTCCAGGGAACTCTCAAAACTCTCCTCCAGCACCACATCTCAAAAGCATCTATTTTTCTGCGCTCAGCTTTCCTTATGGTCCAGCTCTCACAACCATACATTGCTACCAGGAATACCATTGCTTTAACTAGACGAATTTTTGTTTGCAATTTGATGTCTCTACTTTTCACTATGCTCCCCAGGTTTCTCATCACTTGCCTCCCAAGAATCAGTCGCCTTTTTATTTCATGGCTGCAATCTCCATCTGCAGTGAGCTTTGATCCTAGGAAAGTAAAATCTGTCACTGCTTCTACTTCTTCCCCATCTATTTTCCAGGGACTGATAGGGCCTGTTGCCATGATCTTGGTTTTCTTGATATTAAGTCTCAAGCCAGCTTTTGCACTTTCTTCTTTCAACCTAATCAGGAGCTTCTTTAAGTCCTCCTCACTTTCTACCATTAGGGTGGTATCATCTGCATATCTCAAGTTGTTGATGTTTCTCCCAGCAATTTTGATCCCAAATTGTGATTCCTCTATCCCTGCATTGCGCATTATGTGCTCTGCTCACTTCAAAAGGGCTTTGATCTTGGTTCGATTTTTGTGAAGTTTGGTGGAGGGCAAAAGAAGAAGGGGGTGGCCAAAGATGAGATGGCTAGATGGTATTGTAGACACAATGGGCACAGAGCTGGGCGGGTTGAGGAGGATGGTGGAGGACAGAGGTGCCTGGAGGACAATAGTCCATAGGGTCACAAAGGATTGGAATTGACCGTGTGACTGAACAACAAAAGTATGAGAAACCATTGTCTCTAAGTCTGGGTGCATTTCCCCTTGATTTGTCGCTCTAGGTTAGGGGTTCCCAAAAAATTTTGCACTGTGGTCTGGTCACGTGGTTCCTCCCGCTGTAAATGCTGCCGTAAAATGTCTCTGTGGCTGTCTTACATGCATTTATGACAGCTGTGGGTGCATTTAAGGCAGTGTTTACAGCAGGCATGGGCGCGTTTATGCATGCACAGATGCGTTTTATGGGTGTCATAAACGCACCCGCTTCTGCTTCCAGCCATAAGGGTGGCGGCGGGCCACATGAAGTATATATCAAAAGTATGACCCTTGAACAATACTCTGTGTGCTATAGAACTCCACAATACCCCTTGGTTGTTTGAGTCTGTGGTGGTTCATCACAGTTAATCTTTATCCCTGAAAGGGTTAAATACCAGTGTGGGCTAGATAATCGTGACAATCATATGAAAGTTCATTTGAATATCAAGGTATCTTGTCATTTACTCGCTCTTGTCTGGCTTACCAGAGATGTCAAGGTGTAGGAATTAATCAGCCTGGTCTTCTGGATAGCTACTGAAAAAAAATAGCTTCCAAACTCACCTGATCTCTTCTTCAAAGGGTGAGAACAAATCACTATTGATATAGGTAACATGGAATGTTTTGATGATGATGATGCAGTGGTCTCTAATGGACATACAATACCCTGCTATTTAAACTATTAGTTGTCCCCCCTTCCAAGGTTACATCTGTCTGTCCTGACGTAACCTCTACCAGAATTTCATTATGGTTCAGTCTTCCATGTTGTAATTATTTTTCACATTTCTGGGGCTACAGTTCTCATGCTCTTAATCATTTAATGATTTATTTATACAAAATTCAAACTGTGATTGTCCCCATCTGCCCCCCCCCTCCCTGGTCAAGTGCCTGTGGAAAAGCCTGGTAGTAGGTTTTCTCTGTTGCTCATTAGTCCAATGTTTCCATATTAACAAACAGAAAGGTTGTTTATAAAACCAACGAGACCTCTAGCAGACTTCATGCTGCCACAACTCTCCTGAATGCACTAATTTTCATTTGGTTTTTGATGTTAAGTGGAGTCAGGCTTTACTAGTACTGGATGGGAAATCACTAGATATCTTCAGGTAGGATAGATCAAAAATCTTGCCTGAAACCCTGGAAAAATGCTGCCAGTTTAAAGAAGCCAATTGTCTCACTCAATGCAAGCTTTCTACAGTCTTTCTATTTTTGGCTGATAACATGAAATTCCTCTTGTCACGTACACTTGCAAATTTTACACTACACAGTAATACCTCGGATAACGCAAAGACTTGGTTCCACAAGTCTTGGTGTTATCCGATTTTTAGTGTTATCCGATGCATGTTAAAATCGTATCGGATGGATTGGATAACGTTAAAGCTCCATAGAGATACAGTGTGACCGCACAGGCTTTAGCGGTTGTTATCTGATCCATCCCATAGGACCTTAACGTTATTCGATCCAATTCTCCTGCCCAGATTACTTAACATTATGCGATTTTAGCATTATCCAAGGTAAACGTTATCTGAGGTATTACTGTAACTTAAAACAATAGTGCTTAATAATCACCATTATGTTTAGCTTTACCACAGCCTACTAAGAACGGAATGATCCCCATTTTCCAGAGGGGGAAATGTACCTAAAACCTAATAAAAGTTGCTGATACTGTGAACTGAAATCCAAGGCTGATAATTAACTACTCTTCCTTCATTTCAGCACATCATTTTCCTATGAGCTAGGAAATCAGGCACTAAGAGTATTTCCTATACTGCTCTGAAACAAGATAAGAAAAATACTATGTGCCCCATAGAACTTTTCCATGCTAACAGGATGCAACAAAAAGTTATGGGAGAGGAAGAATTCTCAGTCTTTCCATTCTGTTTCTCGTCTTCTAGAATCAACTCAGAAGTTGTTATCACTATGAACGTGTTATGATGCTTATTCATCAAAGCCAAAAAAAAAAAACTGCTGGAAGAGAATTATTTTTTTTACTATTGCCATGCTGACTAGTATTGATTGAAGATATAAACCACCTGAAATCACAGTTGCCCATCCTTATGTTCCAAAATTACCTTGTGTCCCGTTATTATGACGTTAAATCAAAGAGTTGGAGAGCCATTTACAATGTATTCTTGTACATGTTTACTCAAAACTTAGTAGAACTTAGAGGGGGCTACGGTGGCTCTGGTTAAGAAGCTCTCCTTGTTAGATGGAAAGCTGGCAGGTCGGCAGTTCAAAACTCAGGTACTGCATGACAGATTGAGCACCTGTCTCTGTCCAAGTTCTTGTGCACATGAAAGGAGCTTCATTTGGGCGTTTGCTGAGTGGGGTTTCTTCTGCAAAAAAATTCCTTTCGACCCAGAATAATTTCTGACATGAAATAATAATAATAATAATAATTGTCGCCGCTGCCGCCGCCACCACCACCACCACCACCATCACCACCACCATCATCATCATCATCATCATCATTATTACTATAGCAGAACTTACCCCCAAAGTTATTTTTCTGCAAAACTGCAGCCTTACTACAAACATTTTAGGTATTCTAAGTTATGGGTTAGTTAGAGGACATCTAGCTCTGATTCTGATATTGTTTCCAAGGCTGTTCTAGATATTCAAACACAAACGGAGGAGTTGATGCAGATTTTTCTTCTACAGGGCTCAATTCAGATTTTTCTCACTTTCAACGTGCAAAAAGCAGGGGTACCCAGAAAGAGCCTCCTTGAAGATTGTGGTAATTTTGAACCACAACTGGGCAAAGCCTGGTAACGGCAACCTTGTGTTGCCAGCTAATCCTTCTCAACTAGGTCAGGCAAAAGGAACTGCAGGATGAATTCACAAAAAGTTGGCTTCATTTTGTCAGTTTCACATCTGGCCTAGACACAAAAGAAGCACAAAGAGCAGATGTGCCAGCAAACACATCTAGTGCCAGTACAATCATTAGTTTTGCCTCTCACCAGCATGATTCAGGTAGCCTACCAACCTTTTAACGTCGCGGAGGGTCGGAATCAACTGTGCGACTGAACAACAAGCAATTTGCCCTGAGGCTCATCAATAGGTGTGTGTTTTAATGTATATGTACATTCATCAACTTCCTTTAACAAAATGCTAAAAGTTTCAAATTGAAGCAAGAGGAAATGGTTTATCTGAAGAGTATTTCCAGAGCAGGTTCATTTGACACCTACATGCACTTGAAAGAGGGAAGTACAAGTTTCTTCTTGTACCATATCCAAATCCAAATATAGGTGATGATCATGGCAATCAGCCATTAAGACTGTCCTAAGCCCATATTGCAGTGGCCTTTCATCTGCCTTCTGCATTGCAGCATGATACTCGTGCCACTGATCCAGCTCTGCTCCTGAGTCCTGAGTCCTGAGTTCTGGTCCTGAGTCCTTTTGACACACAAAGTCCTCATCAGTCCCAGATTGATGAAGTGGTTGCCCACCGTCAAGATGGATTCACATGGAATTTAATCCACCTGGGGACCATCACCCTTCCCTGTAGACTTCACCAACCAAGGCTGTTAGTCCTCAGGGTTGTCAGGTTGGTTAACCACTGCCTGAAGATTGCCATTGAGTTGCTGGCAGTAGGATCTACTCCAACCCTTTTTTGGCCATGTCGCACCTAACCATCTCTAACCAATCTTGATCCACCCCCACCCCCGATATATAAAACTTATTCAAAAAGTGAACTATTCACGTGGAGGAAGCCTAAAAGACAATTAACCGTTAATAACTCATTAAAAATCAAATCCCCCCCATGTGGTGTGTGCCCCACATTGGAAACCACAGGTCTACTCTATTACCATAGCAAGAACTGGAAGTTTGCGCTGCCCAAAATCCTGTTGATTTCCTTTTCTAACACTTCCTTTACAAAGTGTTCACAGTGCACTGAGAGAGATGGTACAAGCAGCTTTACTCATTTAAACAAAGGTTTTTCATAGTGATTAAGACGCTGAACTTGACGATTAGAAGGTCGGCAGGTCAGCAGTTCAAGACCCGAGTGCTGTACAACGAAGTGAGCTCTCGTCTCTGCCCCAGCTCCTGCCAAACTAGCAGTTTGAAAGCAAGAAATTGCAACTAGATAAATAGGTACCACTTCGGTGGGAAGGTAAACGGCATTCTGTGTCTAGTCCTGCCTGCCACATGTCACCGGAAACATCTGCAGACGCTGACAGTGCTGACTCTTTGGCTATAAATGGAGATAAGCACTGAACACAAGAGTCGGATACGACTGGCTTTCTACCAAAGGTGACCCTTTACCTTTCTGATAGAAAAGGGCATCTCAATAAGCTGAGCTTTTGCTAGTACAGTTGTACCTCAAAGAGCATAATGCGTTCCACAGGATTGCTCTTTAAGCGAGTTTGCTCTTTAAGCGAAACACCATTGTAAGTGACCAATTGTGACTTCTGGTGGGGGGATTGTGAACCCCGATTTATTTGTTAAGCGAGTTTTTGGTTGGTTTTATTTGTTAAGCAAAGCGAACATTCAGAGAAAATTCTGCTCTTTAAGCGAGTTACTCTTTAAGCGAGGCACTCTTTATGCGAGGTTTGACTGTACATGCAAACCCTACACGTGAAGTCAAGAGAATGCCAATGCTTAAATACATGAAGTGTTTTTCCTTTCTTTCTCCTCTTTGGCTTCCCCATGTGCTGCTCTTGCAACAGACAGATTTCTCATGAAATAGATTGCTGACTGAGTGAAAAGGCCGAAACAATTGCTCTAGCAAATATGCCTGGGTTAGACAGCGAAAAGACAATGAGAAATGTCCCAGAAGCTCTCGGGAGAGAACTCAGATAATGACAGCCGCAGCCGCCCCTTCTCAAATCCTGCTTGGATGTGCAGATCTCAACCAGCATGGGCAGCACCAACACAGAGGGGAGAGGGAACTCATTCCGTGCAGACGTCCTGTGCTGCAACATGCCCTTACCAAGGCGCAAGTCTTCCCTTTTGGGGCAGCAGCAGCCCAAGGTTTCCACACCTGAAAGCTCTGGGGCCACAGGCCACAGGGTTAGCACTGGTGGGGGAGCAGGTTTCTTGAGACCATCCGGTGTTTATGTAGGCGCTGCACCAATAGGAGGGGTGAGCAGCCTAGGCACCCGGGTATCCCGCAGAGCTCTGGGTATAAGCAGTGTCTTCGTACAAGGCCTCCGTAGCTCTTCTTCTGTACCGCTACCCCAAGGGCTGGACAGGGGACGGGGCCTGTCCTATGAGAACTTGGACGGGTGCCTGGTGGACTACATTGAAAAGGTGAAAGCTTTAGAACAGGTGAACCAGGAGCTTGAGGAACGCATCCGATCTTACCTGACAAAGAAGTCTTCCTCAGCAAACCACTGGGCCATCCTGAGGGAGAGCTGGGAGACCATCTACCGCCAAGTGAGTATGAGTACGAGGCCTTTGGGCAACAGAAGACAAATGTTAATGAATCATTGACTGCAACAAAGAGCCTGTGACAGAAATCGTTGCGTGCAGCTTCATGCTAACGCACAAGCCACCCTGCACAGCACATTTTAACTTTAATCTTGGAGGATAATTAGAATTATCTTTTCACTTGGTGCCGTGGAAGATTTGTAATATGTATGAGAATTGCCTCAGGGGGTTCATTCCCGAGAAGAGAATGTCTGAAAAAATATCCCTGCTTGGCCTGATTATAAATCGGTTCTTCCTCCTTGTAGCAAAATTATTCCAAGGAATGCTACCCAAAGTTTTTCCATTCCAGCGTTACCCCATTACCAGCATGTTCTTGTTTGTCATGAGTGGAATTTGTGTTGGAATTTCACAATTTGTCCTTCACAGTTTTCTGACAGCCAGGGCTGTATTTAAAGAAAATGCTGTGGCAAGATGTTTCACATTGCACACAGCAGCCTTTTAAAGTTGAGATGAACTTGCTTATGCAGACGGAGAACTTTTCGGAAACTTTATCACTACACATGTAATTTATAAAGATCATGCAAGCAGCAAGAGGCATAAGGGCAATGTAAAAACAGCAACACACAATTATGACCCAGTTATGCTATATGCTAGCATGGCACTTTAATTCCCAGAATAGGTTGCAAATGGGCTAACACTTGCCCTGGGGCTACTTTACATGACACCTGGCAGGCCTTGTGGACCTTTTGACAACTGTGTTATGGTTGCATGTACTTTTTAACAGTGTGCTTTTCTACATGTCTAGAAAGAAGTGAGCCCCATTGAGTTTCCAGAAAGTTCTCCGAATAGAATAGAAGTTGCTCTGAATAGAAGTTGCTCCCAGTTAAGTGGGATTAAGCTTGCTGCTTTAAATGGTTGCCTTTGAACATTTAGTGGATGGGCTAAGCTGAATATGGAGACATTTCACTCCTTCAGATGTTTTTGGGAACAATTTCCATAACTCCTGACCATCAGCCATTGTGGCTGGAAAAAAATTGTGGAAGAGAAAAGGTAACTCATCTAGAAGACCAAAGGCCCTTTCACCTTTGGTCTACAACAGGGATTCTCAATCTGCGGCTTGTGGGCCAGATGTGGCCCATGGAACCATTTCACGTGGCCCACCACCACACCAGGAAGTGCCATGCGGTGGAGAAAGGGCAAAATGGCTGTCGGCCCTCGAAGCTGTCTGAGCGAGCGTGACCTGGACCCCAGCTTTAAAAGGTTGTGAATTCCTGCTCTACAATCTAGCAGCAAATGTGGTGGAACATAACTAAACAAAACCCTCCACCCTCAAGGCATGAAACTTACTGTAATAACTGAAGGCCTCAACAAACTCAATATATATCGGAACATCATACTTAAGTGCTTCTTAAGCAGAAGAACATGTACAATTAAGTGGGACAGTGTAATCTGGGAGGGTTACTAGGGTTTCACTTTTTTAAAAAAAGCAAGAATTCATTGCCATTTGATCCTTGTGCCCTGATGTAAGTATGACATGTCATCTCCGCTAATCCTCCCAGTATTATTCTGTGACCTGGCACATAAAACACTCTGGACATTGAGTGTTTCTTCTAATGCCACACCCCAACAATTATTGTAAGAGACTACTTGGAAACATACAAAATCTCTCTTAACAGCCGTTTGTGTTTATCTGTTAAGGCTCACATTCTTTGGCAGAGCAACTGGTAAAGATAAGAAATGAAGGCTTGAGAACTACAGACTTATTGTGAGGAACAAAGAGCTATACTTACCACTCTAAAGCCCTTGGGGAAAGTGTGGGGATACAAATGTGATTTCCCAGGAGTGTTTACACTCAAGTCTGGTTAATTGTCACAATTGTTACTATGCCAATATGCTGTTGTAGTTAAAGTATTGGGATAAGAGTTGATAGATTTGGGTTTAAATCTGCAGTCCAGAGTGAAACGTATTGTCTGGGCTGGTTTCTTAGCCACCTGACTTCACAGGGATAATGTGAAGATAAACTGGGGAGGCGGAGGAGTGTCAGATATGTCACTTTGAGCTACACCTTCACATTTTACTTCTGCTTCCGGGAGTGGCGAGGGCAGCGCAGGCCAGATTAATTGGGTCCATGGGCTGGAACTGGCCCATGGGCTGTAGTTTGGGCACCTCTGGGCTAGACAGTATATCAGAACCTTAGTTAAATAATAACACTGCCATTTGTGAACCCTGATATAAAGATCAGTTTTGCTTCAAGCATAATATGGAAACCTGTAGTTCTAGCAACAGTGCCAAGAGAAGCATTTCCCCCAGTGTTTCATGTATTCTGTCCATATGATTGCCTAGATTTCTATGGTGACAGCCATACTTGACAATTGACACCAGTTTATTAGAAGTGCTGGAATAAGATTTTTTGCCAATTACATGTGGCAATCTGATTTCAACAGTCACCATCACAAAAATAAACACATGTAACTGTAGGTGACGGAGTGCAGACAAGAGCGGATACAGGGCTTGAAGGTCCCCTGTGCCTGAAGCTACACATAGAACTGTAAAACAGGAGAAGAAAGGACATTTTTCTAGTCTCCTTCTGTCCAAATGGGCAGAGATTCAATTATTTAGCTAATTATGATTAATAGGCACAGATGGACCCCCTCATTCACAAATGTGTCTAATCTTGTTTGGTGCATCACTGTGTCTTACAATCATGAAACCTGCAAACCAATTATGCAGTGTGAAAAAGTACTTCAGTATAAATCAGCTTCTTTGAGTATTCTAGTACAATGTAAGAGGGAGAACCCTGCCTGCCCTCTCTAGGGGCAGCAGATCCAAATTATATTGCACATAAACTGTTCACACGAAATGGAGGGTGGGATTACTGTAGTTTTAATAAATGTATGGAAAAGGGAATTTCCACAACTGTTTCAAGATCCAGCTGTTGAGATGTTATATTTAATGTAGCCATTTAAGGTATAGGAGCAACTGCCCTTCCCATGCGGTCGCCCTAATTATCCTGCAAGCTTATTTAATAGGGCTGATGCCAATTAGCACAGCACACCCAGGATCTTAACATGTTTTAACATATCCTTGTGGCACTTGAGCTATAATGCACATCATTTTTAATACAATACAGTTGTACCTCATTTAAAGAGCATAATGCGTTCCACAGGATTGCTCTTTAAGTGAGTTTGCTCTTTAAGCGAAACACCATTGTAAGTGACCAATTGTGGGGGGGATTTTGAACCCTGATTTATTTGTTAAGTGAGTTTTTGGTTGGTTTTATTTGTAAGTGAAACGAACATTCAGAGAAAATTCTGCTCTTTAAGCGAGTTACTCTTTAAGCGAGGCACTCTTTATGCAAGGTTTGACTGTAGTTGAATATGAGGATATGATGTGGTAGGAGACTCCTATCCCCAGTCAGTATATTTCATCCTTTATTAGTTACATTTATAGTTTCCCTCTTTTCCATGAGACAACGTGCAAAACTCTCCTCCACACAACAGCAGAGAGGAAGCTGAGAAAGAGTGATTCACCCAAAGCAAAATTTCATGCCTTGATGAGGATGAGAGACACTGGGTCCCTCATGTTCCAGTCCAGCACTCTAGCTCTTGACATGCGTCAGCTAACAAGGAGCACCTTGGGGGATAGCATTCAACTGCTCAAAGGGGTTCAGATCCACTATCTGGTCAATTGATGGATCCAGCTGTGGATCCGGATTATAAACATTCTTTATGTTTGTCTGTTTGAACTGTTCTAGATTGGGGAAGCAGTCCTGGAAAATGCTCGGCTCATGTTGCAGACAGAAAATATTCAAGCCTGTGCTGAAGATACTAAAAACAGGTAACTCTTTGAAAGCTAACATTCTCTTTATTGACCTGGAAGGTACGACTGACCCAATGAACGTTGCAGCTTGAAGCAAATCCCCACCCTAAGCCAAGTTGTACAGTACACAACGCCAGTCAGGTTATGTTGGGACATAAGAAGCAGGCAATTCCACAAATACAGTACCTCTCTCTAATCTCTAGCAATAAAATAATTAAACAACTAATGATCAGCTGCACATTTTTTACATCCAAAATGTGTTGCCTCCCTCACTTTGCCTAATTGAAGAATCAGCCCTGATGGAAAATTCACATTAGAAATCAAAGGACAGTGATGGCGAACCTTGGCACTCCAGCTGTTCTTGGACTTCAATTCCCAGAAGCCCAAGTCCCTGTGGATCCACACTAATGAGTTTATCGCACGTACGCTGCTGCAGTAAACCCACAAATGGCATTACAGCTATTTGTGGGTTTATTACAGCAGTGTACGAGCAGTAAACCCATCCATGTGGATCCACTGGGATATGAGCTTCTGGGAACTTAAGTCCAAGAACAGCTGGAGTGGCAAGGTATGCCATCACGGTCATAGGAAAATGGCTGCTACAAAAACGTGATGGATGAATTAATTGGGCTGGCTAGCTCAGTAGGTAAGCCAAAGGCTGGGTGGGAGTTTGATTCCCCAGTGAGGCCCCATGGAAAACAGTTGGCCTCTGTAAGCTATGGGCAAACTGCGCATTCCCAGGTTGCCTCCAGAAAAAGGGAATGATAGATGACTTCTGATCAGGAAACCCTAAAAAGAGTTGCCATAAGTCAGAACTGCCAAGATAGAACACAGTTATCATAATTCTTTGGGCTCCCATCAGGAAGACAGAGCAATAACTTTCATGGGTAGGTGTATCTGACAGAAGACTGAGCTCTGTATTATTATATGTGACATTTTGCCCATTTGCTTTGCAGATATGAACGTGAACAGCCATTCCGAAAGGCAACAGAAGATGAAATCAACTCTCTCTATAAAGTGATTGATGATGCTAACCTGACTAAGATGGACCTGGAAAGTCAGATTAAAAGCATGAAAGAAGAACTAACTTCACTGTCAAAGAACCATGATGAGGTAAAATCAAAGCTGTAAAAGACTATATAACAGCAGAAGTTCCCAAACTACAGCCTGTGGGCCAGACCTGGCTCATGGCACCATTCCATCCGGCCTGCTGCGTCCACACCCGGAAGTGGAAGCTGATGCATTTACGTCAGCCATAAAATGCGCGTGCGCAAATGTACCCACAGCTGTCATGAATGAGGAAGTGGGCGTATTTATGACAGCCATAAATCACCGGCTTCTGCTTTCAGGCGGGGCATGGTTAGGCTCGCTCAGCTGTCCGGAGTGGGTGGTCAGGCCCATGGTGTAAAAAGGTTGGCTTTCCCTATATAACAGGGCCAGATCTGTCTAGGTGGATCACTGCCTCATCCTTTTACTTGAAAGGAGTTGGTTAGTTATGGTTAAAGTCTCCGTGCAGTGTATATTAGTTTACATATGACAATATAACATCAGTGGTGGGCATCAGCAAGTTCGCACCGGTTCGCCAGAAATGGCAGCAGAAATTCTGACTGGTCCTGCCCATCCAAGTTTTGAAATAAAGTAGTCCTAATTTCAGTGCAACATAGGGCTTTCCCCTGGCTACGCCACCATACCATGCCCACAGTATAGTAGTAAAAATTTTGGGAGCCCATCACTGTATAACATGTTGTCTCAACCAATAGAAAGCTTGCCTTCAAGGCAATGTCCTAACAATGGATGAATTTCACTACCATGGAAACCAATGTAGCTTCCTGCGGAGGGCGGGGACTAAGTTCACAGAATATTAAAGCCATTAGAAAAACACTTCAGTAGACATAAGCCTCAGTTTTTTATCCAGAGCAGTATTAAGCTGTCTCATGCACATCAGCTTTTGATATTCTGAAATCTCAGCACTATGATCCATCATATGTTGTTAGGCTCCACTTCTCATCACCCAAGGGCAGTCGTAGCAATAGTGAAGGTTAAAGAGACTAGTGGTTCAATAACATCTAGATGGTCACTTGTTTTATTCCCTGCTATATTACTGGACGCTGATTCTTTATCTAGAAGTGGTGCACCCATAAGTTAAAAATATGTTTATTACAACATAAATTTAGAGCTTGTCTAAAGTGGTGACCAAGGTAAAGGGTCTCTGGAGGTTGGGGGGGGGGGGAAAGCAATTTGCCATTTAGTGTGTTCTCACATCCAAATGGTATATTGCTCCTCAAATGACCCCATCAGTCAATTAAACACATCCTTTGTTCATCTCCAGAGAGGCAGGGAAAGTGAAATTTAATTTGTCTGCTAATTGATCACTGTTGTGCTGTATCACTTAGATGACAATTACGGTACTATATATTTTTTCTTTCCTTTTCTGTGTAGTGCTAATCAAAGCCATGGCTGTAGACAGTTTGTCAACTGGCACTATACAGAAAAGGAAAGAAAAAATACTACAGTATTTACTAAGTGATGCAGCGCAAAGGAGATCAACTAGCAGGGGGAAATCACTTCCCCTGCACCTCCACAAAGGAGCAGGGAAGTGTTTAATTTGTAATATTATGAAGTGGTTTAGAATCTACTCAGTGGTGGGATGTCAAAAATTTTACTACCCCACCGTGACGTCATCACAGTGTGGGCAGAGCTAACATCATGATGTCATGATGTCATGGGCGGGGCCAAAGAAATAAAATAATAAATTAAAAATAAGCACACACACACACACACACACACACACACACACCTCAACCCACCCACCCACAACACAAACCCATAAATAAATTAAATTAAATAAAAATTACATTAAAATACACCCACCCACCCAAACACCCCCCCAAAACATAAATCAACCCACCCACTCACCCCAAACACAAACCTGTCACCTGTTAGTATAAATGCCTGGGCAGCATCATGTTGCAAGATGGATATGGTCATTGTACCGGTTCTCTAGAATAATATGTCTTAATGTAAATGTAAAACGGCTGTACCTCCTTAAGGGTTCTCCAATTGGGACAGCAATTGGAAGAGCACAGGTGTAGCTTATTGATGAGGTAACTCCAAGACTTTGCTTAAAAACCCCAAGCCAGGCCACCAGGCCTTTTTAGGAACTGTGGTAGTACGTCAATATAGGTAAAGGTATTAAATACACATTAAAATACACACAGACACACCACATTCAAAGGTGAGTCACTTACCCTGGGAAGCAGGCTATAGGGAGCTTCAGGCTAGCAGCTTCTCTTCCTCCTCCCCGCTTGGGAGGACAGCAAGGAGGCATACACGCCAAGCACTGTAGGGATGCATGCACACCAAGTGTTTGGTGCACATGTGCAGTGGGGGACCCCATGAAACAGTAAGCCCAAAGGTGGTTCCCTCCAAAAGCTGCTACCGGTTCTCCAGGACACTGGGAAAAGTTACTACCGGTTTTGGAGAACTGGTGAGAACCTGTTACATCCCATCACTGAATCTACTTCACAATACTAGAAGTTTACACTGGAAGCAGGATTTGACAGCTGGAAGGCTAAGTTATATCACTTTCTCAGTGTCCTCACACACTGGGAACAGGATATAATTAAGAGGAACAAAAAAGTAGAACCCCCTGAATGGGGCTGAAAAGGCCACACTTCAGGGTGAATTGCTTCACTCTGGCACACAATGTGTATGAATGCCAGGAGGGAAAGCAGATCAATCTCCTGCAAAAATACCATGGAGAATGGGATAAATACTCCTGTAGATAGTCTGTTAGTCTGTATTTGGAAAATGAACTTGCTTTTGTTCTGTAATTGGTCAATTAGGAGATAGTTCAACTGGGAGAAAGCACAGCTTTGTATGCATGTCTGATGCTTCAAGCCTGTTTTTTGTTCCCCAACTACAGAAAAATGCAGACTTTTCTGCTATATCTCATTATTCACAAAATACATATGGAGGGTAAGCTCTCAATGGCATTATGGTCACATGTCATATAACTCATGCTGTCATAATCCATCAGTATCCAGCATGATGTGTCTGAAGATCATTTGCATACCAGAAGAGATGCTGTATCCAGGTTTTTCTTTGGGGCTTCCCAGCACATTTGGTGTGGACCAGAGGCCTTTGGCATGATCCAGTATAATTATTTATTTATTTATTATTTGTTTGTTTGTTCAGATTTATATTGCCACCCACTCGCTGAGGCGACTCAGGGCAGCTTACAGTCAAAACAGCAACAGTACAGTAACAATTATAAAATACAACCTCACAAAACAACCAAAGCAGAACACAGACTAACTCTCCTCTGGCTGTTGATGGGGGGCTGGAGGAGGGGGCAATGTTCTCAGCCACCTGCCAAGTCATGGCTCTTCTCCCTCAGGCCGTTGATGTGGGCCAAAAGGAGGGGGCGATGTTCTCAGCCACCTGCCAGGTCATGGCATCTTCTCCCTCAGACTGTTGGGGTGGGCCCAGAGGAGGGGGTGATGTTCTCAACCGCCTGCCAGATCATGGCATCTTCTCCCTCAGGCTGTTGGTGTGGGCCCAGAGGAGGGGGTGATGTTCTCAACCGCCTGCCAGATCATGGCATCTTCTCCCTCAGGCCCAAAGTTCTTCCCAACATAATATACATACAAATCACATAGCCCAGTCCATACCCTGTGGCTGCATTTTCTGAATTAACTTCATGGTAAAGGATACAAGAAACAAACCACACTTTGGGACTGAAATTCTGTACAATGTCAATAGGATGTGCTCCGAATGGAACCAACTGGTGTTGACTTGCACTGAATCCTAGGATCTGGCTTACTGCAGAGCTCTTAGTGTGGCCACTGCCACTCCGAACAGAACGGGGTTGCTCAGGAGGGTCTCTTTAACAACAGGTTCTATGAATTCCAGAGTATCATTGTTGCTAGAATCAGGATAAGGGAATGAGGTAGGAGGATTGGTGGGGAGTTCAGTTCTTTCCATCCCAAAAGTCAACAGTAAGGTTTAGTTAACCAAACTGTTCCTTGTTGCTCTCAAACTTTCACCAGACTCTAGTTCTAATCACTGGGCTGCCAGCATTTCTAGTCTGGTTCTGGGGTCTAGCTTGCAGCACTGACCCCCACCAGCTGGTGCTCTTTAGGGAAGAGCAGTAATGCCAGGCCAAGGCAACTCCTTGACTCCCAGCCATTTGTCCCACCTCCACATGCTTCAGACACTTGTAGTGCTTCCTCTGCCAACGTTGCTTCTGGGTCCAGGTGGTTGTACTGCTGTTACAGGTGCACACTCTGGATGACTGCTGGCATTCTTTCCCTAGACCCTTTACCTCAATGAAGTGGGGCCCAATCACCAAGTTGTTCTGCAGCAGGAACAGCCAGTCCGTACTGGAGGTGCAGGAGATTGGAGGGGGACTCAAAACTTCTGCCTAGTCCTCCCTCTCCTCCTTGCCAACCCATTTAGCCCGTTGCTCTGCCTTCCAGGTGCAGTGTATTTGCTTTTCCTTCCCATCTGAGGCCCCACTCTTGCCTTTCATGGCCCCAAGTCATCATGCCACTAGGATCACCATGAGGACCACCAAGGGATCTGGGTCCAAAGCAGCTAGTCAGCTGGAGACGGCCAGAGTCCCCCCCTCACACCAGGACTATAATCCATCAGGATTGATAAAATCAACTATCTCACTTGAAACTAGCCCTTTAAGTCTACAAATGACAGGAACAAGAGAACTGCCTTATGCTGACCATTAGTTATGTGGTTCCCAAACTTGGGTCCCTATGTATTCTTGGACTACAGTTCCCAGAAGTCTTCAGTATTGGCTGTGCAGGCGAAAACTTTAGACTTAGCCAGGAGATCGTAGTGATTATCTGGCTGCCAGCAAGTGCTAGTTCATTTAGTGTTACCCAGGGTGCACCAAGAGGAGGCAAACTAGCTTTACATTATATTAGACCTGAATATCAACAGACAGTGCTCAAGACATCCACCTTTATCCAGCGCCACTATTGGAGGCAATGAAGAGTTCAACCTGCAGGACGCATGGAAAAGAGATTGGTTGGGAAAAGCGCCATACCAGTACCAGAAACACTACCTGGTTTTGATCAACCTCACAAGCCTTAATAGAATACGTACAGGGCACGGTAGATGTGTGGACTTTTTGCATAAATGGGAGAAACTACCATCATTAGCATGCGAGTGTGGAGCACTACAATAGACTGTGCAACATATTATACAACAATGTAGACTTAGAGCATATGTGGGCAATAGAGAAGATTTTCTAAGAGTGACTCCTGGTGCAATCAAATATATAAATTGTTTAGATGTTTGTTTATAAATTAATGTTTAGTTTTAAATAGCTTATATATATTTCCTCTCTTGTCCTATGTTAACTCAATGTGTACAACTGCCATACACTAAATAAATAAATGTGCAGGCTAAGTCTTCTGGGAGCTGCAGTCCTCTATGGAACACCAGTGTTCCATGGAACATAGTTTGGGAAACGAGTTAGACCAGGGGTGCCCAAACTATGGCCCGGGCCCCAGATATGGCCCTTGATGCCAATTCATCCGGCCCACGAAGCCCTCATTGCTCCTGGAAGCAGAAGTAAAATGCCCTCATATGGGCACGTTTTACTTCCACTTTCAGGAGCAACGAGGGCTTCATGGGCTGGATGAACTGGCATCGGGGGCCACATCCGGCCCCCTGGCCATAGTGACTGGCTCATTGAACCACGTGACCAGCCCACAGCCTGAAAAGTTTGGGTACCCCTGAGTTAGACCATCAATCCATCTAGGCCTATATTGTCCACTCTTCATTAACAGCAGCTCCCCAGAAACTTTGGCAAGGTTCTCTCCTTGGTCTTCTACCCACTCAACAATATCTCATCCAAGTACTAATCACAAACAGTCCTGCTTAGTTATGTTCAGGATGGCATGGTGTTTTCTCTATCGAACATCACATATCCATACCAAGAGGGGAAGAAATAGTTTCATAGAAGATCTGAATAGAGAATCCTTTTCCAGCAGTTCTGGGTAGTTTCTCTTGAAAGCTGAGGTTTGCCTTAGACACAGCTGTTGGCAAAAAGTAATGTCTCTTTGAAACTGATGCTTTGAAGCCTTTTGGTTAATTTGATTACCTAAGTAATTTGTACAAAGTGAATGAGGAAGAAGAATCAAGAGGTTCCCTAAGTAGTCTGATGCAAAGATAATGTGTGAATGAAGTCAAAATACCTGTGCTCAGGGAAATGATCTCTCTCATTAGCAGTCCTTTGGATACTGCTCTTTTTTTCATATGGTTGGTTTTCAGGATGTCAAGATGTTTTACAAGCAGCTGGCTGTCTCCCCACCTGAAGAACTAGATACTCTCATCGGAATTGGCCTAGATTACATCTTGGAGAAAATCCGGATTCAGTGGGAGAAAGATATTAAACAGAATCGTGCTGAGTCTGGGGGCTTACTTCATGCTAAGGTAAGCATGAAACAAGCTCAATGTAACTAAAGCTGTTCACTCCCACAAACCGCTGGGTGATGTTCAACTGTGAAGTGAAGGAAATAGCTTGTACAGTATTTCTGAAGCTGGGTTGAAGAGATTGCAGGTTAACCATGTATTAAATTTAACTAGTTCTAGGTTTAAGAGTCATCTCTTCTTGATAATTTGTTAGTAGTGAATGTTGATTAACAGTACTCTCTGTCACTGGGTGGAAATAACAAGTTGTTGCTTATCAGTGGCCCCTATTCCTATAGTACAACAACAACAAAAAATTACCTCATTATTTATTGCAGGGGTGACTTCAAGAAGATAGTTGAAGAAAACTGGGATTGTTAAAATGATAGAAGACGGGAACTGAATTCATGTATGCATTCAATACATGAGTTCTAGCATTGATCTTCAATTCTTGATTCTTGTGTCTTCTTAATACTGCCTGGTTCTAAGTGTGTGGAAGGTGGAGGACACACTAATTGCATGCTGTAGAGAAATGTTTTGCACATGCAGAGGCACTTAATACTTCTGTTTAAGAATTCTCTTTCCTTTTTCACACCATTCCTCACCTATCTTTTCACACAAATAATATTGTGTTTGAAGAGTGAGTGAAAAGCATACAAACTATTCAGGACTGAAATAAGAAATACAAAGCAGTGACAAAAACTGAATTGAACAGGTGGTCAGATCCCTTGTCCAGCCTGGTAGTTTCCATATTGCATTACAATACCATGTCCATCATCTTCCACATCCAACAAATGATATGATCTGTAGTCCAAGGTCTCTGGAAAGTGCTAGGATGCAGAATAAAACACAAAAAACAGCCTTTTTCAAGGATCAGTAACATAATGGGTAGACGGGATTTTTGGATTTCCCCCCCACTAAATCCAAATATCCCGTGCCTAATAAAGTATCAAGAAGAGAAACTGTATCAACTAAACATGTCATTCTGTGTAAATCTCATTATTTGTTTTAAAGTTATTGATGTAACTAAAAATTAATTAACAAGATGCAACAGATCTAATTCTACTCAACTCCAAATTGATGGTAAATTATTTCTCCCCATTTCTACCTATCAAGATGAATGAATTCATTTTTAATGCTCCAGGCTCTGGAATTAATCCATTATATGTGTAATATATGTGTTGAGATAACTGTAATTTCTATTTCCTTCAGTCAGTGCTTGCATTAAAGAGATATATTTTACATAATCGGAGCAGCAACTGTGGATCTAAATCTTCAGCAAACTTCTTCCAATTCTCTACCAATATGTAATAAAGTAGCAAGTGAGAACCCATATTTTTACCATATGATATTATGAATATATGAAAACATTTATTATGTTTTTAGCCAATCACAGAAACACCACCTGCTGTACGGACCCAAGAGGAAGAATTGGTTGAATGTCTGAGGGCAGAGTTTCATGAAACAGCTTGCAAACTACAAAGCCTGCAAGCAGAAACGGAGTCTTTGAGAACACTGGTAAGTAAGGAATGGATTGTGTGTGTGTGAGAGAGAGAGAGACAGACAGACAGACAGACAGACATAGAAAAGGTTTCTGAGGACATCATTTGGTTGTGTACAAGTATGAGGCTTTAGCGGCACAATCACATGCATGGCTACTCACATCTAGGTAAATATGACTATAACTGTATTGTGTTTTCCCCCAAATGTATTTAACAAACCCTAGTTCAGTGGTGGCAAACCTATGGAACACATGCCAGAGGGGGCATTCAGCCCGCTCTGTGGGCACATGTGCCGTCCCCCCAGCACAGAGTTCACCCCACCCCTCTGTTCAGCAGCCCAATGGGAGAGCATCTTCCCTCCCCCCAGCACAGAGTTTGCCCCGCCCCGCCCCTCTGTGGCACAGATGGCAGCCTGTTGAGTTTGGACACTCGGTCTCTAAAAAGTTTTCCATCACTGCCCTAGTTCTTCCAATATAATTATGGATAAATAGTTCATAACACATTTAAGAGTTACACAATAATTATAGATGGAGAGTTCTCAACAGTCAGTGTGGTATAGTGGTTAGAATGTTTTGAGATGGGGTGCATAAGATGAAAATACAATTCCTCAATCAGTCATTATGTAGTCATTCTTTTTCAGTCTGAACTATTTCACAGGGCTGTTCAGAGCTTGCGGGTGGGGTTGTTGTTGTTGTTACAATTCCCAGAATCCTCAGGTCAGTGTGCCCAGGGTATTCTGCTTGCTGTAGAGAAAATACACATAACTTTTTCAGGCTTTGGAATTGTGAAGACAGTTAAAACAAGAGCCATGCATGCAATCTTGCTTGCTTGCTTGCTTGATTGATTTGATTTATATGCCGCCCTACTTGGTGAAACAAACTCAGGGCAGCTCACAACATACAATCGAATACAACATAACAGTTCGATACAATATCATAATATCATAAAATACAGTACAACAAAATAAATATAAACACAGTGTAATCCACAATACAATCCACAATATGGTCCACAATACAATCCACAATATAAAGCAGAGATACAATCCCAAAATACAGTCCAATATACAATATAAAAATACGTATAACAATACAGTATAATCAATTTTTATGGTTAATCTTGGAAGTCTGAGGTGGAAACTAGCTGTGAGGAAGCTGTGAGGAAAAGGTGGGATGTAAACACAAATAATATGCAACAAATAAACTGGGGAAATCAAGCCTTGAGAATTTTGAAGAGAATTCTGTCAAAATAATGTGAAGCTGTACAATCATTAGTAAATATTCTTTCCACTTGAGCAGATGTTCCTCGTGCCTCTGTCATGCACCCAACCTTTCACAAGAGGGATGTCCTCTGTACAGTAAGACACATGGCCACCCAACATTTGGGATCCCTTCTTTCTCTCCTGCTTTTTGAGTCTTTGGCCTCCAATACCAGAGCTTGAAAAAGTTGATTTTTTAAGACGTCATCTCTCATAACATCCCAGCTATAATGGCCAGTGGCCCTTGGGGGATGAGAGATGTTGTTTTTGGAACCCTTATAAGGCTATTAGCCCAAGACATAATGGCTGGTAAATTGGTTTGAGCTTGGAGGAGTGCAGCCATCTTGCAAACCTGGAATACAAAAGGATCAAAGAGTTGTAAGGATCCTAAAATGGCATAAAATTCAACCAGGCCCCATTGCAAGATCTATAGAACCCTGGATATAGCCATTACATTTCTGACAGATGGCTGTTCAATCTACTCCAGCAAATGAGAGCCCAATATCATTTGAAGCAGTCTACTCCATTGTTGACTAAATCTAAATTCTACTATTATTTAATAATTCACTAATCTGCTTCCATGTAACTTTCACTCACTTGTTTTGTAGTCTGGAACAACAGATACAGTAATGCTATGATTATTAGACCCAATAGTGCAATGTGGATGCAATATATATACTGTATATGCTATTTTAGGCTGCATTAACAGCAACAATGAAGTACTGTACTGTTGTTGTTCAATCGCACAGTCGAGTGTGACCCTTTACAACCCTATGAACCACTGAACGTCAGGCTCCTCTGTCATCTGCCATTTGCCATAGTCTGCCCAGATCTACACCCACTGCGTCAATGATGCCATCTAGCCATCTCATCCTCTGCCACTTCCTTCTCCTTTTGCCTTTGATCTTTCCCAGCATCAGGGCCTTCTCCAGTGAGTCCTCTCTAGAGAGGAAGTACTGGTTTCTATCTATTCATCATTGGTTAGGCCTCATTTAGAGTTCTGTGTTCAGTTCTGGACATTGTACTTTAAGGATGCCAACAAAGTGGAACAAGTTCAGATAGGTCAAAAAGGGGGTTAGAAACCAAACTCTATGAGGAAAGACTGAAAGATCTGGGTATGTTTATTCTTGAGGGGGGAAATAGCACTTTTTAAATACTGTACTGTATATTAAAGATTGTCATGCAGAGGAGGGGCAGGATCTGTTCTCAATCATCCAAGAGTACAGGACATGTAATAATGGGTTTAAGTTACAGGAAACCAGATTTGGGTCAAATATCAAGAAGAACTTCCTGTTAGAGCAGTACAGCAAGTGAACCAACTACCTTGGGAGGTGGTGAGTGCTTCAACACTGAAAAAGCATTCAAGAGAAAATTGGATAACCATCTTTCAGATATACTGTACTGTGATTTGGATTCCTGCACTGAATAGGGAATTGAAATCAATTGCCTTATAGGAAGTGGTGGGTTGTCAATTTTTTCACTACCCCACTGTGATTTCATTACATCGTGGGCATGGCCGACGTCATGACATCATAATGTTGTGGGCGGAGCCAACATCATGACATCATGATGTTTGGGGTGGAGCCAAAATAAAATAAAATAAAATTGCTGCCCAGAACTGCGCATGCATGAAACCTCTATTTGATGCATGCACACTAAAAAATAGAACTGTGCATGCGTCAAATGGAGGTTTGACGCATGCGCAGTTCTGGGCAGCCATTTTGGCTGCCCGGAAATACACTTCCAGAGGGGACCCGGAGAGGCAACTGAACCGGTCACTTGGGAGTTTACCACCACCCCAGTGACCCCCTCCTGATGGGTGCTACCGGTTTGGGCGAATCAGTCCGAACCGGTAATAACCCATCACTGCTTATAGACCCTTCTAATGTCATTATTCTATGATTTTATGATTATCAGATGGTAGATGCTTAGAGTAACAAGTAATTTTAGTTCTGTCATATACCAGATAGTGAGACCTCCAAAGTTAAGGTAGCGTGAGACACATACTGTAAAGACATACCCTTCCAGAAAACACCTGTCCTTTAACCAAAGATCTTACATCTTCAATGCCTAATAATCACTAATTCAGCTGCCCATAATCCGTCATCCAACTATTATTCCATGACATACACACAGTAATTGATAATAGTGATGCATCAAAATCTTGCTCTCCTGGTTAGGCATACTCATAGGGTGGAGGTGTTTGTGTTACTGAAATTAATTAATGTGGATACAACAATAACCAGAAATGAACCTCCATTCAGATGTAATGCTTTTATCCCTGCAGAAGAGAGTGCTGGAGAATTCCCTCTATGACGCCAAACACTGGCATGAAATAGAACTTCAGAATCTGGGTTCTGTCGTTAGCAAGCTGGAAGCAGAAGTAGGAGAAATCCGCATGGAGACGGAACGCCAGCAAAGGGATCACGAAACTCTGATGATCATCAAAGCACAGTTAGAGAAAGACATTGCTGCATATCACTGCCTTCTGGACAAAGGAGAGAGCAGGTATTTCTTTTGATGAATGCAGAATCATGTCTCGATCTTCTAGAACAGCCTCTCTATGTTCAGAAATAGAAACTAAAAGCACAACCAGAGAATGCTAAAATGCCAAGCAAAACCTCACAAACCTTACTATTACCAATGTTGCTGTTAGTCCCCCCCCCCCCAAGGTATCAGTAGGCACTCCTGATGTCATGAGAATGGCATTCTTTCATGCGGCAGACTCCCAAAAGTCTGACGTTTTGATGACTTCTAGTGGCCTTGGGCTATTTGTGATCTTGAACAAAATATGCAGCACTGAGAGCTCCTTTCTGGTATTTATTTACCTACAATCATATCCTTTTTCAGAACATACTCCATTCTATTCTCTCTCGCCACGATGTTTTGCCATTCTTTCCCCACCAGATAGATTCTCATAAATCTGTGCTCCCAAGCATGCTCAATCCTTGTTAACTTTGCTTCAATCTTTCCCCCTTACACAGTTTTTGTATTCATGAAAGCCTCTTGGGTTCTCCAGACAGAATAGTGGCAGGCATGAATAGAGCATTTGAGCACAATGACTGGTTTCTCACTTTTTGGCATGAGTAGTTACCAGTCACATAAACATCCAAGCTAAGATCATGAGTTTGCCCTTAGTGTACAGGATCACAAGCAAACACAGAAAGCCCAACTCAGTAAGGACAACCTTATGCTAAATTTTGCAATCTAAGTTTTGGCACAAAAATACTTGGAAGTGCAATGCATTTTGCTCAAATGTTCTATTCATATCTGCCACTATGCTGTCCCATTATCTAAGGCAGCGTTTCCCAAACTGCGATCCATGGAACATTTGTGTATCATAGATACACAACCTTGTTTGCACCATGGACCATTTTCATGCTAAACAATTTTTTCATAGACCGGTAACTGTTCAACTCAGGCAGTGAGGTATCACACTGCACACAGGCGGTGGGCAGAGCCCTGCTGTAGTTAAGCAACATGGAGGAGGGGCCCAGCCACCTGCCTATCTGCTGTGTCTGAAGCCCATGCTCTTCCTCCATTTGCCAGGCAGACCCAGTGGAGCACGTTGAGGGCAGAAGGCTGCCATTAGGGCTTCCAGCGCCACCTGCCCCCATGGCCCAGTTCGGGATAGCCTGTGGGCCCAATACCGGTCCACAGCCCAGTGGATGTGGACCCCTGCCATAGAGGACTGCAGCTCCCAGAAACCTTAGCCTGCACACCCAATACTGAAGACTTCCGTCAATTGTAGTCCAAGAATACATAGGGATCCAAGTTTGGGAACCACTGGTCTAAAGTATGTCTGAAAATAAGACTAGCAAAGTCTTGAGACCTTGTCTGAGACCTTAGGTCTACAGCCCATGACCCAGATTCGACCCATGGTGCCAAATAATCTGCCCCCCAACCTTGCTCCAGCCGCCGCCACCCGAATCGGCCGTGGACTCATTTACAACCATCGTAAATGCATTTACAACAGCCATAAATGAGTCCACAGCTGCTGTAAATGTGTTTATGACCATTGCATATGTGTTTTACAGCAGCATTTATAGAGGGGGGAACCACCAGTCCAGCCCACTCGGCTGTCTAAGGGGGCGTAGTCCAGCCTACGGCTGAAAAACATTGAGAACCCCTGCCTTAGGTTGCCGCCCCTTATTATGGCCTACAATATCACGTTCAAAAAACCACTAACTCTGATAGCGTAAGACAGAAACTTGCTTTTCACTATGTGAGACCATGGTCCCATCTAACCCCTTACTCTCTGTCTAATTTACAACACTGGCTCTCCTGTGGTTCCATGAAAATTTGCTTCCCATTTCTCTCTGAAAAGCTTGGCATTCTCTCTTGATCCCCCATCCAAATACTAAACCAGCCAAATTTTTGCTTAGATTCCAAAATGAAACAAGATCAGCTATATTCAGGGTGGTTTAGCTTTATATGATTTGCAATGTGTGTCATTAAGGACTACCTTCTTTGTAGTGAAAAATTCATCAGTCCCAGTTCAGCAAAGTACATGAAGGTTCATATAATGATCAAAACAAATGCCCCTGGTTGAGGGAGTTCTTGTTTAATTAATTAGTTACTATCCATTTTAAGTCCAAGTTCTAAGTCAGCAAAACTGCAATAATTACAGTTCTGTCCTGAGTGGGATATAACAACTGAAGCTTCAATTGAAAACATCAGTTCATACTTGCTTAGGACATGCTGTGTTGCCTAAATACTCAGAAGTGCCAGCATACAGAATAACTAAATGGAGCTATGTGAATATTTTGCTGCCAAGCAAGAGTGGGAGAGGGGCTATACCTTGGGATATCATTTCAGAAGCTACCATGAAAAAATGAGAAAACTTTTCTTTATCAAAAAAGGAAAGGAAAAAGGGAAATGTATCTTCAGTAAGACTCATTACAAACAAAATCATACGTTTACAGCGAATCATAAATGCAATCCCTTGTAAGACTTTACCAAAAGCTGTCCTTTTCACTGGAAATATTGATTTCCCAAAGGGAATATTTCTGAGTGAGGGTAGCCAAAGTTTAATTGAGTCCCCACCCCAAACAACTTTGAAGCCTTATAATTTCTCTATCAAGGTAAACAAATGTTCTCCTCTTCATACACTTTGGCTGAAATCCTGTTGTATAGTTGGCAGACATCAGATAAGGCCTGTAGAGATTTCTTCACTTAGAGCTGGGGTGCCCAAACTTTTGGGTCCATGGGCCGATCACGTGGTTCAGGGAGCTCGTCACTAAGGCCCAGGTGCGGCCCCCGACGCCAATTCATCCAGCCCGCAAAGCCCTCGTTGGTCCTGGAAGCAAAACGCGCCCGTACGACGAGGGCTTCTCAATCCGAATGAATTGGCGTTGGGGGCTGCACCCGGCCACCGGGCCTTAGTTTGGGCACCACTGACTTAGAGCAATTTGAAATGCCAAGGAGCACACTAAATTCCTTAGCTCAAATGTTCAAAATGGCTATCAGTAACAAATCATGTAGAGCTAATTATGTGTCACAATCGCTGCTACTGAACTAGGGTCGCGGGGGGGGGAGGCAGGCACTCGCCTGCCTTTCGCCTGACCCTAGTTCAGTAGCAGCGATGCATCGCTGGGGTGTGTGTGTGGATTGGGTAGATGTTCTACCCAATCCAACACACACACACACACACACACACACACACACACACACACACACACGATTGGCTCGGATAACGCTAAAGCAATCATTATCCGATGCAAGATTTTTCCAAAAATCTTGCATCGTTATCTGATTCTAGCGCTATCCGGTCCAATCGGTCCTTACTGTATTGTTTTTGTTGCTTTATCTGGCCCACTTTATTTCAAAACACTCTATAACTGTTTGTTTCTTCTTTGAAGAAATAACAATGCTGCATTATATATATTTTTAAACTTCCAGCTGATTTTCCACATTTATTGTCTTCGGAAGATAACTGATAGCATTCAGAGAAAGATACATTCTCCCTGGCAAGTGTCTGTGGAAATGAGAAGAGGGACTGCTTCAGCTTCGTTCATCAATCCAAATAGACCACAGCTTCAACACTAGGGCACCCACGTATGCGATCGTGTTGCACAAAGGTGTCAATCTATTCTTCATGATTACAGAATAAAATGTCAATTTCAATTTGCTGACTCCGTTTTACTTTTACCCACATAATATCTCAACTAATACTTTCATTTAAGTCTCCCCTGCTTGAAAACCAGTCTTATCCAGTGGTGGGCATCAGCAGGTTCGCACCAGTTCGCCAGAACCGGTAGCAGAAATTCTGGCTGGCCCTGCCCATCCAAGTTTTGAAATAAAGTAGTCACTAACGTTGCGTGAATTTCAGCCGCCTGGGGCTTAAGCCAAATTTGCCGCTCCCTGGTGGACGCCGGCGCCCACTCCCACTAGGGCTTCTGGGAATTGTAGTCCAAGAAAACCCATAGCCCAAAAAATGCCGCCCGGGGCAGGGGACCCCCTGGGGACCCCTGCACGACGCCACTGAAAGTAGTCCTAATTTGGGTGCAATGCAGGGCTTTCCCCCTGGCCACGCCCACCATAACACACTCAGCGTGTTAGTAAAATTTTTTGGAGTCCACCTCTAGTCGTTTCCAACTCTAGGGTGTGGTGGTCTTCTCTGTTTACAGCCAAAGAGCCAGTGTTTCAGTGCAGATGTTTCAGTGGTCATGTGGCAGGCATGACTAGACACAGAGTGTGCAGAATGCTGTTACCTTTCCAGCTGAAGCGGTACCTGTTTATCTACTTACAATTTCTTGCTTTCGAACTGCTAGGTTGGCAGGAGCCAGGACAGATGACAGGTCTCAAACTGCTGACCACAGCCCTACTGTCAATTAATACCCCCCCCCCCCAATTCTTCTTCTTTTTAACAGGGGACCCGACTGATCTCAGTGAAAATTATTTCCAAGTAAAAGATTACATGCTGGATTAAGTTGTGAAAGTGATAGCATGTAAGATCCCTCTTTTTTTTCTATGCGAGTTTTGCAAACTTTACTCTAGAATACTCACAAGGTTCAATTGAAAGATGCCTGGGATTATACCTGCCTGCCATTATTTTTCCCATCCAGCAATATTTGGACAGAGGAGGAATTCATAAGAAACAACAGTGAGTCCAGTATGCCTCACTGGTGATGTGCTGAACGGAGTGTCTGAGAAACTGAACTTGCCAAACTAGGCAAAATGTAACTGGATGCTTGACATTTTTTAAAGCTGGAAGGCAGCCTGGTAATTGCATGACAGTCCTAAATGTTTTCTCCATTGGAGCAAAAGCCACTGGGCGGGGAGGCAAATAAGGAAGATCAGGTTAATCCTCCCATCTCCCAGTACCACTGCTCTAACCCAAATTACAAGCACACCACTTTACAGCTTTTAAATAACATAATCAGGAGAGGCAATCATTAAGTTTCCCAATATGAAGTGGAGTTTTCTGTTCTGTGGGCCAGAGAATTCCTATAAAGATCACACACATTTCCTAAAGGGAAGGCACTTCCTCCCAGTGCTAAGCAAGAATGCTCCATCCTTATAGCTAATCAATGGTTAGATGCAGAAGGAGGAGTTTCTTTTATTTGTTCCAGCATTGAGAAACCATGTTTTACCTCTAACCAGAGATAGAAATGATCTGATAGAATTGAGGATTCAAAGGCTTGTAAAAATGCTGTTTAAATATCTTTAGATTTGTAAAATGCCTTTATAAATATTCAAGCCAGACCTGTAAGGTAAGGCTTGAGCAGTGGTTGGTTGTCAAAATCTTCGCTACCCCACCGTGACGTCATTACATCATGGGCGCAGCCGATGTCATGATGCCATGATGTCATGACGTCGTGGGTGGAGCAAAATAAAATAAAATAAAATAAAAATGTCTGCGCATGTGTCAAACCTCCGTTTGACGCATGCACAGTTCTTTTTTGTGTGTGCATGCATCAAACCTCTATTTGACGCATGCACACTAAAAAATAGAACTGTGCATGCATCAAACAGAGGTTTGACGCATGCGCAGACATTTTTATGGCTGCCCGGAAATACATTTCTGGAGGGGGGCTGGAGAGGAAACTGAACCGGTCGCCCAGGGGTTTAAACCCCCCCCCCAGCACCCCCTCCTGATGGGGTGCTACTGGTTCGGGCAAACCGGTCCGAACCGGTAACATCCCATCACTGTGCATGAGACTCCTGACATACGCCTGGAATTGAGCTATACTTTGTATATGTCACAGGCAAACTGTAGCACTGTGGTTTACTTCTGAGCAAATATCCATAAAAATTGATTTGTGCTTTCTATGCTTGGTGGGGAAATGTCAGCTTGGGTAACGAGGACACATTACCTTCCCCCACACTGTTTTGCTTCCTTGCATTTTGTTCCACCCATTGCTAGAATGCAACTAAAATGCAGATTGGGATTTGTTCTGGGCCTGAGAAAGGTTCTCCACCCCCAAACAACAGATGCTGCTTTCAAAGTGTATCCAGTAACCTTTTTTAAATACCTCCTCTAGAGTAAGTACAGAGATCAAATCAAGACAGGGACTCTTAGGTGGGTAGCTTTAACACTTTGCCCTCCACTGTGGTTTCCATTGAGATGGGCACTCTGGTGCTGTCAACTTTTACTGCCAGAAAGTGGCTTCAATCGATCCATTCTGATAATGAAAATTGAAAGCATACTGAAGGGGGAAGAAAGCACTAATTTGCAGCAGAGCCACACTAGGTGGCAAAAGGTAAAATCTCCCTTAAACTCCACTCTAGCTTCATAATCCAGAACAAGTCCTTTGTGCAGATTCTACAACAAGAAAAAGATTCAGATACTGTACTGTACTAGTTAAATCTCTAAGTACTGCCTAGAGTGGTCCCTAGTGTGACTTTTGAAAAAGTTTCAAGTTTCCCTGGGGTTAAAACATTTTAGAGCTGCTGACCAAGCAGCTGATCTTTGTACAGAAAGTAGTTTGGGTGGCCAGTTTTTCCATCTTCACCAGGATTCCTCTTATCTCCTCGCAATACAGTACAAGAGAGGAGCCCAGGAGCTTCCAGGAGGCGAAGTCTGTACAGAAATATTTAGAACCACACAGAATGCCACAAAGAGTGAGGTGGATTCCAGCCATTTTAAAAGATGATAAACAACCTTGCCCAGCCCAAGTACTGTTTCACTGTACTATTGGGGTACACAGAAAGAGCCTCCTCAGAGATTGTGAATACAATTGGGCATACCCTGGGAGCCAACCTTGCTGGCTAATCTTTCTAACACCAGATCCCACCAAAGACACCTTAAGTTTGGCCAACGACAAAGCCAAGAAAATGACTTCATTTTTGCAGTCCAGTATTTGATCAGGACACAAAAGTAGAACTGCACTGTTCAACTACAGTGCACATAACTATTTTTGTGCAGCCACCAAAGACTAACCAGGTTTGTTTTGTGCTTGTCATTCTGCAAGAAAAACACTGACAAAATTAACTAGTATAATTAATAATGTTGTATTGAAAAGTACAGGAATGTGCGTAACAACAATGGATGCAGTATATATACATTCCAAACCAAGCCATAAAGCTTCTAGAACTTGACACTCGCCATGCAAATCAAACCCATTCTGGATTTTAGAGTTCAGAATTGAATAAAGTTTCTGAACAGTTTTATTTTGAATGTCCTCAGCCTCTTCTGGTCTCATTATACTATACTGTACTAAGTCCTAACAGATGTTCACACTCTAACCACAATGGATGCATGACTTTATTAAAATAAACAACTTCCAATTGAAGACCAAGAATTAACCTCTACTGGGCTCTTTGATGTAGCTGCTTAGATTAAGGCCAGTTTGTGGGGGCATGATTTCTTTAGTTAATCTACCATACAGGATAGATATAGCTATGTTGATTCAATAACAGAATTCTATATCCAGATATAGAACATTGGTGAAAACACAATCAACCTGTATCTCATTTAAGTAAAGTTTTATTTTTCTACTCAGCTTAGCTTTTAACAAGCTTTCCACACTGTTGAAAATAATGGTATTCAGAACAAAGATTAACAATAAGGGCAAACATGTATCTTTATGAGGTACTGTATCTAACTCAAAATAGTTTTGTAGATTGCATTTAAAAAAACTCCACCTATGATCAAAATGGGCTACGGTAAAAGCTTATCCAGGCATCCTGTGTGGGGACTACAGCCTCTGTCTAAGCTCAGCATGCTAAAATTGCTAGCAAAACTAGATTGAATAAACAAAACATAGGGGAAATAAAGGTCCACATTATGAACATTACAAAACCTCCAAATTTTAGTAAGAAATAATCTATTAATGTCATTTGTATCACATTTATAGCAAGTGTGGTGCCTTCAAACCTGTTTCTACAGAAACTAGCAAATTGGAACTATGTTCTTAACATAAAAGGAGCCAGTCATATGCAATCTGTTACACAAGCAGAGATGATACAGCAAACTAAAAAACCAGAAAACTCATTGTTACAGTTTTCAAAAAGTGGGGTTAAACTGTGGGGAGTAGGGGAGTGAGAAATGTTTGAAACAACTGTTGGTAACAGGTGTTATAACCAAATTCCTACCATTGGTGTATATTGTATCAAGGATTTATTTTTAGAAGTCACAATGCAACATAGGCCATACTTATGCAACCACAGCTGCATATATTACTAGACAAATTGTGCAGTTCCATTTTCTTAAACATTTGGATAGTCTTCTGTCAGAGACAGATTCCTGCAGGGGTAACCTGCATTTATTTGTCCGCATCTGAATCCAAATGTTTTGTCTTTTCTTCTCTCTCACCCCCACTTCTGCCCTGCCATGTTATACCACTTTTGCCTAATGAAAAGTTCTAGAGAATTTTAAAGTTTCCTTTGTCTGTAGCTTTTTTAGTAATCTAGTAAACATATTACTTTGCCTAGAACTTAGTTTCTGCAGAGTCACAGAGTTACAGTCAAACCTCGCATAAAGAGCGCCTCACTTAAAGAGTAACTCGCTTAAAGAGCAGAATTTTCTCTGAATGTTCACTTCGCTTAACCAATAAAACCAACCAAAAACTCGCTTAACAAATAAATCGGGGTTCACAATCCCCTCCACCAGAAGTCACAATCGGTCACTTACAATGGTGTTTCGCTTAAAGAGCAAACTCGCTTAAAGAGCAATCCTGTGGAACGCATTATGCTCTTTAAGGGAGGTACAACTGTACTTTCTTCTACCTACACAGCTGAAGCCAGTGTTTAACAGAACCAGAACCAGAAAGGGTATGACCACTTCCTTTTCTCTTTCTGATACTCCTTTACTCTTTCTTGAATCTATTTCTCTCCCTCTCTTCTTTTCTTCCTAGCAGCCTCTTGGGAAATGGAACAAATGATTCTTACCTTGGAGAGTTGGGGGGGGGGGGAGGCAGAATACTGTAGCTTGCCCTGCAATGATGCAGGGTTTTGTCAACTACATTAGAGCAGTATATTCAGTCTGTAAGCATGCAGTTACAGGCCACAAGCTCACACTGATAGTCAAATATTACAGTCCAAGACCAGCATAGTACAGCTAGGAGCCATCACACTATTGATGGTCAGTTTGGCTAGCAATCCAACATCCCACTTTAAACCACCTGCTCACAATAGGTTTACTCAAAGGTTAGAGGTAATTAATGACTGTATCTTGAAAGGAACTGTCCGTACACTGTTTGTCTGTGGCTATACCTTCATTTTTAAAAAAATGCTGTCCAGAAGGCAACAAAAGGATTGACACTCAGAGTAAAACGAAATTTAAGATGCTAAATCTCCATTTCGAATACAGTATTGACTGTCATCATGGCGATAGTCTTCCTGTTCTTAAATCCTCAAAACAATTCTTCCAAGGACATTTCACACCAATCTCTAAGGTTCTTCTGCCGTGAGGTCTGTCTGTGTCTAGGCCTTCTCTTTCCAAGGATCCTCCCTTGCATAACGAATTGGAGTATGTATTCTATACTTTATGTTGTTCCTCATGATATACCCAAGGTATTGGAGCTTTCTTTAATGGTCTCTAACAGTTCTTGTTCTTTATCCATCTGGTGCAACACTTCTACATTAGTCATATCGTCAACCATGATATCCTTAGCAACCGCCTGTAGATCCACATTTCAAAAGCTTCGATTTTCTTCTCACTGTGCAAGCTTCGACGCCATATAGCAGGAGTTCTCAACCTTTTTAATCCAGGGGCCAGGTCACGCTCCCTCAGACAGTTTCAGGGGCTGAATGGCCATTTTGCCCTTCTTCCGCCTCATGGCACTTCCTGGTGTGGTGGAGGTGGGGGGGAGCACATCTGGCCTGTGGGCCACAGGTTGAGAATCCCTGCCATATAGCAACACTGGGAACATCTCACTATTCGGATCTTTGTAGCAAGAGTTAGATCTCTACTGCATAACAAATGTCACATTTTTATAAAGGTGGCTCTTGCTTTTTAATTCACATTTTAATCTCTACCTCGTGATTTCACTTTTCATTTAAAACACTCCCCAAATTGTCAAATTTTATCCACTCTTTCAGTTTCTTGTTCTTGCCATTAGCTTGCCGTGTGTTGGTGTTCAGCTTATACATCTAGAGTAGGCGTCGGCAATATTTTTTGGTTGGGGACCAGGTCATAACTCCCTCAGAGAGTTGACTGGTGGGCCCCCTGCGCATCTGCGACCACTTCCACTTTGGCGACCACTTTGGCACCATGGGCTGAATCTGGTCCGCAGGACGTAGGTTGCTGACCCCTAGAGGGCTGCAAATCCACATTCCTAGAGCTAGAGTCACAATAATACAGTATACCATATATATTTAGGAAAGCAACTTAATGTGGACACCAATGGAGACAAGAGACCAAACTAAATGAGGTTTCCATGCACTTCCTATACCAGCTTTGTGTGTTGTCACCTAGGGGGGCGAGATACATGTTTTCCTGTCTTCTTTGGAGGCGGATGCACAAGACAAAGAAATATCAAACCAGAAATTGAAAACAAGAACAAAAATAAAAACTAAAGACAAAAATGTTCTCGCACCTTAGGAGGCTAACTGCTAAATTTTAATGTCAGTGTTCATGGATCAAGTCCTCTTAATCATTGCTCTTTGTCACTATTTACAAATTTTATCTGATTAGGTTGTTTACGTGCAATTTTGTGTTGGTACTGAAATGTTTTAAATCTGTTGCACACCACCCAGAGTATCCCAGATGGGCAGGATAAGGTAAAGGTAAAGGTTTCCCTTGCTCGAAAGCCAGCCGTATCCGACTCTAGGGGTCAGTGCTCATCTGTTTCTAAGCCGAAGAGCCAGCATTGTCTGCTCCTGCAGACATTTCCATGGTCATGTGGCAGGCATGACTAGACACCGGAGCGCATGGAACGCTGTTACCTTCCCACCGAAGTGGTCCCTATTTATCTACTTGCAATTTCTTGCTTTCGAACTGCTAGGATATCAATGCAATAAAGTTAATTAAGGCACATCAGAAAACAAAAGCAAAAAATAAAAACACGGCAGCACTTTAAAGAAGTGGCCTTGATCCACTAAAAGCTCACAGTAAAAATATAGCAGTTACATCTTTAAAGTGCTGCAGTTTTTATTTTATTTATTTATTGTTTTCTGATAAGGCCGAATCACAGACTAACACAGGCTACTATCCCAAAAAGTTAATTAATAAATTAATTAATCAGACACATGAGTGGGGGCCACAGGGCGATCCTTTATTAGTGACTGGAAGAGAAGTTTGAGTCATCCTGAGCAACTTCGTCGGGCGAAATTCCCTCCTAGCGACGAACCTTCTGAGCCCCGCCTCCTTTCCACCCTGCCACCGGATTCGCGCGCGCTGCAACCAATCACGAGCGCCGAGGCTTGCGTCCCCTTCCGGCCGGCACGGACTTCGGTACGCGTCCTCTGCCGCCTCTTCTCATTGGAGCGGAGCGTTCCCTTTCCTCCGGGTTGGTTGGCCCGAGAGAGCGGAAGCGCGCGCCTCTTCCCGCCTTCCCTTTGCTCGGGCTACCCAATCAGCTGCCGCGTAGGGCAACACGCTAGAGGAGCGCTGGGGCTTCTCGACTCCGCCCTCTCTCGCGCTTCGCCTCTCCTCCTCCTCCTCCCCCCCTCCCCCGCCCTGCCTTTGGCTGTGTCAAGTGGCGGCTACCAGCGTGGAGAGCGGAAGACGCGACTGTTCGCGCGCGTGAGGAAAAGGGAGGGGGGGGAGAGAGAATTCTACTACTACGCCTGCTGAAGTGGGCGCGCGGACGGTGGCCGTTTAAGGCTGTACCAACTCCCTCCCGTCAGAGAAATCAGGGGGGGGGGTGTCTGGGAAACCAGGCACAGAGCCGGCGCGCGCGAGGCGGCAGGGTGGTGCCGACTTCTCACCTCACGAGAAGGGGACAGTTCTCACAAGCCGCCTTTTCTATTTTCGTTCTCCACCCCCCTACTTATTAAGGATTTGGAAGGACCCAACTGCTTTTAAACCCCCCCCCCCCCGTAAGCGAACGCGTGAGGACGGGGAGAGAGAGGCCCCCGTCTGGTCAGTCAGAGCCCGAACCGGTTTGAACCGGAGCGTGAGGAGGAACCGCCGCCGGAACCATGGCCGAGACTGAGGAGAGGAGCTTGGACGACTTCTTCGCCAAGCGGGACAAAAAGAAGCGGAAAGAGAAAAGCAGCCGGGCAGGGGCCACCTCAGCGCCCTCGTCGGCCGCCTCCTCCACCCACGCCGCGGCGGTGGCGTCGGCGTCGGCCAGCGCGGCCGGAGGGAGCCGGCCCGCTGAGGGGGGCCCTGGGGGGGCGGCCTCGAGCACCGGAGCTGCCGGCGCCGCCTCGGCCGGCAAAGGGGCGCACAAGGTAAGGGTAAGTTGGGGGAACGGGAGGCTCTATTTGGGTCGCTTGCGGGTTCGGGGAGCGTGAGGGTGGGGGGGGAAGGGAGACAGACGAGCCCTTTCCCCGACGGCTTCCTGTGGGCGTTGGTGGCTTCCTGTCGGCAGAGGGCGCCTCCGCGCGGGGTCAGCGAGGTTATGGGGCGCGTGGAAGTCTCGCCCTTCGGCCCTCCTTTGACTCGTAAGGGCCGGGCGGAGGCGTCGTCGGCAGGCGGAGGTCTTGGGACACCCTGGCCCTCCGTTTGGGGCCGGCCTCCCACGGCCAACTCCCTAGTCAGCTGCGTGGCCTGTTTTCTCACTCTGTTCCCATTATGCCACTGATAGATGAGTCAGGAGTGAATCGTTCTTCTCCAGTTGAGGTGGTGAGGCATGGCTTTAGCATGGGACACACAGAAAGAGGCTCCTCGAAGATTGCTGTACAGTAATACCTCATATAACATTAGTATCGAATAACACTAAAATCGCATAACATTAAGGAATCTGGGGGGAAGAATTGCATCAGATAACATTAAGATCCTATGGGATGCTTCAGATAACAACCGCTAAAGCCTGTGTGGTTACAATGTATCTCTATGGATCCCATAGAGGATCAGATAACACTAAAAATCATATAACACCAAGACTTGTGGAACCAGGTTTTAGTGTTATATGAGGTTTTACTGTATTTTTGAACCACAATCGGGCTTGCCCTGGTAACGGTAACACAGCTAATCTTTTTCACACTAAGTCATGTGAAAGGAACTGCGGAATGAACTCGCCCAAAGGTGTCTTCCCTTTTGGCAGTTTCACATCTGGCCTAGACATGGAGGAGGAAGAAGAAGTCCAGTGGCTTCTTTTGCTTCTTAAAAGCAGCCTGTGGACTACCAATGTTAGTCTGTGTTCATCAATAGACAAGTAGCAGGCTAATACTGTATCTATTTTCCTGTCTTCCACATTATACCAGGGGTACCCAAACTTTTTGGGCCGTGGGCTGATCATGTGGTTCAGGAAGCTGGTCATTAAGGGGCTGGGTGCGGCCCCCAACACCAATTCATCCAGCCCGCGAAGCCCTTGTCACTCCTGGAAGCGGTAGTAAAATTGCCCATATGGGCGCGTTTTACTTCCACTTCCAGGAGCGATGAGGGCTTCAAGGGCTGGATGAATTGGCATTGGGGGCTGCATCTGGCACCCAGGCCTTAGTTTGGGCACCACTGTGTTATACAGATTCAGCTGCTCTCATTGTGGCAATAGCAGTTACACTTACACAAGTTAACTAGCATTTTGCCCCAACATGCTGGGTACTCATTTTGGAAGGTTAGGATTTTCATATTTATTATGTTTACCCTAAGAATACCTGGATCAGACTAAAGACCCTTTTAGTCCACTATTCTGTTCACATAGTAACTAGCCAGAAACTTGTAGGAAGCCTTGTAAGGTGTCGTTCAATACCACGTGACCGTTTCAAGGGGGGAGTTCGGTATGAAGTCATGTGACTCCAAAGTTATTGCTTTTCGCATCCAGCTGGCCGTAGATCTATCTTCGAACCATGTGATTTGGGGGGTCGGTCAAAGGTCATGGAAAGTTACAGAGGGGGAAGGAGAGGTCAAAAAGTGGCCTATTTTAGATTGCGTATTTGAAAGAGCCCTAAGTGTGACAAGAGTGCTGTAACACTCCCGTGGTTGTGTTTGCACCTACAAATGGCATTAATAATCATACAGCTTCCCAGCTGTCAGTTATGACTCGTAGCCTTTGATAGCATTATTTGCAGTGAATTGTTTAATCCAGTGTTTTCCAATCTTTGGTTTTTGGACTTCAATTCCCAGAAGCCTAAGTCAATTCCCCAAAGTACTAATGAGCCAATGTACATATTTAGGCTTCTGGGAATTGAAGTTCACCAGTGTTCCATGGAACATAGTTTAGGGAATCCTGGATATTAGTAGTCATCTCTACCACCTGTAATAGTGAATTCTACCATTTGACTAGATGCTATAGTTATTGTTTCTTGTGCTTCTTTTTTCATTTGTCAGAGAGTAAACAAAACAGCAAAAAAGACAAAAATGTTGTGGCACCTTAAACACTAACTCTTGTATTTAAATGTGAGCTTCCTGGATCAAATCCATTTCATCAGACATGAGAGTGAGGCCTTGTGGCTTCTATTTATACACGTTGCATACTTTGGTTTTAGTATTATGAGAGTGAGGGAAAATATGTGCCATGCATTTTTGTCCATACCATCCACAATTTTATAGATTTTCCTGATAACATCTGTTATTAAAATGTGAAGTCTTTAATTTTAGTTCATGTCAGAAATGCCACCGTACATTTAAAAAACATGACATTTTTTCACCCATAACAGACAATATCATGAGTGTTTGGGGCAGTTAGCATCAGGTCTTTTGTGGGTATGTGTTGTTGGGCATGGGTATATTAATATAGGTACAGTTTGCCTGTTTTTCTCTGAACTTAGAAATGATTGTATCAATGCAAAAACTCAATTTTCTTTGGTTTTGCCAGCTCCAATCTGTAGGCTATTAAGTGTTTGTTTGTTGTTGTTTTGCAACACCGTTCTCCATGTCACAGTGCTACACTTTGCTAGAGTTCAATTTTCACAACTGGATAGTTCATTATTTCTGCATTATTGTCCTGGCATTCTCTGCTGTTTCTTTCAATATTCACAGATGTTCTGAAAAATATTTCCCTTGATTTTAATTTTGGAGAAGGGGGTGGTGGCCATAGAGAGAATGTACATTGAATGTAGATGCTTTGAGCCTTTCACTATTACCTGCTGTCAATCTCCATATGTCATTGGGTACTTTGTTTATTATGTGTCATAATCTTGCATTCTTCTTTCATGTCTAGGTCAGACTATAAACTGCCAAAATTAGCAACTTTTTGACAAACTCATTCCGTAGTTCCAGTTGCCTAGCCTAGTGTAAGAAAATTTAGACAGCATAATAAAGTTGCCGTTACCCGGGGTATACCTGATTGTAGTTCAAAAATACCACAATCTTCGAGGAGGCTCCTTCTGTGTACCCAGTAATCTTACACTGAAAATGTGACGTTATATATGGCATCTCCAAGAATTCCCCAAACTCATGCCAGAGCTCTTACAAAGATTACATCTTTCTCTTTTTTATTCTAAAGTAGCTCTCAGGTTAAGTAATGGTGTGTTTCAGTAGCTTATTCCTTCCAGAGTTTGCAAAGGGCCAAGACATGTAGAGATGAAGGCTACTCTAAACTGCTTTCAGTAGCTGCTGTTCCAAGAGATCTGTATTGGACTGAAAGTTTACAGTAATACACTTATAAAATAGTGCACAGTTGCATCATGATTAGTAAATACTACATTTGCATCAGTTTTTCTAGGTTTGAAGTCGATTAAAATACAGAGGAATATATGATACACAGCTAAGGCATACATCATCTTGCCAAAATGCAGATTATTTTAAACCACCCATCTGGGTCATTTATTTTGCACTGATTCCTGAACCACTGTAGTCCTCTATGAACAAACCCAAAACTGATTTTCCCAGTTCTAATACTACTATAGTTCAGCAGTTCCTTTGCTGTCATGTGAAAGATAATATACTTAGAGGAGATGTTTTACCACCCATGGCATAATAATTTCCCTTTTCAGGTTTGGGGGGCATCTGTTGTCTTTCATTCATCTCTGTTACTTTCAATGTAAAGAGGCAGAGTTTAAAAGCCCTTTGTGTTGCCCATGTCATTGTAGCCTCGAGAGAGGATTGGTCATCTGTGTGGCACCAGGCCTCCAGAATCATGCTAAGCAGGTCTCAAAAATTCCCCACCTTGTGAAGAGTGTTTTCTTTTGCTATATTGTATAGTGTTACATCTGTGTGAACCATCTATACTTAAGATACCCAGTGATCTTTTGCTTCATTAGAGAAAGCACATATGCTCATTGGGCTTCTGGTTGTTCTAAAGTGGCCAGTTAGCACAGTGTGAGCCATAGTATATGTTAGTGATTGTTATGGAACTTCAGTTAATAGTCCCTGTGAACAATGCAGGATGATAACTAGAAGTAAGGACAATATTACTGTTAATCTGATAAGAGTTGTATGCACCTTTCTGACCATAAAGAATGCTTGTTTATATTCACCATTCAGTCCAACCTGACAACACTCAATTACTCTGTTGTCACCCAGGTAAAACATATGTAATGGTAGATTATGCATTAGTAGACGTAAGGGGAGAAAGTTTTTTTCTCTTAGAAGGAAAGTGAATAGCCGTAGTATGTTCTTCTAAAGTTAGCCTTCTAAGACAACTAATTGAACTACCTCGGTGACAGCAAACCTTTTAGAGACCGAGTGCCCAAACTGCAACAAAAAACCCCACTTATTTATTCCATAGTGCCAACACAGCAACGGGAGAGGAAGGAAATGCTCCCATTGGGATGCTGGGCACAGAGGCGGGCTGAACTCTGTGTTGTGTAGAGGGAGGAAGTGCTCCCATTTGGCTGTTGGGTAGATGGGCAGGCAAACTCTGTGCTGGGGTGACTGCACGGGTGCCCACAGAGATGGCTCCGAGTGCCACCTCAGGCACGTGTGCCATAGGTTTGCCACCACTGAACTAGCTGAATGTATAGATGCTTATTGTCATCCCAATATAATAATGCTTAGTCAGTGTTTCCTAAAATTCATTTCACTTCAACTCCCAGCAGAGCCAGTGATCCAAGGTTCTAAAACAAGTCCAGGAATACTTGGGGACACAACTTTGGGACCACTGGGTTAGACAAAGTAAAATGGGGCTGTGGTAAATTAGCGGTTAAGATGCTGATCTTGATTACCGGAAGATCTGGAGGTTAGCAGTTGAAGACCTTAGTGCTGTGTGACGGGAGTTAGCTCCTGTCGCTTGCCAACCTAGCAATTTGAAAGCAAGAAATCGCAAGTATATAAATAGGTTACCTCAGCAGGAACAGTAACAGTATTCCATGCACTACAGTATCTAGCCATACCTGCAACATGAGAATGAAAATGACTGTAGTCTCAGACTACTGTTTGCCTGTAAACAGGGATGAACACGCACACGTGCACACGTGCACACACACAGAGAGATAGTTGAACATGACTGGTTTTCTAGCAAGGGAGACCTTTACTAGACCAGTGATGGAGAATTTGAAGCCTTCTAGATGTTGGATATTGCACTGTCCATACCATGTGATGATGAGAAATGTGTCTAACACAATCAAGGTTACAGGTTTCTCATTCCTTGTTTAAGACAATGGGTACTCAGAAGATGTGAGATTAAGATTGATATCAAATCATTAGAGGTGGGTGCAACTGCTGAAACTTTGTTCTTTTGCTTGATCACCAATTGAAAGTCTATAACATTGCCCCTTTTCTATCTGGGAATTATTTTTAGGTACCTAAAGATTAGATAAGGATACTTGGTCTGATGCAGTGGAAATAGTAAGGGCCTAGGACTCAGGAAATCAGGGTCTGATAATGGAAAATCACTGAGGGAGTGGAACTAGCAAAGCCACTCCTTAAATATCTCAATTACCTAAAAGCCCTATTAGGGTGCCTATAAGGCATTTCCAATTTGATGGCATATATCACAACAAAGATTATATTCCCACTTCTTTTCAAAACTTTTTTCTCTCTCAAGTACTTGGATTGTGCTTTGAAGCATAGGAACAGTTTGATTAAACAGTGCCTTGCCACTGTTAGTTCTTTATAGATAGATAATAAGTTCAAAGATCTATTCTAGCACATTCATTTGTGTGCCATTGTGGTGCTTAATTATTTCTCCCTGCCTCTAAAAATTTACTCCTGAGTATAAGGGGATCCTTCTCTCCTGCCATACAGATGAGGAATGTTTGGCGCCAACCCATTTTCTATAGAATCCCAGACTAACAAATGAAATAAGTAGTGTAAGAAGTTAAAGCCGTGGCTTTCAGGAGTGCCTTAAAAAAGTATGGAGATCTTCAAAAAAACATGTCCAACTGTTTATAAGTTGTGGAATACACCATTACCTCAGATAACGTTAAGACTTGGTTCCACAAGTCTTAACGTTATCCGGTTTTTAACATTGTGTGATGCATTGATCTCACTATGTTTAAAAAACAACCCTGTTCCCTTTCCAAAGAGAAAAGGGAACAGGGGGTCAGTCCGGTTTGCTTGGGGAGAGAAAGGGCCCTCCCTCCCCAAGCAAACTGGCAAAGCAAACTCCGCAAGCAAAGGTTGATTGCTTGCTGGGCGCAGCGGTAGCGTGGCTGGGAAGCCGACCGAGGACTCCCCAGTTGGCTTCCCAAACACGCCACCTTTTAAAAAAGTTTATGTATTTAAAGTCAATTTCAACAAGTACTGTTGAATAACTATACTGATGTATTCAAGCTTTAATAACTTAAATGATTTTAAAAAGAATAGTGCTGATCAAAAGCAATATTATAGCTTCTAAATAACTCATGTTCTCGTTCATTCTTATTAAGTATTTGGTTCCCTTTCCACCACTGATTGTCTTAAAGCAAGTTATTAAATAAGAATAATATAATGAAGAGATGCATGATCATTTTAATCTGGAATCAAGTAAAATATTTTTCTACTACAAATATACTTAGTTTGTACATAAATGAGCACAATGGACCTGTAGCTGGTGGCCCTCTCTAATGTCCAAACACTTGTGGGAACATATAATACTTTACCCATTGCAGAAAGGGTGACAGAATCAACACTGCACAAGCTTATTTGGGAATATACTTTGAATGACCTGTTTAAAATTGTAGTATAATAATGTGTGAGAATTTCAATTACAGCCATTCCACTATCATACAGAATCAAAATAGTCATATTTATTAGACATGTATGTGAGATGTCCTGAAACTTTTTGAAGTGCAGTCTGCTTCTGCAGTAAATAGTGTTGTGCTTCATCAAAAGAATAGAAATATTTACTCAAAAGTTTTTTCCTATTATACCATTTCATAGTCTTGATGTAATGTTTGTGTCTTGCAGGAGGAGGATGACTGGAAAGAATTTGAACAAGAAGAAATAATTGACTATAGCGGTCTCAGAGTTCAGTCCATGCAAATTAGGTATGGCTGTCTTTAAAGGACATCTCTGTTGAAAAGGATACGCATGGTAATATCCTGCTCTATAAGTTGATACCACATGAGGCTGACCATCAGACCCTGTGATTTTTCAGAAATAATAATAAAAAAATTATGACCGCTGTTTCCTCCAAGGTCCTGAGGCTCTCAAGTGATTCCTTTAGTAGTGGAGAGGACTTTGGGGGATGGGAGGAAGTCTTTAATTTCTGAAAGTCACTTTCATGAGGAAATTTAAAATTTTGACATCAGCCTTCCTGGGTGCAACAGGATTTCAGCCATAGTATATATTAACCAATGGTCAGTATGTACAAGCTGGTTCTAGCAGGTTCCATGTGAAGAATTACTGGTAAAGTTATATGTTTGAATCTCACTTGCTATATGCCGTCTTGTATTGCATGAAATAAATCTATCCTTCATGCATATCTTAGCTACTCCTGACAAGTTTATTTGATATCCGTCTATTGGTATCACTGGGGGAAAGGTAGCAGATAGATGTTTCTGATTGTTCTCGCTTAGTACCTCTCAAAAACTGAAGAATCCATGTCTCTGTTTATAATTTTTTTCTCTATGCTCAACTTTGCTTTTATATCCTGTATAATGTTTCTTAAACTAAGTGGAAACAGCATATGCATTAGAAATGTCAATCTTTTTGCCCCTTGAGTTGTATGATTTGCAAAGTACTGATCCTTTTGTACTGTATTTATTTTTTGCCAGCTACAGGTCTTATTTTATGAAGTTTTAGTATTCCAGTTAGGCTCTATTTTCTCTTGTTGCCCTTAGATTCTGTTCTTTAATACAGTGATACCTCGCTTTACGAATGCTTCATTTCACGTAATTTTTGCTTTACAAATGAAAATCCATTGAAAGCTTTGCTTGACGATTTATTTATTTTTTTGGCAATAAGAAGTACGTTTTTCTATAAATTACATGGTATACAGTGGCCTCTAGTGGGGACCTATGGTAATACGTACTGTGTGCTCTGCATTGTGTTTCGCTGTACAAATTTTTCATAATACAAAATGTCCCAGGGAACGCATTAAATTTGTAAAGTGAGTTATCACTGTATCATAACAAATAGGTTGGAAATATTCAGAAACCTGCACTTAATATCACATTATATTGCTGCTTTATATACAAAATGGAGACAATAGCCCTTTGTTTTCTGGCAGTGAAAAAGATGATGAAGAAAGTGAAAAGAGAGAAGAACCAGGAGAGAACAATGAAGAACCAGGCGGGGGTATTGATAAATCTTCTGGTCCTTGGAATAGGTCTGCTCCTTCACAAGCACCTGTTGCTGAAACTATTGGTCAGTTTTTTTAAATAACTAATAACTATCAGTTGCATTGGCTATATTGACCTTCTGATTGATATGACTTTTCCACTGCTCCTAATCAGAATCATCTTAACTACTGAATTATAACAAATCAGTATTAAATAACATGATTCATACAAATTACTAAGTATCGTATTATGTTGGGGGGAAGAAGCACAGGACTGAACTAAGAAATGATGTGTCTGGATTTGGTGAATATTGTTATTTTAATAATGATGAGAAAATGTGTGACATACCTTGGGCAGATGATTGGACTTTATGCCGCTCATATCTCCGTACCTTGTTATGTCAGACATGGAAGAACTTTTCCTGTTCCTAGAAACTGGAATTACTACTATTAAGAGCTAGATTGTAATTATCATCACCTGGAATAAATAATGTTTTATCAAGAAACAGTCAACATTGTTGAAATTACTGCAGTTTGTCGTTGTTAGTGTCCATCATGTTCATTTGCCTAATCACATTTTCCCTGTATTCAAAAGAATATGTAAAGCAGTTTCTTCTTACTATATGTCTTTGGCGGAGTATGCAGTTGTTAGGAGAATTTTCTAACATTCAAAGAATTGGAATATCAAAAGTCATAAAAGCTGTCGTAGATGCTGTTTTGTGGTGAATGGATTCATATAGTCCCTTCTTGTTTCTTACTCCTATTTGTGTGTGTAATTCAAAGAAAACTTTTCCTGTTGCCTTTTGGCACAAGTCACTTTTTTGTTTCATTTGATATCCTGAATTGATGACTAAGTATGATTTGTAAAAATAAAATAAAAATTAAGGCACTGGACCATTGCACACAGAAAATGAAGTTTCATATTTTGATCACTTGCTGCGAAAGAGAACTCCTATAGCACAGACCAATAAATACTTATCTCATATATTCTATTTTATTTTTTAAAGACACTTTTTGTATCAGATTGCAAGTTAGAATAAAGATCCAACTATACCAGGTGATTTGTTATTGTATGCTGTGTCTTTGAACTAAAAACATTAAAGTTGAAGTGTAACCAGATGATCCAATGTAAGATACTTCACATTTGTAAAATTATATCAGGCTGCATCTAAAGTGCTTCTTTGTCTTGTTTACAGAAACCCCAGAGCCAGTGCAGTCTAGCAATGTATATAGACCACCTGGTGCAAGAGATAGCAGGACACGGAAAGTGCCTCAAGGACCTCCTGAGATCTATAGTGATACACAGTTTCCATCATTGCAGTCCACTGCTAAGCATGTAGATTCTAGAAGGTAAGTTTGTTGATAATATTCTGTACAGTTGTTTAGAATTACTTTCCTCAACTACTTCAAAGCTTTCTTAATCCTCTTCATTGATAATAAAATACATAGTGTGATCTGAATAAAAATAAGCAAATACAGTAATACCCCGGATAACGATTGCATCGGATAACGCTAGAATCAGATAACGATGCAAGTTTTTTGAAAAAAACTTGCATCGGATAACGATTCTGGATAATGATTCTTAGTGTTATCCGAGGCAATGGTCTGTGATTGTGGGGTGGTTTGGGTAGAACTACCCAATCCACCCCCCACCCGCAGCAGTCTCTGCGACTGCAGTAGGGTCGAGGAAAGGCACACGCCTTTCCCCGACCCTGCTGCAGTCGCAGAGACTGCTTGTGTCTCTTTCCCTCCCTGTATTTAAACTACAGGGAAGGGGAAAAGAGAGAGACGTGATTGGGTCTCTCTCTCTTCCCTCCCTGCATTTGAACTACAGGGAGGGAGGGAAAAGAGAGAGACCCAATCACGTCTCCCCCCCCCCCCGGTAGTTTAAATACAGGGAGGGAAAGCGACACAAGCAGTGTCTGCAACTGCAGTAGAGTCGGGGGGGGGAAAGGTGCATGCCTTTTCCCGACCCTACTGCAGTCGCAGAGACTGCTGCGGGTGGGGGGTGGCTTTAAAGGCAGGGAGGAAAAGAAAGAGACCCGATTGCGTCTCTGGCACTGCCTGCCTTTAAAGCGGTTTGTCCCTGAAGTCAGGGGTTTTTTTTTTAGCGTTGTTCGCTGCATGACTTGTGGAACCAAGTCATAATGTTATCCGGGGTATTCCTGTACATTTCAAGTGGAAGCATGTTGTTTTGAGCAACAGTTGGATAGTATGTCAATTTCAACAAACTTTGGTAAACAGTATTTTCACAAAAAGATTCAGAGGGGTGGAATGGTAGAAAGCTCTAATGACTATTCAGTATAGTACAGGGGTGCCCAAACTTTTTGGCCCGTCTTCACTACTAAATGTGTAACTGAGAGTTACCATGGATTCTCCCAAGAGCTTGAGTATGGTCAATGACCGCTTTCTTTCAACAGCAAGTGCATGTGAACATAAAATATCACAAGCTGCCTAGGAGTTTACCCACCCTATTTAAGAAAGGGCTTATCCTACAGCATTAGGGACCTCTCCTCTAGAAACACAGTCAGCTGTTACTAGCAACTAGTAACTAGGTTCAGACAAAAGTATGCTTTGGAATAGCTGCTTGTTTTGCGGCCTATTAGCAATCTTTCATGTATTGCTATTGTCTTCAGATTTAAGTGGGAATGTGCATTAGTATAGTTCCTTATAACCAGTCCAATCTTTTCCACTAGCAGTCTCTTTCATAACTTTGAACATGTGTGTTTGAAGAGAAGATCCCAAGTCTTTTGCTGATGTTTCAAAACATTTGTGAAATGCCACTGAGACTTGATCAAAGAGATTTCATCCCATTGCATGCACAAGCTCTTAGGCATGGCTGCACTGGTTCCCTGGATGGGTGTCCTTTATCTGTTTAGTCAGCAGGCCAGGCAGTTGAACTCTGCAACCAAAAGAAGCATCACTGAATAAATATTTCTAAGGGTCAAGGGTGTGTAAGACACTTACTGATTACATTTATTTTCCCTTAGGGATAAAGAAATGGAGAAGAGCTATGAAGTAGTAAAACACAAAAATAGAGGTAGGGATGAGGTTTCAAAAACCCAGGCAAGTAAACTTCAGCTAGACAACCAATATGCTGTGCTTGGGGATCAGTAAAGCTGCGCACACATTGCAGTTGAGGAATGGTTATTTGATGCCCTTCCACTCTTAAAGTAACTTACCTACATCTGTTATGAACATGCCATCTTGCTGGATCTACTGCAACAAGTGCAGACTGCTTTGAAGTAAGTGATTGGTCCTTCTGTACAATGGAAATATACTTAATTTGGTACAACTGACCTCCTCCTTTGGATAAGAGGGCATGTAATAGAAATGGTCACACAAGCATCCCCAGTGTTTTGATTACTCTGCCACCAGTGGTTATTTCAAATTTTTTTATGTTCAGATACTGAGCCTTCGTAAGGGTTGACTACCTCAGACTTGCTGCACTCATTATGGACACCATGTGGATCTCAACTTCTGGAAAAGGTTACAGCTCTTTAGTGGCCACCTGAAACTCGAAACCAGCTCTACTGGATTCCTGTCATAAATCCTGCAGAAGTCGACCATCTGGGTTCTGATTTCATACAAACAACAAATTTAAGTGACCTTAAATGAGCAATTTGTCCTGTGCCCCTGTTTACTACATCCTTTTATGTGTAGCCATACCTTACTAGGAACCTCTACTGTGTACCATTTTCAAAAATATGCAGTGTACTATTGCTGTAGTTTACTTGTTTTGATCTAGGTTACCAGAAAATAAATAACACATGCAGCTAGAGAATTTAGGAATGCTAATCTGTGTATATTAACTGGTTTCATCTATGTTCATTTTTCATTTTAAAAGTCTCTCTTGGCTTGAGAACTTGCAAATAGCAGTATGGAATATGCAGGCTGTCAATATTTTTTGGCTCTCCTTTATTCAGTTTCAAGTGTGCAATCTTTTTAGGTCTGCATTCAGTGACCAACAATTATCTGTGCTCCACTGAGTATCTGAAGATTAATCTTGAAAAACATATGCCCTATACTTAGCCTTAATAATACTTTATGGCAAGTATCAGCTGTTGGTCACACAGTTATGTTTGCAGGATGGAAGTAATTTAATGTCTAGTGAAAAATGTATGTGTGGCTTCTTACTGGTTCAAATTTGGAAATGCTCTGGGAATAAGGTATTGTGCTTATAGCCTTCCCCCCCACCACCACCCAAAGATTTAGTGTCAACTTCAGTTTAGTCAATCTTCTGTGTCACCATCTATTTGGAAAGATAACAGTACAGTACTTGTATACTAAGATTTGTGCTACATTGTACTATGGGATGCTAACAATGAATACTATTAAAACCAACTCCCAAAGAGCTTCCTGCCATATAGGCGGTAATTAGTTTTTCCTCCCATCTAAAACTTGGCATGGCTAATGCTGTTATGTCTTTACAAGAGTCGAGCCAATTTCTGGAATCTTGAGTAGGAATTCAGCTGTGCTTTTAAGAGAAGGGTACTTATATAAAATGTTAGCTTTGTAGCTTGTTATTGGCTGCGATGTAAAATCATTGATTTAGTGAAAAAAATCTTTCTTCACCTCAGATGGCATTGACATTATACTTACATGGTTTCCTGATAGTGTTTGAGAAAATGGCTACTAAATAGTCCCACTGGATACCTTGATCACTAACAGCATTGAGTTGTTTATCCTTCCAGAAAATGTCTTTTTGCCAACAACGAAAGTACAGGGTATTAAAGCTAAATAACTAAGATTATGTGAAATTGTACATCTCTTGATGACATAGCAGAAACAGGCAATTTTAAATCCTAGCTTTGGGATTTTATTGAAGTTGTACGTGAAAAATCAAGTTTTAATATACTGTATAATAGCAAAATTAAGTTGTCCTTTGTATGTTTCTGAATGCTTGGACATAGTTGGCAGAACAAGGGAGCACTATAACAATGAAAGGAAATAAATGTACATGGTTTCTGGAGTCTTAACAAAAATATATACCGTATGTCACATAACATTTAAAGCATGGCAAAATGAGTGAACTATGAGGCTTCAGCCCTATGAAATTACAAGAGGGTAGGTTCTATTGGGCTTAGCAAGGCCACTTCCTAAGTAGATGTGCATAGAATCAAAGCTGGTTGTTCCTGTTGCCAAGCTTAGGTGGCCTTTGGTGAGCTTGAGTCTATATCTATATATTGTGCAATCATTATCAAAGACTCCAGATCAATGTTGAGTGGCAAGTGAATTTTGTGAGGAAGTGACATTGCTGCATCTGACAGCCTGCTAAGATATATTAAAGCAGAAATTCTCCCTTGTGGAACCTAGCTGCTACTCTTTGGAAGTTGTAGATTCTGAAGCTTCAGAGAAATGTTCACACTGAAGAACGCCCTTTTGTGGAAACATTAAGCCACTTTATCTGCTTAAATCACTGAATTATTTTCAAAGACAAGACACACTCTAAAATGCATGGTACATATAGTTGGTTTCACAGTGAAATGTTCCTTTAGGTGGAATTGTAACCTTATTACTTTGATGGGCTTATATGCATGTGGGCGATCTTACAACTTTTACAAGTATCTGAGATTTCTAGATCTTAATACTGTACGTCCCTGACTCCTTGGATAATGTTTCTGAAATGCATCTGGCAGAAATGTGCTATATCTGTAGCTGGCCATAAAAAGTTTGAGCTATATCATTGAATTACTGACAAAACTCTTATGCCATATTTTCCTGTCCAAAGCAGGTACTAATACTTGCAACCAAAACTTCAGTAAACTTTGGAAAGCCACCTTTAGGCAGAGGAAAATGTGAGGGTCAGAAAAGCGAGACAAATACATAGACTTTTTCTTGTACCTAGCATAATAAGGAATATATGTTGGTAGTAGAGCTTGTTTGTGCATTATTTTATTCCAAATATGGCTGGATCATTTTAGCACATCTATATTTTCTGAGTTGGCAGCAAAGAAGGGGCAGATATTCATTCTGATGGAATTATTAGGAGTGCTTGAAAGCCTTTTATGTCATTTCCTGAAGTGTCTGTACAAATGTTGTAGTGCTGCGGTTGGATATGAGCCCAGCATGGGTATGACTAGTAGGAAGAGTGCCTGTACACAGGGGATCATGATCACTTCATACCAAACTATTGGTGGACTTGTGCAGTGTCTGTATTAGCCTGGCTACAGAGCAAAAAGATGGGAAACATTACAGGTTTGGGCCAGGCTGCTGGGCATTTTCCCATTGATCATATGATGCAATGGGAAATGTGAAACAGGCCAGAATCCCACAGCCCCATTTGCAGTTATTCCCACCCAAACCTTTCTATTTTTTACAAATAAAATATTTTCACTTTTCTTCATACCCTGTGATTGCTTTGAACCTATGTGTCCAGCAGTGTCCGCGTATGCACACATGCAGATAAAAGCAATGTCAGCACTCCTTACAGTCTGTAAAGAATCTCTCACAACACACTTTTTCTCCCTTTTTAACAACTTATCTTTGGTGGGCAATCACATTTTTATTTTAAAAAATTAGCTTAAGAAGCTCTTCGATGGCAGGACAAAGCAGAATTGTTGAAGGCAGCAAAGCCTTTTTAAAAAGGAAGTTCCTTTGAACCTGCCACATGTCAACTAGCACTACACTTAGAAGGCTTTTGTTCTCCTACCCGTTTGACCATTAGAGAACCAAATGCCTCAATGTGACTTTACTGCAAGGGAATGTGAGTTAATTTGCATGTCCTTCACAGGGTAGGTACATCCTCATTTGGGAGTAACATTCAGATAGGGGCCTAGATCCATAAAACCCAACCTGCGTACAAGGGCCACTTAGCACAATACAATTAGGTCCTGGTATTAATCTCTGTGTCAGCGGCTGTTTTGCTGTCCAGTTTGTTGTCTTATGAGGGTTGTGTCATTCCGAGTGCCACAGACATTTGTATCTGCATAGATTGCCTTCTGTACATTGCTTATACTTGACTTCATTGGGATCTTGGCACTCCAGCTGTTCTTGGACTTCAACTCCCAGAAGCCTAGGTCTCTGTGAATCCATATGAATGGGTTTACTGTGTGTACTGGGCTTCTGGGAGTTGAAGTCCAAGAACAGCTGGAGTGCCAACGTTTGCCATCACTGGCCTAGGCCATAGACTTCTGTTAAGATCATTGATACCCTCCAATATCCACATTACAGATGAAAGTGTGAACTGCAGCCTTTGTGGAGTTTTTAAAATAATCTTGCCTAAGCCTAGCTGATGCTTTCAAAGCCCTTTTAAAGCAATGATAGGATAGTTTCCGTCTACAGAAATAGACGGTATCTTAAAAATGTTTATTCTGTATATACACTTTACTTGCCAAAAGCAGAATGAAATTGTTTTCAAATACTGTACTAAGCAAAAAATTCCATGGGGTCTAAGTAAAAGGTTCACATTTAAACTATCCTGGAAAGCAGTATACTCACAGATACACATGAAGAAAATGTGGCCATGAATTGAGTCGTTCCTCTCATGTAATGCCATTTGAAAGTACTGGTGCCATTCTAAACACTGCATTGTACTTAACATAAGTATCTGAGACAAAACATGAAGGAAGGAAGTGCGGAAGATAGCTGTTCAGTGTAGAGTAGAAGAGGTTACTTTGAGGGAGCAAACAAGACTATTTTGCCCTAGCTGTGTTAAGTATGAAGTCATCTTGCGCATTCTACTGTCTTCGTATTTCAGGTGTGTGTGTGTCATACCCTGAATGATGCTTCAGGCATCTTGAATGTGGAAAGTCAACAGAAGGAAAAGGCTACACTATGCTTGTCCCTAATTTACTTGCTAAATGAAGGGAGATTCCGCATTTAAGGTTTTTTTCCATTTGCAATCTAACATGGTACAATGGAGAATTGTATCACTTTTTACATTAATTCAGATGCTTAGAATGGTTAGAAAGAAATAATGACAGGAACAAATATTTCAGGACCATATAGATATAGCAAAGCAAATACAAAACTGCCTTGCATTTACCTGCAGTGATTTTTGCAGACGTTTCTGAAATGTAAACTCAATTACCTGATTCAGCGTGTAAAGAAATTTTAACAAATTCTTGTCAGTTGCGCCCTCAGGAAAAAGAAATGCTGTGAACTTTGCTTTTATACAATGCTCACTTCATTTATTAAAGTAATAACATTTGTAAAGGGGCAAATGAACAGTTGAATAAAGGAGGACAGCATCATTTGTTTGAAATATGGCATAGGAAAGGATGGAAGGCTTCCTGTGCCTCAGTTTTCTTGGTTGTAAGAAAATGTTTCCCTACCTCACAGGGGTGTTGTGAGGGCAACTTCATTGTTTGTAAACCTTTTTAAGTTTTTCCTGCTGGACGGTGCTATAGAAGTACAAGACATAAACTAATCAGCAAACATCTGGTGACCAATTCTGTCACAATAAAATATTCGACTTGGTTTTCGTTACAGTATTTTGCTATTATAGAATGCTTCTCTACAAACATTATTTAAATGTATGGATCATGTAACTTTGAACTCTGCAAGAAGGCATGGTTGAGTTTTCAATCTTCATGCATCCCCTTTCTGGTTTTATGTGATTAACTGTGCAGATCTAATTGTATTAACAAGGTTTTTGGATTTTGCATGGAAATTAAGAGCAACTATCATTTTTTGTAAACTCCCTAAAAGAAATAAAGTTATGTTCACACTGTTTATTATCCCTGTTGTATGTCTCTGTCACTGATGAGTGGCAATAGGTAATACAGGCCAGATTTCTGTTTAGATATAATGTAATATGCCTGTATTAATGTGCAGTTGGTAACATGGCCCTGTTGTGAATGATTGTGCAGTGTGTTTGAGGAAGTTGCCTATAACTTCCTTTATCACACCCAACACAGCTGCTGGTATCTCTGGAGGCTACCAAGTTGGGGAAGACTGTTTCATGCCATTTCTCAGTTATTATGCCGATAGCCTATATGACTACTAGAGACGATATTGGTGAAATGACAAAACAGAATATTACAGAACGAAGCAGGAAAACACAATTAGAGATTGTAGATAGCTCTGGAATTTCAGCTGTAGAATTTTCCACCAGCCCAGTGTTCTGCCTAAGGCAGCAGTTCCCAACCCTGGGTTCCAAGATGATGTTGGGTTACAGCGTCCAGAAATCTCGTCCAACACAATCAATGGTGAAGACTTCTGAAAGCTCTAGTCTGTGAACATGTCACGACAGCCAAAACTTTGCTCAAATTCTGTTGTATCCTTCACTACTGGGATATTTACTGGCAACTGCTGGGTGGAATCGAACAGAAAAGAAGGCAGTAAGCCAGTGATGGCGAACCTTGGCACTCCAGGTGTTTTTGAACTTCAATTCCCAGAATCCCTGATCAGCAGGAATGCTGACTTGGGCTTCTGGGAACTGAAGTTCAAGAACACCTGGAGTGCCAAGGTTAGTCATCACTTCAGTAGGCACTAGGCTGGGCTACTTTTTCAAAAAGCAACAAAGTTTTTAATGTACTGTATTCACTGGAGTTTTATGGATGTTGAAAGCTGCTTGTAAAACAAGCCAATGTAGGAGATACATTTAAATAAGTACTAAGTATTATAATAAAAGCTAAATTGCACCTCAGTCAAGGTTTTTTTTTATCTCTTTGAGAATTGCAGTTAAACATCAAAATATATATGCTTAAAAGAATGACTAACAAACAAGTTCTTCAGATTGTTTTGGCTTTCACCAGAGCAACTGAAGAAAGCATAAGTAGACTGTTTCCCAGATGATAGTTACAGTTATATATTTTAAACCTCTGTTGATAGCTACATGTAGGTTATATTAAATATATAAATGACTATTAAATATATTCATAAAATCCCTGAAGTACTGTATGTAAAAAAAAAGGAACAAAAATTAGAAAAGTTTAAGCACACAAAATACAGTACTACAAAATCATTTAATATCTTTTATATTTTAAAGAAAATAATGGACATTAGAAATGCTATTTTAAAAAGAATATTCATTCAGTGTATTCTGAATCGCTTTACTGCATGTGTTTCTTCAGGAGCCTTCCGCTTTTGAGACGACACATCTTTGCTCTTCTGGAAATAGGCAATGGCTTCTAGCAAATGATAGTTTTCCACTGGAGGTGGTGGCTCCTTCAAATTTTTTGGAACAAAAAAAAAACAATTTAGATTTTATAAATCAGTCTGTCGGGCATCTGTATATTTTATTTAAAACATCTCTTTATTTCTGTTGCTCTCACCCAGGGATGGGGGGACCATGAGGGGAATCTGGGCTTCTGGGAACTGAAGTTCCAGAATACCTGGAGGACTATCCTGTTTCCTCTAGGCCAATGATGGTAAACCTTGGCACTCCAGGCATTCTTGGACTTAAAATGCCCAGAAGCCCAAGCCTCTGAATCCACACGAATGGGCTTGCTGCACGTAAATAAACCCATTCGTGTGGATTCACAAAGGCTTGGGCTTCTGGGCGTTTAAGTCCAAGAATGCCTGGAGTGCCAAGGTGTGCTATCTCTGCTCTGTGCCAGGATTCCTCAACCTTGAGCTTCCAGGGGTACTTGGACTTTAATTCCCAGAAGCCCAGGCTCCCTTCAAGACCACAGGATCCCCACCCTGCAAATATTACTGAGATGCAACACTCGTACAGTAGTATCCTGTTCTTTTGGCTTTTATAAATGCTTCTCCAGACATTTACACCAAGTCTCTTGTATGACACCTCACTTTAAAAAAAGCACACTCTACTTAATAGTATAATGGCAAACTTCTCTTGAAGTGATAGGCTAGCTAGAGTGAAAGAAATGGAGAAACCAAGTTGCCACTTGTTATAGCAGTGATGCCGAACCTTTTAGAGACTGGGTGCCCAAACTGCAGCCCAACCACCACCACCCCTTATTTATCACAAAGTGCCAACACAGCAACAGAGGAGGAAGGAAACTCCCATTGGGCTGCTGGACAGAGGGGCGGGCCAAACTCTTGTGCTGGGGGAGGGAGGAAGTGCTCCCATTGGGCTGCCGGGCAGAGGGACAGGGTGAACTCTGTGCTGGGGTGATTGCACGGGTGCCCACAGAAAGGGTGGCGAGTGCCACTTCTGGCACACGTGCCATAGGTTGGCCACCACTGTGTTATACTATCATACCAAATGAGACATTGACGTGTCTCGAAAAAGCCGTCTTTTAAACGTTAATCGGGGAACAGCAAATAAATCTCTACACCTGAAGCACAATTCAAAGACTAGTGAATAAAATCATATTTCTATAATCACACACAAAAGTGGTCTTCAATCACAGATTGGGAAAGCAATAAAACATGCATGATTTTGCATATGCAGCTGTGATACTCTAGATTTGCAATGTTTCCTTCAAAGGATAGTAACAATCTTACTTTGCTACAGAGATGCAAACCTGTATAAGGTAGTCGGCAATGTACTCTGGCTTCAGGCACTTGACTCCTTGATCTGCAGCCTCTCCTATGTTCATTTTTGCATCCTCTGGTTTTAGTTTATTAAAATCAGCAAAAAGATGAGTAACTTCTTTAAGGAGAGGAAGAGAATGAGTTGGGAGCACCTGGAGATTCAAACATGCAGAGAGCCTAATTTACTTTTTTATGTAGTAGGTAAAGGTAAAGGTTTCCCTTGCTCGAAAGCCAGTCGTATCCGACTCTAGGGGTCAGTGCTCATCTCTGTTTCTAAGCCGAAGAGCCAGCGCTGTCTGCTTCTGCAGACGTTTCCATGGTCATGTGGCAGGCATGACTAGACACCGGAATGCATGGAACGCTGTTACCTTCCCACCGAAGTGGTCCCTATTTATCTACTTGCAATTTCTTGCTTTCGAACTGCTAGGTTGGCAGGAGCTGGGACAGAGACGGGAGCTCATTCCGTCCTGCAGTACTTGGGAATCGAACTGCTGACCTTCCGCCTCCCAGTCAGCGTCTTAGTGACTTGAGCCACTGCACACAATTATGTTTAAGGGACTGCGGTGGCTTAGAGATTAAGACACTGAACTTGATAACTGGAAAGTCAGCAGGTCAGCAGTTCGAGACCTCAATACAATAACAAAATACTGCGCAGGGTGTGTATGCGTTGAACTGCTGACAATGTTTAATAGCTCTGGGTCACATCTCTTCTTTTGTGTCTAGGTCAGACTTTAAACTGCCAAAATGAAGCCACCTTTGGTGAATTCATTCTGTAGTTCCTTTCGCCTGACCTAGTGTGAGAAAGATTAGCCGGCTGAATTAAAGGCTTCTGATGACAAGACTATATTATCAATCCCATCATTATGGGTTAAAGTGGAAACCCAAACACAACTATTACACAAGGAAAAGTAAGCATACGTGCATTTGTGATTATAGACCAGTGATGGCGAACCTATGGCACACGTGACAGAAGCGGCCCTCTCAGCCCATTCTGTGGGCACGCGCACCCTCCCCCAACAAAGGGCTTGCACCCACCTCTGCCCAGCAGCCCAATGAGAGCGCTCCCTACCTCCCCCAGTAGTTTGCCCCGCCCCTCTGCCCAGCAGCCCAATGGGAGCGCTTCCTCCCTCCCCCAGCACAGAATTCTCCCCACCCCTCTGCCCAGGAGTCCAATGGGAGCGCTTCCTCCCGTCAGGGGTAAGACAGGCAGCTGACATGCAGTGTGAGGATATTGCGCAGACCGCAGCCTGTTGAGTCTGTGGTGAAGGTGAGTTTGGGCACTCGGTCTCTAAAAGGTTCGCCATCACTGTTACAGACTAATGAAAGAACACTCATTTCTATACGCACCTTTGCTCCACCTGATTCTAGTAGACGTTTGAAGCTTGCTTCCTTGACTGGGTCAACGTTTAAAATAACTTTCCAACCACTAAATGCTCCCTGGAAAGACAGATCCATTTAAACAATATAGAAGAATAACACTGCCAAAAAACAAATTATCTCTTAATTTATTGTCTTTCTCTTGTTTGAAATTCCATTTGATTATAAAATGCCCACTTGCACTTCACTTATTACTAGGGTCAACCAAGCTATCACACAGGAGTTCTATGGTTAGAACTCGTCAAGAAAAAATTCCACTTCCACTCACACACCCATTTTCTGAACCAAATTATCTCTGCACCTGCTATTAACTCTCAAAAACCTGCGTCTCCATGTTCTCTCGATACTTTTGGAAGGTCAATTTAAAAGATTAATGTGCCCACTCTCATTCATCCCGAGTCCCACTAATTTGTTCCATCTCCCACATTTAATGTATTAAAATGTTTGTATTCATGTGTATCTATTTTAATACGAGATTTTAATAAGACGGCCCTCAAACAAATACGCAACACAAAGATTTAAATAGGTTAGCTTTATGGATACAGTATTGGACTTTTTACGATCTCTTTAGGTCGAAGTGTGTTAATGTAAACTACATGCATCAGGTAAAGGCAATTTTCCACTGTCTCTCTCATGCATTTTCTCAGCATGGGTTCCATTGTTAAGGGTTCAGAGTGCATGGAAGCAAGATGTGTGGATGTGTATTACAGTAATACCTCGGGTAAGGTTTACCTCGGATAACGCTAAAATCGCATAACGTTAAGTAATCTGGGGAGGAGAATTGGATCGAATAACTTTAAGGTCCTATGGGATGGATCGGATAACAGCCGCTAAAGCCTGTGCAGTTACAATGTATCTCTATAGAGCTTTAACGTTATCCGATCCATCCCATAGGATTTTAACATGCATCGGATAACACTAAAAATCGGATAACACCAAGACTTGTGGAACCAAGTCTTAGCCTTATCCGAGGTATTACTGTATTAATTCATTTAGTCAGACTTCTCTGCCGCCCTCCTCACGAATGACTCAGGGCGGCGAACGACAGTTAAAAACACAATCGACAATAAAACTCTTAATAAACTACCACCCATCCTAGAAAGTTAAACTTTAAAGGTTAAAAATTAAAAAGAGATTAAAAGTTAAAATTCACCAATTAAAATAACGAGGGGGGGGGAACAGTCAGATTAGCCAGCCGGCCAGGGTAGCTGACTGGCCCGAACCCCACACCTGCCCTGCCAGCCAGGTCTTCACACCCTTTCTAAAGGCCAGTAGTCTGGAGACACAACTCGGTTAGCAAGAGGTTCCATAGGGCCGGAGCGGACACCGAGAAGGCCCTCCTTGTAGTGCTAGATGCGCCTCTCTAGCCGATGGCACGACCAAAGGAAACGTGGAAATCACCCATTGCCACTACTTTCCACTTACAAGAGCATTTCTCAGTAGCAGGAAAGCAACGGAGTTTAACACATCTAACATACCTCAGAAATCCCAGTTTCCTCTTTTCTTCTCCGTATCATTTTCCTCCACCTCACAGCTGCTACTGCTAATTTCCTCTGTACAATATTGATTCCGGGCAAAGCCGTGAGTATAGAGGTATTTCCCCATTCATAGTTTTCCTCCTAGAATCATAGGATACTGTCAGATTCAACCAATTCTGGCAAATTCAATGGGAATTTTTTTAAAAAAACAAATTCCTGGCAACGAGCCACTTGGAGGCATTCACATGAGACAATTAACAATTCAAAGACTTGGTACATTGTTTTTGCCAACATTTACAAAATCAGGACATAAGCCAGGTAGCTCCTTTAGCTATACTACTGAGCTAATGGGATGTGGCCTGGCTTTCTTAGGTAAAAAGATCTCTCTTCCCTCAATTATATCAAAAACTGATCCTGAAACTTGCTGTGTGTTCAGAAACAGCTCACTTTATGGCATGTGTAACTGTTGTTTAAAAGACATCCATGGTAGCTTTAATTCGGGGGTGCCCAAACTTTTCGGGCTACGGGCCGGTAAATGGTTTAGTGGGCTGGCCACGTGGTTCAGGTCTGGTCACGTGGTTCCTCCCACCAGAAGCGGAAGTAAAACGCGCCTTGCAATGTTTCGCAACAGGATAGATTTTAAGCTGCCATTTTTCTGCTTAAACCAGGGGTGCCCAAATTATGGCCCGCAGGCCAGATCTGGGCCCCAATGCCAATTCATCAGGCCCACACAGCTCTCATCGCTCCTGGGAGGGGAAGTAAAACACGCCCATATGGGTGTGTTTTACTTCCACTTCCGGGAGCAACAAGGGCGGCACAGGCCGGATCAACTGGCAATGGGGGCTGGATCTGGCCCACAGGCTGTAGTTTGGGCACCCCGCTTTAGTTTGTTGTTCTTTGCAATGGAGTCAACAGTTATTACTTCCAAATGTACTATCAGCTCAATGGCACTTCACATTTCTGTTTAAAATACAGATACAGGATAATGATTGCATCGGATAATGCTAGAATCGGATAACGATGCAAGTTTTCTGGATAATGATTCTTAGCGTTATCTGATGCAATGGTCTGCGGGTGTGGGGTGGTTTGGGTAGAACAACCCAATCCACCCCCACGCGCAGCGGTCTCTGTGACTGCAGTAGGGTCGGGGAAAAGCACCCGCCTTTCCCCCGACCCTACTGCAGTCGCAGAGACTCCTTTTCTCTTTCCCTCCCTGTATTTAAACTACTGGGAAGGAGGAAAGAGAGAGACGTGATTGGTTCTCTAGAGAGTTTGGGCACCCCGGGCTAGACCCAGGCCTGCTTAGGTTCAGCAACGTTGCTGCATGTAACCCAGAACAGAAGCAACTGATGGAATGACAAACTCACATTTATTTAGCTATGTTAATTACCTCTACAAAGCGCCGTGCTGTTCTGCATGCCTCTAGGTAAGAGCGATGAAGCACCCACTTCCCCGCTGCCATGGAGGCCAAGAATTTCTCATTGCGAAGAGGGTACCCTACAATGGTGTGCGTACAGCTAGGGTCAAAGCACTGCTTCTCAAGCACCACCCCACCTACAAGCGAATTTTGACCACGGTTAGTTTAACAGGTAGTCCATGTTACAGAAAAGGCAAAGTCAGAGATTTAAGAGTCATTTTGTAAGTTACATAAAACATTTGGGCCCCCATCATCTTTTCCAGGTGATGCGCAATGGAGAACTGGACTCTGATCACAATTCCAACACTTTATAAATATTTTACCCAGCTCTTCAATCAGATGGCAATAGTCAATTCGTTCTTGAGGGTTAAGGGAAGACAGCTGGAATCGCCGCTGTTTTTCGCCTTCTTCGTTGGCCTTTTGAGCTCTTTTATTGACCTGAAAGACAAGGTTTTGAAGAAACCAACAATATGGCTCCCTATATGAGTCACTACTTACAATTTAAGTAGAAGCACAAACTAAACAAAAAGGCTTAGGGGCAGCTGAAACTGCCCTGAACTAAAAGCCTTCCCAGCCTAGATTGCTCTGAATCACTTAAGGACTCTGTTTGAAATGACACTGTCGGTTGGGTCTCTTTGCTAGAGGAAGTTTGGATCTAGGACAACCCAACTCCTCTTTCACCTAATCCCTTCTTGCGTCTTCTACTGACAGAGGAGTCCTGTTGCTAGATCCCTCTGCCAAGCATTTCCTCTGAAAACAGCATAACCACAGATCGCCAAAATAAAAGCATTTCTGTATTCATAAACGGAGGGGTGGGGAGTAGAAGAGGCTTCAATCTAATTTAACCCATTCCAGCCAGCACACCTGTGCATCAATTTTCTATCGTAAGTCACAATATCAAGTTTAAAGAACACATTGCTTGTGGGACAAGTTTGATCATTCAGAAATTAGTAAGCTAGCAGATTTTGTGACACAATAAGGTCAAATAGTAAAGATGAAGCTAAAGGTAAAGATGAGAAGAGAGGATTCACTTGAGAAAGCCTTGATGCTGGGAAGGGTGGAGGGCAAAAGAAGAAGGGGGCAAAAGAAGAAGGGGGCGGCCCAAAATGAGATGGCTAGATGGTATTGTAGAGACAATGGGCAGAGAACTGAGCGAGTTGAGGAGGATGGTGGAGGACAGAAGTGCCTGGCGGACAGTGGTCCATGGGGTTGCAAAGGGTCGGAATTGACTGTGCAATTGAAAAACAACAACAAAAAACCAGACATGAGATTTAACTTTAATTCTTGATTTTAATAGATCTGTAGGTATTCTAACAAATTGGTCAGACCTTTGGAATCCTAGAAGGAAAACTTATTCCTGATCTTCTACGCCCCTCACCATACAATTGTTACTAAGTTAAAGAGAGGTTCAACGTTTCTATTACAGTCACCTAGCGAGACAGGTACAACAACGGAAGGGATTCGAAGCAAACGGTGTGAAACAACTGAGAGAAAAATGTGATCTGGAATTTATCAACTGCTGAAAAATAAAAGCTCAAACAGATACTGGAATATGCAAGTATTATTATGTTAAGAAACACATACATCATCTTTTGGCTGGGGTGCCACAGGTGGATTTGCCAACGGAAAAGCAATGGCAGGGGCCAAAGGAGTCGGGATGAGGTCATCTTTCTTTATGGGGGTTTCTGGAGTTCTACATAATGGAACTGTGGGTACTTCCACTACATCTGTTTTATCAGGGTCTTCAATGCCTATAAAGTAGAAATACCAAAATTTAAAAAAATTAAAGAAGAAAAATAAATCTAAAAATGTAAAGCAGCAGCTTTTAAAATTCATTGCTCATGCTCCAATCTAAAACAAGTTTAGTCAGAAAAAACCTATTGATTCCAACGCTTTCCATCCATGTAATATGAACAAGATATTAGCCTAAGTTTTATTTATTCCCACAAAAGGGGGAATAGTAAAAGGGGCTGAGTGTGTCAGAGAAGTGATGTCGTCAGGAAGCTATGGTTCTTAGCAGGGCCCTAAAATTGTTAGTTCCAGCAGTGATGGGAGGCAGAAAAACCTCTGGAGGCAGTTATTGGGCAGTAGGTGAAGATGATGCTAGTACAGGCTCTTTCAGACAATGGCAATGACACGCAAGCTAACTTTAAAAAGTTCTAGCAGACAAAAGCAATGGTAAACCACCACTGAAACTTTCTTAACTGGAAAACCCAATGATGAGACAGTCCAAAATGAAACAAGAAACAGTGCTCCCAAGTTGGAAACATTCAATCATCTACTGGGGAAGAGCAAAGGACTAGTATGGACAGCTCTGTCACTTATGATACAACTAGGTTAAAACCAGAAGGATATCTAGTGGCTGATGTGCATAAAGTGAAAACCTTACTCTTTAAAGAGGCATTTAGTAACATTCTTCCCATAGCTGAATAGTAGTTTAATTAATTTGGATTCTTATACTTCATTTGTTGCCAATGTTCAATGTTGAAATCTGAATAGTGTTTTGTTAATTATTTGGTGTTTAATTGTTCAAATAGAGACTGCAGCCAATAAATCAGCAGAAGATTGAGACTTGGAAGGGAAGCAGTGAAAGATTAGAAAAGATCACCAAGTGTAAGGATATTCCACTGGAAACCAAGACCATCCACACTATTTATACTCCCAATCACCACATACAGATGTGAAAACTGGGCAGTAAAGAAAACTGATTGGGGGAGGGACATTTTGTAGATCATTCATAGGGTCACCGTAACACCTTAACTTCACAAATAACAACAACAAATTAGACAGTAATTTCAGTTATTACACCATTCTAAACCATCTCAATACAAAGCCTACAGTTTGACAAAAAATTGTTGACGCATCAATATAGAGATCAATCAACTAAGCCAATATGAAATATTCCATGACTCAATAAAACTGCATAATGGTTTCATTTTTGACCTAGTTCATATAAATAATACATCTTGTGGTGGAAATGTAGATGTGTCTGCCAGAATTGGAAGTATCCAGGCAATTTGTAATCAACTGTCCAGCTGTTTAATTAATTATATGAGGTATCAGATTTCCTTGCGTAGTCAATTTACTGGAAGTTGTCTCCAAAATATGGCGACCCTATGAATGATCTCCAGAAAACAGTCCTGCTCAGTTGTTGTAAACTCATCTCTAGTTTCCTCGATGAGAGTTAATATGTAGTCAAGTACTGACACAAAAACATCATGTCTTAACCTATCAACTGAAGACATTCACCAATAAACGCAACAGGAAACAGAAAAAACATTTAAAAGCCCCACAATGGTTTTCAAAGTGCCTCTCACCTAACTGGTATGGGTATCTCTATATCCTATAGCCCAGGGTTGTCCAACCTTGGCACTCCAGCTGTTCTTGGACTTCAATTCCCAGAAGCCCTGATTAGCAGGCGTACTGACTTGGGCTCCTGGGAACTGAAGTCCAAGAACAGTTGGAGTGCCAAGGTTGGCCGACCCCTGGCGCTATAGCCTAATATCAAAAACCCCAGTCTAACTAAATCTGTCATATTCTCTTCTTACCCATTTCAGCGATTTCTGAATCAGTCAAGGACTTTCCATGGGAAAGGTCACCCGCATTTACTGCCTCCGGGTGAATTTGTTCAGAATATTGTGAGGGACTATTTGGCCACTGCAGGTTGCTGGCAAGCCTTGCCCTCTCTTCTCTTGCGGTGGGGTCATCCCAAATAATCTGCTCATTCTGGGATGGCTCCGTGTTGACATCAGTCGCCACCTGACGGGACTGCCTGAGGAATAAAACAAATCTTCAGGATAGCAACAGTAGCCATAGGCAGAAACTGCATTGGGAGTCACTGGTAGACCTCTGGATAATTCGCAGTACATCAATAAGGACCCCCAGCTCTCAACAGTTTAACAAGAGTGGCCACAAAAATCCTTTCTCCTCCACCGCACAACTTGGGAATGTTGAAACCAAAAAAGCTTGAATGAAAGCAGGACTAGATTTGTGTGTGAAAGGGCTGTAAGCCCTGGCAATTCCGACCTTTCTGAATTTCCATGTATATGAACAGTAGGAAGAATTACCTATATATCAGATTTGTACATGAATAGTTTGAAAGTCCATACAGTAGTGTATATAGTGTAAGTGGCAGCTCAATCACTGCATGCCGATTAGTTAGCATGACTGGAATGATTGGGGAGCAGTTCTGGTCTCTGAGGCAGTTTTCAGAGCAGGAAGAATTAGAGTTGAGAGAGAGATTATTACATAAAGTCTGTCTTGAGAGTCTAGAATCTCTGTGTCAGAAAGTTGTCATGGAAAAAATGCAGGCGTTTAGGTTTTAGTGTGCTATTCACTGAAAGGAGGGAGGCTGGAGGCATTATGGGAGTGTTGCTGAGCAGAAATTGTTCTCTAGTCTAAACATTCCACACCTGTTGCTTTAGAGGAATGTGAACTTTAAAATTGGTGAGATACAATTGGCTGGAGTCACACACACGAGAGACCAGAAGTGAGACATGGACAGTGGGATATAAGGAAGGGGAGGACAAAAATCGCTCTTTTCCTGGATGATGGGAGCCTCACAGCATAAGTGAACGTGAGTAAAACTTAGCAGAAATGTAGTACACAGATCTGACCAAGCTAAAGCCTGAAGTAAGCTAGAGTTATTATTTTAAAGTGTGAAATGACTAGATTGCAAGGTCTTGACCCTACGCTATAACCATTAAAACTTACAATAAAGCATTGATAATACAAAACCTTTGTGTCTGTTGATTGGAACGTGGAGCTATGCTGGAGCCCAGGTCCAGGCCATTGCTACCACTGAAATGATTTTAAAGGAGTCTTACACATGCATGCTAACCAATACGCCAAGGGGAGTACAAGGGGAGTACAAGGGGCGCTGCCCCACTCGGAGAATGTACAGGCTGCGGTTGGTTAAACGGGCAAGAAGATGTGGTGTGTAAAGAATTGGGAGGATTTGGCCCTTCAAAGCAGAAATGGTCAAACCTGTACTCATGACAAAAGTTAGCAAATCAGTGTAGAAATTATTTTGATCTTGAATTACACAAATAACGTTTACATTTTACTGTTGTTTTACCATTCATACCATAGATCATGGGTTCTCACCCTAAGACCCACAGAGCCAAATAATCTGGCCCCTGCCCTCACTCCAGCCGCCGCCACTAGAATCAGCCACAGACTCATTTACGGCTATCGCAAACACGTTTACAACAGCTGCGGACTCATTTACAGCTGTCATAAATGCATTTACAACAGCCATAAATGAGTCTGTGTCTGCTTCCACTGACAGTGAATGGAGCACCAGTCCGGTCCACCATCAGTTTGAGGGAGTGTGACCTGGCTACAAGCTACCAATAGAAACAAAGCAATTAACTAATACAGAAAAACCCTTTCATTTGCCACCTAAATATAAAAGCTATCAGCTTAGGGCAAGGAGGCGCTAACTGGGGCAGAATAGAAGAGGAAGCCACAAAATAATTGTCTATGGTTTCGAAGGCTGACTGTCCTTTCAGGTTAATGCCCTTCCTAATAGCCCTATGGAGTAGTGACTCGGTTTAAGATGCTAAAAGGTGCCAACCAGGTATCTTGTTGCAACCCATCTTAGGTGTATGTGACTCAATATTAGATAAGGTCATCAACTTCTCACTGGAGTGGGAAAGTCATGACATATGTCACTTCTGCTTCTGGTACGGAAATAAAATTCCCTAATTATCTTTATTAGTTTGTTGTCTGCTGCTCCAGAGGTCAGGACCTGAAGTAATGGCTATGAATTACAAGAAAGGTGATTGTAACTGAACAGTAGGGAGAATTTTCTCTCAGGAGCAGCTGTCTGGCAGTGAAACAGACTACATTGGAACATGGTGGACTCTCCTTCCCTTGAGATTTAAGAAAAAGACCGGGTGGCCACTTTAGCTGTGAATTTCTAGAATGACACTCCGATGTCTTCTACAATTCTAAGATTTTGCTTTTCAGGCAACAAGAAGCCACATGTTGCTTCCACTCCCCACCAGTCTAGATCAGTTTCCCAACCTTTGGTTTTTGGACTTCAATTCCCCAAAGCCTAAGTCAGTACAGTCAAACCTTGCATAAAGAGCGCCTCGCTTAAGAGAGTAACTCACATAAAGAGCAGAATTTTCTCTGAATGTTCGCTTCGCTTAACAAATAAAACCAACCAAACACTTGCTTAACAAATAAATCGGGGTTCGCAAACCACCACCACCCCTGAAGTCACAATTGGTCACTTACAATGGTGTTTCACTTAAAGAGCAATCCGGTGAAACGCAATATGCTCTTTAAGCGAGGTACAACTGTACATTGGCTGATCAGTGCTTTGGGGAATCGACTTAGGCCTCTGGGAATTGAAGTCCAAAAAACAAAGTTTGGGAAACGCTGTGCTAGATCTAAACCAGAGGTTCCCAACCTAAGGCCCCATGGGTCAGATTCATGTCCCAACTCCTCCAAGGGTATTCAAGAAATAAAATGGCCACCCCTTTGAAACTGTTGGGACAAAATGGCCACCCCTGTTGTGCAGGCAGAGCAAAATGGCCACCCGGCCCTCAAAGCTGACTGAGAGTGACCTGGCCCCTGGCTTGAAAAGGTTGGAAATCCCTGATCTAAACAGTGTACAGTGGTACCTTGCTTAAAGAGCATAATGTGTTCCACCGGATTGCGCTTTATGCGAGTTTGCTCTTTAAGCGAAACACCATTGTAAGTGACCAATTGTGACTTCTGGCGGGGGGGATTGCGAACCCTGATTTATTTGTTAAGTGAAGCGAACGTTCAGAGAAAATGCTGCTCTTTAAGCGAGTTACTCTTTAAGCGAGGTGCTCTTTATGCGAGGTATGACTAGATAACAAAGCACTCACGCAGCTCAACAAGCAAGCCATTTTTCAGTTTAAAATTTGTGATTCCAGCCACATGAGCAGCTGCAGCAGAAACCTCAAAATACACTTCAAGCTGTATTTGAATAATCCTAAAATCACAGCCCAGATGTCTTAAGATATGTCCACATTCCAGAACTACTTGTACCTTAGAGCTTCCAAGACTCTACTGCGGCCATTGCGCACAGGGCGAGGCCCCTCTGAAGAGGCGGGAGAGCTGTCAAAACTATTCCTAGATAAGGAGTTCCTTTGCCCCTGCAGTTTTGGTAAGGATGTTGCAGTCATAATTTCTTGCAGCTGCCTTTGAAAATTCTCTCTCATTTCCAGGGTCTGTGTCAAAACTTCAGACAAAAAAAAAGGATGTCAGTTAACTGGATTTAAATATATTAGTCGAGAACATATCAAATGCTGTATCATAAAAGCCACGAGGGTGTCTTTTTCCTTAGTGCATTAAATCAGGAGTTCCCAACCTAAGGCCTGTGGGCCGGCTCCAGCCCCCGGCACAATTTCAGGGGGGGGCATCCCTTCAAGGGTATTTGAGAAACAAAATGGCCACTCCTTTGAAGCTGTTGGGACAAAATGGCCACCCGCATCGTGCAGGCAGAGCAAAATGGTCATCCGGCCCTCAAAGCTGACTGAGAAAGCGTGACCCGGCCCCTGGCTTGAAAAGTTTGGGAACCCCTGCATTAAACTATACTTTTTCGTATTATATATTTCAAGAACTCATAGGTAAAGTCTGGAATATTTGATAGGCTAAGAAAGATACCTCCTTTCGTTGCGTTTCCCTCTTTTCCCGCAGCAACTGCCCCACTTGCTTGATCTGCTGGATCATTATCATCCACTGGAATATTCTGCAAATAATTGAAATTCATGTCTAAACACAACTAACATCATACAGAGAGCAAACCCAACTAATCACCATTTCCCTTGACTTTAGGATTAACACAGAGAGAATTAAATTCAAAATTTACAATCTAACACATCTTTACCCACAGAGACCATGAAAATGCATTTCTTGATTGTCAGAATGCAATTAAAATATGATGGCGCTTTATACTGTTCTCAAATCATTCACCTGCTGCAGTTTTGAAACATACAGGCTGGACAACATGCTCAGCTACTTCCATGTTGAATTTGAAAAACAGCCCATTTATCCCTTCTAGTAGCTAAAAATCTATTTTTGAACAAAATTAAATTAGGAGGGCTGGTTATTGAATGTTTCCAGGACAGCTGAGAAGGTTCACCTTCAGAAAAGATTTTACTTGGTTGTTCACAAAATATGACAAAATTGCCCTCTATGTCCCTTAAAATAACTTTTGAACTACAAGAGCAGTTTTTCAGTGAAAAACATTTTTCCCAAGTCTCAAAGATTTTGCACTACGAAGGCAAGACATTAAAGGTAAAGGTCGCCCTTGCTCGAACGCCAGCCGTGTCTGACTCTAGGGTGCAGTGCTCATCTCAACTTTCAGCCAAAGAGCCATCGCTGTCTGAGTCTGCAGATGTTTCCGTGGAAATGTGGGAGGCATGACTAGACCTTAGAGCGCATGGAATGCTGATACCCTTTCCACCGAAGTGGTACCTATTTATCTACTTGCAATTTATACTTGCAATAAAGGTTACACTTTATTGGGTTTTTTCCTTTTTAAAATATGTTTAGTATTGTATTGTAATGTATTTTGTATGTTAGAGACATGTATTATGATGATTTTTGTTTATGTTTTTCTATTCTTTTTTCTGCTAATTGTATTAAAAATTAATTAAAAATATTTTTAAAAAATCTACTTGCAATTTCTTCTTTTCAAACTGCTGCCCACTCCGTAAACTATCTGGACTGGAGATACCGGAGATAAAGCCTGGGACTGTCTATTTTCAAAGCAAAGTGCTCTAACTTTGATCTATTTCCTTCTCCTCAGTATCTTAAGAAGGCTCTGTATGCCAAATTATTTATAATCCCTGTCGGATTATAACATTCTTGCAGAACTTGGAACTTTTGTGGTGCTATAAGTGATATATCAACAAAACCCCTACAAGTTTCTTTTTTTGTCCAGATTTTAAAATTAATATAAAGCAAGAACAGTTCTGAAAACCATAAGCTGCTTTGCTAAATACCCAACCAAAGATTACCAAAAGGATTCAAAGAAGAAAACAGTTACATGTGTGATACCTCATCTTCCTTTACTGTTTTTCCAGTGGAGTCAAGCCTATCTGAGAATCTGTCATCTTGGACACCACTAATATTCAAATTCATTTTAGGATTATATGTATGAGGATAGAGAGATTCAGGGAGCCGTTTGTACTCTTGTGCACTCTGAAAAATGAGATCAGAAAAATGGTTAAAACAAAAGAGGGATTAATGTTGCCAATCCAGAGTAAGAAAATGAAGAAGTAATTATTGATTTTAAAAAAACTATTTTCCAGTGGAATAATATGTACGTTCCTGCAAAACATCACTTTAGACTCCTTCACACAGAACATTTGTTCTTTGTCCCATTGCATTACTTAGTGCTGAATTAGTACAGAAGCTACTGGGGTTTCTGTTTAAACTTACATTAAAACCTTGAATTACGAATGCCTCAACTAACGAAAAATCCGTGATAGGAAAGAAAACCCCAAGAAAATGATGCCTCAACTTAATGTCTTTTCTCGCCATACGAACAGATTTTTTTAAGGTTTTTCAGACAGCAGATTTTAGTGGCCAGCTCTGATAATGTGCCAGACCCATCCCTGCTCTGTTTTTGGGATTTTCTGTTGCATTTTTGGTGTTTTGCCAACTTAAAAGCGGCGATTGGGCACTTCCAAGTGCGGGGAAGAGCTTACAGCTGATTATCGGGTATATTACCAGAGCTGGCCACTAGAGGTCACTGTCGGAAGTGCTGAAAATGCATTGAAACCAAAGTAATCCCTTCTAGAGATCAGAGGAGTCATGTCCCTGTTGACTCAATGGATCTACTATAGTGTGATAGGATCGCCACTGCTGGTTATATCAGTGGAGTAGGAATGGAGGTGATTTTTGCAAATCATCCCATCCTAGTACCAGCTTCCACAGCGTGCAGAACCCTTAAGCAGAATTAGGTGCAGAAGACGCAAAGGAAATTTGAGAAAGCTGCCTTTCTCCTCTTTCTGGTGAAGGAAGCTGCACTGCAGCCAAATGTCTTTTATCAGCTGAGGGATGGCACTGGAAATATTTACTGTGTAATGTAATCCTCCCCAACCTCCCACCTTCTGAAATTAGGAACAAAGGGTTAAGGCAATCCTTTGTACCTCCAAAAGCCAATGTTCAGACACGATATGTACACCTCTTTCTTTAGCTGATTTGTATTCTCGATTACTATCATTTTGCTTTCCCTGGAAGATGAAATGTGTTACAGTTTCATCAAAACACCACCTGGAATAAAAGTAAGATATGAATGTCGTGTTAAATAGTCATCAGTTTGAGAGGCACGTAGGTATCAAAATACTATTAATTTTATGCAGTTTCAGAAGATAACAGGTATGTAAAATGATTCTAGCATCCCAGTAATTACCGTATTTGCCGGCGTATAAGACTCATCGGAGTATAGGATACACCCCATTTTTAATACAAATTTTAAAGGGAAAAAATAATTTTCTACATTTCCCCATGAATTTTCAAAATTAACTCCAGGAGCTGGGGAGGACAGCTAGCGGCTGTGGGGGAAAACGGGCTTTAAAGGAGCCTTCTTTCCACCCCACCCCCGCCTGGCTGCTGGTAGAGAACGGCTGTGGCATGGGGAACCCCTATTTTTTGCTGGATTGAATGGGATGGAAAGAGTGCTCCTTTAAAGTCCGTTCCCCCCCCCCATCCCACAGCTGTTGGCTTCCAGGAGGCGATGGGGGAAGGATCGGGTGAGGAAAATCGCTCCAAAAGGAGCGATTTCACACACAAACCACCAGCAGCAGCTGCTAGGAGGCAATCCATCCCTTCGCCCAAATCCTAGCAGTCAGCAGCAGCTGATGAACTGCACCAGCAGAGGGATGGGGGTTGCCTGCTACCAGCATATAAGAGGCGCTCCATTTTTCAGACATATTTCAAGGGGAGAAAAGTATGTCTTATATGCCAGCAAATATAGTACCTAAAACAAAGCCAACTATCCCATTCTTCCATTTTTTACTATGCCACTAAGATAAACAGAACTATAGTGCCTAGGAAAAATTAAGTACAGTAATACCTCGGATAACGCTAAGACTTGGTTCCACAAGTCTTGGTGTTATCCGATTTTTAGTGTTATCCGATGCATGTTAAAATCCTATGGGATGGATCGGATAACGTTAAAGCTCCATAGAGACACATTGTAACCACACAGGCTTTAGCGGTTGTTATCCAACACATCCAATAGGACCTTAACGTTATTCGATCCAATTCTCCTCCCCAGATTACTTAACGTTATGCGATTTTAGCGTTATCCGAGGTAAACGTTATCCGAGGTATTACTGTATATTATTATGATCACTAATAATGAAAATACAACCCTGACATCATTACCATTAAGATTTAGTTTTATTAGTTATATCAGAGAAAACAAAACAAAAGGGCAAAACAAGAGAAAAATGTTGTGGCACCTTAAAGACTAACTTGTGTACTTAAATGTGAGCTTTCGTGGATCAAATTTGATGAAGTGGATTTGATCCATGAAATCTCGCATTTAAGACATTGGTCTTTAAGGCTCCACAACATTTTTTCTTTTTCTTTCTTCTTCTAAGCCAGACGTGAAACTTGCAAAACTTGCAAAATGCTTTTGGTGAATTCATTCTGCAGTTCCTTTCGCCCGACCTATTGTGCTAAAAATTAACCGGCAACACAAGGTTGATGTTACCAGGGTATGCCCAATTGTGGTAGAAAAATACCACAATCTTCAAGGAGGCTCTTTCTGTGTACCTGTTTTGTTTGTTTGGGGTTTGTTTTTTTTTGTTTACTCTGCTATACTTGCACAGAGTAACATGGCCACCACTTCAAACATTCGTTAGTGTCATTAAAAGTTACACCAATGAAGAGTTCTGTTAACTACACATACCTGTAATCTGCTCCAAGGGAAGCAGCAATGGCATTTAACTCACTCTGTTTTTTACTTAGTTTCTTACTCACACATATGATGACGTCCACTAGAGGTTTTGACTCTTCTTCCTATTCAAGTGAAGTCACAAAAAAATTACTTACATTTTTAACGTTTTCAAGGATGAACTGATAGAACTCTCTTCTTACTCTAAAGATCTGTTTGTCCGTGAGCCTCTCAGAGTGGGCAGGATATAAGTTAAGGTAAAGGTCGCCCTTGCTCGAAAGCCAGTCGTATCTGACTCTAGAGTTCAGTGCTCTAGCCAGAAAGCCAGCGCTGTCTGCGTCTGCAGACGTTCCCGTGGACATCTGTCAGGCATGACTGGACTCCAAAGTGCACAGAATGCTGTTTACCTTCCCGCCAAAGGTAACTATTTATTGACTTGCAATTTCTTGCTTTCAAACTGCTCGGTTGGCAGGAGCTGGGACAGAGACAGGAGCTCCCTCTGTCATGTAGCACTTAGGTCTCGAGCTGCTGACCTTCCAGTCATCAAGTTCAGTTTCTTAACCACTTGAGCCACCATAGTCCCCTATGTAAGTTAAATAAACAAACACACACACACACCACTTGCTGAGATGCAGCTTTCAGCAGAGGGCTGGCAGTAAGAGGAGCTGTTTGCCGTGTGCTGTTTGCCACAGCCAATTTTAGGTTCCTTCCAATGACTTCCGAAAGAGGAGTACTTAGTTTTCTGCTTCGCCGTTTAGAGCCCTCTGGAGTTTCCAAGGCTGCCAGCGCATCCTGAAAAACAATTATAACATATTCATTAAATATACCCAACACTTCTGATTTCAAAAGGAGAGGTAAGGAAACCTTTGGCTCTCTGTATGTTTTGGACTCCAACTCTTAGAATCTCTTACCATTTTTGCCCACAGCAGTTGGGTTTCAAAAGATAAAGACCAAAACATGTGGTAGTCTGAGGGCAGAGGTGCCTAAACTACAGTCCGCAGGCCAGATCTGCCCTGTAGGCCGTAGTTTGGGCACCCCTGGTTTAAGCAGAGAAAATGGCAGCCTAAAATCTATCTCATCCTGTAGCAAAACATATCTGTTGCAAAACAGATTGCAAGGCGTGTTTTACTTCCGCTTCTGGGTGGAAGGAACCATGTGACCAGCCCCTGAACCATGTGACCAACCTGAAAAGTTTGGGCACCCCTCTCCGAGGCTGCATTTTGTCACCCTGCTTATTCAACTTATACACAGAGCACATAACGCGCAATGCAGGGATGGAGGAATCACAATTTGGGATCAAAATTGCTGGGAGAAACATCAACAATTTGAGATATGCAGATGACACCACCCTAATGGCAGAAAGTGAAGAGGACTTAAAGAAGGTCCTGATTAGGTTGAAAGAAGAAAGTGCAAAATGTGGCTTGAGACTTAATATCAAGAAAACCAAGATAATGGCAACAGGCCCTATCAGTCCCTGGAAAACAGCTGGGGAAGTAGTAGAAGCAGTGACAGATTTTACTTTCTTAGGATCAAAGCTCACTGCAGATGGTGATTGCAGCCATGAAATAAAAAGGCAACTGATTCTTGGGAGGCAAGTGATGAGAAACCTGGGGAACATAGTGAAAAATAGAGACATTACATTGCAAACAAAAATTCATATAGTCAAAGCAATGGTATTCCCTGTGGCAATGTATGGTTGTGAGAGCTGGACCATTAGGAAAGCTGAGCGCAGAAGAATAGATGCCTTTGAGATGTGGTGCTGGAGGAGAGTTTTGAGAGTCCCCTGGACAGCAAGGAGAACAAATAGGTCGATCTTAGAAGAAATCAACCCTGACTGCTCCCTTGAAGGTCAAATAGTAAAGATGAAGCTAAAGTACTTTGGACATCAAATGAGAAGAGAGGATTCACTTGAGAAAGCCTTGATGCTGGGAAAGGTGGAGGGCAAAAGAAAAAAGGGGCAGCCAAAAATGAGATGGCTAGATGGTATTGTAGAGACAATGAGTACAGAACTGAGCAAGTTGAGGAGGATAGTGGAGGACAGAGGTGCCTGGCAGACATTGGTCCATGGGGTCGCAAAGGGTCGGAATCGACTGTGCGACTCAACAACAACTCCGAGGGAATCTCCACAACTGCTCTTAAGGGTTTTCCACATGAGAAAAAATGTTTAAAATATTATTTAGGTCATTAATTCTTCTGTTCCAATCATGTTAGTAAACTAGATATTCAATTAGTTTATCTTGAAAATATTTAATGAAGCTTATCATTTCTCTGAGCTAAGGATTGTTATTTTTACTTGTTATGATAAAAGATAAATACAGTCTCTGCAGCTCTCCCAGTGGCTTAGTGGTTAAGATGCTGAGCTTGGAGACGGGAAGGCCAGGTTTAGATACTCGAGGGCTGCACTTGGAGACATGAGCAGAGTTTCTCCAGCAAAAATCCTTTCAACCCAGAGCAATCTCTGACACAAAATTATTATTATAATACAACACCTCAAATTTTAGCCCCTAAAGATATAAGTTCACGATAACTTCCCATCGGCTGAGGAACCTTGTACTTGTGAGACACAGAAGTGAAGATGCCCCTGAGATTTGGATAAATGCATACTACATCCTCATCCGTGAAGACTGTGACTACAGGCTGAGCCTTGCTTTGGGGAATTGAATTAGGCTTCTGGGAATCGAAGACCAAAAAACCAAAGATTGGGTAACGCTATGTTAAGGAGTGAACCTCCCAGCACCCTTTCCATCCCCTCCCCCCACTCAATTTATAGTTTAATACAGAAATAAATGCCAGGAACCAAGGCAACAAGCATCCATGGGTAAACTCTGCACTGATCCTAAGCCCGGCATCTGATGGTATATACCAGTGACGGCAAACCTTTTAGAGAGCAAGTGCCCAAACTGCAACCCCAAACCCACTCTGTGCTGGGGGGAGTGAGAATGCACTCCCATTTGGGTGCTGGGCAGAAGGGCGGGGCAAACTCTGTGGTGTGGGAGGGAGGAAGTGTTCCCATTGGGCTGCTGGGCAGAGCTGGGACGATGGGCTGCTGGAACGATGGTGCGCACACCCACAGAGAAGGCTCTGCATGCCCTGTCTGGCACATATGACATAGGTTCGCCACCATGGGTATATACTATACTGTACAGTAATACCTCGGATAACGCTAAGACTTGGTTCCACAAGTCTTGGTGTTATCCGATTTTTAGTGTTATCTGATGCATGTTAAAATCCTATGGGATGGATCGGATAACATTAAAGCTCCATAGAGATACAGTGTAACCGCACAGGCTTTAGCGGTTGTTATCCGATCCATCCCATAGGACCTTAACGTTATTTGATCCAATTCTCCTCCCCAGATTACTTAATGTTATGTGATTTTAGCATTATCCGAGGTAAATGTTATCCAAGGTATTACTGTACTCTGAAATACAGACCACCTATCTTATACAGTTGTACCTCACTTAAAGAGCATAATGCGTCCCACAGGATTTCTCTTTAAGCGAGTTTGGTCTTTAAGCGAAACACTATTGTAAGTGACCAATTGTGGGGGGGATTGAGAACCCCGATTTATTTGTTAAGCGAATTTTTGGTTGGTTTTATTTGTTAAGCGAAGCAAACATTCAGAGAAAATTCTGCTCTTTAAGCGAGTTACTCTTTAAGCAAGGTGCTCTTTATGCGAGGTTTGACTGTAATACCATCATACCATAGCACAGCACTATAACTCATTCAATTTTTTAACATCAACAATAAAGTTATGATAGTTATAACTGAGATATACTACACGGTTGTTAACATGTCTGAGATCCCCCTATTGTTACAAATTACTTTCAAACATTCATTATTGTAACAGAATTTCCAAGATATTTACCTTAACATCAAAGGAAGGTTTAAAGAGTTTATCTTTAGATAAAAATTTAGATGGTGTGTCCAGGTGCACAGATGGTTCTTTCTGTAATGGTATTCCACCTTCTGAAGGACTTGACTTTTCACCAATATGATGTGAGATAACAGCCTGGAAAGCTCTACTCTGAAACCTATTCATATCCAGAGGTGTCACAGCTGTTGTCTTCTCAGTTCGAAAGGGACCGCTGGGTTGCCGAGATGTATTCAGTGATGCAGTTTCTCTCTTTGCTCCATCTGACAGATTTGTGAAGCTCTCTTGTTTGTAATAAAAAATATAAATAGCACCACCATTTTAAAAATTCACTTCAATTTTTTTTAAAAAAATATTGTCAGTTCTAGGTACAGTAATACCTCGGATAACGTTTACCTCGGATAACGCTAAAATCGCATAACGTTAAATAATCTGGGGAGGAGAATTGGATCGAATAACGTTAAGGTCCTATTGGATGTGTCGGATAACAACCGCTAAGGCCTGTGCGGTTACAATGTATCTCTATGGAGCTTTAACGTTATCCGATACATCCCACAGGATTTTAACACGCATCGGATAACACTAAAAATCGGATAACACCAAGACTTGTGGAACCAAGTCTTAGCGTTATCCGAGGTATTACTGTATATCGTTTTATAGTAATCTAAATTAGAATTAACTGAGATTCATATCACAGTGATGAGATCAGAAATCTCTATAAATGGGTATGATCATTGTACTAGTGTCACTCTGGCTGCCCAAAGACCTGTGCATCCAAGTTTTGGGTTGGGTCCACCTGAATTTCAGAACACCACCTAAAATTAAAACTTGAGTCTTCACTGAAAATATAACTATTCCAGCACAGGCAGACACCCTATTCCAGGGGTGCCCATACTTTTTGGGCCACGGGCCTGTCACGTGGTTCCTCCCACCCAGAAGACAAACTAAAACATGCATTCAGCACCTGTACCTGCGCGTTTCACTTCCCAGAGCGGTGAAGGCAGCACAGGCCGGATCCAGTCCACAGGCTGTAGTTTGGGCACCCCTGCCTTATTCCATGGTCTGTATTTTACCTAACTGTGGCCAACTCTACCTTGTTGTGGATTAAGCTTCATTTTGTTTAACCACATCAAGTCCATTAGCAACAATAACTATTTTAATGGAGTTATTGATTTAGATGTAAAGGAGAAATACAGTTCACATGACATCAGTATACTGATGTTGTTGAACTCCCAAAACCTTGAACAATCTCTTCCACTTATGAGGGATACCATAGATCAGTGATGGCCAACCTTGGCACTCCAGGTGTTCTTGGACTTCAATTCCCAAAAGCTCAAGCCAGGACACCTGCTGATCAAGGTTTCTGGGAATTGAAGTTTAAGAACATTGGTACTCCAGGTGTTCTTGGACTTCAATTTCCAAAAGATGAAGCAAGGACACCTGCTGATCAAGGTTTCTGGGAATTGAAGTTTAAGAACATTGGCACTCCAGGCGTTCTTGGACTTCAATTCCCAAAAGCTGAAGCAAGGACACCTGCTGATCAAGGTTTCTGGGAATTGAAGTTTAAGAACATTTGGAGTGCCAAGGTGGCCATCACTGCCATAGGTCAATACAGTAAAACCTCATATAACACTAAAACCTGGTTCCACAAGTCTTGGTGTTATATGATTTTTAGTGTTATCTGATGCATGTTAAAATCCTATGGGATCCATAGAGATACATTGTAACCACACAGGCTTTAGCGGTTGTTATCTGAAGCATCCCATAGGATCTTAATGTTATCTGATGCAATTCTTCCCCCCAGATTCCTTAATGTTATGCGATTTTAGTGTTATTCGATACTAATGTTATATGAGGTATTACTGTACCTCTGTTGTCAAACTAAGCTTCTAAGCACCATTTGCTACAACAGCCTCTACTGGAAGGACGGAAGCCATTGTAGAATATTGCCTCCGAAACCTGAACCAGACATATGCCTGCAAAAGATACCGAAGCTATTGGTATCAAAAGTTGCCAAGGCATGACAAAACCATTGAGACCTTCTCCTTTGGTCCAGTGTCAAATATCCAGGCTTGGGCCCAAGACAAAATGAATCTCTAAAATCCATTTCATCCAGACACTTCTGGAGCTCCGACAGCTTCACATGCTTAATCTGTTCCTGAGCAAGGGGCTGAAGTAAGTTTCTAAATCGCACAAGGGGTCTCCATGAGTCAGACATGGCCTGTTGTTTGCCTAGGTTTGCGTTTTAATTTGGAGAAGTCTACAAACAAGGAGATGACGCACAGGGATGGGGCACGACTGCATAGCCTGCTCTTCTTCAATCCCTTGTGAGGGTTTGTGAACAGGCTTCCATTGATAAAGTTTGTCCTAAACGTTCCTGCCATTGAATATATTTACAAATCTTCAAACTCACCTTCTGGGACAACATTGTCAATAAGGAACTTGTTTTCGTCTGCCTTTTTCCCTGTCCTTGCCGACTCCAAGAGCCAAGCCATGGTTACGGCAGGCAGATTCCACTTCTTCGCAGCTTCGTACTTGGAACCCTCTGGCTCTTTCACCACTAGGTGTGTGCTCACCAGCATGCTTTTCCTCGGATTAGCTTTTCTCACAAAGAACTCCTGAACTCTGAAATCACAAGTCGGCAGTTTTTACATGCCCAACCTCACCGTAAAGTTATCCTCAAAACAGAATCTGAATCATATTCCTATCCTCAAAAAAAAAAAAATAATAATCCACTCTCCCCTCTTTCTCACCTTTTAAAACCAAGAGGACTTTTCAATAACCCAACTGCTACTTTCATGACCAAATGGAACAGTAATTTAAAATCTCATTCTTTCTTTTGTCACCTTTCAAAATGTCAAGAGGTTTAATACAATCTTTCAGAGGTTTAATACAACTGGAACCCAACAAAAATTCAGAGCAGTAATGTTGTTCCACATACCTGGCCCCAAGAACTTTTGACAAGTTTGTTAGAGAATCTCTTTCTGTCCCATTAAATTGGCTGAAAGACAATACACACTGCTGTAAGGGGGTGCTTCCTTCCTTTATTGGCAGTGGTGTGAACAGTGGATTTGAATTAGGATCTAGCAGGCACTGTTGCTCTATGCACATCATCTGACAGTGAAGAAAAAAACAGTAAAGATTCAATGGCTGCAGCAATATATACATTTGTGGAAACAAAACTGTTATGCTCTAGATAACTGCATGAATTACTGAAAAATACAGTACAGAGGTTCAAATATCTCTGCAAATCTAGCAATGTTGTCGTACTTGTTTTGTAACTGGGTGGGGTTTTTAAAATGCAATTACAAAATATATTTTATTTAACGCTATTGTAGTGGAAACAATTATCTTAATCTGAGTCATCATAATTGAAAAAATACTTCCATAATTGAAAAAAACGATTATGGCTGCTCTATTTAGATAGACATAAATCCTCTCATGCAATATGGCAGCAAGGATTTTCCAGGATTTTGGATCTTGGCCAAATGTTTCAGCATCCTCCTAAGTCCGTGATGGCAAACCTTGGCACTCCATATGTTCTTGGACTTCAATTCCCAGAAGCCCAAGTACCCTGTAAATTCACAGGAATGGGTTTACTGCGATTCATCCAGCCCGTGGTGCCCTCATTGCTCCCAGAAGTAAAACGCACCTGTACGGATGAAGCGCAGTAAACCCATTCGTGTAGATTCACAGGGTGCTTGGGCTTCTGGGAATTGAAGTCCAAGAACATCTGGAGTGCAAAAGTTCGCCATCACGATCCTAAATGATATGTAATGCCTTCAGATCTTGTGCCAGTATTCCACACCATATTATTCACAGATGCCCTCACTGTCATTTGACATGGTCCAGCTCACTGTCAACTTAGGGATGTGATTGATCTCCATGCAAAAGATGTGATCGACTAGCTGGAGTCTTCTCATGCAAAAATATTATGGCACTTGCACAAGCCACTCCTTTTAAGCACCTCCTCATTAGTAACATGATCAAAATATCAGATCATATTTAAGATTTGTTACAAGGTGTTGAGCCTCACTTATTGTTTCCTGGCACCTTCCAAGTCTTGCTGACATAGATAGCTGTCCGAACCACAATGGAAGCGAACAGACAGCTTAATTTGCAGCTTAATCTGCAGCAAAAAAAAAGTCTGTTGTCTTCCCAATGTGGCGTTTAACTGCATTTATCTCTATTTAGATGCAATAAACAAATATTAGTACCAATCCAAAGATGCCATCTCCTAACAATGTTCCAGTGAGATTCTGAGCACGGTCGGTGAATGCTTGCAAGTAAAATACAGTATATGGTTTTCAATATGGCCAGAATTATCTTGGGAAAAGTCTGTGCACAGAGTTATAAATGCAAACGTTGCCCCCGCATAACATTGTTGTGCATAACGGGCATGGAGCCAAAGTGGGAGGACAATTATGCAGTGGCTCAAGTCACTAAGACGCTGACTGGGAGGCGGAAGGTCAGCAGTTCGATTCCCGAATACTGCAGGACGGAATGAGCTCCCGTCTCTGTCCCAGCTCCTGGCAACCTAGCAGTTCGAAAGCAAGAAATTGCAAGTAGATAAATAGGGACCACTTTGGTGGGAAGCGTTCCGTGCGCTCCGGTGTCTAGTCAAGCCTGCCACATGACCACGGAAACGTTTGCAGAAGCAGACAGCGCTGGCTCTTCAGCTTAGAAACAGAGATGAGCACTGACCCCTAGAGTCGGATACGACTGGCTTTCGAGCAAGGGAAACCTTTACCTTTACTATATTTCTCTCCCAAGATTTGGTCTGCAGAAATAAAAATGCACCCAGAAGATTCTTAATTTGACCTATATGTGATTTAGGTCAGGGGTGCTCAAACTACAGCCTGGGGGCTGGATACAGCCCCCAATGCCAATTCATCCGGCCCATGAAGCCCTTGTTGCTCCTGGAAGCAACAAGTACGGTCGCGTTTTACTTCCGCTTCCAGGAGGAATGAGGGCTTCACGGGCCGGATGAATTGGCATCTGGGGACGCATCCAGCCCCTGGGCCATAGTGACTGGCTCCCTGAACCACGTGACTGGCCCGCGGCCTGAAAAATTTGGTCACCTCTGATTTAGATAATCCTCAGTGCAGATTTAGAATTTAGTGAGAATATGTTTGGTGACAAATTCCAGCTACTCATCCAGGACGTTATCCTTACCAGCCACGTGTGTGTCACCACGTCTCCTACAGTTGGCTCCACCTTGTACCCCAACAGAGGAACCACAGCATAGTGAGCAATTGATTTACTTCGTGGGATCAGAACCTTCCCAGAATTCTCTTCAATCTGAGACCTAATGCCGTCTTCATCTTCTTTACCAAAACCCAGCAGGAAGAACCTCTTGCCATTGAACAAGGAACCTTCAACCATTGTAGATGTCTCTGTCACAGAACTGTCTCTGGGTGTAAACTCTTTTCCTCCTTGAATGCCATTGTGGTCAATACCACTGCAGTCGTCAGCATGAACTGGAAGAGAAGTATAAATGTTATACTCCTACTTTTAGATTCTGCTGCTGGTGCTGTATTTGAATCTGAATATTGGTGAGCCTCATGGCGATCGGCATTAAGATTGTCCTGAGAATATAATGTGGTGGCCTTTCATCTGCCTTCCGCATCGCAGCATGACCCCCGTACCACTGATCCAGTTCCGCAAGTCACTTTCTGCTCCTGAGCCCTTTTGGCACACAAAGTCCTCATCAGCCCCTAGCCACTATTCACGAAGCTGCTGCCCTCCATCAAGATGGATTCAACTGGGATTTAATCAGTGGTGGGATGTCAAAAAATTTACTACCCCACCTTGACATCATCACGGTGTGGGCAGAGCTAATATCATGACATCATGGGCGGAGCCAATGTCATGATGTTGTGGGTGGGGCCAAAGAAAAAATAATAAAAAATAATAAAATAAAATAAAATAAAAATAAGCACACACACACACAACCCTCAACCCAACCACCCACCCACCCACAGCACAAACCCGTAAATGAATTAAATAAATTAATTAAATAAATGAATAAAATAAAAAATACGTTAAAATACACCCACCCACCCACCCCAAACACAAATCAACCAGAGCTTAAAGCTTATTCTGGCTAATCTTTCTCACACTAGGTCAGATGGAAGGAACTACAGAATGAACTCACCACAAGATGGCTTCATTTTGGCACTTTTCAACTTTTCAACAGTTAAAGAAGTTAGGTACTAAGTCTTTGCCTAACTAGTTCTCTAGGATAGTATGCCTTAAGTAAATGTAAAACAGCTGTACCTCCTTAAGGGTTCTCCAATTGGAACAGCAATTGGAACAGCACAGGTGTAGCTTCTTGATGAGGTAACTCCAAGGCTTTGCTTAAAAACCCCAAGCCAGCCAGTGGGGGAACCAGTGAAAAGGTAAGCCTTGAAGGTGGTTCCCCCCAAAAGCTGCTACTGGTTCTCCGGGGCACTGGGAAACGTTACTACCGGTTCTGTTGAGAATCTGTTACATCCCATCACTGGATTTAATCCACTTGGGGACAATCACCCTTCGCTGTTGACTTTGGCACCTAAGCCGTTAGCGCTCAGGGTTGTCACGTTAGTTAATTGCCACCTGACACTTGGCATTGAGTTGCTGGCAGTATGGTCTGCTCTATTACCATAGCACAGGGGTCGGCAAACTTGGCTCTCCAGGTGTTCTTGGACTTCCATTCCCAGAAGCCCAGGTCAGTGCACCAGCTGATCAGGGCTTCTGGGAACTGAAGTCCAAGAACATCAGGAGAGCCACATTTGAGGACCTCTGCCATAGCAGGATAACCTGGCCAGACTTGCATATTTATTATAATTTTTGTAAATTAATTTAATGTTAACTAGTTTTTATATACAATAGTGAAAAACAGATGATTGATTGGTTGATTTTTATACTGTCCATCTAGGTAATTTTTTGCATTCTGCGCAGTTTAGCAAGTTAAAATAATAACATATAAACTAAACATGAGATGCTCTCATCAGCATGAACTAGAAGAGAAGGAAAAATGTTATACAGTACTTCTACTTTTAATATATATATACTGTACAGTATTAAAAACTCTAAGCAAAAATAGCTAATATAGTAGTACCTCATACAACTATTTTAATCCGTTCCACGGGGCTCGATGTTGTATGAAACAATTGCTATACGATGCATGCATTGTATAGAGATTTTCCCTATGGGATACATCATACAACAATATATTTTGCTAAGTGGTTTTCCCCATTGAAAAATTGTTGTACAATTTTTTCCATAGGGAAAATTGTTATGCAGTACGCCATCCCCCCCCCCCCAAAAAAAAAAAAACACAACTTACTGGTAATTGTTATGCTATTCCATTGCTATACGGAGCGACTGTTGTATGAGGTTCCACTATACACAGGACCTGGATTACAGATTGCTCGACAAAAGAAACAAAGAGATTGGAAGAGAGTGAGTAATTATCTTACCTAATGTAGAATCGCGAGTTACATATTGAGATAGAAAATCATCATCTGCTTCTGGAGTGTGGATCACATTCAAGGTTTCTTTCTTCGTGAGACTATTCTTTCTGAGAAAGCTAGGCTGCTCCAAAACTGAAGAATTTTCTGGCTGGTAATCTGCAGGAGTATACTGTTCCTCAGGTAGTAAATAACCTTTTCTGAAGCATTCCAAAAACCACTGTACTGTCACAGCGTACGGCCTAGAAAACAAAAAGTTACAATACACAGAAAAGTCTAACCTTTCGTGATAGGTTACATTCTTGTTAAGAAGCCGGAGCAAAGCTGAATTTCTGAACAAAAAAGAGCTACATCTAAGAAACCCTTTTTTATATTGTTAATTTGTATATTTATTGTTGTGTGGAAGAACTTGTACTGTATTGTTAAAAAAGCAGATTGTCTCACATGATTTCAATCACCAGTAAGTTTAACAACATTTAAAAAAAAATAAAGATCGGGGAAGAGGAGTCAGAGGCAGGGAGGGGAGAATTAGATAGCTCTAACTTCCTATAAAAATTCCCAGTAGGTTTTTAGTATTATAGTTTCCTTTTATTACCCTTGTCCAGTCTAGTTTAGGATGTGGTGTTTATGTTCTTGTGTGTTATGCTGGTCATGGACTGTAAATGAATTGAATTGAATTGAATTGAATTGAACTTCCTATAAACAGAGATGAACACTGAACTCTAGTCAGATACAACTGGCTTTCGAGCAAGGGCGGCCTAACTTCCTACTTCTTTCTCTTATAAGAGAAGCTGTATGGCATCATGGCCATTTTGACTTTTGATGCAGCAGCCTAAACAATAATGTTGGGTTTTATCTAAACTGATCTTCAAGGTTTTCATCCAGTAATTTCTCCTGTCTGCACTTCTCTTCTTATCCATTTCATCTTGAATAGCTCTAAAAACCTATACTTTCCTATCATGTGACCAAAGTATTCTAGTCTTATGCATTTTATAATTTCTCAGTCTGTATTCATTTAGTAATTTGCTAATCTGAGAAGTTTCAGCATCTTGCAATCAAATTACATTTTAAATAATTCTGTCCTTCTTCCCCATAGCCCGTGTCCACCAACTGATATACAGATCATTGAATACATAGTATTTATTATATAATGTCCATCTGGAACTCCCAACTTTAAGTTTTTGTTGCATATTACATTCGCCATTGTAAGAAACCTGCTCCAGGACATCTCTGTTCTGACTTTCATTGTACGACCATGATACCACTGTTCGTCAACCAGACTTCAAGATAACTTACATCTGTCAATATGCCTCATGCTTTCATTTTGGATCTTTAACTGTACTACATGCTTTTCAATGAATAGCATAAACTTGATTTTCTTAACATGCATTTTACAGCACGTTTGTTACTTAACTGTCAGATAGTAATAGTTTATAGCTGGCATAAAAATGGTTGATAATCTCTCCATTTACAATGGTATCTTCATTCAAATAAAAAAGTACTAATTGATCGATTTTTAAACTGCCCATCTAGGTAATTTTCCCACTCTGGGCAGTTTAGCAAGTTAAAATAATAACATATAAACCAAACGTGAGATGTTCTCAGAGTACAAATTGAAAAGTAGTGAAGAGGGAATTCCTTGTCATAAACCTCATTGTATCTCCATGTTTTCTATCATCTGATCTTTTTTCTTCACTGCCCATTGTTATTCCCAGTAGCTGGCTGGATAGCTCAGTGGTTGAGGCATCTGGCTGTGAAGCCAGATTTTAGGAGTTCAATTTTTCTTGCCTTATACAGTCAATGTTCCTAATCTAACTTTCAGCCTAGAGATTCTCAACATCGTCTGTCTATCCAAAGACAGACATGGATGGAGAGCCATTTTGCATATCTAACTAGCCATGACAAATGTACAGAAGAACCCCGTATAGCGATCGCCCCATACAGCGATGAAATCGCATAGCAATGAGGCTTGGGGAGAAGTGGGAGCCGTTCCGCATAGCGATAGTTCCTATGGGAAAATCTATACAACGATTTTCCAATGGGAATTTTTTGGAATAGTAGTCGTGTTAGTCTGTGGTTCAAGCATATCAGAAAACAAAATAAAATAAACAAAACAAAATAAAAAACACTATAGCACTTTAAAGATTAACTGCTATATTTTTATTGTTAGCTTTCGTGGATCAAGTCTACTTCTTCAGACAAAGAGTGAAACTTACAGGCATAAAATTTACAGGTATAAAAGCCATGCCTGTAAGTTTCACTCTTTGCCTGAAGAAGTGGACTTGATCCATGAAAGCTAACAATAAAAATATAGCAGTTAGTCTTTAAAGTGCTACAGTGTTATTTATTTATTTTTTCTCTGATATTTCCAATGGGAAAAACCGCTTAGTGCCAAACATCGTTGTATGGTTTTCCCCATAGGGAAAATCCTTACACAGATTTTCTCATAGGAAAGATCGTACAGTGACAAAGACTGCATAGCTATCAGCTCCGTGGAACGGATTAAAATCATTGTACGGGGTTCTATTGTACTGTATTTGGAAAATGTAATGTGGTTTTTCTGTCCTACATTTTAGTTCTACTGCTGACTGCAATGGTCAACAAAGTATTCCATGTCAAGCCCATCCAACAGCGTTTCATGCTAGCCTCTGACTGGAACTGACATTGATTCTACCCAAAGCCAAGTATAATTTAGAGGCAATTCCTGTTCAAGGTCCTCTCCATTGGCTTTTCCAGGGGTCACATTACATAAACACCAACAGATATCAGGGTGGCTAGGATAGATCATGATGCTATTCTTCAAAGTCAGTCCAGAAGCCAGCCCTTCCAAAATCTTTTCAAAACTGGACAGAGAATATTTTAATTACCATCAACAAAGGATATACAGTACAACATATGGTTTTACCATACAGTATTTCATTTTCATAAAAAAAAATAGAAAAAGAAGTACAGCTGGCTAGATAGTTCTGTGGTTTAGAGATTTGGCTGAGGAGCCAAATATCAGGAGTTTGGTTTCCTACTGTGCCAATTTCTAGGAGAAGAGCAAATCTGTGTAGTCAAGAGAAAGTTGCACAGTCCCAGGAAAGCCCAGAAGAAAGGAATGATAAACCACTTCTATGGGTTCTCTACTTAAAAAACCCTAGAAAGAGTCACCATAAATCAAAATTGACTTGACAGCACATAATTATTACTATAGAAGTATTCAGGACATGTATTTCTCTTTACCTTTGTGTTGTCTTCTTCAAGAACTGTTTTAACTCATCGTCACTGTCACCCACAATGACATGTGTCACATCTTCATTGAGTTGGTTAAAGCGAACCCCACCTCCAGCGTTGATTAGCCTTCTCATCTTATCTAATTTTCTGCCAGTGAAGCCACAAAGATATATCTGCAAAAGATATTATAAGCCGGTGGAGAGGGGCATGAACCAAAATGTCGAGCTATGGAATCACACATGCAATTTGAGCTTCATCTTCACCTACACTGACTGCTGCGGCTGATGAGGCAAATTACTGTTCTGCATACTTTACTAACTGCAACTTATTCCTCCTATACCAGTGGTGGTGAATCTATGTCACGCATGCCCTATCTATGGGCACCCATGTGGTCACCCCAGTACAGTTTGCTCTGCCCCTCTGCCCAGCAGCCCAATGGGACCATTTCCTCCTTCCCCCAACACAGATTTCTCCCCGGCCCTCTGCCCAATAGCCCAATGGGTACACTTCCTCCCTCCCCCAGCACAGATGTCTCCCCGCTCCTCTGTCCAATAGCCCAATGGGTGCGCTTCCTCCCTCCCCCCAGCACAGATTTCTCCCCGCCCCTCTGCCCAGCAGCCCAATGGGAATGCTTCCTCCCTTCCCTGTTGCTGTGTTGGCACTTTGTGATAAATAAGTGGGCTTTGGGTTGCAGTTTGGGCACTTGGTCTCTAAAAGATTCGCCATCACTGTCCTATACATTGTGTGTAACCTTCTGCAACATCAATAAGGAAACAGATGATGATACCTCACTTTGATTGCATTTAATGCCATTCTAAGAAACTACTAATGAAACAGCCAAGAAAAGTAGTGGTCCCTTTGCTAAGCGTTTTGATGCCTTATCCTGCTTATCCTGGCTGCAAGACAGCAGTGACAACAGCAGGCAATAGTTTCAAACCATGGCTGAGAAATGTAATATCTAATTCTGACCACCACCACTCATTAACTTCACAGTTCTAGAAATTAAAAGGATTTATATACTTATTTGGGTTATTTTATTACTGCACATGCACTGTCAGACGTACCCGGCATCCATCCAGTAAATCTTCAGGTGCTTGTAAAGAACTAATATCTAAGTTGTTCAGATCATCTGAAGAAGAGTCTGGTCTGCTAGCCATAGCAGAGGTACAGGATGTTTCATTAACACCATTTAAACTGATATTTGAGATATGGCTGACATCCGAGAGTGTTCCACCTTTGAACAAATTCAGATAAAATTAAGAGAGATACATTAGGAATGCTTTCAGAAAAGTATACCAGTTATCTTAGCTTTTGTTACGAGGTCCAGTTTTGCCACCCCAGTTTACAGCAATTCTTCTACCAGTCCATCCAGACAGAAATAACTTCCATTTCCTAATGCATACAAAGGATCTGCTCCACAGAAATGGCCCACTACAAACTTAGGAGCCTTTCTTCTCAACTTAAGAACTTTGTTCTCAACTTTCATGAAACACAAGGAAAAGCTATAAAAATAGTAAAGTAGAAAAAAGTTTTAAACCTTTCCCCTGCAATAAGTGTTTAGAATTTAAATGTGTCATATAAAACAGACCTTTTTCTTATGGGAACACTTAAGATTAACTTAAAACATAGTTACAAGTGAACAATGCCTATTTTAGGTGTTTAGTCCTGGGGGCTGCAGTGGCTCAGTGGTTAAGAAGCTTGCCTCGTTAGCTGGAAGGCCAGCAAGTCGGCAGTTTGAGAGCTGGCTACTGCATGATGGTTTGAGCGCCCGTTTTGGTCCCAGCTCCTGCCACCTTAGCAGTTCAAAAGCAAGACATTGCAAGTAGATAAATAGGGACCGCTTTAGCAGGAAAAGATCTTGGGGATATGAAAGGAGCCTCATTCGAGTGTGTCCTGAAGAGAGTCTCTCCAACAAAAATCCTTTCAATCCAGAATAATTTGTTATACTAAATTAACACCTATTAATCACAGAAGACTTGCACTGCAGGAGATACTACATACAAAACTAGAGGGAATGTCTATCACTGACAAAAATTGGGTAGGCACTTTATATTCAGTTTACCTACAACCAAAGATTCTTGCTTTCCTGATCAAAAGGAATAGGGCTATACAGTAGTTATGGTATATAATGTATAATACTTATTTATAGAAAACACATTCTCTGAATGTGGATATTTAAGTAAGCAAAACAGCACAACTCTCACATAACAGGTTTGGGGGGGGGAGTGGGGGAGCCCTATAAAAGTGAATCCAAAAACAGCACAGTGAAGACTGAGCAAGCTCAGAGACTACAAAATGCAGATATCCATAGAAAACTGGTAGACTGGATAGTGAAGCTTTCTGAGTGAAAACATGTCAACGGCCCAAAACAGAATTATTCCAAGCCATAATGTTTCATTTTCAGGTTGAAAGTAAAATGATTTAACCAGTACCTCAAACTTCAGAGGGGGAAATCACAACAGTACGCATCTTCTTCCAACCTTTAGGTCCGATATACACACAAAAATGCTTATAAACCAGATTCCAAAGTGGTGTAAAAAAAAATCTTAAACTCAAACATGATCCAAAGTTTTTTTAAAAACTTATAAAAAACCCCAGTCTATTATATCAACATAAAAATGGAAAGGTAAATGAAACTATTTTGGGAAAGCTTGCAAGAGTTTACAAAAAAACTGGAAGCATAAATCAAATTATAATACTAGAAACAAAGGAGATTTTGTAGAAAGCAGTAACTAGCCTGAAGTTTGACAGGAAGGAGATGGAGACACAACCATTGAAACTTTTGATATAGTACCCCGTCCCATGAACCACCTGGATAAAAATTTGGGCATTTGTTACTCACTGTGAAATGCGCTAGCTTCATTAGTAGGAGTTGATGTGCTTGGAGTATTTTCTTGCTTTGGTTTAGGAATTACAGAATACGCTGACTCGTCCTGGCAAAATTTCTTTTCAAGGCTGTCAAAAAACCACTGCATAGAGATGCAATGAATATTCCATCTTCTTGCACACTCATATTTCTGGCCTTGATCATGTAGAGTAAAAGAAAGCATAGTTAAATTAATATTAAAAGAAATTTCTCTTTAAAAAATTAAATGACACAGAGCAAGTTAAAAATGAACAGAGTGTGATTATTCTTGATTCTTTCAGAGCTGTGTAAGACAATCTAAATTGTCTCCCTTTCATACTCCAGCAGCAAACACAGAACCTTAATTTTTATGCACAGTTCAATTGACGTGATAGCTGATAGTCTGTTGTTTAGCACAATAAGCTGCACAAAAGGAGGTCTACTAAAAATAATGGAACTTATACAGAAGTTAATATTCCAAATTCCCACTGACACAATGAACCTATTTTAGTATGACTTACTAAACTAAGTAACAGAATTGCAGCCAAAGAGTAGAGATGTTCTTTTTCCATGAACCTATACTCAACATGGTCCTCAAACCTATCAGCGGCAGCTACTTGTATCCAAGTATAAGTTTCCCCCCAGAAATCAGGGAAAATGCCACTGGCGTGAATTTGTCTAAGGTGAATCCCAGCTTGCCATGAAGTGACCCACACACTATGATCACGGAGCCATCTCTTGCGGCACATATGAAATGAGACATTCAGGATTTAACACCGGGACTGCAATGGACTGCCACAGCCTTGAGGATATTATCAAGGTGTGCCTTCACAGCCAGTCCATCTGGCGTGGCCTCTTTTGCCTCAATGACCGTTGGGAATCAGAATAGTGAAGTGTTTTAAACTTGACATACCATTCTTGGTCTAAGATATATCATTTTATATGCTAGTATCAGAGAAATGAATTAATCCTACATGTCTTCCTATAGACTCAGAAAGGCACTATACAAACTACCAACCAGGTGTATTCTTTTTAATGATATGATATACAGAATACAATAAAGTTAATTTTATAGACTCTAAAAAGTACATCCCTGTTTTCTCAAAGTAGCAACTGGTTTCTCATATCTATGGATATCAAAACACTTCTTCTATACACCAGAAGTGAAGAACATGTAGCTTTTGAAATGTTTTTGCAAAACACCTTATATAGACAGCATAGCCAGGAAAGAATAATGGGAACTGCAGTCCAAAAAAGTCTGGATTACGGTACCACCACTCCTCAATTTCTGTTTTATATATTTAGGAAAGTGAAGTAGGGTGAAATCAAAGGCTCGCTTCCCATTTATATGAATAACGAGCAGATGACACTTTTTGCCATGTGTACCCCATTAACTGATTGGAGGACTACACACCAGAACCAGTGACTCAAATATCCCAACATGCTCAATTTTCACAAGCATGAAGCTTGTAAGGGCATGTCCTCAATTCAGGGTTCAAAGCCAAAACACAGTGAAATCTGATGATTTGCAAATATTTACAAAAGTGTACGTGAAGAATTTTCAGCTCTAGTCAAGTAAACTAGCATCTGTTTCAAAGCAAAAATTACCTTTTGGCTCTTGAACAATAAGATGGGTACATTCATTCATCTTGAGCTGGCCTGTGTACTGGCCACCATTCTCAATAGTGAGACGTTGAACCTCTTTTCGGTCTAAGCTGCTCAATCCAGTTACACAGATGGTACAGCCCAGGAACAAAGGACACAGGAAATCATCCATGTTTATATCCGTATACCTAATCATCCTGTTATAAACAAGAGCATGAAAATAGGTCTTTATCTCTCTCTCTCTCAGGAAGTTTGAATTCAGTCACAGCAGACCTAATAAAATCAGAGGGGCTTAAGTCAGTGATAACTAACTTAAACCTCATTCATTTCAATAAGCCAAATCTAAGTAAAACTTAGGATCCAAGCTTATATAATATGGAAGCATACATAAAATGGTATACAACTACAGTATACAGTACAAGTACAAGTTAGTTTATTTCAGTCATTGACAAGCATATGAACAAGAAGACAACAATCACTCTGGGATAACAATAAAATAGAAATCACACAGAAGCAGCTGTGTTTTTAATATGCGCCTTTTAACCTTGACTGTGCTATATTTTTCACACTGTATTTTATTGTATTGTTTTATTGTTCTTTTTTAATGTAAAATTTATTGATTGTATTATCTGTGCTGAATTTGTTGTTATATGTTTATATTATGCTGTATTTATATTTGAGATTGTGATACTTTATATTTTATTTATTTATTTACATTTTTATACCGCCCTTCTCACCGGGGCGACCCAGGGCGTTTACAACATCATAAAAGCATAACACAACACAACACAAACCTATTATTAAAAATATATGTTGCCGGTGTTATGTGAGTCGCGCTGAGTCACCTCGGCGAGGCGAGTAGAGCGGCATATAAGTCTAATTTAATAATAATAATATTAATGTTAATAGACCAGTTGGTATATGGATAAAATTACTAACTTATAGTTACAAACATGAGAATCTGATTTGAGGGAATAACGATAGTGAGAATAAAATAAAATTATAAAATCTAAAGAGGATTAAAGATAGTATTATGACAGATAGAACAATATCTAGGGATATAGAGTCGGATTGGTCTGATAAAAGCAGCTGGTCTAATAAAAACTGCTATATAGTTATGCATGTATTAAGAATTTTCTTCCTACTACTTTAGTTCCACCTGTTTTTAGCCGATATTATTTTTCCAAACTCATAAATGATTGCCTTACCTCTGTTGCGATTTGTCCCATAGTGTCTTTACCCAAGATGAAAGTAAAATTGGTTTTTTTAAATTAGCAGCAACTAAATACTTCTTGCTCCCAACTTCGCCAGCTATAAGATGTGTCACTAAAACATTAAGATCTCTGTACACGCGGCCACCCATCATTTGTACATACTTGTGGATCTCTTCCTAAGAAAGAGGGGAAAGTAACAGAATGCAAAAAATAATTAAACCAAATAGATGAAACAAGAACTTGCAAAACTTTATAAATATAAGCAATGTAACAATAAAAAGCTTGTGTTGAGGCCTGAGTTTCACTACATCATGGTGAAGGATCACCAGAGGTAGACAGAAAAGGAATAGAATTATTTCAAGCCACTGATACTGAATCTGTCAAAATTCTAATATGCTCAACATATATTCCAATTCCCAAGAAAGGAGATGACAAGGAATGCAACCAAGCTTATGGTGCTACCTTACGTGGAAAAACAACTATCTGATATTCAAGCTGGAATCCAAAAAAGAAGAGGCATTTGAGATCATATTGCAAATATCTGTTGGATAGTGAAGTGTACAGAAGAATTTCAGAAGATCAGTCTGTGCTTTATAGATACAGTCAAACCTCGCATAAAGAGCGTTTCGCTTAAAGAGTAACTCGCTTAAAGAGCAGAATTTTCTCTGAATGTTCGCTTCGCTTAACAAATAAAACCATCCAAAAACTCGCTTAACAAATAAATCGGGGTTCACAATCCCCCCCCCCCAATTGGTCATTTACAATGGTGTTTCGCTTGAAGAGCAAACTCGCTTAAAGAGCAATCCTGTGGAACGCATTATGCTCTTTAAGCGAGGTATAACTGTATTGCCAAACCTTTGTGAGTCAAACTATGGGTTCTTCTGAAAGAAATGGGGGTGCCTCAACACTTGATTATCCTGATACATAACAAAAAGCAGCAATGACTTGAAATAACTTTTATTCAAAATTAAAGAAGAAAGTGCTTTGGCTGAACATTAAGAAAACAAAAATTATCACTAGAGATAAACTACACAACTTTAATGCTGACAATGAAGAAATTGAGACAGTGAAAGATTTCCATACCTTGATTCAATCATCAATCCCAAATGGGACTACAGCCAAGAAAACAGAAGATGATTGAGACTCGGAAGGGTAGCAGTGAAAGAATTTAAAAAGACTGTCAAGTGTAAGGATGAGTCACTGGAGATTAAGACCAAGATCATTCACACTATCATGTTCCCGATTAGCATGCATGGATGGAAAAGCTGGACAACAGAAAAAGCTGACAGGAAAATTTTGATTCATTTGATATATGGTGCTGGAGATCTCCATGGATACCCTAGACCAGAAGTCTGCAAACCTGGCTCTCCAGATGTTCTTGTACTCTAATTCCCAGAAACCCTGATCAGCAAGGGTGTTGACTTGGGCTTCTGAGAATTGGAGTCTAGGAACACCTGGAGTGCCAAGTTTGCAGATCCCTGCCCTGGACTGTCAGAAAGATGAACAAGTGGTTCCTAGGGTAAATCAAGCCTGAACTGTCACTGAAAGCAAAAATTATGAAGCTGAGGCTTTCCTACTTTGGACACATCATGAGAACGCAAGATTCTCTGGCAAGGACAATGATGCTGGGAAAGGTAGAAGGTAGCAGAAAGACAAGGAAACCGAACATGAGATGGATTAATTCTGTAAGGGGACCATATTGGGGACCATCGCTCTTCCCTGTGGACTTTGGCACCCTAGGCCATTAGTCCTCAGGGTTGTCAGGTTAGTTAACTGCCACTAACACTCAGCGTTGAGTCGCTGGCAGTATGGTCTACTCTATTACCATAGCAGGATAACCTGGCCAGACAAAGACATATTTTAAGAGCTATTATAAGCCAGAAGCAACTTATAAACCTCACATAAAGAGCGTTTCGCTTAAAGGGTAACTCGCTTAAAGAGCAGAATTTTCTCTGAATGTTCGTTTTGCTTAACAAATAAAACCAACCAAAAACTCACTTAACAAATAAATTGGGGCTCGCAATCCCCCCCCCCAATTGGTCATTTACAATGGTGTTTCGCTTAAAGAGCAAACTCGCTTAAAGAGCAATCCTGTGGAATGCATTATGCTATTTAAGTGAGGTACAACTGTACATCTAATATTTATCATCTAACAAAAACTGAATACATTACCCTAGTTTCCTTCTGAAGACTTGTACAAGATATCGTCACATCAGCCATTGTCATATTAAATACTGGATAGTCAGCTCTTGGGACACATCGCTGGCTTTGCATACAGTAAATAACAACTTGTGGTCCGACAATTCTACAACCAAGCTAAGACAAAATAAAGCAACAAGGTCAAGATAATTTTCTCTCAAAACAATCTCCTCCAAACTAATAGGTAATAACAAAATTGACATGCTATAGAAAGATTTTAAAAACATGAATACAAGCTATTTCTCCACCCTAGTTATGACTGCATACCAAGGCAATATGACAGAAAAAGAGTGTAGGTTCTATTTGGGTTACACTTAATTGCAAATCAAGTACTGTGTGTATATAAAAGTCTTCACCTATATTTGCGCTCTCTGAAAAAGCTGGAAAAAGAATCAGAAATCAACTACAATTCATCGTCTTCCTTGACCCAGCATATCTGCACAAACAATAATATTAGTAACCCAAACTGATCTTCATTCTTTTATCGTACTCTGTCAGAAAATATATCTATCAAGATACAAAGTACAAACCTTTTGAAGGTGATTAAAAACAACACCACTGAACTGATCACATACATAAAGGGATTTGTCATTCTCTTGTATTCTCAGGGCTGCTTCACTTTCAAGAATCTGGAGATGTTCCTCTGACTGAAATTCTTTAATAGACTGCAAAATACACAGAAGCAATGTAATTTAGATATCCTTAAGATCTCTAAGCGCTGATTCTTCTCATTTATCCAAAAGCATGTCTCACCTTAAAAAATGAGCCAACCACCAATGTAACATACAGTAAAACCTCATATAACACTAAAACCTGGTTCCACAAGTCTTCGTGTTATATGATTTTTAGTGTTATCTGATCCTCTATGGGATCCATAGAGATACATTGTAACCACACAGGCTTTCGCGGTTGTTATCTGAAGCATCCCATAGGATCTTAATGTTATCTGAAGCATTTCTTCCCCCCAGATTCCTTGATGTTATGCGATTTTCGTGTTATTCGATACTAATGTTATATGAGGTATTACTGTATACCAAGAGTGGTGTCAATAAAAACTTTGAACACATAATAACTGAAACTACAGTTAGCAAAGCTCCCTCCATTCACTTCAAATTATAAAGACAACTGGGAGGAAATAAAAGTATTATAATCAATTAACCATAGCAGAACAATTCTAAGTGTTGACAACAGGCCATGGGTTCTCCATCTCTCAACCTAATCTTATGCTGCCTTCAGCATTTTCCAGCTTCTCTGGCCTCTGCAGGCCCACTATCAGTTTCTGGAGCATTAAATCTGGGAATTGTTTCCGGTTCATCGTTGCCTCTCAGCGTGTCAGTCAATGACCAGATGGGATAACACAGAGAAAGTTCTGTGGGATCCCTCAGTGCTGCAAACTCTGCCTATTCACTATGTCTGACAGTGACTCAATCACACTGTATCACATAAGTACATTTCCCTCACTGAGTAGTTTGAATGATACCTACACTTACCTCAAGGGCTTGAAGGAAAAAATCTGAGTCTCCCGCAGACTTCACAAACTTCACAAAACAAGGCTCCTTGTTGCTCTTCATCCTCTAACTGGCGAAGAAAATGGATATAACACTTAAAAACAGGATAGGAAATTTATTATTTTATTTATAATATTTATTGATTATACTGCAAAATACACAGACACGAGGCAATTTAGATATTGCTTAGTGGTTAAGATGCTGAGCTTGATGACAGGAAGGCTGGCAGGTCAAGACTCGAGTGCTGAGTGTTAGAGTGAGTTCCTGTCCTGTCCCAGCTCCTGCCAACTCAATTCAAACTTTATTATGGTAGATGACCAGGGCAGTAAAGAGGATTTAAGTGCATGAAACAGAGTCAAAATGCACCATGAGAAACACATTTGTTTGAGTTAAAACAAAATAGAATAAAATCAGTTCTTAAAATTTATGCTACATTTGGCACAGGTATCTGATTTAAGAGGAATAAAAGAGCACAGAGGTAAAGGTTTCCCTTGCTCGAAAGCCAGTCGTATCCGACTCTAGGGGTCAGTGCTCATCTCTGTTTCTAAGCCGAAGAGCCAGCGCTGTCTGCTTCTGCAGACATTTCCATGGTCATGTGGCAGGCAGACACCGGAGCGCATGGAACGCTGTTACCTTCCCACCGAAGTGGTCCATTTATCTACTTGCAATTTCTTGCTTTCGAACTGCTAGGTTGGCAGGAGCTGGGACAGAGACGGGAGCTCATTCCGTCCCGCAGTACTCGGGAATCGAACTGCTGACCTTCCGCTTCCCAGTCAGCGTCTTAGTGACTTGAGCCACTGCAGTCCTTAAAGAGCACATAAAGCAGTATAAAAGTTTAAAAGTTACACTCAGTCATGAAATAAGGATGAAAAACGTCTGCACACAAATGCACACAATGGACACACTATACATCAGCAGGATATAAAACAGGATCACAGGTGCAAAATAAAAATAATTATACAGTAGTTGGTTTTTAACCTGTCCCCGCTGTAGCTAATTCTCCAGCTCCTGCCAAAAAAAAAAAATTGCGAAGTCGATAAATAGGTACCACGTCGATGGGAAAGGTGGCAGCGTTCCAAGTGTCTAATCATGCCTGCCACATGGCCACATCTGCAGGGGCAGGTAGCGCTGGCTCTTGGGCTGTAAAAACGGAGATGAGCACCGCAGCCTAGAGTCGGATACGACCGAGCAAGGGAGACACTTTACCTTAACCGGGGTGGGGTGGATAGGGCTTAAAAGAAAGGCAAAAGCATCCGGAGGGCTGGAGGTTGTTCCCCCCGCCTTATTATGAGTATCTCGCCTCCCCACAGGTAAGAGGGTGGAGCCACCTCAGCGAACGGGCGGACCAAGGCGGCCGCGGTCTCAGCCCGCGGCGCCCTTTTCTCCCCCCCCCCCTTTACCTCCTTCTCCGGCTGCCCTCAGGCCCGGGGATCCCTGCCTGTGGGCCCCCCCCCACCCCCCGTCAAGCGCTCCCCTTTCCCGAAGTCTGGCGGGAAAGCCGGACGCGCATGCGCCAGGGCTTCCGAGCCCTCCTCATTTTGCCTCGCCGCCGTCCTAGGAGTGTTTAAAAAAAGTGGGCAGGGACTTTCATTAAAAGGGCAATGACAAGGAGGAGGAGGTCTCAATGGGTTGTGGGCAGTGATGGGATGCAACAGGTTCTCACCAGTCCCCCAGAACCGGTATTAACTTTTCCCAGTGTCCCGAAGAACCGGTAGCAGCTTTTTGTGGGGGTTTACCTTTTCACTGGGTGAGTGTATTTTAATTTATTTATTTATTTATTTATTTTATTTACAAGTTTGTGGTGTGTGTGTGTGTGTGTGTGCTTATTTTTATTTTATTATTATTATTTGTTTTTTTTTTTCTTTGGCCCCACCCACAACATCATGACATCATGATGTTAGCTCCGCCCACACTGTGATGACATCACGGTGGGGTAGTAAAAATTTTTGACATCCCACCACTGGTTGTGGGTGCTTTTGAACATGACCCGTTTAATTGTTACTTCTCAGTCTTTTTCTTATTTCGAAAGGAAAATTTATTTTTATTTATTTATTCAGATTTATATTGCCCCCCACTCGCCGAGGCGACTCAGGGCGGCTTATTACTGTCAAAACAGCAACAATATCCTGTTCTGTTTTATTTTGGGCGGCAGGGGAGGAACTCGTGCCATGTGTGTGCATCTATCGATCTACCTACCTACCTATCTACCTGTGTAGTATTTATTTATTTACTTGAATTTATATACCGCCCTCCTTACCAGGGCATCTATCTGCAGCAGGGGTACTCATTTTTTTGGACTGCGGGCCAGTCATGTGGTTCAGCAGCAGGCCAGTCACGTGGTTCAGTGGGCCACTCGCATGGTTCACTGGGCCAGTAATGTGATTCCTCCCACCGGAAGCGGGAATAAAAGGTGCCTTCCAATCTGTTTTGCAGCAGGATGAGAGAGATTTTTAGGCTGCCATTTTCTCTGCTTAAACCAAGGGTGCCCTAACTACGGCCTGTGGGCCGGATCTGGCCCCTAACACAAATTCATCCAGCCCATGCCACCCTTGCCTCTCCTGGAAGCGTGTTTTAATTCCACTTCCAGGAGCGGCAAGAGTGGTGTGGGCCGGATGAATTGGTGTCATTGGCCAGATCCAGCCCTTGGGCCGTACACACACAAACAAACACACACAAAATATAATATTTAAAATGCAGGGTTGCATGGAGCAGAAAAAAACACTGAATATGATGGAGTTAAAAGGGGCACTACACAGTTTGGAGACACCAATGCCCTTTATTTGATTGAACATCTAAAATTATTCCCAGCATTCGTCATATAATAAAGACTGCCTGATGACTCTGTTTTTTGCCAGGATGACACTAGCTGCAAGTTTATGGAGATGATTTAAAGCAGCTTTTTTTAATTGGAGGATCAAAAGTTTATAACTTCCTTGTTCCCAGTGAGTTTTGGGTCAGCCCTAATAAAATCTGATTCTACTGCATCCTCTGATGAGTTGCCTTCTGTAGCCTACCTGTTATCTCGTCCATTATGTGGCAGCATGCAGACTTGTTCAGTTGCATAGTCAAGTTCGACCCTTAATGACCCTATGGGCCACTGCATGCCAGGCACTCCTATTCTCCACCAGACTACAAGGACAAAAAATGAAGCCATTCCCTCCTTTGGACATACTTTTCTAATATCTTGTCTTATGAAGAGATGCTACCAGGAAATATCAGAAAGGCTTTCTACTTTCTCCCACCCTTCTGAAAATAATAAGCTGCAAAGATTGTTTGGTGTACACTCTAAAAAAAGCTTTACCCTTTTTGATTGGCATAAACATGTACAATCTCAGTGTGGATGTATACAGCTACAATATATGTACTTGTCTGGATTTTTCACCACCTGAACATAATGTTGGATTACCCGTATATTGGCCTTTGGTCTGGTCATTCCGTGTCTAGTCATTCCTGCCACATGTCCACAGAAACGTCTGTAGATGCAGATCGCTCTGGCTCTTTGACTGTAAACGGGGATGGGCACCGAACCCTATAGTCGGATACAACTGGCTTTCGAGCAAGGACAATCTTTTGGTCCAGTCCAGCATACCTCATATTCTTACAGTCTATTAATTACTTGTAAAAGTCATTAACAAAGGACACAGTACCAGACTTTGCCTTAGGTAACAAGAAGTCTTGGACCAATCTTTTTACACAAGGACGCAGTTCAAAATCCAGCACAAGGAAACCACGATGCGCTTGTCATTTTATGTATTTTCCTATTAGGTAGTGCTTGGACATATAGTCATTTTTGCACAGTAGTTCCCAAAGTTCTTCGACCAACATGGCTATTGCAGTGCTAGGCAGATGTCTGTCTGCTGGGTATTCTCTAAACATCACGGGATTGAATGTTGGGAACTTGCAATTCTGTATGTTGTGGGAAAATGTTCAACCTTATACTGTAATTCTTTCATGTCCCAGTCAAACCCTAGACTGCCAAAACGAACCCACTTTCTTGGCTTTGTAGTTGGCCAAACTTAAGTCCTCATTGTTGCATGTCTGGCAGTAATCGAAAGACCAGTAAATGAGCCGGATTCTGTATCTCTCCACATTCACACCATGTGTTGTCCGCAGCAACCCCCACTTGAGCATGTTGGTCTTACATTTAGGGACTCCTTATAATGAATAAGTTGGAAACAGACAGAAGGCCTCTGTTTTATTTCTGCCATCCTAAATTGTAAGGTAGGTAGGTTGTGCCCCCATAGCAAGGAAACTCAAAAAAATCATGTTTCTGGGAGCACAAGTGTAATGAAGGTAGGCTGCAATTACAGGAAGGATTTGATCACAGAATTAAGCCATAATATACTGAGAGTAAGATGTGGCAATGATTACTACCCTTCAGTCGACCCTGCCCCAGAACATTATTCTCAAGCATATTATTAAGTGGAAGTGGGGTTTATGTGTAATAGAATATGCTTCTGCTCTATAGGTTACATCATGTTATACAGAAGTAAGTTTTTCTCTTATCGTATACTTACAGGGTTCATCATCCTTTTAGTTATAACAAATCTTCAGAAATCCAATGCATAACAAAACAAATGCATATCACATGTGTACCGTTCATCACTTTATTGTCTGATTTTAATAAAATATGTTACTATTTTTTTCACTGTCATGGTTTTGTCACTTGATTTTACTGTATTTTCTGGATTTTAATACTTACTTGGTTACTTGGTTGATCTGTGTTTCACATGTAATTTCTACATAATTTGACATGGCAGATCAAAGCATTGTCTCTCATTGGTTCCGATTCTGTGTCAGCCTTTGCCCTGAACTGGTCTTCACATCTGGTTGCTGGCCTTCCTAGTGGTCGCTTTATGTCAAGTGGAATCTACTCTGATAACTTTTGTCCATCTGCCATCTTTGAAGTGGCACACATGCCCAGCCCACTGATACCTTGCAAACTCAATCAACGTGACGCTTGTTTTGCACCTGATCTCATGCGCAGCTCTTTGATATTTGATCAACCCATTGTATGTGTAGCATCCTTCACTTGACTGCTTTTTGTGTTACATCAATTTAAAAAATACCACAGTACTGTATTGTAATCCTCTTTGGGAACATTGGAATGAAAGAGTAGCATAAAATGTACTGTACATGCATAGTACAATCAAAAGTTTTTGTTGCTGGATTTCTGATAAACCAATCATAATACTGTATCTTTACCGATTTGTATTGCCTTATGTCTAGACAACTAAGTTAGTTAGTTATCTGACTGTGCAGCCAGAAATTGGGATTTCAATTCCTCACTGTGTCTGCTAAGAGAAGAACCAGTCTTTGTGACCTTGGGCAAATGGCACAACCCCAGGATGCTTCCAGAAGAAAGGAATGCTAAACCACTTCTGGGTACTTTTTACCTAGGAAATATTGAAAAGACCTGCTTTAATTCAGAATAGATGATGCAGAATACATAAAGTGACTCAACCATTCCCTTCTTCTGATAATGCCTTAAGATTGTGCAACTTGCACAAGACCACACAGACTGGCTCTTTCCCTGAAGGCACAGAATCAAACTCTGCAGCCAGATACTTAAACCATAGAACCATCAAGCACAATCTATACCTAGAAACCTGGGGAAAGGTTGCTATAAGAATTAACGTGATAGCACACAATTATGTGTATACATACCCACAAGTTTATTGTAGCACTATCCTCTAGATAGTTATACAGTAGCTCAAATTAGCAGTTTTCATCCAGCAGAATTACTGGATCTTGCCAAGATAAATTTAACGGATGCACCTCAGTGCCCAATAACCATCAGAATTTGCTTCAACCTGTCAACAGGAGACATTTATTTTTGCTTGAGACTTACACTTTTTTAGGTGTGGCTAGTGCATGACAGAAGGGTATACAAGTGAAAAGAAAAGAAAATTCCTCAGTGCACAGATTCCCATTTCTCATAATAAGATGCTCATTAAAAATATTATATATGAGAATATCTTAGTTTTCTTATACAGTACATATAAAAGTGGCAAGAGATGTAGTGTGACACCTATATATGATGTGAACAAACTACGTAAATAATGCTATTTCTGTATTTATTTATTTGTTTGTTTGTTTTATTTGTTTACCTTATTTATATAGGCTACCTTTCTCCCAGTATAATCTGTGGACTGCAAACTTACACCTATACTTAGAAAATATATAATATGATATATATCAATATATCAATGATATATTTGATTTAAATATATATATTCCTTGCTAATTTAAATTAGCAGATCCTAATCTTTAACTAAAATCTGTCCTTTGTTTTAAGGGCTTGACTTTTGGCAGCCTCTCTATAGCTGAGTATGAAGCAATGCCTGGAGAGGGGAATCTATAGAAGCCATTTGACTTTTGTGCTGGACATCCATCACAACACAGCTGAAATGTCTTGCTCCCCAGTAGAATGAGAGTAGGAGGAACTGGCACGTTCCAGCCTCTCAGAGTACAAAAATTGGCAGTAGTTTGAGAGAGGGAGAGCAACATCCTTTCGGAAAAATTTAGCCGTGAATTTTCTGAACTTCTCGCCAGCAAAAGCGTAGATCACAGGGTTGATGCAACAGTGGGCCATTGCTAAGGTTTCTGTCACTTGTACTGCGATACCCAGGTTGCTAATGCCATTGCAAGTGTCGAGGGAGAATGAAGTCTGGAATGTCTGGAGTAGAAGAACGATGTTGTAGGGAGCCCAGAAGATGAAATAAACAATCATGATGATAAAAATAAGTCTGACCGCTTTGTTCTTCTTATCATTCCTGAATCTCACCAGGGTGGTGAGGATCTGTGCATAGAAGACGGTCATCACAAGCATTGGAAAGATCAGGCCAATAAGGTTCATTTTCAGGGTCATGAATTGGTTCCACTTTACTTGAGTTTCGGGTGGAAAGTAAGGAGTGCACTTCAGGTGATTATTTTCACTTTGTACTCTGTAAAATACTAGTCCTGGTACAGAGGCTACAATTGCCAGAATCCATACAACAACACTTGTGAGAATGCCGTAGATCACAGTCCTGGCCTTTAATGCAAAGACCGCATGGACTATGGCTAGGTACCGGTCAATGGTCAAAAGGATGATGAAGAAACTTCCACTGTAGAAGCCTGTGAAATAGAGTCCAGACAAAATTTTGCACAGTGGATTTCCAAATACCCAGTCATGCGCAGCATAGTAAGTCCAGAACGGGAGCAAGGCAATGAAGAGCAAATCGGAGATGGCTAGGTTGAGCAAGTAGATGTCGGACATGTTCTTGAGCTTTTTGTACTTGATGAGGATCAGCACCACCAGTGCATTTCCCAGCAGGCCAGATACGAAGACGAGAGAGTAAAGTGGTGGCAGAACATGAGAAGCAAATTTCTGGACATTGATGCTCTCACAAGGAGGTGGTCCGTAGTCAAACCCAGTGTAATCTGAAGTATAATCTGTTGTAATTGTAGGAATCTCCATCACAGTTCCTGTGACTTAAGGCTGACGATTTACATGTAGGGGGGAAAAGAACATATACTTCAGTGCTACAGTAATGAAATGCTGATTCCAAATTTAGCAGAACATTCTAAAATATTAGAGGAGAGAAAGAAATGTATAAACTGCAATGGTTTTTGTCACTAGCATTTGAAGATCCGTTTATTAAAGTTCTTAGACTGCTGGAACGTTGCTAAATGGATGGTTGAAATGTGTCCCTTTTGTCATGACCAAGTGAAGACAAAATTTGTGGGAAGGTAAACAGCCATAGCCAATCACAATTTAAAAAAAAATCTTTTCTGTGCATGCTCAAGAAAGGGTGGTCATTTCTTCCTCCTCAAGGAGAAGGATGAGCAGGAGCAGGAGATGATGGCAACCTGGACAACAGAAGGCAAAAATGTAAATGTGGCAGGGCAGCAAACCTGGATGTGACTACAGGGTAAGCACCATGAAGATATTATGGGATCAGATCTTGGGGAATGGGGAGGCTATATGAGCTAAGGGAAGAAGCAGAGAGGAAATGGAGTGATGAGAATAGGAGGGCAAAGAGACTCAAGGTATTTAGAATAATAAAAAAAAATGTGTCAGAAATTACTCTGGGTTGAAAGGATTTTTGCTAGAGAAACTCCTCTCAGAGGATGCCCGAATGAGGGTCCTTTCATGTCCCCAAGATCCGTCATGCCGCACTCGGGTACTGAACCTCGACCTTCCAGTTTTCAAGCTCAGCATCTTAACCACTAAGCCACCAGAGTGCTGCTTCTAATTAGAATGAGCAGCAAGGAGTAATAGCAATCACACTTCTGTACCACCCCATAGTGCTTAGTAGTGGGTTCTCTGAATGGCTCACAAGGTAATCAACATTTTGCCCCCAACATGCTAGGTACTCATTTTAGTGACCTCAGAAGGATGGAAGGCTGAGTCAACCTTGGTCCCCATCAGACTCACAATGACAGCAGTTTTGGCTGCGATAAAGCAATTTAACCTCCATACCACTAGGGCTTATTGGCAGTGGTGGGATGTCAAAAATTTTACTACCCCACCGTGACGTCATCACAGTGTGGGCGGAGCTAACATCATGACATCATTTTAGGAACTGTGGTAGTACATCAATATAGGTAAAGGTATTAAATACACATTAAAATACACACAGACACACCACATCCAAAGGTGAGTCACTTACCCTGGGGAGCAGGCTCTAAGGAGCTTCAGGCTAGCAGCTTCTCTTCCTCCTCCCCGGTTGGGAGGACAGCAAAGAGGCTGTGCATATGCGCCAAGCACTGTAGGTGTGCATGCACCCCAAGTGCTTGGTGCGCATGCGCAGTGGGGGAACCAGGGAAAAGGTAAGCCCTGAAGGTGGGTTTTTTCCCAAAAAAAAAGCTGCTACCGGTTCTCCGGGACACTGGGAAAAGTTACTGCCGGTTCTGGTGACCTGGTGAGAACCTGTTACATCCCATCACTGCTTATTGGGCATTGTGTCTTGGTATCCTTGTGAACAGGAGAGCAGTGTGTTTCTCTGTTTGAGTGAGAATCGTGCATTTATGCATCTCTGTTGCTATTAATGGGACATTTGATCACATCTTTATGAATGAAGTGGCTGAATAGTGACAAGGTGTTAAGATCTTGGACCAGCTAATAATCATGCAGAAGGCCAAAAGCAATATTTAAATAACAAAACAGATTTATTGTAGTAGGCCTAGAGAGCAGCACCAAAACTTTTCTTAGGAGAAAGAGAGTGTATGAAGCTCCTCCCCTTAGGACCTTCATTGCTAACCTTGGCACTCCAGGTGTTCTTGGACTTCAATTCCCAGAAGCCTAAGACAGCACACAGGCTGATCAGGGCTTCTGGGAATTGAAGTCCAAGAACACCTGGAGTGCCAAGGTTAGCTATCACTGCCCTAGGAGGCAGTCCAAAGCAGAAGCCTAACTAACAAAGCTAGCACCACCACCACATTTCTATGTGACAAATAGGAAGGAGTAGAGGTGGACCGAGCTTATGCATGGGAGTACAGTATTGGCGTTATGTCTTAGTAAGGCTGTGAATTGGATGCTGTGGATAGTGAGCCTGTATGAATGGGTGTGTGGTTGCGTGTGGTTCCGCTTTAAAAAACTGGCACCAATCTATCCACTCTCTTAACACCATTATGACTGGATACAGAACTCTACCAAAAAATTGCTCTTCTAGCTTAGAAAGTGTGGGAATAAGATATTCATTATGCTGTAGATAGAAAAAACGAAGTATCATTAGGGCCTTATTGCTCACCATTCTGAGGAATTTTAATACATAAATGTTATCAAAGAGAATTAATCTGTACAATATCCAGATAATTTATCATATTCATCTGTTGCAGAAGATCATAACATGCCATACAGCACCATTAGCATTAGACAAGGTTTGTTTAAAATGTGACTTTCATTATACAATACATTTGAAACACATTTCATAATCTACAACAGGGGTTCCCAACCTAAGGCCCATGGGTTGGTTCTGGCCCACAGCACCATTTCATGTGCCCCCAAGGGCATTTGAGAAACAAAATGGCTACCACCTTGAAGCTGTTGGGACAAAATGGCCACCCCCATTGTGCATGCAGGGCAAAATGGCCATCTGGCCCTCGAAACTGACTGAGAGAGCGTGACCCAGCCCTCAGCTTGAAAAGGTTGGGACCCCTGGTCTACAAACTGTAAGATGCATGAGTTGCTTTAACAAGTATTTCCCTTTCTTTTTACTAGATAATGGGGGAAAACTTTGTTGCAACTTTCATGGATTAAGCCAGTGATGGCAAACCTTTTAGAGAATGAGTGCCCAAACTGCAACTTGAAACCCATTTATTTATTGTAAAGTGCCAACACAGCAATAGGGGAGGAAGGAAACACTCCCATTCGGCTGCTGGGGGGAGGGAGGAAGAGCTCCCATTGGGCTGCTGGGCAGAGGGGCAGGGCAAACTCTGTGCTGGGGTGACTGCATGGGTGCCCACAGAGAGGGTTCTGAGTGCCACCTCTGGCACGTGTGCCATAGGTTCACCATCACTGGATTAAGCCCATTTCTTTCAAAACACCTAATGATGTTTACTACCATTCCATTTTCATTGCATATGACACTGGTTTATCACACATATTGGGAAATGCCAAAAAGAAAAACAAAAATCCATCCAAGCTAAAACATAGGTTTTAGTAATAAGAGCTGTCAATTAGTGGAAATGCTTTGGTTTTTTATTACTACAGTGAAACCTTGCATAAAGAGTGCCTTGCTTAAAGAGCGCCTCGCTTAAAGAGCAGGATTTTCTCTGAATGTTCACTTTCCTTAACAAATAAAACCAACCAAAAACTCACTTAACAAATAAATTGGGGTTCGCAATCCCCCCCCCCCCGAAGTCACAATTGGTCACTTACAATGGTGTTTCACTTAAAGAGCAAACTCTCTTAAAGAGCAATCCTGTGGAACACATTATGCTCTTTAAGCGAGGTACCACTGTACTTCCCAGAGTCCATTATGAAGCAATGCCTGGAGAGGGGAATCTCTAGAAGCCATTTGACTTTTGCACTGGGCATCCATCACAACACAGCTGAAATGTCTTGCTCCCCAGTAGAATGAGAGTAGGAGGAACTGGCACGTTCCAGTGGCTCGGAGTACAAAAAATGGCAGTAATTTGAGAGAGGGAGAGCAACATTCTTTCGGAAAAATTTAGCCGTGAATTTTCTGAAATTCTCACCAGCAAAAGCATAGATCACAGGGTTGATGCAACAGTGGGCCATCGCTAAGGCTTCTGTCACTTGTACTGCGATACCCAGGTTGCTAATGCCATTGCAAGTGTCGAGGGAGAATGAAGTCTGGAATGTCTGGAGTAGAAGAACGATGTTGTAGGGAGCCCAGAAGATGAAATAAACAATCATGATGATAAAAATAAGTCTGACGGCTTTGTTCTTCTTATCATTCCTGCATCTCATCAGGGTGGAGAGAATCTGTGCATAGCAGACGGTCATCACAAGCATTGGAAAGATCAGGCCGATGAGGTTCATTTTCAGGGTCATGAATTGGTTCCACTGCACTTGAGTTTCGGGTGGAAAGTAAGGAGTGCATTTCAGATGACCATTTTCACTTTGTACTTTGTGAAAGATTAGCCCTGGTACAGAGGCTACCGTTGCCAGAATCCATACGACAACACTTGTGAGAATGCCGTAAATCATGGTCCTGGCCTTTAATGCAAAGACTGCATGGACAATGGCTAGGTACCGGTCAATGGTCAAAAGGATGATGAAGAAACTTCCACTGTAGAAACCTGTGAAATAGAGTCCAGACAAAATTTTGCACAGTGGGTTTCCAAATATCCACTCATGCGCAGCATAGTAAGCCCAAAACGGGAGCAAGGCAATGAAGAGCAAATCGGAGATGGCTAGGTTGAGCAAGTAGATGTCGGTCATGCTCTTGAGCTTTTTGTACTTGATGAGGATCAGCACCACCAGTGCATTTCCCAGAAGGCCAGATAGGAAGACAAGAGAGTAAAGTGGTGGCAGAACACGAGAAGCAAATTTCTGGACAGTGACACCTGGACACGGTGTTGCTGTATCATCATAATAAAATTCTGTGGTGATCATATCATAATATATTAAATTTTCAGAAATGTTCATCTTGTTGCTTGTGAATGGAGAAGATACTTATTATTTACAAAGGAGGAAGAGGATGACAGTGGGTGGTAGCATATATAACTATACTACAGACACAGGTGTAATGAAATGCTTATTTCAATATGCCGGAGGTCATAATTGTTCAACCCTGGAGAGATAAAACAAAGATACAGAAAACATAGTTGTTTTCAACTATTCAGAATGGTTTTGGCTACCCATTAAACAGCTGTAACTTTTGGAGCATTACCAAACCTCCACATAGAGATACTATATCATGCAATTCAAAGTCAATAAAGCACTAAATAGCTTGAGACCGGGATCACTTCCATATTTACTCACCCAGTGTTTAAACAGCATTTGTCCATCCCTTGACATATTTAAAAACCAAAACAACCCTGTTCAAGGAGGCTTTTGAAGAACAGTCCCTTTTTAAATGTGTGCTGCTCAGAAATGTGCTTCTTTAATGGGCTAAGACAACGAGAAAAGAACGTCTCTGATTGAGCTGGGAAAAGGTCACCGCACTGGGAGTAGTTTCTTATAAAGTAATTCCTCCCCTATAAGAATCACCCCCAGCCCCCAAAAAGAGTTTACCTGCTGTTGTACTGGTTCACAATCTCTTATTCATTGTGTGATTGCCAGAAACTAGCTCACACCAAACTGCCACAAGCAGTCCAAAATGGAAGCTATTTCTTCCTCTGATTGCTCAAAAAGTTTGACAGGTATTAAGTCTTCTTTCTGGGGTGATCTAGGGATGGGCAGATCTTCCGATTGATTGATTGATTGATTGATTGATTGATTGATTGATTGATTGATTGATTGATTGTGTCTTCCAACACAGTCCCAGTTGCTCCCAACATGTACCTTTTAAGCCCCAGTTAGGGGTTCTACTTTTTTGGCATATTCCCACATAGGCGATTTCCAGCATCTACGGACAGTGGGAATGGCCTATATGGAAACCTTGCAGCTGTCAGGTGCTGTTTCCAGGGTAATCCAATACGATATCCAATGTATCTGCCATTGAACACATCCCCTGGTTGGTCAGGAAAAATGAAATAATTTTATGACTGCTAACAATCATTTATGCACCACTTCCTTTAAATAAATAAATAAATAAATAAATAATTTATACAGTAAAACCCCAATTACAACCGCCTCGGTTTAAGTTTGCTGCGGTTTACAACGGCAAATCCATGTAAATGCCATCCTGGTTTTAAAATGTTTAATGTATTATTATTATTATTATTATTATTATTATTATTATTATTATTATTATTATTATTATTATTATTATTATTATTATTATTATTATTATTATTTGGGGGGTTACAATGATCAATTCAAGACCTTTTTTTTTCAATGCATCCCTATGGATGATTTGGTTTACAGTTTTTTCGGGTTTACAACAGAGGCTGTTGGAACAGACGTCCGTCATAACCCGAGTTTTTACTGTATATAAGCTGTGGCTGCAGGTGCGGTTTTCATTGACAAATACACACACACGGAAACAAAGCATTTCTTTATCTAAATAAAGATGTGATGCATTTAACGCACCCCTTGACTGTTTGCTGATGATCAGGGGAAGTATTAAATTCAGATTCAAAGGGTCACTTCCTCCTCAGTCCGGAGGAGCACACCAAAAGATACATTGCTTCTCTCCCCAACTGGGAACCGAAGCTTTTACAGCTGATCCACGGGGGAAGCCTGAACTGGCCTAGAGTTTCTTTGAAGTTTAGCTTTAATAATAATAATAATAATAATAATAATAATAATAATAATAATAATAATAATAATAATAATAATAATAATAATAGCAGCAGCAGCAGCCGCAGCTTTGGATGCTTGCAATAGAAAAAGATGTTGCAACTTTTTTCTCCTGCCACTTGGGGGAGCTCTGTGTGCTTTCTTAAACTGTGGTTAAATACTACGGTACAGTACATACTGTAATGTCCTTCTAAAGTTGAGCACATAGCCAGTGGCATGTGAGTTTATTTTCCTGCTTTCTACAGAAGGCTCCAATTTGATTTTAACCTTCCTTCCTTCTCTTTTCTGGATCAAAATGGACGTCCGACAGCAAAGCTGTGTTTTTAGCTGTATTTTAATTTTTGCTTTTTAATTTTTACTGTTTTTAAATTTTAACTTTGTAGTAGCTTTTGTGATGGGTGGGTTTATATTGTGGGATTGTATAATTGGTATGTTTTGTTTGTTGTCAGCCGCCCTGACTCATTCGTGAGGAGGGCGGCATAGAAGTATGATGATAAATAAATTAAATAAATTTAAAAATTAATACTTTCTGCTCTCCAATGTTAAGGACAAAATGGTGGCCAATTCCTATTCTATGTACAGAAGGAACTGGCAGCTGCATCTTACCTCATGCATGTCCCAAGAGTTAAGGACAGGCAGTGGGAATACACAAGGCACTACCTTGCCAAAAGAGGAGAGGAGAGGAGAGGAGAGAATGGTCTGGGGAAGTTGGCATGGCTGCCCTGATTTTTTGTTGCTTGAGGCAGTTGATATTCATTGATCAATGGAAGGGTCTTTCTGGTTTGTATTTGTATCCATAATAGGGAAAGTGGCCTCTTCCTTTGTGAAAGCCCTTAGCCAACATGGCCAATGGTAAGAGATCACAAGCGTCAAAAGATGTTGGAGGGCTCCCCACAACTCCTTTAGCATGTACTCAAATAATACTTTATGGCAATGCAAGTCAAGTATAATATAGTAAGACCCCGACTTACGTACACCTCAAGTTATATACAATTTGACTTATGTAATGATTTTTTGCTAAAATCGTGCCCTGATTTACGCAACACAATTTCCTATGGGGTTGCTTCAATTTACGTTTAAAAAATCATTTCCCCTATGGGTTTGCTTTGAGTTACATAAAAAACTGATTTACGTAAAAGCCTATGGAACGGACTTTTTACGTAAGTCTAGTTTTTACTGTAATAATTTCATGTCAGAAATTCTGGGTTGAAAGGATTTTTGCTGGAGAAACTCCACTCAGGGGACGCCCGAATGAGACTCCTTTCATGTCCTCAAGATCTATTCCCACTGAAGTCGTCCCTATTTAACTACCTGCAATTTCTTGCTTTTGATTTACTAGGTTGACGAGAGCTGGGATAGAGATGGGTGCTCAAACTGTCATGCAGTACCCGGGTCTTGAACTGCTGACTTGCCGGCCTTCCCGCTAATAAGACGAGCTTTTTAACCACTAAGCCAGCGCAGTCCCTTATTCAAGCCAAGTAATATCTAATGAGGGAACTTTTCTAGAGATAATTTGTTACTCTTAAGAAATGTCTCATGTCGAAGAGAAAGACATGACCCTATGGTAGGAACTGACTATAATTCTGTTAGTTATACTTGCCAATGAATTATCAGCGGAGTATTATCACAAGAAATTAGTAGTTTTTGCTATCAAATTTCAGTTGCATGATTCAGTGTGCAGTAGTGACAGCTTAACTTGTGTCAATTCGCTGTTGAAATGTACACCAAACAAGTTATGATGGCATAAATACATGATCATACTCTGGCAGTTATTTGAACAGAATAATTACAGTGGCTTGGATAATTGTGTATTCCATGTAGAACTCGCTAGCAAAAAAATTTAAAAGTAAGGACACAGATGAACATGAACAGATAACAATTTTCAAACACATGAGGGCCCTCAGACACATCTGCATTAAAATGGCATTTATACCTGTTGAAATATGACATTTTCTTCAGAACTGTTATTGAATGAATTTGCAAATACAGTACCTGTACTGTAGTTGGCTGGTGGGCTGACTCCACAATTCTATTCATACTACTTTATTAGTGTGTAAGGCTAAATTCTGTAGCTCAAATATATATCGTGTAGTTCATATAGACCAGTCATGGCCAACCTTGGCACTCCAGATGTTCTTGAACTTCGATTCCCAGAAGCCCTGATCAGCAGGGCGAGGAGGGCGGTATAGACATTTAAATAAATAAATAACACCTGGAGTGCCAAGGTTGGGCATCACTGATATAGACATAAAGAAAGACCACAAATGCAGACAGTGTCTGTTGATCCATTTTGGTATGCCTGTCTTTGTGCATGTGTGTGTGCAAATGCAACTTCAAACATAACCATACACGGACACACATGTTTCTCACAATAATATGAGAAACCAGTTTTTCTGTCATTCACTGTGAATATTGCAGCTAAGCTCAGTGACAGTAGAAAAGCCTAATTAGGATGATGAATTTACTGTCCTTGTTGAGAAAAAGTCTGCACCCGTTGACCCTGTGAGGCTAGCTCTACACAACATGGAGACTTGTACTCTGCTTCCAGGAGTGATGAGGGCTTTATGGGCCGGATGAATTGGCATGGGGGGCCTGGAAAAACTATCTGGGGTATGGAAAAACTATCACACCAGATTACATTTCTAATGGAGTCCACTTAGACCAGTGGTTCCCAAAATGGGACCCAGGCCCCACAGGGGGACTTTAATTCCCATAAAATCTAAGTCAGGATATTTTCTGATCAGTGCTTTGGGGAAATGACTTAGGCTTCTGGGAACTGAAGTTCATAAACCAAAGGTTGAGAAACACTGACCTACACCAATCCCCGTCTGTAAGCAGGGCTATTCCATTGCACAATTCCAGCATGACTAACCTATACACAAGCACAAGGCGAATGTCCTGCAAGACCAGATGGAGCAGTGGAGGAAGAAATGAGATGAGAAAGCAAGAGTATCTTTTCTTCCTTCTCTTGCTAGCCCAAATGAAAGAAGTACATCTGCACCAGCATCACTTCCCCTGTGGCCAGCAGAGGAGAACCTTCTTCATTGCCTCTTCTTCATTTCCTTTCACTCTTGATCACAATTGCTGCTGGGACTCTGATCCTAGAGGCATCAGCTCTGTGACTTTATATTTCTAGGCAGTTAAAGCAAATAGCAGCATCTACAGCAGGGGTGGCCAAATTTTTTGGGTTGGTCACATGGTTCAAGGGGCTGGTCACTATGGCCCAGGGGCCAGATCCAGGCCCCCCATGCCAATTCATCCGGCCCATAAAGCCCTCATCACTCCTGGAAGCAGAAGTAAAACATGCCTGTACGGGTGTGTTTTACCTCCGCTTCCGGGAGCGACGAGGGCTTCATGGGCCAAATGAATTGGCATGGGGGGGTGGATCCGGCCTCCAGGCCATAGTTTGGACACCCCTGATCTACAGACTCGGGTTGCCTCTTGCCACTGCTTGATAAGTTAGGCATATTGGCACTAGGGAACATACTGTTCTAAGACCAGGGACCATCAGGAACCAGAAGCAATGAACTTTTGAGGAGAATTTTCCCAACAGTGACAGTCGAGGTCAACAAAGTAAAGGACAAAGAAGAGAGATAGAGAGACTGACCACCAGATCCTCCTCATTCTTCAGCTCAAGGTACTGCACAAGCACAGACAGATGGCCAAGCTTAGTCTCCCAAGCTATATGTGCTTCTTGAGGCAAATTAGGGATAAGGACATAAAAGCAGGACCCAGAAGGTTAGATTTTAAAAAGAACTTATTGTCTGAAATCCTGTAGCTTAGCATAAGAAGATTCATACATTTTAAGCTCTTTCCTAGCCAATCAAAGAGAGTCCCGGCCACAATTTGTACACTTGCACAAGTACGTGCCAAACCCACACAGCCAAAATCACAATGGAGATTTTTATTATTATTTACCGGCTAAAAACAGATTTAATATTCTTATGCTGAACAACAGGATTTCACGCCAATATCTTACTCATTGCTTCATAGCAGCTGCTTTGCAACTATCATTATCCTTGCTCCACACACACAAGAAAGGTGATCATCACAGCCTGGATCAGGTTAGATTGGGCTGAACTGGGTCACTCTGAGGTGCAATATTTCATATGGAGCAATCCTTGCTTTCCACATGGAAATGTTGTGTGGTTTTCAGGGCAGAAAACCACATTGCCCTTCAGGAAAGCCTAATTTGACCTGTTCTTTCTTTTAAAGGGAAAGAGGGAAAAGAAAAACAACAATAAAACCTTTCTTCTTGTCCCATGCTGCTTCCTCTTTCATGGGAGATGTGAAGAAGCTTTCAATTTTTTTAAAAAATCTAAGTGGCATAGCACATCAGCATTGCTTTTCAGGGGCTTTTTAAAAGTTACACCTTTGCTTCTACTCTCCTTCCCCACCACAGAGCAATGGAAGGAAAGTTTCAGTTTCAGAATATGTACCATGAAGCAGCTTAAACTAAGCTTTGGTTCAGCCTTGGTGATCTCACATGCCAGATTTGAATCAGAATGGAGTGGCCCTACCTGTAGCCAAAACCAAAAACCACAACACCACATAGGAGTCAAAATGGTGTGCATAGGCATGGATCAGATATGGGCTCGTTCACAATAGCCCAAGGGTTCTCAAACTGTGGCTTGTGCGCCAGATGCAGCCCACTGCACCATTTCAGGTGCCCCACCACCACCGAGGCCACCACACCAGGAAGTGCCATGTGGTGGAGGAAGGGTGAAATGGCTGTCCTGTCCCCAAAGCTGTCTGAGGGAGCGTGACCCGGACCTTGGCTTAAAAAGGTTGAGAACGCCTGCAAAAGCCCATCTTGTGGTGCAAACCAGCTTGTCCCAAGACTGGACCAAATTGCAAGCCGCCACCACCACCTCATTCATTGTGTTTCACTTTTTTGACATGTTGAGTTGTCATTAGCAGCAGGCCAATAAAATACAAGGTAATAAACTGTTCTATCCTCTAGGAGCCAGTTCTGTTATGGCACCTTGGGAATATTTGTTAAATGACAAAACAAAAGTTTTGGTGTAAAACCTAAAAAAATCCCTCAAGCAAGGCTTTTATAATGTCCTGTAAAGGTAACTTTTGAAAGCAGTCAGGTGAAAAAAAATTATACCTAAGTGACACAGGGTATTCCCCATTCATCCAAAGGGTTAACTTTAAATCTGCCAATGATAAAAAAAACCAATGAATATAGGGGAACTATCATTGGGCAGAGTGAAACAGCTGTTGTACAAATAATTTATTAATAGTTTAATTATTTATTGCAATTTGAGTTTCAAGGAGGGTGGAAAATGCAACATTTTTGTTACTGGTTATGTCTTCTGAACCCTCCATCATTTTGTTACTGGTGGATTTCAGTAATCTCCAGCCATTTTAGTTATACTGTATACCTAACTTCTCCACCCACTTTAACTCACTTTGAATAATCAGAAATTTCAGTACTGTATAATAATACTACCCTCCCTACAAGAGTTCTCCGATTTTCTATTCTGAATATATTCTTGTGGAATAATTGTGTGTCTAGGTTTGGAAATGGATCAAACATCTCTAAAGTGGTTTGGTGTGGGAAGCTATCTCAATTAATTTCAGGTGTACTTCAAATCACCCTATTTCCTACCATCACCACCATCACCCCCCAAAAAAACCCAACTTCTACTGCAAGGAATGAAGTGAAAGTTTCCTGAAAACATCAACTTTGGAGAGAAATAAGTACTGGGGAAGGGAATATATCCTGCAGAAAACTGGAGTGGAACTTGCTAGCAGCTTCCTTCACCAATAATAAAAATAACTGTGTTGGAATGTTTAAACTCATAACTCTGTATGTAGTTCAGACGATGTAGTGATTTTACTGTTGTGAGGAGGAGACAGAAAACATCCTGGCTCCTGTTCTCAGGTACTACAGTACTTCTGAAATCTAAAACCTCCCTCATAACTGTGTCAAGTTGCAGAGAGGCCCAGAAACTACAAATTGGAGCTATGTAAAGCAGGAAAATCGAGACTTACTATATTGGCTGGCGTATAAGACCCACTCCCCCCCCCCCTTAAAATACACTGGAAAAATGGAGTGGGTCTTGTATTGTACATAGATAGTTTTATAGTACTGTATTTGGTTTTAATTGGTATTGGGTATGGGTTTTAGCTGATGTTGTGAGCTGCCTTGGGTCACTCAGGCAAAAAAGGCGGTTATATAAATCCAACAAACAAATAAATATAGTAGGCTATAGTGGGCTATTTTGGTAATAATGGGGTGCATCTTATACTCCGGTGTGTCTTATACACTGGCAAATACTGTATCTCTTTATTTCTGGAGTCACCAGGTACATGGGAGACCCATTGCACCATCTTGAACATGACCATCCCCCCCCCCCCCCATTTTCAGAAGCTAAAATGGGTCAGGACTGATTAGTATTTGAATGGGCAACAACCAGAGAATAGAAGCAACAGCTAAACAGGGCAAGTAAAAATCCTGTCTGAAATCCTGGAAAGCCATTGCTGTTGACCTGAACTGGCAAAATAAACTGAGCTAGATAAACTGAGAGTTTGACTCAGCATAAAGTAACTTCTTATGTTTCTAACATTTAGTATCCAACTTGGTGGCTTTCTTCCCTTGCAGACAATTTGTGTCCCTCCATTCCCAGTGTATGAAATTGGGAAGGATGGTGGAATCTATAATTCAACAACTCCTGGAGGGTCGCAAGTTATTGCTGCTATTGTAAATAAACAGATGACTTTCATTCCCATGGGGGAAAGACAGAGGTACTCTTGGGGTCATTGTTGAGTGATGAGAAAATCCACCAGCTGCCCCAGATACCTTGAATAGCCTGCCCACTGAAATCCCCATAACTTGAGGGGGCTTAGTGGTAAGACGCTGAGCTGGAGACTGGAAGGTCAGGTTTTGATGCCTGAGAACTGCACTTGGGGACATGAAAGGAGCCTCATTCGGGCGTCCCCTAAAAACATATTTCAACCCAGAGTAATCTCTGACACAAACAAGCAAACCTGGCAGAATGATGAGTATTTTGCTTCAGCTAGAAGAATTTCCTCCTTACACTTTGACATTTTCAAAAGCCTGTTTACAACACCCATTAGAAACCCAGCCTTTATCCTTGTTGGTACATTTATGCACTGTAAATCAGAGGAGAAAAAGTGTGAAACCCAGATTTAGACTGTTTTGTTCAATGTACACCTGCTGCAGTGAACCATGGCATCCCAACATGTGAAGTCTAGTGCATATTCTAAATACGGTAAGTATTTATAATGTATTTGCATCATGCAATATTTACCTATGGATTTTTGCATGAGTACATTTCTTGTCAAACATTTCTAAACTATTTAAAGGGAAACCACAATTCAAAAAAGAATGTTTCTCCTGAACGAAGGCAAAGATTTGTCTCTTCCTCCAGACTTTGAAAACAGACTTAGACACTTCATTATCTCTGTTGAACTAAAATATTTTTAATTGCTGCAGATTAGACTATTTTGAGAGTCCCCTGGACAGCAAGGAGAACAAATAGGTCAATCTTAGAAGAAATCAATCCTAACTGCTCCTTAGAAGGGCAAATAGTAAAGATGGAGCTAAATTACTTTGGACATCAAATGAGAAGAGAGGATTCACTTGAGAAAGCCTTGATGCTGGGAAAGGTGGAGGGCAAAAGAAGAAGGGGCGGCCATAAATGAGATGGCTAGATGGTATTGTAGATGCAATGGGCACAGACCTGGGTGGGTTGAGGAGGAGGATGAAGGACAGGGGTGCCTGGCGGGCAATGGTCCATGGGGTTGCAAAGGGTCAGAATCGACTGCGACTGAACAAAAAAAAAATTAGCCTATTGTTGTTAGTCAAGGTAAATGAAAGAGATGAGTCTTCTAATTTGATAATAATGATTTGGGAAATTCTTAACTTACTAAAAGGACTTCTGTTCCTTGCAGGGGGATGAAGGGTATATCTGGTTTTGGAAAATCAGGAGATTCAAGAATTTCATACCAGCGTGAATATGTCTAAATCTGGATTCCCAAAGAATGGGTTAGCAAACAATATGAACTTCTAGTGCAGATTAACTTCTAGTTCATGAACCTAGAGCAGGGGTGACCAAACTATAGCCCATGGGCTAGACCTGGCCCGCAGCACCATTTCATGTGGTCCGCCGCTGTCCTCTCCGCTACTGGAAGTGGAAGCAGGCACGGTTACAACAGCCTGTGTTTACATAGACATCCTGTAGCTGCTGTAAATACAGCCGCGGCTGTTGTAAATGCATTCACGACAGCCACGGATGTGTTTTACAGCAGCGTTTACACTGGGAGAAACCACATGATCGGCCCATTCAGCTGTCTGGGGTTGTGGTCAGACTCTTGGCGTGAAAAGTTTGGGAACCCCTGACCTAGAGGATGCACAAAATTAATATAAAGTCAGTCAAGATTTGCGATATAAAGATGCGTACACCTAAAATCTGGTTGGTTACTTTACAGAATTAGAAATTCATGCAAGATTCCATAGCTATACTGATTCTTTGTTAATTAACCACATGAGGTTAAAAAAATAGAAAGAAACAACCACCATCACCACTCCCAACTTAGACAAACTTACCAGTTTACAGAATTTTAGCCAATGATGCTGAAAGCTGGATTCTTTGGAACAGGAATGTTGTAAATGATGAAATAAATCTACTTTGTCAAAAAGAAAAAGGAAAGAAAAAAATAACCCTTTCCTGTGTGGAGTAAGATTTGCTGAAGTTCTGCAAATTGTTCATGGGCAAATGTTTCTTCTTTCACAGAAAACACAAAATCACAGAACAGTTCCCTTCTTCTAAAAATAATCTTTTGGTTAGTGAGCATTTCACAGATCTGTTTCCGTATCTCTGCAGACCATTTCAAAGACTGCAAAGTATCTGACTACCATGTGGGCTTTATTCAGTAGTGGGCTCAAAAAATTTTTTACTACCATGCTGTGGGCGTGGTATGGTGGGCATGGTCAGGGGGAAGCCCTGCATTGTCCCCGAATTAGGACTACTTTATTTCAAAACTTGGATGGGCAGGGCCAGCCGGAAATTCTGCTACTGGTCCTGGCAAACTGATCCCCACCACTGGCTTTATTGGATCATCTTTAGCTAGAGTTTTTGTTTTAAATTGATTTTTATTGCAACACAAACAAAAGTACAGTACATGGGTAAACTAAAGAAATGTATGACTCATATAAATTTGATAATTCACACAAAACATTTAATAATCAGAACCCAAAACAAAAGAATAAAAATAACTAAAGGTAAAGGTAAAGGTTTCCCTTGCTCGAAAGCCAGTCGTATCCAACTCTAGGGGTCAGTGCTCATCTCTGTTTCTAAGCCAAAGAGCCAGCGTTGTCTGTTTCTGCAGACGTTTCCGTGGTCAAGTGGCAGGCATGACTAGACACCGGAGTGCACGGAACTCTGTTACCTTCCCACTGAAGTGGTCCCTATTTAAAATAACTACAACACCATAAATCAAAATGTGCTCCCTTCCATCAGGCTTGATTAAATCAAGGATTCTCAACCTGCGGCTGTACAGGTTAATGTAATTAATGCATTTGCTGGATCATTTCTTACAGCAAAAATTACTTTAACCAAATGTCCCATAGGAATGCATTGAATGAAATTTCCCATAGGAATGCATTGAAAACCAAAATACATTTACCGAAACATGGTTTCCTATAGGAATGCATTGAAAACCAACTAATCCATTACGGGGGGCGGGGGGGGGGAGAGATTCTGTAAACCAAGCCACTATTTTCTATGGATTTCCTTTTGTTATGCAGGCCATTTGTTAACTGAGGTTCCACTGTATAACCATTTCTTAAATATCTCACTTACCTTGAAAGCCCTTATAGGATCACTGTAAGTCAGTTCCAATTTGACAGCACATAACAACAATTATACCAAACCAGAAAGATCTGATCTTCTTAAATTCTTTTAATTTATCTTTAATTTCTTGTTTAAAATTTATTAAAATTTTCTTCTTTCAAATATTCTAAATTCTTCAAAATATTTTATATTAGAATTTTAAATTTTAACAACAATTTTTAAAATTAATTCCTTCCCCTCTTTATTGTAATTAAACATCATCTCTAATTTATGCGAATATCTGCTTAACCTTGTTGTCTTTCTAAATTCTTACCAATAATTTAGCCCCTTTCCCTAACCAAGAATGAGTTTTCTACTGCTAATAAAGTATCACCAGCAAAGTATCACTTTGAACCCTATTCCACAAACCTTCTCCTCGCTAATAACCTTTGCAAGCAATTCTATAACTACATCAAACAACAGCATGGAAATGGAACATCCTTGTCTAGTTACCACACACTAGGAGTATCAACTCTGTTACCTTTAACTTCAGTGGACACAGTGAAAACATGTACACCTGACCACGCATCCTTGCACCCACCCACAAAGCTATATTTTATCTTTCATTTGCACATTTTGCCTGCTGTACATCTGGATGAAACCACACAATTTTCACATGGGAAATGGGTTGCCTGAAAGGTTTCAGTGCCTGTGGTATCACGATAACACTATCAAAAGATTGCACCATGTGGGGGTTTTCACCCTTGTCAAAATCGCTCATGGGACTTCTAGAAAAATTACTACTCCAAGAGCATCATCATAATACGCCTACACCAACTGCCAAGGGAGGAAGAAGCCAGGGCAGGTTGAGGACCTCGCCGCCGCCGCCGCCGCCGCCCCCCCCCCCCCGTGCCCATACCAACATATTGTAATATAATGTATTGTTTGTCAGCCACCCTGAGTCGCCACGGCGAGTGGGCGGCAATATAAATTTGAACTAATAAATAAATAAATAAATAAATAATCTTTGACAAAACATAGGACCAAATGTAGAGAGCTGGATTATAGCTGGTTTTGCACAATTTTGGAGCGACTGTATCAAAATAATTCAATGTGATACCTAGAGCCAGGAAAGCCCTTTGTGCAAAAGCATCACTTCCTTACTTCAAAAGGCCTTAAGTGAGGTCAATTCACACATACAGTATCTCAGTCTAGTTGCACCTGTATGCTTATGAATTAGTAACAGAAGCTGGGAGGTGATATCTTTTTGACTACAATTCCAAATGCCCTAGTTAGTGTGGCCATCTGACAGAAGGAGAGGCAGCCATCTTAGTTACTATAGCTTGTAATGTCAGAATCTACTCAACTGACATTTTGTTGTGGGCATCTCTTACTTTCTAAGACATGTGCCCTGTAAAATTCTATGCAGAGAATAGAGCAGGCAATCTCAACGTTTTCCCACCAGGGACTAAACCCGCCAGCAATGTCTGCATTTGCCAATGTACCTCATTATTCTTTGTTCTTTCTACTTCACTGGAGCCTAATAAGTGATTTGCAGATAGTCCAGCCAGAATCTTGTCCTGATGGGAGACAATTTTGGCATTCATGCATTCAGCAAGGTGCATTGTATGTGCTCTCCATAGGTTTAGATGAGCCTCTTCTGATTTAACATTTAGAGCAAGGATTCTCAACCTGCAGCCCATGGGCCAGATGTGGCCTGCAGCACCATTTCATACCCCCCCCCCACTGCCTCCACCACACCAGGCAGTACCATGTGGTGGAGGAAGGACAAAATGGCCATCTGGCCCCCGAAGTTGTCTAAGGGACCATGTCCCAACTCCCAGCTTTAAAAGGTTGAGAACTCCTGATTTAGAGCTTGAGAAGTGTGCAAAAAAAGATTCCCTTCTGTCTTTGACATTGTCTAGGACAGTGGTTCCCAACAGGGGGTACACAGCCCCTTATTGTTTATGGGTTTCTATCCCAGTCTGAACCAGGCAGTTTTCTAATTATCCTAAGTACAGTACAGTAATACCCCGTTTAACATTATGACTTGGTTCCACAAGTCATGTCGTTATCCAGTTTTTAGCGTTGTCTGATGCATGCATCAAACAACGCTAAAAAAAAAGCCCTGACTAACCGCGCGGTTTGTCCCTGAAGTCATTACTCAGCTGAATTGAACACAGCTCAGACGGGCTGCGGAAGAAGGGGGTTCGAACACAGCATGGAAGGGCTTCGGGCTGGGCTAGCCTTCTTCCGCTGCCCATGTGGGCTGTGTCCGAAGCCCAGTAGCTTCGGACACAGCCTGGACGGGCTGTTGATGAAGCCTAGCTGTGCTCGGGCTAGCCAGCCCGGGCGCCGCTAGGCTAAGTCCAGCAATCACTCCGGCTGAAGTAGGGCCGGGGGAAAGGCAGGCACCCGCGTGCCTTTCCCCCGACCCTAGTTCAGTAGCAGCGATCCATTGCTGGGTGTGTGTGGATTGGTTAGATGTTCTACCCAATCCACCACCCACCCACCCCAACCATTGTATCGGACAACGCTAAAAGAATCCTTATCCGATGCAAGATTTTTCCAAAAATCTTGCATCGTTATCCGATTCTAGCGTTATCCAATGCAATCGTTATGTGGGGTATTACTGTATGTTATATCTGATGACAACTCCTGTCTGATGTTTACCCAGTTATTTTTGAAGTGACGTCCAAATGTTTTTGGGCAGAACAATGTTCCAGAAACTTGCCTTTTCAGCTAACTCTGAGCTTTCTCTCTGTTTCTCTGTTCTTTAAGTGGAAGATACAGATCTGTGTTTTTAAAGGGATTGGTTTCAGCTGTTTGTTTTTATAATAAAAGGAAGTTTCTTCTATGGCAGATGTTAGCTGATGCTTAGCAGAATCAAGGTTTTCAATTTAAACTGTCCAGGCAAGACCCTTAGCAAAGATGGAGCTCCTGCAGTATGGGGACATTGGTTGATCATTGTGTAAATGCTAAAACTTAACAGTGCCGGGACACTACCTTGTGGGAGACTGTTCCTTCGATTTCTACAGTGACTGTAATGTAAAGACCATCCTTGCTTGAAAGCCAATTGTATCTGATTCTAGGGTTCGGTGTCGTTAGGGAGGGCTTGGGGGGCTCCGGCCCAGGGTGGCACTTTTTGGGCTATGTATGTTCTTGGACTACAATTCCCAGAAGCCCTACTGGGAGCGGGCACCAGTGTCCACCAGGAGGCGGCAAATTTGGCTTCAGCCCCGGGCGGCTGATTTCCACCCGATGTTACTGGCTCATCTCCATTTGTAGCCAAAGAGCCAGTGCTGTCTGCGTTTGCAGACATTTCTGTGGACATGTGGCAGCCATGATTATACACCAGAGCGCACAGAATGCTGTTTACCTTCACACCAAAGTGGTACCTATTTAAATGTAAGGTAAAGGTCACCCTTGCTCGAAAGCCAGTCGTATCCAACTCTAGGGTTTAGTGCTCATCTCTATTTATAGCCAAAGAGCCAGCAATGTCTGCATTTGCAGATGTTTCTGTGGACATGTGGCAGGCATGCCTTGACACCAAAGTGCATGGAATGTTGTTTACCTTCCCACCAAAGTGGTACCTATTTATTTACTTGCAATTTCTTGCTTTCAAACTGCTAGGTTGGCAGGAGCTGGGACAGAGGTGGGCACTCACTCCATTGTACAGCACTCAGGTCTCAAACTGTTGACCTGATGACCTTCTGGTCATCAAGTTCAGTATCTTAACCATTAAGCCACCGCAGTCCCTACTGTGAATGTGCCTCCCTTCAAATTCAACAGAGAATCTTCTGTTTCGAGGCAATGTACAGCTTTTGCCAGGCCAAAAGTCTGCTTGTTCTGGAATTGGAAGTAGTTCAACCTATCCCAACTTGAGGGCACATAACATACACCTTTAACAATACACTGCATAAACATTTTCCTATCTATTGTAGCAGAAGGTTTATGCACAGTAACCATGAGGAGACCATACTGCCAGTGACTCAATGTCGAATGTCAGAAGGGGGTTAACTAACCTGACAACCCTGAGGAATAACGGTTTGGGTACCAATGTCCACAGGTAAGGGTGATGATCCCCAAGAGGATTAAATCCCACTTGAATCCATCTTGATGGAGGGCAGCAGCTTCATCAATACTGGCCTGTGGCTGAGGAGGACTTTGTGTGCCGAAGGGGCTCAGGATCAGAAAGTGAATCACAGAACTGAATTAGTGGTATGGGGGTCACACTGCGATGCGTAAGGGAGATGAAAGGCCACGGCATTATATTTGTAGGGCAGTCTGCATAGCTTATCACCTTGAGGATTGCCAATATTTGGAATCAGATATGGCACAAGAAGAAGAGGAACCATGATTAGATCTAGTTCCTAGTTCTAATTACAGTGATGAACTAGGAATCTATGATTTCGGAGAATTGGAAGTGAGTTCAAGTGAGTTCAAGAGCAAACTTGGAAATTCACCAAGTTTGCTCAGGCCACTCATTTTTTCTTGGCTTGATGCACATCACATTGTTGCTGGATAAAAAAATAAAACAAGGAGTATTACAAAGAGGTACATCTCTCTGAGCTCACCAGAGAAAAAGTGGGGAGGAAGTGTGATAAATAAGATATATTTGCTTTTGAATATTTCTGCGTTTGGTGTTAACATCTGTTTTGCCGTACAAAATAATGTCAATGAATGATCAATGCTTCTTGATGTTACAAGTTTTCTTTTCCAAAGGGTCCAATGGTTAGGGAATACAAGCTTCACTTCACTATGTTCAACTTGTGTGTCCCTAAATAGATTCATCTTAACCAAATCATGTCACACATCTCCACTAGGAAGACAAAAAGAGACTAAGTGGGGAGTGTATAACAAAGATGTAAATGGGTGCAGGGAGTCTATGATCAGTTTTCCATCCACAGGATCCATCAGAGGCTGCACCATCTACCTAAGGGGGGGGGGGGACAGTGAGAAATTGAAGCAGAAATTGCCCAGATGTCTACTCCCTTTTATTTTTTTATTTGGTGGGTGGGACTGGGGGAATATTGCAACATTGTCACCTCTAGAACCTTGAAAAATTTGAACATTATTCTTCAGTCCTAACCATATCCACATCCTGACCACCTGGCCACATCCATATGATGTTTCTTTGAACCATCGGCCTGTATGGTTTCACCACGGAAGTTCTATATGAGTCAGCTGTGGAAGTAAACGTGTTTAAGCTCAGTAGAAGTGCATATGTTTGTTTTTTGTTTTTTTATAAATTTTTATTTATAGGTATTTAAAAAAAGATAAACATACAAGAAAAAAGAGTTATACATAAAAAAGAAGTAAATTCATAAAGGAAATAACACATTTTCGTCCTCTACAGTAAATTCAATACAAGTACATTACACAGGATATATATGTAGCAATAATAAAAAAGACAAACACTATTAAACGCGTAATGAAACTACATAATCCAACATTAGTATCACTTTTCTACTCGTTCTCTAATACATTTAATTTCCAACACTACCATAAATCACTCTTTCATTTACACCCTTGTGATATTTACATTGTCCGGGGGATTGTAACTACTCATGATTTCCAAAAAACATTTTGGTCTGGTACAGGAGTAACTCCTTTCTTCTTAACAGTCACATATTCCACAAAAGGTTTCCAGATTCTCCAAAAATTGTTGACTTTAGCTCTACCTTTTTTTAGTTTTAACTCGCAGGTAAGTTTGTCATTAAATGCCAGCTCCCACATTTCTTTATACCAATCCTGTATTTTTATCGAAACATCATTTTTCCAGCTTTTCGCAATACAATGTCTAGCCGCTGACAACATCACAGACATCAATTCTTTGTTATCATTACTCATATTGAACTTGTCGACCTCTGTTAACAAGACTGTATCTGGACCCCATTCGAGCTGCATATCCAATATGTTATTTACTTCATTTTTCACTTTTCCCCAAAATTTTCTCAAACAATTACAACGTCACCACATGTGTAAGAAGTGCATATGTTTGACAGGCAGAAGATACTGTAGTAGCTTCAGTCCATCACATCTGTACTGAAATCTGTCTTGAAGGAAGGAAGGAAGGAAGGAAGGAAGGAAGGAAGGAAGGAAGGAAGGAAGGAAGGAAGGAAGGAAGGAAGGAAGGAAGGAAGGAAGGAAGGAAAAGGAACGAAGGAAGGATGGTTATTGGAATCAATTTCTATCTTTAATATTGAGACAACTTCAAGACTTTCCAATTAACACTTGATTTCCAAAGCTCGTGTTTGGTATTTATTTATTTATGATTCATATTTTTCTTAGTGCTTTGAGTAACAGTTTTGCAATATCTATTATTGTAGCTACTTTAGGATCTTAACACACACACCCAGAATACATGTGATCTAGTCTTCCTGCTCTCTTCTTTGCAGTAGTTCATAATGGGGCGTGGCTTTCAGCAATGTTCAAACATAGATGATGTTTCCTCCGTTATCGTAGCAGGTGAATATTCCCACACAATCACAGCATTTGAACTGTTCAGAAAAAGAAGCCATAACATTGTGCTCCATCAGTCATGTTAACAAGCAGAAGGCACTTTACAAACCAGTGGAAATGTCATGTTCATTTGTACTTGTGTAGGAAGAAGCAGACCTTGTTAAATTAGGACGCTGTTGACTTGGATAGAGCCAAGAAAGGTAAATGACTATATGCTTTTGGAAAAAGACAGAAAGATATTTTCTAAATTTTTCCCCAACAAAGGCATAGATGACTGGGTTTAGGCAGCAATGGATCATAGCAATGCTTTCTGTCACATTAACTGCTAAGTCTATGTTACTATTACAGTTACTATCTGCATTACAAGAGAAGAATGCATCTCGATAGGTCTGCAGCAAAATGGCAATATTGTATGGTGTCCATAAGATGAAATAGACAATCATGATGACAAAAATAAGCCGAACAGCCTTCTGCTTTCTCTCATTCTGTCCCTTAAGCAAAACCATTAAAATCTGAATGTAGCAGAATGCCATAATGACCAACGGAACAGCTAGGCCCAAAACAAACATTGTTAATGTAGTGACGTGCTTCCATTTCGTTGCCACCTCGAAAGGATAATAAAGGGTACACTTGAAGCTCTCAACTTCCTTTTGAACATTGTAAAATATTAATGCTGGCACTGAGGTTGATACTGCTATCACCCATGTGATGGCACTGGATAGAGTACCATAGAGAAATGTTCGCGCCCTCAGTGCAAACACTGCATGAACAACAGCCAGGTATCGGTCAATAGTCAAAAGGATTATGAAAAAGCTTCCACTGTAGAAGCCAGTGCGATAGATTCCAGCAAGGATTTTGCACATTGCAGCCCCAAATACCCACTCATGGGCTGCCTGATGAGCCCAGAAGGGGAGCGAGAAAATGAAAAGCAAGTCAGAGACTGCTAAATTTAGCAGGTAGACATCAGTCATGCTCCTGAGTTTCTTGTAGTGAATGAGAATAAACACAACCAATGCATTCCCCAGCAGGCCAAATATAAACACCAAAGAGTAAAGTACTGGCACAAAATTGGAAGTGAATAGTTTGGCATCATTATTATAAACAGGCGATGCTTCATCAAAAATAGAATAGTCAAAAGGTGTGGCTGTCTCTTCATCTGGCATTTCAGTAGAAACTTCCATCTTTCTCTTTCCCTGGCAAGGAAGAAGTTATTGAGAGGTCATCATGAAATAAAAAAATGATATTATATTGTAATGTACCGATATACAATGGCACTGGACCAAAAGAGAATTAATTTCAAATTTATTAATAGCAGCTAGATTATTGAAAACATGGAACTGGAAAATAAAATATGATTTTCAGTTAAACGAATGGTATAAAGAAGTTTGGAATATAGCATTTAATGACAAGCTAACATGCAATATTAAATTAAGGGTTTGAAAAACAAGAATAATTTCATAGACATCTGGAGTCAATGTAATGATTGTGTCTTAATAATAATTAATTTTGTGTCAGATTATTCTGGGTTGAAAGGATTTTTGCTGGAGAAACTCCGCTCAGGGGATGCCCGAATGTGGCTCCTTTCATGTCCCCAAGTACAGCTCTCGGGTATTGAAACCTGACCTTCCAGTCTCCAGCTCGGCATTTTAACCACTAAGGCACTGGTGGAGCTGCATTGTGTATTAATAATGGGGAAGAAGTGATCACCCTTCTAGGAATCAAGATAATTTTGGAAATTGAATGTGGCTCCATGAAAAGGTAGGGAAAATAGTTATAGCTCTGAATGGTCACAGTGGGCCAATTTACATTTTATTATAATCATTTTATTTTAAATTGTGTTGTTTATATACAGTGATGGGACGTTACCGGTTCGGACCGGTTCACCCGAACCAGTAGCACCCCATCAGGAGGGGTCGCCGGGGTGGCGGTAAGGCCCCGGGCGACCAGTTCGGTCGCCTCTCCGGCCCCCATTTAGAAATGTATTTCCGGGCAGCCAAAATGGCTGCCTGGAACTGCGCATGCATCAAACCTCCATTTGACGCCTGTGCTGTTCTATTTTTTTAGTGCACATGCATCAAATAGAGGTTTGACACATGCACACTAAAAAAAGAACTGTGCATGTGTCAAGCGGAGGTTTGACGCATGCGTAGACATGTTTATTTTTTGCTCTGCCCACGACGTCATGACATCATGACATCGACTATGCCCACAACATAATGACATCATGGTGGGGTAGCGAAGATTTTGACAACCCACCACTGTTTATATATGTTTACTGATTTTTAAATGTTACATGAGATTTGTATTAAAATGTAGCAATATACAATACTTAGTGATTATAAAAATGTCAAATGTTTAGTCCACTAATGGGGATTGGCATTCCACACTGAAAATTAAAGCTGTGATCAAAATGTGTTTTCATACAATATTCTTTGTGTCAGACAGACTGGCATCTTCTCCCCTTGAATGTCCCCAGAGGTACAAAGCACAGGAGATACTGTCAGAAAACCGAGAGGGCTTCAATGCGTTGTGCACGTTCTTAAACTAAGAATTCACAAACTAATAAGAAATTTAAGGAACAACTACTAATGACATTATTGCATTTAATACATCATAATCAGGATACCACCCAGAGAAGTTATAGGAAAGATTGACAAACATGAAATGTGAACTTAACAAGAACAAGTCATTACTAGAAGAAACTTGATGGAGAAAATTACATCTACTGATGTTCTGTTTACCAGTCTGGCCAGGTTATCCCACTATAGTAATAGTGTAGACCATACTGCCAGTGACTCTATGCTGAGTGTCAGGCAGCAGTTAACTTACCTCTTACCTGACAATCCTGAGGACTAATGGCTTTGGATGCCAAAGTCTACAGGGAAGGGTGATGGTCCCCAAGTGGATTAAATCCTACCTGAATCCATCTCAATGGCAGGCAGAAGCTTCAAAAGGGCTCAGGACCAGAAAGTAACTTGTGGAACTGGATCAGTGGTATGGGGGTCATGTTGCAATGCAGAAGGGAGATGAAAGGCCACTGCCGTATATTCTCAGGATAATACTCATGGCTGATCGCCATGAGGATCGCCAATATTCAGATTTGGATACGGCAGAAGAAGAGGAAGACGTTCAGAATGTTTGTGACAATAAATTGTATGGAAGCTTTATTAAGAGTATTAAATTTAAGACCTAATGAAGAAGAACAAGGCTACTTTAGACAAAATGCTAAATACTGTAGCTGAGAGTTAAGGAATGAATCTATCCTCATCTAAGCTCTTGTGTTTCCATCCTCTTTTTGTGACATAATCTTCTGGAGGAATTCTGAAACTTTTGCTTTTGAACTTTGCAGACTTTGTTTCTCTTTTTAATTAAATGATATCCTGGGCAAACTATGGTTCATCTTAAACATCCTAGTGGAAACTAGCCAATTTCAAATCACAATTTAGAAAGCTGTTTTGTTTCCATTGATCATTATTAAATCTAACTACACTTTATGGTTTAGATAGCACCCTCAACTAAAATTATTTTACCAAATAAATAGAAAACTTTGTGCCAAGAGAATGGAAGAGAAAGATGTCTAATAAGTTACTACAATAACTTTTGTAATGCTTAAAATAGGGGTGCCCAAAATATGGCCCACGGCGCCAATTAATCCAGCCTGTGCTACCATAAATGACCCACTTAAAATATGACAGCTGTGGGTCATTTCTGGCAGCGTTGTGCGTATGTGTGTTTTACTTCTGCTTCCAGTGGGAAGAACCACATGACCAGCATGCTCAACCACGTGACCATCAAGTGGGCTGAAATGTTTTGGTACACCGGGCTTAAAACAGTTGAGTGCCTCATCCAAACACAGATTACCATACAGTATAATGTTTTCATAGGGAAAGGTCATGCAACAAAAAAAAGATGGATGGGTTTTCATTGTGATATTGATGCATAGGTAAAGTTGAAGTGGTCGCAGATGAATAGTTTTCTTCCATAGACTAAAGGGCTGTTATAGCCTATCAGTGGAGCCTATTTTAAATGGGTGGCTGAATGTAAGTTTGGAAAAGGGTGCTGGAGATATTTTTCACCCTTGTATGCTGTCTATCGTTGGAGTGACTGGGAGGGATTTTTCTGGGCTGGGGTGACTCTGTCTATCCAGCACTAACCAATTGTTTCTAGAAACAATCAGAATAGAGCTATGCTTATAGGACAATGACCAAATCCATAACTGTTAAATCTAGTACCAGACATTTCATTTTTGTCTCATCCTAACTTGAATAAGCTCATGGGACGCATGCTTCCCATCAGCTCCGTGGAAGGTCAGCCCAGTAAACAACCACTTCACCACTCCTTCCCACAATACACACCTCTGTTCTCAGAGCAACATTTGCAAAAAAGGATTGTGGAATCGTATGTTTAATTTAATATCCAACTGCACTCTGTAAAAAGAGGAAGATTTGATATTAATCATCAGGGTCCAGCAGGTTTTGAGCTCGGATCACCTGTTAGTAAATTCTGTACTTATTAAAGCCAAGCTTGGGTAGTGATGAAAAGAACAGGTGCTACAATCAACAGATGGACTACCATGTCAATTGGTAGACTAATTAGCAGGTACATTGTATATAGAGCAGATAAGCATTTGCCCACTCAAACCTGTGGGTTACACAAATGTGCAAACTTCCTTCTTTTAGAATGAAAGCTGATATAAACAAGACAGAAAATAGATTTTGCTTTCTGTCTGTGTCTTAAACTTACCAGTGTTTTTACTTGAGGGCAAAAAATTCTGTGGTTTCCTTCCAACAATAAGCCACAAGCACACGAACCACAACCTCAGCAGAAATTAGTGTTAAAACATCTTTTGTATCTGGAACTTCTGTAAAATAAAGATTAATACAGTACTGGTTTGCTAAATTTGATACCCTATATAGGGTGGCGAAACTACAGCCTGCGGTACCATTCCATCCAACACATGGCACCCTCACTGCTCCCAGATGCGGAACTAAAATGTGCCTGTACATGTGCAAAACGCTGCCATAAATGCACCCACAGCTGTCGTAAACACATTTCTGACAGCTGAGGGTGCATTTGCAACATTGTTTTGCGCATGCGCGGGTGCGTTTTACTTCTGCTTCCGGTGGGAGGAAGCATGTGATCAGCCTGCTCAACCACGTGACCAGCCAGGAGCGACGAGAGCTTCATGGGGCGAATGAATTGGCATTGGGGGCTGGATCTGACCCCCGGGCCGTAGTGTGGGCACCCCTGGGCTAGATTCTTACCAACTCAACACTTGCCTCTTTTTTTGCTTCAAGTGTATCATTTAAGAACTTGAGTAACACTAGAAACATGTTGAGCAACAGGGCAAGGAAACTAGTCAGCAATCCTGCCTTGATTACTGTGAAGAAACTACCCTAAAAATAATTGTTAGGAGGGAATGGCTGGCCTTGAAAAGTATCAAGTTTGAGAGCTGAATATATGCCTCCCTTGTTGGTCCCTGTCTCCAACTTCTGCTGTGATTATTACATCTGGAGACAGACCTATGGAAAACACCTGTTCACAATGAGCTCACCTTTTAGGGTCATAGGGTCATGAGGGAGGTGTTTAAAAAAGTTGAGAACTCCTGGTTTAAAGGTATCTATTTAAAGTTATCAGTTATTAAAAAGCTGAGTTTGGAGACTGGAAGGTCGGGTTTCAATATCCGAGGACTGCACTTGGGGACATGAAAGGAGCCTCATTTGGGCGTCCCCTGAGTGGAGTTTCTCCAGCAAAAATCCTTTCAACCCAGAGTAATCTCTAACACGAAATTATTATACAGTATTAAGTTATAGTTTCACCAGCAAAAAATGGCCTTGGTTCAATACAAAAAGAACAGCTAGCAGAAGGCCTAGGATAGAATATAGATGGGGAAATTGCTTAGAAAACTTTCTTTTGGACTATAGTTCAAATCTTCCAGTATGGCTGCTGGCTCCCTTGGCTGTTTCATCCTGGAAGTCATAATCCCCAACCCAGTAAAGTCACGTGGATTTCAGCCGCCCAGGGCTTAAGCCAAATTTGCCGCCCCCTGGTGGACGCCAGCGCCCACTCCCGCTAGGGCTTCTGGGAACGGTAGTCCAAGAACACTCATAGCCCAAAAAGTGCCACCTGGGGCTGGGCACCCCCCTATGCGATGCCACTGCCCCAACCCTTTGTAAATCAGTCTGACCTGACTTCATATACCACATTGGGAAAGAGAAACTCATTAACCTTCAATTTTAATATCATGTTCCATTATTCACCCTATTCTTTCTCTTTTTCCTGCTTTGAGTCAGAAAACTCAGACAAAAAGAACGTGGAGTGTGGGGTCTCAGAGAAAGGAGAACTTGCATTTCTACTTTATTGGTAGGCAGTGATCATGTCACTATGAAATTAGTACAACATACTGCTTAGTAAATAAGCTTAGCACTGAGTCATTAATATAAGTGTGTGGAAATAAAGTATTTGTTCATATTAAAGCAAAAGCAAAGCAATCACACTTATTATGATTGGTTCCTCATTAATGGAAGGGTTTCAACTCAAATTTCAATGCCAGTGACCATTTTTTCAAAACTCCAGCATAATAAACAATGCTTGCCTTAGTCATGCACTGTTTTTTGTGCACAAAAACAAACTGAACTGGGGTTATTTGTGCAATCCTGAAGAGTCTGTGGGGTGAAATAAAAAGCTACTTTTCACACATACACCCACACACTACATAGAGCAGCAACCCAATGGATCCTTCATAGCCCATTCAGCATTCATAGAATTAAAAAGATGAACAGCAGATGCAATATAAAGGTAATATAGTAATAGTAGACTGAGTTTGTGGGACCAAAGGGGAAAAAAAAACAAATGACAGGTCAATCCCATAATAAACCCCACAGTGTCCCTGGAACACTCCAATCACTACACTGGAGTCACACTGAGGTCACTGTGTGGATATAACCAGCTGCTCTGCCAGCCTTTTCGTGTAAAGCAAAGAGAAACATTTATGTCACTAGTTAGATAACATTTTTGCATTCTGGAAGATACTTTCTTTTTCTTCACACTTGGCTTAATTTACTACATTTTACTGAAATATCATCACAGTATTAGACTTGAGTCCATATGTATTAGATTTGAGTCTATATTGGCTTTGAGAGGCTAGGTCAGTGGTAGGTTGTCAAAATCTTCGCTACCCCACCGTGACGTCATTATATCATGGGCGTAGCCGACGTCATGACTTCATGACGTCGTAGGCGGAGCAAAAAAATGTCTATGCATGCATCAAACCTCTATTTGACACATGCACACTAAAAAATAGAACCGTGCCTGCGTCAAACAGTGGTTTGACGCATGCGCAGTTCCGGGCAGCCATTTTGGCTACCCAGCAATACATTTCTGGAGAGGAGCTGGAGAGGAGACCGAACCGATCACCCGGGAGTTTACCCCCACCCCCACCCTGGCAATCCCTCCTGATGGGGTGCTGTCGGTTTGGCCGAACTGGTCTGAACCGGTAACATCCCATCACTGGGCTAGGTCACTCAACTAAGGCACTGAGCACAATTCCCAGGTCACGGTCATTTCCTTTTCTCTACATTTATAGGTTTTTTAAACTGGAGATCCAAAAACACACATCTCACACTATCATTTCATTGCTAGTGCTGTGGTAGCTCAGTGGTTAAGAAGCTTGCCTTGTTAGCTGGAAGGCCGGAAAGTCAGCAGTTCGAGACCCAGGTGCTGCATAACGGATTGAGCTCCCATCTCTGTCCCATCTCCTGCCAACCTAACAGATCGAAAGAAAGTGGATAAATAGGAACCACTTCGGTGGGAAAAGAGCTTGGGGACATGAAAGGAGCCTCATTCGGGCGTCCCCTGAGTGAAGTTTCTTCAGCAAAAATCCTTCCAACCCAGAATAATTTGTGACACAAATTATTATTATTATTATTATTATTATTATTATTATTATTATTATTATTATTATTATTATTATTATTATTATTATTATTATTATTATTATTATTATTATTATTATTATTGTTATTGTTGTTGTTGTTGTTGTTGTTGTTGTTGTTGTTGTTGTTGTTGTTGTTACTACTTCATTGCTACATTAGTTTAGTGCTAGATTACCTCTGCACTGCAAAAATTAAAAACTGATATAAAATGAAACAACCACAACAAACTACAATGTGCATATGTTTGTATGTACAGCAGGGGTGCCCAAACTACCAGCCCATTAGCTGGATCCGGCCCCTGATGACAATTCTTCCAGCCCACACTGCCCTCATCACTCCTGGAAGTGGAAGTAAAATGCACCCATACTTCCATTTCTGGAAGTGACGAGGGCGGTGTGGGCCAGTTGAATTGGTATCAGGGGCTGGACCTGGCCTGCAGACTGTAGTTTGGGCACCACTGATGTACAGTATACGGATTATGTTGGAAAACTTTTCTCTACTTCTGTCCAATCCTCTACCACTTCCCATGGCGGCAGGAGGGTGTGTGGAACATTCTCTCTCTGTTTTTGGCACTTCTGGTTTTTGCAGCAGCAGAGGTTGCAAAAGCAGCAAAATCCGGAAGTGCCAAAATGACGCATTTTCACTGTGAAATCGCAGCAAAAACGCAGTGAAAACATGGTGAAAAATTCAAAAAATGGAGCAAAAATGCTCCGCAACCCTCTTACCACCATGGAAAGCGGCGGAGACTGCGAAAGCAGGGGCCCCCCCCCAAAAAAAAAAATGCTGCAATTGCGCACACTGTCACTGTGGAAACTGGCATTTTGGCACTTCTGGTTTCCACAGCAGTGGAGGTGGGCACAATTGAACCATTTTTTTCAGCCACTTTGGCAGCCTCCTCTGCTTCCCATGGCAGCAGGAGGGTGTGCGGAAGATTTTTGCTCCATCTTTGGGATTTTTCACCACCTTTTTGCACTTCCGGTGGTGGGCGGAGCTTCTGGCAGTGCCTAGGTATTCACCATGGGCCAGCTTAATTGGTGCCGCAGGCTGGATTAGGCCCGCAGGCCATAGGTTGTGAATGCCTGCTTTAATTAGTTCCAGCGGTTTGACTACAGTCTGATGAATACTAACAGGTTGCTAACAAAGGACTGGGGGCTTTGGACATGGATAGGACTCCATCAGATCAAGGAGCCAAAACAAACTGGGGGATTTGTGTGGTCCCTTCCCCTAAACTGAATGCATCTGTAAAATAGACTGAATCAAGACAATGCAAATATAGTTGCTTTTTAAGTCATGGATAAAACTTAAAGTAACTTTCAATTTTCCTACAGGGGTGGGGAGATCATATCCTTTAAGAATTGGTTGAACTGAAACTCCCATCTCTAAAGGTGATAGATAGGGAGTTCTGAAGTCTACTTACTAGTAGTGTACTATCTCTTAAATTCTCTTAAAATTCACATTCCCTTCAGGGCTCAAAACTTTGACAAATGGAACACCTTTCTTCTTGTGCAACTACACTGGGTGAAGATATAAACCATTTGATGAAAGACCTTCTCAATAACCCACCCACCCCAGGGCAGAGCCATCAAAAACACCCAAGATTATCAATATAGGATTCATCAATTTTTTAAAAAACTTATGTTCACCTGGTTAAGTAGACTGCAATCCTATAAAAACTTTCCTGAGAAGATGTCTTACTGAACTTGACAGAGCTTACTCCAAAACATGCATGGACAGGATTAAACTGTTAGTGGTTTAAGAAACAAAACAACCATATATGTTCAGAGAGATGAAAAAAATGAAAATGTGAACCATTCTTGTTCATATCAGATATATGTTACTGAAAATGCTTCTTTTGCTAGTCCAAATCCAGATACATCTTTCACTCATATCAAAATAAAGTTCAGTGTAGTTTTCATCCCTTATACACGAGCAGGAGATGAATACTGTAGTTCTGAAATGCTGACATGTTACACATTAAAATGGCTTACATATGTAACATAATAATGTGGAGGAAAAAAGTTAAATATGAATACTCACCAATCTACATTTCATGCTCGTAAGAGGAAAGTCTTTGGTTTTGTGACTAAGCAAGATAAAAGATCTGATGTTCACATTACATTTGAAGGAAATCTTCCATTTGAAGGAAATCTATTTCCTGGGTAATACTTCACAGTCTCACTAACTGTTTTGCAAGAAATAAAAGAAATTCTGAAAATGATCTTCCACAGAATACCACCCACATTACTAGATGATGTAAAGCTTGGTAAGAAAGCTCCGCTTCATTAACCAGGATCCTGCTTGGACACGAGTAATTACATAGTAAGTGTCCTTTTATGCATCCTACTAGGAGGACTTGGTATTAGTGCATTTGCAGAATCCATATGAGAAATTGCCTATTAAAGTTGCCCATATGAAGGAGAGTTGAGTTCTAGAGTGTCTGCCGAAAAAATCACCTATAATTATCCAATAAGATTCCACTCATAGGCTGGGCAATTCCATTACCATTGGAAAATTCATTCTTCAACTGTGGTATTTTTACAGCCAAAATGGTGTCACCTATACATGAGAATAGGTTAACAGGAAGTTCAGGCAGTAAAAATTGAAGATGCTTATTTAATTGGGGTAAGGGGGAGAGGTGAATCCATTCTAGGTTTTAGTCTGAACCAAAGTGCAGAATCTTTTTGCCCAAATGGGTTCACACCCATTTGATAATTAATTAATTAATTAATTAGTTAGTTAGTTAGTTAGTTAGTTAGTTAGTTAGTTAGTTAGTTAGTTAGTTAGTTAGACAGACTTGTATATGCCACCCTACTTGCTGGAGCAACTCAGAGCAGCTAACGTACCATGGAACAACATATATTACAGTATTACAATATCAATATAAATTCAACAACATAATATAAACATAACAACATAATGCAATACAATCAATGCAGTCAATAAATTTAACATAGGAATGAAAATACAATACAGGCAGGAGGTTCTTTATCCCTGGCTCCAGAATAGCTCTGGCGGTACTCATAAACTATTCATAAATGTCCATATTCATAAATGTTCATTAAAAGTCCTGTAGCAGCACAAATAACACATCCTCATCCGTCCACAGGGGCCGCAGCACCTTACAATAATACAACAAAAAACTCAAAAACCCAACCCCCAACTCAACCCCCAACAGCTAAGTCCACTTCCCTCCAAGCCAGACAGGCCAAGGGAAGAAGTCCGGAATGTCGTTGGGCGGTGTTCAGCTTAAATCCTGGAATGGATTCACCAGTCTGACAAAATCAGAAATTACCGTATTCCACCTGGTTCAGAAGGGCCCCATTGTTTAAATCAGAAAACAACACCCCACAACATTAGATGCACTTGATGAGACAGAGAAGATATGCTTCAGTGGTTGACAATGTGCTTAGCTCAGGGTCAGTGTTCTACCACTTCCAAGTAGAAAGCTCTATAAATGTCTTACCTGAAAACCTGGAGAACCTTTTCCAGTCAAAAGTGCTGATGTAGCCAGAGGACGGGTAGGCTAGGATATTGGCAGTGGTGGGCAGTAACAGGTTCGCACCCCCCCAAGGCAGGGGGGTACCAACATTGGGGGGCCTTCGAGCAGGGTGGTGGTGAAATTGGGTGGCCACGGCCACCTCCCTGCCCTGCCCTGCCCTGCCCACCTCCCCGAGAACCCATAGTGCTTTTGGGGGGAACCACCTTAGGGGCTTACTTTTTCACCGGATCCCCCACTGTGCATGTGTGCCAAGTGCTTCGTGTGCATGCACACCTACAGTGCTTGGTGCACATGCACGGCCTCCTTGCTGTCCTCCCAAGCGGGGAGGAGGAAGAGAAGGTGCTAGCCTGAAGCTCCCTATAGCCTGTTCCCCAGGGGAAGTGACTCACCTTTGGGTGTGGGGTGTGGGTGTGTATTTTAATGTCTATTTAATGTGTATTTATTTTAATGTATTTTATGGGTATTTAATTTGTATTTTTATGTCTATTTAATGTGTATTTAATGTGTATTTATTTTTAATGTGTATTTAATGTGTTTTATGTCTATTTAATTTGTATTTTATGTGTTTTATGTCTATTTAATGTGTATTTACTTTAATGTGTATTTTATGTGTTTTATGTGTATTTTTATGTCTATTTAATTTCTTTTTTATGTGTACTTATTTTTATGGTTTTTTACATTGGCTCCGCCCACATCATTGGCTCCACCCATGACATCATGACATTGGCTCCACCCATGACATTGGCGCCACCCATGATTTTGGCTGTGCCCACAGTGTGGTAGTAAAAATTTTTGGCTGCCCACCACTGCACATAAGTGATTTACCAGTCTCTTCTTTTGGTCAGCTTCCCAGCCACGCCACCACCGCACCCTTGGCAGCGGCGACGCGTTTGTGAAGCCGATTGGGGAGTCCCCGTTTGGCTTCCCCAACGCACCGCTGCTGCGATCAGCACTTGGGTTGGGCGCGCGCGTCCTGGTTCTTTCTCCCAACTACAGTGCCAATCGCAGCGTGCGATGGGCAGCTGGGTGGGGGAAAGAACACATACACGGTTCTTTCCCCCACCCAGCCGGCGATCACACACTGCGATGGCCAGTTGGGTTGGAGAAAGAATGGGGCACACATTCTGGTTCTTTCCCCAACCCAGCTGGCGCTTGGCTGGATCCGCCTGCCGCTTTGAAAAGGGCAGCGGGGATTCCATGCATGGAATCCCCGCTGCCCTTTCCAAAGAGGCAGGTGGAACATCCCCTGTTCCCGTTCCTCTTTGGAAAGGAAACAGGGCTTTTTTTTAATGCTGTGCGATCAATGCATCGCACAATGGTAAAAAACTGATAACGTTAAGACCTGTGGAACCAAGTCTTAAGGTTATCCGAGGTACTAGTGTATTTAGATTGCTCTTTGGGGGAGGGGTGAATTGGGGAGAATGCTTTGCTCTTTTTATGGCACCCACACAAGGTGGACGCTGGAGTTGCCTAGCTCTCCACCAAAGTGTACTTTTTGAGCCCCCTATTATTATGTTTTTAGGATTGCTTGCTTTTAGTCCATTTCCAGCAAATGTAGATAGTGAAAAGCGGCTAAAAGTCAGACTTGCCACTGTCAAAACAGCTTCAGTTGTCAAATTTCAGTCCCCAGAAGTGGCTAACAAACAGCTTTATCTTTATTTATTTTTTAAAGGAAAACATATTTATTTGCACATCATTCCTGGAGTTTCTTTGCTGGTTATGCCATTTCAAGGAGGATTACTCCTAGGAGGTATTCTTTGTTTTTATTTTTTTTTATTTTTTTAAAGTTTTTACAATATTAAAACAAACTAACAAAACAATCTACAAAACATAAAAGAAACAATTACATACAAAAAAAGAAAAAAAAGTAGTTCCCACGTACAACCTACAGCGTTAAAAGATAAGAGGAGGAAGAGAAAAAAATACATATCAATATAATATAATGTAGTCGGACATTACTTTAGTTATTTTCCATACATTTACTATACTGTATAATTTCACCTTTATATCCACTCTTCTCTTTAACCACAATATTACAACTTTATTATTTTGTACAGCTTTAGGATTTATTATTTTGTACAGCTTTAGGATATTGGAAATGGAAAACTTCCCTGAAGTTTTATTTGTTTATTTGTCTGTCTGTGTATTGTTGCTTGAGAAACTCAGCAGAGCAGTAAAGGCTTGTTGCATTTTGAACTGTAGGCAAGGAAGTAAAGGCTGGTTCCCTTTTGAATTGTCCAGGGTCACGAAGTAGCTGAACTGTCAGTATTGTGAAAGGGAGACAGTCAGGGGAAGTGAAATTATTTTTTTACATTGAGTTGATGATTGCTGTTGCAATGTGTCACTTAGATTCTAGTAAAAAAATATTATTGGGTAAGTCTTCAATTTGCCACTATGTTGAAGTGGCTCAACAGCCATTCCATGACATTACCAAGTAGGTTAACCATCATTCAGCTCCTTCCTCAGGGTACACAGAAAGAGCCTCCTCGAAGATTGTGGCATTTTTGACCCACAATCAGGCGTACCCTGAGCAACAGCCACCTTGTTCCGGCTTATCTTTCTCACACTAGGTCAGGCAAAAGGAATTACTGTGCAGGATGAATTCACCAAAAGATGGCTTCGTTTCGCAGTCTCAGACTCAGAAGATGAATAACCTCCTCCCTCCATCTCAGTGTAGACAGCACCTAAATCTTCCGTTTTGAATGGATTATCTTCACAAATTTGGCATTCTGCTTAATCTTCTGCAACAATTATCAGTTTTCTTTTAAATGTGATAGTTACTCATTTTAAATATCCTTTAATTGGCCATTTTAAAATTATCACACCTTTTTAACCAGGGATTTTCAACCTGCGGCCCATGGGACGGATATGGTCCATGGCATCATTTCATGTGGCCCCTCACTGCCTCCACCACACCAGGAAATGCCATATGATGGAGCTGTCTGAGGGAGTGTGACTCGGCCCCCAACTTTAAAAGGTTGAGAACTCCCAGTGGCGTGGCGTGGCGTGGGGGAGTCACCCTGGGCGCCACTTTTGGGAGGCAGCAAAATGTCACTTGGGCATATGGGTGTTCTTGGACTTCAATTCCCAGAAGCCCTAGAGGCAGCTGCAGGGAAGGTGCCGACGTCTTGGGCCTCGCCGGGGAGGGGGGCAAATTTGGCTTACACCCCATGCGGCTGAAACCCACACCCTGGGCAGCTGAAACCTACTCTACGCCACTCATGGTTTTAACAATTTTTCAAGCTGCTTTTCTATTTGTCTGTAGTGATTGTTTTCAAATGATGTCTTATTGTAAATCCTTTCAACCCAGAGTAATCTCTGACACAAAACCAACAAGCTGTCTTGAGTGTTACCTTGCAAAAGACAAAATGCACTTTCAATAAATATTCAGATGAAGCATTTGTTTCCTGTATGTTTTGGATTGTGCAGTGATGATATCAATATTTTTCCAGCCATTCAGAAATCCACTTAAGTTGGTTACAATAGTAATGAAACTGAAACCCATTGGAGAAGATTATTTTAAGGACATTTTCTTACAATTTTAAATGAGTTGTTGCAAAATATAGCTGATTTCCAAAGTGGCGAAGCACTGTAGTGGAATTAGCCTCTGCTGCAAAAGTCTCCGTTTGAAACCATCATAACACAAAAAATCCAAAACAAAATCAAATGCAATTAAAAACCAGCACATAAAATAAAGCTAAAGGATTTCTTCAATCGTTTTGAAAGAGTTGAAAGACAGTTGATTTCTGAAGTGGATTAGAACTAACTCTCCATTGCTTAAGCTTTTTAAATTTGCACTCATCTATTTTTTAAAAATAACACAATTTTATTTCATTTTAGAATTAATTTTTATTGTAAATGTTTTTTTTAAGTATAATAAAAATATATATAATACATACAGATATTTGAATCAGTAAAGATTCTACTCCACAGGACCTTTTTGTCATATATAACAAGTACCATATAGACTCTTCAATATGTGTAAAACTATACAACATTTACCTTCTTACCTTCCTACCCTGGTTCTGTTTTTTAATAATTGCATAATTTTATACTTGGAAATGTTTAATTTCTTTTAGCTTAACTTTTAATTATTGTATTGATTTATATTTTAACTGTGAATAGGCTATCATATATTGATTTGTGGTTTTATATTGAGTTGTGGTTTAGCTATGTATTTTTAAATTGTGTATGTAAGCCGCCCAGAGTTGGGTTTTTTACCCAATTGGGCGGGATAATAAGTCGAAGGAAATAAATAAATAAATAATAAATAAATAATAAAAATAACAAATAAAACTTATAAAAATAAAAATAACATATATACCCCAGTGCAGGGGTGCCCAAACTGGAAGTGGAAGGAAAACACGCCCCCACATGTGCCGAATGCTGCTGTAAATGCACCCAAACTGTCGTAAATGTATTTATGATAGCTGTGGGTGCATTTACAGCAGCAATCTACGCATGCATGGGCACATTTTACTTCCACTTCTGGGTGGTGCAGTCTGAAAGAATTGGCGTTGGGGGCCATAGTTTGGGCACCCATGCCCTAGTGCAGTGGTTCCCAATGTGGGGTACAGGCCCCACAGGGGAACTTCAGTTACCAGAAGCCTAAGCCAGTATATTGACTGATCAGTCCTTTGGGGAATTGGCTTAAGCTTCTGGGAATTGAAGTCCAAACACCAGCATTTGGGAAACACTGCCCTAGTGCAACCGACACCGAAAGGGGCACCTCTTTGCTTTATCTTACTGTTAAAATAAAGGTAAAGGTCACCCTTGCTCAAAAGCCAGTCGTACTTCAGTTATGCGTTATTACATTCTTCCCAAAAAGCTAATATTTCTTGTACAGGTTTGCCTCCCTGATTCTTTTTTATTACATGCTCAATAAAGGTCTACCATATCCCCCTCCAAAAAAAAAAAAAAAACACAACACTAGTTAATTTTAATAACTCCCTTCTTGCTTTTCAGGTCCCACATTAATTCATCATTTAGGGTGATATCCCAGATCTCTTTATACCATTCTTTTATTTTGAAACTATATTTAGTTTTCCAATTTCTTTCAATTAATAATTTTGTGGCCGTCAGAAGAATTGTTAGCAATTCCTTTTTGTCATTTTCCCTTTTCACTTCTTCTAGTTCCATTATTAATGCTTCTTTAGGACTTAATTTTAAATTTGTTCCCATTATCCTATTTATCTCTTCTTCAACTTGGGCCGAAAGTTCTCTGCAAACCTGACAAGTACATGTGAAGAAGCTGTTAGCAGGTGGCTTTGGGCACAGTCATTGGTCAATATATAATATTCTCCAATGGGAAGGAATGAGAAATGTTTGTGAGAGGTGAATGAGAAACCCAGCTCTTTATCACTGATTCAGTCCCAATGTTCACATATGCAGACAAGTATCATTAATGTGAGTTTAGCAGAAATTACTTTGCTGTGTGACACAGGTGAAGAACTAGTGTGAGTAAAGAAAGGAATTAATCCGCCTCTGCATTTGTTGCAGTCTTATTTCTCATTTCATTCTCGCCCACTTAGGTAACATCAGGACTGTGGTGGCTCAGTGGTTAAGAAGCTTGATTTGTTAGCTGTAAGCCCAGCAAGTTGGCAGTTCAAGACCTGAGTACTGCATGATGGAATGAGCGTTTGTCTTTGTCCCAGCTCCTGCCAACCTAGCAGTTCAAAAGCAAGAAATTGCAAGTAGATAAATAGGGACCCCTTCGGTGGGAAAAGATCTTGGGGACATGAAAGGAACCTCATTTGGGTGTCCCCTGAGCTGAGTTGCACCAGCAAAAATCCTTTCAACCCAGAATAATTTCTGACATTAAGTTATTATTATTACTTGGGTGATATTATTCACATTTGCAAAATGTGCAAAATGCAAAGACATGAAATGTTTTACTTTTATTTTTATAATATGAAAGAATTACAATGTTTAGCTAGTTCAGGAGTTCTCAACCTTTTTAAGCCAGGGCCTGGGGTCATGGTCCCTCAGATAGCTTTGGGGGGCAGATGGCCATTTTGCCCTTCTTCCAGCACATGACACTTCCTGGTGTGGTGGAGGCAGTGGGAGCTCCACATGAAATGGTGCTGTAGGCTGCATCCGACTCACAGGCCACAGGTTGAGAATCCCTCTGCTAGTTGATTCTCTTGGCTTCCCTCTACAAGCACTGCTGTCATATGTCGAAACATTTATTTTTACAAGACAAATAAAAATCTAATATAGTATCAAAAGCGCAAGAATGTTGTTTGTTGTTTAACCTCAATAATGCTGAGATAGATAGGTACAGCAGTGATGGGATGTCCCCGGTTCCAGACGGTTCCCCGGAACCGGTCGGAACAATCCCGGAGGGTTCTCCGGGAGGGGAGTCTACTTTTGAGGCGTCCGGTTCCAGACGCCTCACCGAAAGAAATTTTTTAAAAAAAATCGGAGCCAAAATGGCTCCGATTTACTGCGCATGTGCAGAAACTCAATCTGCTGCATTGCGCATGCGTCAGATTGAGTTTCTGCACATGCGCAATAAAATTGGAGCAATTTTATCTCCAATTTTACTGCGCATGCGCAGAAACTCAATCTGACGCATGTGCAATGCGGCAGATTGAGTTTCTGCGCATGCGCAGTAAGTCGGAGCCATTTTAGCTCCAATTTTTTTAAAAAAAGACCGGCAGCAATAGTGGCGGCGGCGGCAAAACCGGCAGCGATAGCGACGGTGGCGGCAATGAAGGCAGCGGCGATGACGGCGGCGGCGATGAAGGAGGCGGCGGTGAAGGCAGTGGCGATTACGGCGGCGGCGATGAAGGCAGCGGCGATGACGGCGGCAGCAGAGGCAGCAACGGTGGCGACGGCGACAGTGGAAATGACGGCGGTGATGGCGATAATGGCGGCGCCGTGGGCAGGCGGCACCAGCCCTCAGAGGAGGGCACCGAGCCCTCCACAGGCAAGTTGAGGCCTGGCCTGCCCTGGCCGTCCGCCCCTGCCGAGCCCTCCCAGGGGTAAGTGAGGGGTTTGTGTTTGGGGTTGTATTTTTATTTAATTTTAATTTTATTTATTTATTTATTTGATTTATTTACGGGTTTGTGTGGTGGGTGGGTGTGTTGGGTTGAGGGGGTGTGTATGTGTGTGTATTTATTTTATTTTATTTTTAAGGCCCTGCCCACAACGTCATGACGTCATGACGTCAGCTCCGCCCATGACGTCATGATGTCATGACATTGGCCACGCCCATGACGTCGTTACATCATGGAGTGGTGGTAAAAAATTTGTCATCCCATCACTGAGGTACAGTGGTAACTCGAGTTAAAATATTAATGTGTTCCTCGGGACGTTTCATATTACCAAAAATTCGTAACTCAAAACACAATGCAGAACACGATGCATTACCAGAGGTGGCCACTAGCGGCCACTGCATACCATGTAATTTATAAGGAAACGTTTTTCAGATCTCGAAAAAATTTGTATCATGAAGCGTTATTTACTCTGGATTTCCTTTCGTATCGTGAGATTTACGTTACTCGAGGCGTTCGTAACTCGGGGTTCCACTGTGTTGGAGGCAGGTTTTACTACTATTTCTTACATTGCATTTTCTTGCTAACAGATTTAAAAAAGAACCACTAAGCCTCAAATTGTGGGTTCTTCCCTTTTGAACAAAATAGGACAAACATCTCACTCGGTTATTGAGCAAGGACCAGACAGAGAAAGCCCTGGTATGTAATTTAGGTGCATACAATTAGGTGGTGCTAGGTTGGCAGGAGCTGGGATGGAGATGGGATCTCATTCCATCATGCAGCACTTCGATCTCAACATGCTTTTTTGTATGTAATGTACACAGCAGGTCTTGTAGAATTATCCAAGCTCTTCAAATACACTAGAGCAGGGGTCAGCAAACCTGACTCTCCAGGTGTTCTTGGACTTCAATTCCCAAAAGCCCAAGTCAGCATTCCTGCTGATCAGGGCTTCTGGGAATTGAAGTCCAAGAATATCTGGAGAGCCAAGTTTGCTGACTCCTGCGCTAGAGGATTTTTAAATCAAAGTTTTTGTCTTCTTTCTTCTAATGACCATTTTGCAACTCTCTGCACTTATGCAACACTAACACAGAACTATTTCCTCACTTCAGTTCCCTGATGCCTTGTTACAACACAACCCAAGGGAGCCTATTCAGAAGAGATTTGCAGCCTGCAGTGGAGTTCCGTTATTGCTAGGGAGTTCCTAAAAACCACGTACTCATCCAAATGGAGTATCACTCTGTACTGCAAATACAGTATACTCAGTGATGGGATGACAAAAATTCTACTACCACGCCATGACGTCACGGACGTCATGGGCGTGGCCAATGTCATGATGTCATGACGTCATGAGCAGAGCCGACGTCATGCTGTCGTGATGTTGTGGGCGGGGCCAAAAATAAAAATAAATAAATAAAATAAAAATAAACACACACACACACCCCTCAGCCCACCCACCCACCCAGACAGCTACAACACAAACCCGTAAATAACTTAAATAAATAAAATAAAGAAATAAATAAAATAAAAATTAAATAAAAATACAACCACCCACCCAAAACACAAATAAATTACCCACCCACCCCAAATAAAAAACCCTCACTTGCTTACCTTCCTTGGGACGACGAACCCCCATGGCCCGGGAGCACCTGGCAAGCCGCGCCACCCCCGACTGCGGCCTCCTCCTCCTCTGAAGGCTGTGGCCACAGGAGCCACCACCTGCAGCCGCCGTCCACAGCCGCCGCCCCCTGCCACCGCCACCACCGGAGCTGCCGCTGCCTGCAGCACCGTGGCCTCCTCCTCCTCCTTGGGCCGGTGCCTTTTTGGCCCGGCTCCGGCTGCGGCCGCAGCCAGGGGCGGCAGGCAGCAGTGGCTCTGGCGGTGGCTCCGGCCGCAGCCGCGGAGCCTCCCTGGGCCGTCCGCTGCAGACAAGCCCCCATGCCCAGGGGATGCCCGGCGGGGCGCACCGCCGCCATCTGCAGCCTCCTCCTCCGTCAGGCGCCGCAGCCGGAGCCGGGCCAAAAAGGCACCGGCCCGAGGAGGAGGAGGCCACAGGCGCCCGGCGGAGGAGGCGGCTGCAGGTGGCAGCGGTGCGCCCTGCCGGGCATCCCCAGGGCATGGGGGCTTGTCGGCAGCGGATGGCCCAGGCAGGCCTCAACGTGCCCCGGGGGAGGTGCCCTCCTCTGAGGGCTGGTGCCGCCGCTGCCACCACCACCCTGAAAGGTAAGGTTCCAGCTCCAAAATAAAAAAAAATTAAAATCAGAGCAAAAATGGCTCCAATTGACTGCGCATGTGCAGAAACTCAATCTGACGCATGCGCAATGCGTCAGATTGAGTTTCTGCGCATGCACAGTCAATTGGAGCCATTTTTGCTCCGATTTAAAAAAAAAATTCTTTTGGTGAGGCGTCCGGAACCGGATGCCTCAAAAGTTGACTACCCTCCCCGAGAACCCTCCGGGATTGTTCCTACCGGTTCCAGGGAACCGGATGGAACCGGGGACATCCCATCATTGAGTATACTGTATGTCCTTTAAGAAACATATACAGTTTCACAGAGACTTGGGTTTCTGGGAATTGAAGTCCAAGGACACCTGGAATGCCAAGGTTCATCATCACTGCCATATACTATGTAAACATGGCCATCTATGTTCCTGGTACATGCCAAGGCCAGCAAAAGGATGGAGCTTCCCGTAAGCAAACCTCATTTTCAGTTCCCAAAAATGCTACCAGAGGAAAGCAAAATCAGAAGTTGAGAACCGTAATGTCTCCAGTGTTGCAGCATAAAAGATTCCTCTGGATGGGAATATTCCTGGATATCAGAAATAATGAAGAGGGAGAAAAGCAATGTCCTTAAAAGCCATGATAGAGTGGAGCCATGGCTGTGGTGGGCAGCAACAGGTTCACACACACTCCAGGAGGGGGGTAGTAAAATTGAGCAGCCTCTGGGCATGTTTTTTTTAAAAGCAAAATTAGGTGGCCACGCCCAACTCCCTGCTCTGCCCCGTCAGGTTTTGTCCCTGCAAGTGGTTCAAGGTTTCCCTTGCTCAAAAGCCAGTCATATCTGACTCTATGGTGCAGTGCTCATCTCCATTTACAGCCAAAGAGCCAGTGCTGCCTGTGTTTGCAGATGTATACATGGCCATATGGCAGGCATTTAGTTTTTGTTGATATCAAAGGAGGTAATATGTGACAGAAAGAGTGAGGAGAGCAGTATCAAATCTCTGAAAAGAACTATCCTAACTTGCAAATTCTTTGCTGTAGTCAGACTCATTTCCTCTGTCCAGGGTCCCTTAAACATCCTCCCAGGCCATGTTTACATGGTATGTGCCAGTGATGGTGAACCTTGGCACTCCAGGTGTTCTTGGACTTCAATTCCTAGAAACCCAAGTCTCTGTGAATCTGTATATGTTTCTTAAAGGACACACAGTATACTGTATTTGAAGTACAGAGGATCAAGAATGATACAAAAAAATAAAAAATAAAAGAGGGGGTTATAACCAGAGTTCAACCAGAGGTTGTGCTTGGGACACTACGCTATGCTTAGAATATAGACTTCTTACTGCTTTTACTTCTTTTACCTGCATTTATCTGCAATTATCTGCATTTGTCTGGAAAGTAATTACTGCCCTGCTTAGCCACCAGATATTTAGTAGTTAACAAGATGGTAACATGAACTATTGTATTTCCTTCTCAAACTAAGGTTAGATTCTAATTACAAACTTTTGAGATACTTCTTTGACTCTTCGTTGGAATATATCCTGTACTAACCAAAACCAGAACAATACTGAGTTTAATTTTAATTTAATTTAATTCTCACACTTGTATGTCGCCCAATCAGGAAACCCAACTCAGGGCGGCTCACACATTATATAGTAAACACAGTAATACAATATAGACAATAATTATACCATATTCATCCTACAAAACATATATCATAATACAAAACAATACAACAGCATGGTGGCTCTTCAACCCTGGCCATGGACATGGCCCCGGGTCATGGGGGCGTGTCTGCCACCCGGAGCGGCACCTCTTCAACCCCGGCCATGGGCGTGGCCTGGGGGCGTGGCGGTGCTCCTGCCATCCTGAGCGGCACCTCTTCAACCCCGGCCATGGAATCAATGGACTTCAACCCCGGCCACTGAATGAATGGAGATTTTGTGAGTTAACTCCTGCATAAATTCCATTGATTCAAATGGCCCTGCTCTAGTTGTGACTCACTATGCTAAGAAGACCCATTTGAATCAATGGAATTTATGGACGAGATGATGCACCCATTGATTGAAAGGGAAAGTCTAGGGCAGGGTTTTGCAACCTCAACCTTGGGCCCTCAGGTGTTCTTGGACTTCATTTGTGGCAAAGGATGCATTTCACCAGTTGAGGGAGCATGTTTCTTAAACAGCTACTAAATGGATAGTCTCATTTGGGCTCAAGTGGTGAGCATATATATTTCAACCACAGCACAGCCATCTGCTAAGATTGCAATGTACCACCTTCTATGGTTCCAGTAAAATAGGGGCGAAACAGGAAGTGGCCGACTTGATTTCATCACTTGTTTAGAATTTGGCAACACATTCGTGCATATTGTTGTTATCTCCACTTGCTGGATTCACTACTAGTGTCCTTCATTTGCATCAATCCAAAAAGAGCATTTTGAGAAAGTATAAACCCATTCCTCCCAAACTCCCAGGTCTTGTCCTGGCGTGAATTCCGATGGGTACATGGAGGTCTCATAATCAAGATTTTCCCATTACTCAATGCAATGTTCCATCCATGCATTTATTGTTGTGATTGCTCATTCATTAAATATATACCTAAGAAGGTTGGAGCCACAAGAAATCAGTCATGTTCCCTCAGTGATTGTCTTCTCCTTGTAGACCACAGGTTGGAGCAAACTTGTGATCTACTGTCATCACAATATGGATTTCCCTCCCTCTCTTCATGATCATTGGCTGCCACCTGGAGGACTATACTGTAGTAACTACCGTATTTGCCGTCGTATAAGACGACTGGGCATATAAGACGACCCCCCAACATTTCCACTCAAAATATAAAGTTTGTTATATACTCGCCGTATAAGACTACCCCCTCTTCTGCACACCTTCCACACACCAAATAAAACGTAAAAGGACATCAAGGCTGTATATTATCAAACATGTACAGTAAACATAAAACAGTGCAAGTGCAAAGTGGTACTCATTTATCTACTGTATATACATGAATATAAGCTGACCCAAATATAACCTGAGGTACCTAATTTTGACCTTGAAACCCAGGAAAATAGATTGACCCGAGTATAAGCCAAGAGTGGGAAATGTAGCGACTGCTAGTGAATTTCAGTAATTAGTATACAGTAATATTAATTATTTTATTGATTTTTTTAAAACTGTAGTTGTACCACCCACCAGTGGTGGCGCTGCAGGTAAAGTGGGTGGGCAGGTCAATTACACTGAGGCAGGAAGTGTTGTCCTAGCCTAGCCTCTTGCTTCCCCTGCAAGGAAGAAGCATGGCTTTTTCCTCCATCTTGGGCAGAGCAGAAGGTACCAGTAAGTGAAACCCTTTCTTTTACCCCACCAGTTTGAAAGGGAGACACAATTGTAATGTAGAGTTTCTTTCTTCATCTGGATGGTATGTAGAATGAGGTGGGTGAGCATCGGGAGCCGGGCGGCCAACCGTCCCGCATTCTGCGGGGCAATTCCATTTAGGGAGGGGGTATTTCGACTTACCCTCGGTTCGAAAATCGTCCGGACCTCTCCCGTTGCGTCATGGACGCACCTGTTTCCCCTCTGCCCGGCAGGCAGTTAAAGGGAAACGGAGCCAAAAAGGCTCCAATGAACTGCGCCTGCGCAGAGACCCAGTTTGGCGCCAGATTGGGTCTCTGCGCAGGCGCAGTTCATTGGAGCCTTTTTGGCTCCGTTTCCCTTTAACTGCCTGCCGGGCAGAGGGGAAACAGGTGCGTCCGTGACGCAACGGGAGAGGTCCGGACGATTTTCGAACCGAGGGTAAGTCGGAACTCCCCCACCCTAAATGGAATTGCCCCGCAGAACGCGGGACGGTTGGCCGCCCTAATCGGGAGGCCACTATGGGCAGCTATGTCTATCCCAACTGAAGTGCACCCGGCGTATAAGACGACTCCCCCACTTGGAGGCATGTTTTTCAGGGGAGGGGAAGTAGTCTTATACGTCAGCAAATACTGTAAGTAGTTGACAGAAGTGAACATGTGCAGTCACCATTGCTAACTTTGATTAGCGATGACCATTCAGTGCCTTATAACTGGAACTTATGAAATGTGAGAGTTATTATAACATCTCCCAACCACATTTGCCCATTCTTAAACAATTAAAAACATCTTCTCACTTTGATGACAACAGGGCTACCATGGAGGAAATTAACCCTGGAACATAAATACTAGTGTCCCTTTTAATTTCGGAGACTTTGTTGTATTAGTACTTTCCCTCTCTCCTAATTGCTGCTGTATAATGAAGTATTAATGAATAACATTGTAGCAACCATTTGTGGAACCTACATTGACTAGAGGTGAAGGTGTTAGGCCAGTACCAGACCAAATGAGTTTTTGGAAATAGTGAAAGATTAGTGTGATATACTGTAGCCTCCCTTCATGTATTTTTCACTTGGATGTGTAAGATGAGTTATATACTATCAAATATGTATTTTTGTTTGTATTTTTTCTTTCATTTGTGTATGTTTTTGTTGTTGTTTTATTTGTATTTTTACTTTGAAAATTTAATAAAAAATTATATTAAAAAAATGAATAACATTGCAGTATCTACATACCGTACTTTATACTCCGCCAAGTTTCACATACCAATGTATAACATTGTGAATTTCGGAGAAGTGAGAAGAGATTAAGATACACTTCACCATTTGTAAATGTGGGTTTTGTTTTTGGGTTTTTTTGGGGGGTAATATTTTTTGTAACATTTTATGGTGATATTAATACTTTCTGATTGTTACTATGTCATTTATATATATGATTATGATAATGTGGAATTTGTGACTGTTATGTTGTTATTTTTTATACTTTGTAAGCCGCCTAGAGTCAGGTTCTCCTGAGCAGTGTGGGGTATAAATTTGAAATGAAATGAAATGAAATTTGTGTTCTTAGCACTGACATATGCCATACAGCACTGCAATTGGAGAAAACAGGGTAGAATGAAGAGTGTGTACATTTTATTAGATGGAGGAAGGAGCTCACTGGATAAGGAATAATATTAAAGGAGGATATGGCTAAGGAACACAAGCAGTGGTGGGATGTCAAAAATTTTACTACCCCACCGTGATGTCATCACAGTGTGGCCGGAGCTAACATCATGATGTCATGATGTTGTGGGTGGGGCCAAAGAAAAAAATTAAAAAATACAAAATAATAAAATAAAAGCACACACACACACCCTGTGCTATTTAATAGTACAAGGTCTTTTTCTTTAACGATTAAATGCATATCTCTGTAGAAATATTTATATGTGTGATCTTGTTTGTTCATGTCTGATTTCTGTGGTTTTAAACGATTTAGCGTCGACTCAACAACTTCTTCAATTCCATTGAAAGTGACTCACATCAAGATCCTCTGTTTTGGTCTTATCTGTTGCCATGGTTTCCATTTTATACTTTTTTAAAATTCCTTAAACAAACTCATATCGAAAATATATTTCATCCATTTTCAGTTACCATTTTTCCTTTTGCACAAAATGAATCATTTAAGACTCAGACCAGGATTCAGGAAATGAAATATTCAAATATCTGCTTGGCCATAAAATTCCAGTGAGGGGTTGCAATGATAAAACACTTCTTAAACATCTCATATACCCCAGAAATCTCAAAAATCAGCTTGATGGCACTTAACAACATATTCTATATAAAATAAAAGTGTACTTTTATATCAGAAAAACTATATAGTATATTTATACTACTACTACATATTAGTAAAAATTACTCCTGCTTGTGATATACACCTTTCTACAGGTGTAATAGGATCTCAAGCACAGATTTTAAATCCTATGACAACTGATTCTAGTCATGCAAGTTTGATCTAGCTAAAGGCATTGAATATGACTACTCTGAAAACTGTTTTCACTTCTGAAATTAAAGACAATAGAATATATATATATACATACATATTCTACACACACACACACACACACACACACACACACACACACACACACACACACACACACACACACACACACACACACGCATGCACTCACACATGCAGGCACGCACACACACAGTGGAGCCTCATACAACAATTGCCCCGTATATCAACAAAATCACCCCGTATAGTAATAAAAGGTTTGGGGGATAAAAAGGTGTCCCACATAACAATGGAAAAAAATCATACAACAATTTTTCAATGGGAAAAACCATTTAGCAAAATCATTGCACGATGCATCCCATAGGGAAAATCACTATGCGATGCACGCATCGTATAGCAATTGTTTCGTACAACAATGAGCCCCGTGGAACGAATTAAAATCATAACACACTATTTTTAAGTTTACTGTGCTTTGTCCAAACATTCAGTTCTTGTTTCGAACATTATTCCTCTTTTTGGATTTTACTAATAGTGTCTTTAAGACTGCTACCTATAGCTGCAGAAAGAGGCAAACCTGACATGGCTGCGCCAGCAGACTACATATATGAGGGAACTCCAAATACAACTTATGATGACTACGATGATCCCATTGAAACTAACAATGATCCTATTGAAAGTAACTGGTGTGATATGAATGATGTCTCCACAGTCAGCGCACTCTTTACAAGCATCTTGTACACTCTTATATTTTTCCTCAGTCTGCTAGGAAACAGCCTTGTCTTGTGGATTGTCGTAAAATATGAAAGCCTCAGATCCTTAACCAACTTCTTCATTGTGAATCTTTGCATCACTGACCTAGCCTTCTCCTGCACGCTCCCGTTCTGGATATTGTATGCTTACAACGGATGGATTTTCGGTGACTTTCTCTGCAAGACTGTGAGCGCCATCTTCTCTATCAGCTACTATGGCGGCGTTATCTTTCTAACTATTATGACCATTCTCCGTTATTTGGCTGTGGTCGATCCCTTATCAACACTGAGAACTCGGAAAAAAGAATACGGCATACTGGTAAGCTCAGCCATTTGGATCAGCAGCATTTTAGTTGTGGTCCCTGAGATGGTTTTTATCCAAGCAAGTGACACGAACGGCACAAATGCCAATCATCACTGTGACTACGAACAGCGAGACTGGAAGCTGGTGGAATTGTGTCTGCAACTTGTGTTCTTCATAGTTTCCTTCATGATCTTTGCCATATGTTACATCAGGATGATTAAAATTCTGCTTCGATCAAGAGCACAAAGGAGACAGAAGACTGTGAGGCTGATATTTGCCATTATGGTAGTATTTTTCCTGAGCTGGGCTCCTTACAACGTGCTTGGCTTTGTATATGAATTATCCTTTCAGCACTACATCACGTTAAACTGCCGACGCCGCAAGGAGGTTTTCTTCGCTTTTGACATCAGCCGCATAGTAGCCTACTGCCACTGTTGCCTCAACCCAGTCCTCTACGTCTTTGTTGGAGTGAAATTCAGAAAGCACCTGAAGCTGCTGTACAGGCAATACTCTCAGCACCAAAACAGGATCCCACTGGTCAGCCCCAGAATTCACTCTTCCCACATCGGCCCCTATGAAGAGGCTTCTTTGTACTGAAGCAAAGGTCTGAGAAAGAGGCTGATTGAGACAACCAGCATGAGGAAAACAACTAGACCCACCACAACAAGACCCAACACAACTCTTCTGCTAAAAGGGTGCAGAAGGTCCTACTGCTCTCATAACGCTACTGCCTGGTAGGACAACAGGGATAAACTGTGTTTATTTGTTTTAACTAATCAAATATTGCTTTGATGTGAGAAAGATCATACTTATGAAGTGATACAAAATTGCATACTGGGAACAAAGATTATTTTGCAATGTATTTAATTACATTTTGTCCAAGCAAAGCTGGCGACAACATACATTTAAAAGCTGGCAAATCTTTGTATCTTCCATATAAAATGTAGAATGAATGTTATTCTATCTGTATACTGTTTATATATTGACAAATCGGAATGAGGAGGTGCTATAGCAGATTAATCCTTGGCTTTTAAGAAAGGGCTGAGATATAAACACCTTCTGAATCATGAAGACCTACTGTATACTCATGTAGACTGATTGCCAAACTGTGTCCTTCTGGGAGAGCATGATGACATTTCAAGGCAGAGGAGAAACTATGCTGTCTTCCAAAAGAAAGAAATAAAGAAATTACTGTACTATGTTTTGTTACTAACATTTAGGATTTGTCAAGAAAATTATTTCTGCTTGTTTAAATTTAAAATAATGCTTTTTAAGTTCTGTGCTTCTATTTAATTCTAAATGAGTAATAGAATTGCTTGAATAAAAATGAAATGGGGAGGCATGAGGACTTCTCAAAAATAAATTTTTAAAAAGGTTATGATGTTGAAAAGGTTAGGAATGTCTGATTCTGAAAATGTTAAGCTACAGATATCAATGTGCACAGAACTGAGCGAGTTGAGGAGGATGGTGGAGGACAGAAGTGCCTGGCAGACAGTGGTCCATGGGGTCACAAAGGGTCGGAATTGACTGTGTGACTGAACAACAAAACAGATATCAATAACCTGTGAGAGAAAGCTGGTGACTTTGAATGATAGCCTAGCTGCAGTAAAAGAAATTAATTACATACTTGCACCAGAATGTTTGAAATATGCTACTCCAAAACAGCAAATGGGAGGGTTCAAAAACTTTGCCATAATATATCTAGTTCTGCAATTTTACGATGATCTAATACAGTGGTTCCCAACCTTTTAAAGACGGGGGGCGGAGAGAGGCCAGATGGGTGGCTCCCCCTGCTATAAACACTGCAGTAAATCACATCCATGGCTGTCGTAAACGTGTTAACTTCCAGTAGTGAGGACGGGGGCCGGATGATTTGACACCATGGGCCAGGTCTGGCCTGTGCGCTATATGTTACCCATCCCTAATCTAATATGTAGCCTACCATTTTGTAACCCCTTATGCAGCCTACCATTTTGAAATTTCCTGATGTACATAGAGTTGTTCTTGAATTATAGGATTTATTATTTTTAAAGTTATAGTTTTGTATTATCCATCCTTTGATCAATACTATCATAAATATGCACGTCTGGTCTTAAAGCATTGTTAAGCATACTTAAGATTTACAATTTTAATAATGTATTTGACTTAAGTGGAACTAATTCAATCCTAATAAATTTATTCATAAAATTGAATTTATGAGATTTTGGAGACTTGCTTCTGGCCTTCCTCCTTAAACGGGGACTCTGGTGATGGGTCTGCTAATCAATATAGTACTCAAATCTTATAGTGTGATGATGATTCATATTTTAATTGATGGCTCAACAGAGAATTAAAGCAGGAACCAAGATTCTAACATATTCAAGGTTATTGGGGGGAACTTAACAGTACAGATAACATTTACTGTGGGCTTTTTTACTGCCTTTTCATGTCAGCAACCATTTTATCTATATGTGTTATACTTCAACATAAGCACATTCAGGTGAAAAATTGTGTTTGTATGACACATACAGCACTCAGAGTGGATCATTCAGAGCTAGCTTTCTTGGATTGATAGAAATATTTATCACGGAACCATGACACAATGGCTGCTAATAGGATTGCACATTAACAGCATGATTGCCAAAGTAGGACCTACTTGTCTCAACATACACACATCCCAAGCCCCATTTCTTTTAACCTGATGAAGCTAAGAAACAACTAATCCAAAATACCTTTTTAAAAAATCCTGCCCGATATGTCTGAGTGGAAAACTCGCTTCATCTTTTACTGGATAATGTGTTTTTAAAGGGTCATTTGCCTAGGGTCCAGGGAAACTTTTAAACTGGCCTTTGCCAAAGGAGGTATCCAGTCTTTGTAAAACTGCCTTACTTTAGGACAGGGGTTCCCAACCTACGGCCCACAGGCTGGACCCAGCCTACAGTGCCATTTCAGGTGGCCCATCGCCACCACCACCGTAGCCAGAAGTGGAACCGGACGCATTTATGTCAGCCGTAAAATGCACCCGCAACTGTCATAAACGCAGAAGTGAACGTGTTTAAGTCAACCGTAAATGCGTCTGCTTCCGGGGGCGTGGCCCGGCCCGCTCAGCTGTCTAGGGTGTGTGGTCAGGCCTGCAGTGTAAAAAGGTTGGGGACTCCTGCCTTAGGACATTATACTGATGAAAGAATGTGACGAATGTATCTTCAGTTGATTAAGCAAACCCATTGAGCCTGCATTGATCACGAGCATACAAAATGACAAGAGACAAAAATATATAGAGAGAAGTGTCTTGGGGAAAAGAAGAAGAAGGTATTTCAACCCACAGTGGCCAGCAAAAAATGAGACTAAACCATAGGAAGTGCTTGTGGGGTCTGATCTGATTTGTGAAAAGAGAACAAATATTGAAAGTACTGTACAAGGTTTTCTCAACACCAGATTAAATTAACTCTTGGCTGAATGTAAAAAAGAGAGAGAGATTCATGAAGATTTAATATCAGTATTACTGGTAGTAGTTACAGTAGGAATGATATCAGAGAGTAAATAAAACAAAACAACAAAAAATAGAAAAAAGTTGTGGCACCTTAAAGTCTAACTCCTGGATTTAAATGTGAGTTTTCATGGATCAAGTCCATTTCATCAGACTTAAGAGTAAAACTTTTATACACAGGTACAGAGGCACACAATGGCAGCCTAACAGAAAAATAACATTGTAGTTCTTTACAACTGACAATAATGGAAAATCCCTGGTTGTTATTCAAACTTGCTATGAAACCTGCTCCTATTGGTTTACAGATGGTTGCAAAAGAAACTTCTGTTGCAAGTTGATGCATCACATCCAAAGGATGGATGCAAAACAAACACTGTGGCATTACACATTTCTCAATGAGTTAGCATCTACAGTATTGACAATGGTTTTTTTTGTGATCCAGGCAAAATTGCAGCATATAAACTGTTAGTTGGTGCATCAAATTTGATAATAGCCCATAAGCCCTTGACTAATATTTAAACCCCTGAGATGGATGTCCAGCATATACATGTACTTAATCTCTGCTGTGTCTATCTGGATTCTAGTCTTGTAATTCCTCTCCTCTAGAATGGCAACTTTCAAGTCCTGTGTGGAGTGTCCAGGTATATTATAGTGGTGTGAAACAGGTTTCTGTGTACAGTGGTACCTCGAGTTACAAATTTAATGTGTTCCAAGGCATTTTAAATGTTATGAAAAAATTGTAACTCGAATTTCCCATAGGAATGCATTGAAAACCAAAATTCATAACTTGAAACATGATTTCCCATAGGAATGCATTGAAAACCAATTAATCTGTTCTGGGAAAATTTGTAACTAGAGCCATTATTTTCAATTGATTTTCATTCGTACTGTGAAAATTTTGTAACTCAAACCATTTGTAACTCGAAGTACCACTTGTATTGCCACTCTTGATGTCTGATTTGTGTCCATTAACACTTTTGCACAGAGATTGTCCTGTTTGTAATTATAGTAATACATCTAACCAAAAACAATTGGAGAAGAAAACAAGTCAAAGCAGAAGGAAGGCTGGGGAGGTTATTCAACTGCAATCAGTGTGGGCAATCTGAGCATCAATGGTCATGCTAGCTGGGACTGTGGCAGATGTGATCCAATGCATCTGGAGGGTACCAGGTTGCGGAAGGCTAGCCTAGGGCAACCAAGAAGACCTAGACAAGATATACTGCATTCGAGCCCTATTTCTACGATGTATTTGTAGACAAGCAGGCAGTACATCTCTTAACTTGACCTCTTCTCATCCTATTCTGATCATAGGTCTGGGTGATAAAAATGGTTCTTAAACTACTACATTCAGTGTGGTTGCTAATTGGTGGAGAGGACCTTATATTTTTGATAATCTTTTTTAAAAAGATGTTTATTTGACCAGCTGCTTTCGGTCTACCGGGGGGGGGGGGGGAATAGCAATTTTTATTTATTTATTTATTTATATTTCATACTTGCTAACCCGCCCCAATCGGGCAAGCCCGACTCTGGGCGGCTTACAACCCAAGTTAAAACACATCAATAAAAAATTTAAAAATTCATAGACTAAAACAGTATCTGGGGGTGTCGTCAGAAGGGTAAAATCCTTAGACTAACCACCCCACATGGGATCCCACATCCCTGGAACCCCACACATGTCCTGCCAGCCAGGTCTTTAAGCTCTTCCGGAAGGACAGGAGCTCTGTCTGCATGCGCAGCTCAGTTGGGAGGAGGTTCCAGAGGGCCGGGGCGAACACGGAGAAGGCCCTCTTCCTGGTGCTAGCGAGGTGAGCCTCCCTAGCCGATGGTACAACAAGAGAGCCCCTCCGATCCGCCCTGGTGGGACGGACAGATGTTCTTAGGGTGACGCGGTCTCTTAGGTATCCTGGCCCACTACCATATAGGGCTTTAAAGGTAATGACCAGCACCTTGAATTGCACCCGGAGACAAACTGGCAACCAATGCAGCTCCCTAAGCAGTGGAGAGGCCCGAGCATAACGCCCGCGCCCCATCACTACCCGGGCTGCCGCATTTTGGACCAGCTGCAGTCTCCGAATGGTCACCAAGGGCAGCCCCATGTAGAGCGCATTACAGTAGTCAAGTCTGGAGGTGACCAAAGCGTGCGTGACCATAAGCAAGGGGTCCCGGTCAAGGAGCGGGCGTAACTGGCGTATTACACGAAGTTGTGCAAAAGCCCTCCTGGCCACGGCTGCCACCTGCTCATTGAACAGTAGCCGTGAGTCCAGGAGGACCCCCAGATTACGCACCGGGTCTGTTTGGGGCAGAACTGCCTCATCCAGAACCAAAGCTGGTAACTCCCGTGTCAACGCGGGGCCCCTTACCCATAGCCACTCAGTCTTACCGGGATTCAGCTGTAGCCCGTTTTCCCCCATCCAGACCTCAACAGCCTCCAGGCACCTGGAAAGGACTTCCACTGCACCGCTTGGGTCCCCACGGGCTGAGATGTACAACTGGGTATCATCAGCATACTGATGATACCGTACCCCGTGGGAACGGATGATCTCACCCAGCGGCTTCATGTAGATGTTAAATAGGAGAGGAGAGAGTACCGAGCCCTGAGGCACCCCATACTGCAGGGGCCTAGGGCTGGACTCCTCCTTCTCCAGGCACACCGACTGGGTCCTGTCCCTCAGGAATGAGGAAAACCAGGACAACACTGTGCCCTGGATCCCCAAACCCCGGAGCCTTCCCAGAAGGATGCCATGATCGACAGTGTCGAAAGCCGCTGAGAGATCGAGGAGAGCAAGGACAGACGGCTCCCCTCCATCCCGCTCTCTCCAGAGATCATCCACCAAAGCGACGAGTGCAGTTTCAGTACCATATCCGGGCCTGAATCCTGACTGAAACGGGTCCAGATAATCCGCTTCATCCAGGACATCCTGTAACTGCTGCGCCACAGCTTTTTCCAGGACCTTACCTAAAAAAGGTAGGTTAGACACTGGACGGTAGTTGGAAATTACCATAGGGTCGAGGGAAGGTTTTTTCAAGAGGGGGAGCACTAAAGCATGTTTAAATGGTGCTGGAAAATGCCCCTCTTTTAATGAAGCATTAATAATCGCCTCGACCCAGCCACCTGCCACAATCTTGGTAGCTTTAATTAACCAGGCAGGGCATGGGTCCAGTGCACAGGTCGTGGCGCGGACAGATACAAGAAGCCTGTCCACTTCCTCAGGGCCAACTGGCTCGAACTGATCCCAGATAACATGGCTAGACTGTGCCTTGGTCAACCCCAGTTCAGTACCTTCCACGCCGGGATTAAACTTCGAGCGGATCTGAGCGACTTTCCCTGCTAGATAATCAGCAAAAACATCAGCAGACCCCTGCCAACCAGGGCCCGGCCCCTCCTTGCCAAGGAGGGACCTGGTCACCCGGAACAGGGCCGCTGGGCGATTATCTGCGGAGGCAATGAGGGCGGTGAAATATTGACGTTTCACCGACCCCATCGCCACTAGGTAGTCTTTAATAGCAGCTCTAACCAGTGTTCGATCGGACTCGCTCCGGGTCTTCACCCAGCGGCGCTCTCGGCGTCTCTTAGCTCGTTTCAGCTCCCTTAGCTCTTCTGTAAACCAAGGGGCAGATCGACCCCCACGAGCGTGGAGAGGCCGTAGTGGCGCGATTACATCCAAAGCTGCGGTCGCTTTCCTATTCCAGGAATCGACAAGGGCTTCGGATGAACCACTTCGCAGGTCAAGAGGACAACACCCCAGTTCCCGTTGGAATCCTTCTGGATCCATTAGTCGCCGGGGGCGGGCCCATTTAATCGGCCCTGCCTCCCTACGGTGAAGTCTCGCCCCCAGGAAGTCCAGAGTCACCAGATAGTGATCTGACCATGGCACAGGAGTGATGTCTAAATTCTGTATTTTCAGATCACTCTGCCACGGCTCCGACAAAAAGATCAGATCTGGGGTGTAGCCGCTGCTCCTGGTAGGGCCCTGGATTACCTGGGTCAGGCCCACGGTTGCCATGGAAACCATGAACTCCCGAGCTACCTCAGAGCCGATCCCCAATGACGGCAAATTGAAATCCCCCAGCACCATCAGCCTGGGGGTCTCCAACGCCAGCATGGAGACCGCCTCAAGGAGCTCAGGCAGGGAGTCTGCTACTCTGCAGGGAGGCAGGTACACGAGCAAGACTCCCAACTGACCTTTAGGGCCCACACGCAAGAACAGGGCCTCACAACCCGGAATATGTGGAGCCGTGGCCCTGGCCACTCCCAGGGACTCCCTGGCTACTACGGCGACACCACCGCCCCTTCCCCTCTCCCTAGGCTGGTGCCAAACACCGAACCCGGCCGGGCAGAGTTCAGACAGGGGTACCCCATCCTCAGGCACCAGCCAGGTCTCGGAGATGCATGCCAGATCGGCCCGCTCCCCCAAGATCGTATCTGCAAGCAGAGGGGCCTTGTTGCAGACCGATCTGGCATTCACCAGCAGCAGCCTAAAGGAGGGGTCACTCTTGACCGGCTGCACAGGACCTAGAGGTGTAGCCAAGGGGCCAGAACACGGGACAGCAACCAAACATCTGGCCCGCGTTCTCCGAGTGCGGCCCGCCCCTTGGAACCCGCCGTAACACCCCATGCCCGTCACTACACCAATTTGGGCCTCATGAAACCCCTCAGGCCCAACCGGCAGCGCCCAGTCCCCCCCTGCTGGCTGGCAGGTCCTTCCTTGGAACCCCCATCCGTTTCCCCAACCCTGCTCCTGGGACTGTCCATCCACTGCCGCCGCTGGTGGCCACAACAGCAGTGGGGTCAGATGGTCCCGCCCGGCATCCGGCACCCAAGTCCGTGGCGGCGATGGAGGGGCTAAACAGCCCTGCCGCCCTGTTAGATTTAAAACCCCCGCGGAGGCGGGGCTTGCGGCCAGGTGCCCCAAGACCAAGGGGCAGGAGGAACGGCGACCGCGGCGGCGTCTCCGCCCGGCATCCGGCGCCCAAGTCTGTGGCGGCAATAGAGGGGCTAAGCAGCCCTGCCACCCTGTTGGATTTAAAAACCCCGCGGAGGCGGGGTTTGCGGCCCGGTGTTGCTGGCGAAAGTGAGGCACGGCAGCTCTCGCCTTTTGAAGCTCCCGCCTGGGTGGGACCTCAGGGTGGAAGGAGGCGACCCGGTGTGCGCGCGTAGCGACGGCTGCATCGGCTTCTCTCCCCCGGCACAGGTGTTGCTGGCGGAGGTGAGGCACGGCAGCTCTCGCCTTTTGAAACTCCCGCCTGGGTGGGACCTCAGGGTGGAAGGAGGCGGCTCGGCGTGCGAGCGTAGTGGTGGCTGCATCAGCTTCTCTCCCCCGGCGCAGGTGTTGCTGGCGGAGGTGAGGCACGACAGCTCTCGCCTTTTGAAACTCCCGCCTGGGTGGGACCTCAGGGTGGAAGGAGGCGGCTCGGCGTGCGAGCGTAGTGGTGGCTGCATAATAGCAATTACACTGATATACAGCCCCATAACACTTAGTCCACTCTCTTGGCAGTTCACAAGGTAATTAGCATTTTTACCCCAACATGCTGGGTACTCATTTTACCGATCTTGGACAGATGGAAAGCTGAGTCAAACAGTATTCAACTATGTAAAGCAGCCTATTTCTGGTCGTTAGACGATTTTATTGGGAGTTTTATTGTGTGCAAATTTTAACTTTATGACTGGTTTTATGATGTTAGCCGCCCTGACTGGGATGATTTTTTCCCTAGGGGGTGGGATATAAGCAGTGATGGGATGACACCGGTTCTGACCGGATCCACAGAAATGTTAGGAAGATTTCCGAAGGGTTCTCCGTGGGGGTAATACCATTTTTGAGGCGTCCGGATCAGACGCCTCACCGGCAGGAATTTTTTTTTTAAAAAATTGGGGCTCCAATTTAGTGCGCATGCGCAGAAACTCAATCTGACGCATTGCGCATGCGTCAGATTGAGTTTCTGCGCATGCGCACTAAATTGGAGACATTTTGGCTCCAATTTTTTTTAAAAAAAAAATTCAGACCTGGAGCCGCAGCTTTTCAGAGCGGCTCCGGAGGCGGCCCTCAGAGGAGGGCATCTCCCCTGGGGCCGCCGAGCTCCCACGGGCAGGTTGAGGCCTGCCCGGGCAGTCCGCCAAGCCCCCATGGCCTGGGGACGCCTGGCGGAGCGCACCACCTCCTCCTCCTCCGGCAGCGATGGCGGCAACGGCAGCGGCGATGGCAGGAGGCGGCGGTGGTGATGGCGGGAGGCGGCAGTGGCGACAGTAGTAGCAGGCAGCAGTGACGGGTGGTGGTGGCGACGGCAGCAGCAGACGGTGACAGCAACGGCGGCAAGCGGCTCCAGAGGAGGAGGAGGCCGCAGTCGGGGGCGGCACGCCTTGCCGTGTGGCCCCGGGCCATGGGGGCTCATCGGCCCCAAGGAGGGTAAGTGAGGGTTTTGTGTTTGTGGTGGGTGGGTGGTTTATTTGTGTTTTGGGTGGGTGGGTGTATTTTTATTTTATTTTTATTTTATTTCTTTATTTATTTTATTTATTTAAGTTATTTACGGGTTTGTGTTGTGGTTGTTTGGGTGGGTGAGTTGAGGTGTGTGTGTGTTTGTTTGTTTATTTTAATTCTATTTTTATTTATTTTATTTTTATTTTTGGCCCCGCCCACGACATCATGACATCATGACGTTGGCTCCCCCACGACGTCATGACGTTAGCTCCGCCCCACTGTAATGATGTCATGGTGGGGTAGCAATTTTTTTGTCATCTCATCACTGGATATAAGTGTAAATAAATAAATAAATAAATAAATAATAACTCTTGCATAGACCAAGAAAACACCTTGCTAAACAGATAATACAGTGAAACCTCGCATAGTGTCTCGCTTAAAGAGTAACTCGCTTAGAGAGCAGAATTTTCTCTGAATGTTCGCTTCGCTTAACAAATAAAACCAACCAAAAACCCGCTTAACAAATAAATCGGGGTTCGCAATCCCCCCCACAATTGGTTGTTTACAATGGTGTTTGCTTAAAGAGCAAACTCGCTTAAAGAGCAATCTTTAAGCTTAAAGAACAATCCTGTAGAACGCATTATGCTCTTTAAGTGAGGTACAACTGTACTGTAGTACTGGGTGTGTCCATGATTCCATCTGGTAGAGGCAGCGAGGGAGAAATGTCTTGACCAGTGGCCCTATTCTTGCCATCTAGTTACATGATACTGTACTCCTCTGACTACTGTGATATGTGGTTGTGTGAAAGAACTATTCAATGACTAGTACAGTATTTTAGTTTGTTTTGACAATCTCGTACATTACATTTGCCAAGTATTAAATGCTTTGGAGAACATGAAGTAAAAAGGAAAGTGGAGAGCACTGGGTTTGGGCCAAAAAAGTCACATTTAAACTGTACCAGGAACCAGAGCTATATCTAGCAATTTTGGCAGCCAGGATATTTGGCAGTTGCATCATTTCCCATCTATTCTGCCCTAATGCCTGTGCTTGAATCCTCCGAGAAAATGGAGGATAATAACATTTCCCAGCTTCAGGGTCTTCTCCAGTGAGTCCTCTCATCTCATTTGTTGCCCAAATTATTTGAGCTTCAGCTTCAGCATTTGTCCTTCCAAGGAGTAGTCAGGGTTGATTTCCTTTAGGATTGACTGATTTGATCTCCTTATAGTCCAGAGGACTCTCAAATGTTTTCACCAGCACCACAGTTCAAAAATATCTATTCTTCCATGGTCAGATTTCCTTATGGTCAAGCTCTCACTTACTCCACTGAAACAATCTATTGTTCGGCAGCATTGGCCCTTTGGAATTACATTAAGACAAGCTAGCAAATAACAAACAAAATAAGGCGATGAAGCACCAAACCCAAGTACTGTACAGTACTTCGGAGATATCAACTCAAATATGGTAACTAAAATCGAGAAAAAGTTTCTGCACTTTTTTCACACTCTAAATAATAAACCAGAAGAGGCTAGGCAAAGCTTATGGAGAGCAAAAAAAAATCCACCTTGCTGAATGGGTGAATGCTGAAAAGCATCTCCCACCAGAACAAGATTCTAACTGGATTATCTGGAAATCGTTTAAAAGACTTCAAAGTGAAGTAGGAAGATCAATGAATAATACATTAAAATGGGGCGTCTTATAATTTATTATGCAGTGCCTGAGTGGTTAAGATGCTGAACTTGACAACTGGAAGGTCAGCAAGTCAGCAGCTTGAGACCCAAGTACTGCACGCGGAAGTGAGCTCACATCTCTGTCCCAGCTCCTGCCAATCTAGCAGTTCGAAAGCAAAAAATTGCAAGTAGATAAATAGGTATCACTTTTCTGAAGCTAAAAAGCATTCCATGTCTAGTCATGTCTGCCACATGTCCACGAAAACCTCTGCAAACGCAGATGGTGCTGGCTCTTTGGCTGTAAAAACACATCTGAGCACCAAATCCTATAGGGAAATATGACTGGCTTTCGAGCAAGGGTGACCCCTTAACCCAGCGATTCTCAATGTTTTCAGACCGCAGGCCTGACCACACCTCCTGGACAGCTGATTGGGCCAGTCATGTACTGTAGTTCCTCCCACCAAGAAATGGAAGTAAAACGTGTGCCACACATACACAGAACGCATTTAGCAGTGTTCTGCACATGTGATGTGTGCTTTACTTCCGCTTCCAGGAGTCATGACCAGTGGTGGGATGTCAAAAATTTTACTACGCCACCGTGATGTCATCACAGTGTGGGCAGAGCTAATGTCATGATGTCATGACATGGGCGGAGCCAAAGGAAAAAATAATAAAATAAAATAAAAATAAGCACACACACACACACTCACACACCCACCCCTCAAACCACCCACCCACCCACAACACAAGGACAGCAAGGAGGCCGTGCATACGCGCCAAGCACTGTAGGCATGCATGCACACTAAATGAAAAGGTAAGCCCCGAAGGTGTTTCCCCCCAAAAGCTGCTACCGGTCCTCTGGGACACTGGAAAAAGTTACTGCCAGTTCTGGCGAACTGGTGAGAACCTGTTACATCCAATGGTGGGATGTCAAAAATGTTACTACCCCACCATGATGTCATCACAGTGTGGGCGGGGCTAACATCATGACATCATGACAGTGTGGGCGGAGCCAAATAAAATAAAATAAAAATAAGCACGCACACACACACACACACACCTCCAACCAACCAACCCACAACACAAGGACAGCAAGGAGGACAGCAAGGAGGCCGTGCATACACGCCAAGCACTGTAGGCATGCATGCACACCAAGTGCATGCATGCCTACCATTGAAAAACTAAGCCCCAAAGGTGGTTCCCCCCAAAAGCTACTACCGGTTCTCCAGGACACCGGGAAAAGTTACTACCGGTTCTGGAGAACTGGTGAGAGAACCTGTTACATCCCATCACTGGTTACATCCCATCACTCATGACGTTTGACACTTCCACCCCCCTCGTGGTAGCTCTTATGAGTCCCAAGCTGTTAAAGTGTTAATGGTCGTCAGGAGGCATTCTGGGAGTTGCAGGCCCCTGGGAATCATGGGAGTTGTAGGAAAAGCGCACAAGAGTGTTTCATGTAATGGCTGTCTAACCTTCGAGGTAATGTATCACGTTCTGTTCTTTTCTGGCATCTGAGCCTTTGTTTTCCTCCCAAGAGGCGGTGGGATCTGCTGACTCTCGAGTAATGTGTGTGTGTGTGTGTGTGTGTGTCTTGTCTTATCAGGAAAGTGTCCGGCTTGGGGCGAAGCCAACGTGTTGGTAGTGTAAAGAGTTGTGTTAAAAAACTTTACTTGTTGCTCCTAGTGGTACTTTTCTGGTCCTGGTTTTCTTATATGTTTCAAACCCACCCCCCACCCCTGATCTGGTCTTAGTGGTCTCTTGCACAGAAAAGCATGCTCTTTTCCTATCAAGCATCGTCCCATCATCCTCCCTCCCTTCCCCCTTCCAAACGAGCGCTTTCCAAATCTAGATGTTTGGATTGGGGCTGAAAAACCTGATTTCCCCCCATCATCTGTTCTTGGGCGGTGTTCAACGCTCCTTTGCAAAGCACGGCGGTGGGGGTTGCAATTTATTTATTTATTTATTTAATTGTTTCCCCCGTATTAAGCAGCAGCAGCAACAACAACAACACGCCGTGTTGTGTAAGGAGAGAGTCGCGCCTGCCTTTGGCGCTGCCCGGAGTCGGGCAAGGTTTCCGATCTAGTGCGACCTGGCGCTGAACCGACGGAGTAAACAAGACGCTTTGACGGCGTAATAATAGACAACAGGGTCCCTTCGGCTGGGCAAAACGGTAACAAAACAAAACAGACAATAGTGGGTCCTATGTGCCTGAAATATTTGAAACAGTGGCCGTGTTAAGTCTGCGTGGCAAGAATATCAGAGAGTAAACAAAATGACAAACGTCGTGGCACTTTACAGACCAAACTACTGTATTTTAATAATTATCTTTTCGTGGATCGAGTCCACTTTGTCAGGCTTTTTTCTCTTTGCCACCAGCCCAGCCCTGCGCACTTTTATTCGGAAGTAAGCTCCCCTTTGTGATCAAGGCTCCTCCTCCTCAAGGAAATAAACAGGGGCTTTCTATTTTTGTAACACTTCTGCCACCCCAGCCACCTTTTTTTTTTACACTGCCAAATTGGGCTCCATCTTAACTCTTGTGTTCCTCTTTGAAGCACTTCATAAGCAACTGTTTGATTTCCTCCACTCAAATGATTTGCTTTGGATTTATATATCCCAGTCTCACTTTTCTTCTAATATGGAAATACAGTAATACCTCAGATAACATTAGTATCGAATAACACTAAAATCGCATAACATTAAGCAATCTGGGGGGAAGAATTGCATCGGATAACATTAAGATCCTATGGGATGCATCAGATAACAACCGCTAAAGCCTGTGTGGTTACAATGTATCTCTATGGATCCCATAGGATTTTAACATGCATCGGATAACACTAAAAATCGTATAACACCAAGACTTGTGGAACCAGGTTTTAGTGTTATCTGAGGTTTTGTACAGAGCATAATGCGTTCCACAGGATTTCTCTTAAAACGAGTTTGCTCTTTAAGTGAAACACCCAGCGATGGGATGTAACAGGTTCTCACCAGTTCTCCAGAACTGGTAGTAACTTTCCCCAGTGTCCTGAAGAACCGGTTGCACCTTTTGGGGGGAACCACGTTTTCACTGGTTCCTCCACTGCACATGAGCACCAAGCACTTGGTGTGCATGCACGGCCTCCTTGCTGTCCTCCCAAGCGGGTAGGAGGAAGAGAAGCTGCTAACCTGAAGCTCCCTATAGCCTGCTTCCCTAGATATCCTAGGGAACTAGTTAGGCAAAGACTTAGTACCTAACTTCTTTAACTGTTGAAAAGTTGAAAAGTGCCAAAATGAAGCCATCTTGTGGTGAGTTCATTCTGTAGTTCCTTCCATCTGACCTAGTGTGAGAAAGATTAGCCAGAATAAGCTTTAAGCTCTAGTTTAAAAACTCTGGTTGATTTGTGTTGTGGGTGGGTGGGTGTTTGGGTGGGTGGGTAGGTGGGTTGAGGTGTGTCTGTGTGTGTGCTTATTTTATTTTATTTTTTTATTATTTTCTTTGGCCCCACCCACAACATCATGATGTCATGATATTGGCTCCACCCATGATGTTAGCTCCGCCCACACTGTGATTATGTCATGGTGGGGTAGTAAAATTTTTGACATCCCACCACTGGAAACACCATTGTAAGTGACCAATTGTGTGTGTGGGGGGGGACTGAGAACCCCGATTTATTTGTTAAGCGAGTTTTTGGTTGGTTTTATTTGTTAAGCGAAGCGACCATTCAGAGAAAATCCTGCTCTTTAAGCGAGTTACTCTTTAAGCGAGGTGCTCTTTGTGCGAGGTTTGACAGTATGTACTGGGTACGCCATTTACTGGTTTTGTTCTTCCAACAACCTTGTAAGGATGATTAGGCTGACAAACAGTGCCCAGCTCAAAATTACCCAGTGGACTTTATAGATGGGTGGAATTGGAAGCCATAGCAATTACACTTATATACCACCCACAGCACTTAGTACACTCTCTGGGCAGTTCACAAGTTAATTATCATTTTGCTCTCAACATGCTGGGTACTCATTTTCCGACCTTGGAAGGATGGAAGTCTGAGTCAAACTTGAGTCTTTGTTGGGATCAAACTCACAACATTCTGGCTGCAGGACAGCAGTTTAACCACTGCACCACCCGAGCTATTTTCTTTTACATTAGAGTTTATGTTTATTTGAACCCAGAGCGCTTCAATTTACGTCATTCTGTTCGGCCCAACACATTTTATTTATTTATTATATTTTTATATCACCCATTTGGAATATTTCCCACTCTGGGTGGTATACAAACAAAAAAACAACAGCAACATAATACAGCAAACAACAAAACAAATACCTGATGGTGTCTGAGAGCAAGCAAACTCAAATCTAACCAGTTAACTTATTGGCAAAAATAGGATATTCTTAAAGGGCCCCTTGAAGAGGAAGGTTTTAAAGAGGGGGTCCCAACCTACGGCCTGGGGGCCTGATTGGTTGAGGGGGTGTGGTCAGGCCCCTGGCAGGAAAAGATTGGGAACCCCTGTTTTAAACTATTTATTTAAAATGTCCAAGGATGGGGCCTCGCACAGCTGAACTGGTAGTAAATTCCAAAGCAATGGTGCCACCACTGAGAAGGCTAAATTTCTAGTCATAGACTTTCTCGCCATCCTCGTGGTCCGCACCTGCAGCTGCCTAGATCAGTAATGGCGAACCTTGGCACTCCAGCTGTTCTTGAACTTCAATTCCCAGAAACCCTGATCAGCAGGAGTGCTGACAGGGCTTCTGATAATTGAAGTCCAAGAACACCTGAAGTGCCAAGGTTCTCCATTACTGGCCTAGATTGTGATGAGCAGGTGATGTGGGGAGTTGTTCTGAGAGAGAGAGACACTCCAACAGATAACAAAGTCCCAAACCATATAGGGCCTTATATGAGAACACTAACACCTTGTATCTGACATGGTAGGGAACAGGAACCCAGTGCAAGCTGGCCAAGGCTGGGGAAATATGGTCAAATTTCTTTATATCCATCACCAGCCTGGTCACTGCATTCTGGAACTGTTGCAATCTCCGTATCAGATACATGGCACCGCCAGGAGCCAGAAATTCTATCTTGCTGTCCTTTAGTCATCTAGCAATTGTTATATTTAACCTGTCAGTCCTTTGTATCAGCCATCCTCAAGGTGGTAGTGCTTCTCTCTGGATCTATTGGACTACAACAGTGGTCTGCAAATGTGGCTCTCCAGATGTTCTTGGACTTGAATTACCAGGAGCCCAAGTCAGTACTCCTGCTGATTGGGGCTTCTGGGAATTGAAGTCCAAGAACATCTGGAGAGCCACAATTGCAGACCACTGGACTACAACTCAAACAGCACCCGGCCAGTCTGACAGGTTTGGAGATCAGCACCTCTGTTCTGTATTGATTATTCTTCAGAGCTGAACAATGCACTTTTCGTGAAAATTGCAACAGAGTCTAGATACTATATGCCTTTAATATTGTTCATTTCTGATTATACAGTACTGTACTGCCTTTTGCTATCAGTTTGTCAGAAGTCATGTGCATAGTATGTGTCTAATCTCTTGGTGAATCTAAAAGTGGGTTTTGCTTTTGCTAACTCAGGGTTTGTTTGTTTTAAATACTGACATGTAAACACTTGACCGGATTGGTTTCCTGCAGATGGCAGGGTGTAGTTGCCAAATGTCAAACCCAGTAACCCATTACTGTGTATTACTATAGTACAAGGGAATGTATCTATCACAGCAGTTTCATTCTAGTGATTTGCTTATGAAGTCCAAGTACTGGACTGTATAAGCCTAGTAATTTTTGTTAAGATGAGTCACATGCTTAGCATGCAGTTTGATTAAAAAAAACCACCCAGATATCTACTCTTGCATATACAGGTACAGCTAAATTTTGCTACTTATTAAAATAAAGCAAAAGTCAATTACTTCTTTGCTTTTTTCGTACTGTTGGATCTGAAAGGTGCTCATTAGTACCTGAAGCCTACTCTTCAAAGTCAAGGCCTTGTGGAGCAAGGCAAAACTGCAGATAGTACACACACATAAAATAATGGCAGGATATCAAAAGTCTAAAACTATCAGGCACGATTAAGTAGAGGAGGCATAAATAAATCAATATAATACATTACAGTAAAAAAATAGAATATGTGGTGTACCTGGATATTGAAAACAACTGCTGCAAACATATTCTGTTGGCTCAAAATGGAGGTACAGTAACTGTCAAAAGAGGGGGGGGGGGAGTCAGCCTGACCTTAAGTAAAGGGTAAGGTCGCCCTTGCTCAAAAGTCAGTTGTATCTGACTCTAGGGTTCGGTGCTCATCTCTGTTTATAGACAAAGAGCCAGCAATGTCTGCATCTGCAGACATTTCTGTGGATATGTGGCAGGTATGCCTAGACACTGCAGCGCACGGAAGACTGTTTACCTTCCCACTGAAGTGGTCCCTATTTATCTACTTGCAATTTCTTGCTTTTGAACTGCTAGGTTGGCAGGAGCTAGGACAGAGACGGGAGCTCACTCCATCATGCAGTGCCGGGGAATCGAACTTCAGCCTTCTAGCCAGTGAGTTCATTGTCTTAATCACTTGAGCCACTGCAGTCCTAGCTCAGTGATGGTGAACCTTGACACTTCAGGTGTTCTTGGACTTCAATTACCAGAAGTCCAAGTGAGCACTCCTGCTGATCAGGGCTTCTGGGAATTGAAGTCCAAAAACAGCTGGAGTGCCAAGGTTCACCATCTCTGTCCTAGGTGATGGAGATAACTCCCCAATTACTTGATGTAGCTCTTTATGCTGTAGTCTTATATTGACTCACCTGGAAGGAAGTCACATTGAAATTAATTGAACATACTTCTGAGATGACTTGTTAGATAAATAAACTGCAACAACTCCTGGCTCTATTCACTTTCTTTTCTTTTCCTGGTGGTGAGGGGGAGATTTTTCTCTTTAGAAATGTTATTGTCCTCCATTTTCTCAGAGGGAGGATTCAAAGGCATGTATTAGGGCAGAGCGGATGGGAAATGGCGCCACTGCCAACTATCCTGTCTGCTAAAATTACTAGCTCCAGCTCTGGCTCCAGCTACAGTTTAAATGTGACTTCCTTGGCTCAAAATCTGGTGCTTTCCATTCTCCATTTTACTTCATGCTCTGCAAAGCATTTTACACTTGGCAAATTAAAAGTACAGCATTATATAGCCCAAACAAACTAGAATACAGTACTGGTCATTGAATAGTAAAGGTCGCCCTTTCTTGAAAGCCATTCATGTCTGACTCTAGGGGGCAGTACTCATCTCTGTTTACAAACAAAGACCCAGCGTTGTCTGCATCTGCATATGTTTCTGTGGTCACGTGGCAAGCATGACTAGACACAGGAGCTCATGGAACGCTGTTACCTTTCCCGCCAAAGTCAGTATCTTGTTTGTTGTTCAGTCGCACAGTCGATTCCGGCCCTTTGTGACCCCATGGACCATTGCCCTCCAGGCACCTCTGTCCTCCACCATTCTCCTCAACCTGCCCAGCTCTGTGCCCATTGCGTCTACAATACCATCTAGCCATCTCATTTTTGGCCGCCCCCTTTTTCTTTTGCCCTCCACCTTTCCCAGCATCAAGGCTTTTACAAGTGAATCCTCTCTTCTCATTTGATGTCCAAAGTACTTTAGCTTCATCTTTACTATTTGACCTTCTAAGGAGCAGTCAGGATTGGTTTCTTCTAAGATTGACCTATTTGTATCTATCTATTTGCAATTTCTTATTTTCAAACTGCTAGGTTGGAGGAGCTGGGACAGGTGACAGGCGCTCACTGCATCACGCAGCACTCGGTTCTCAAACTGCTGACTTGCCAACCTTCCAGTCGTTAAGCTAAGCGTATTAACCGCTAAACCACCACAGCCCCTAAACTGCAATTACCCATGGTAATTTACATGATACTCTGTCAACACTAATAGGATTTTAGCCTATGAACCATGGACCTTTGGGGCCGTGATGGAGAAAAAAATCATGTTCAGCAGACAAAGTAAGAAGACTTCATCACTACATATTTCTTTTAAAATCATCAGTCCTTACTTCCTTATTTAAAGCACTTTTACCCTGATGGTCAGTTGAAAGTGCTTACAAGGATAGGAAATCAGTCATGGACCTTATCTCAAAGGGTTATCTCAGAAGCCACAAAGTAACATATCCTGATTGCCCACCACTTACACTGCAGTCATCTACTGATTACTGAGAAATAAGCCCTGATATCTTCAGTGGAATTTGCTCCTAGGTAAATGCAGGAAGGATAGTATAGAAATTGGAGTAAATAAATAAATAAATAAATAAATATTATGTACATCCAAGGAAGCCGAAGAGTAACCAAAGATAACTTCGTTTGCAATCCTTCAACATGTGCATATTGCAAGTGGAGGGTATGTCTTAAGGCTAGGGTTCCCGACCTTCTCCGGCCAAGGGCCAGGTTACGCTATCTCAGTCAACTTCATGGGCGGGACGGCCATTTTGCCTTGCGTGCACGATGGGTGGCCATTTTGTTCCAACAGCTTCAAATGGACAGTCATTTTGTTTCTTAAATGCCCTTGGAGGGATGGGGCCACATGAAATGGTGGTGTGGGCCAGATCTGGCACACAGGCCTTAGGTTGGGAACCCCTGTCTTAAGGCTTTTGGTTTTTATTTTTGGTTTTGAGTAAATATGCAGAGGGATACTCAGTGTGATATGCTAGGTAGAGTTTATTTTTATTTAGAGTATGGCATCTAGCGAGGTTATGCAATTATTAATATACTGTACAATTATACAGTAGTTTTAGGTAAAATAGCAGTCAATTCTTATATATAAAATATATGGACAATACAGTTGGTAAAGTAAGTTATTAAATTTTAAATAAAACCTTTTAAAATCATAATAATAGAACAGCATAGATTCAAGATGGGATTGTTGTTAGAGTTCAATATTTAAAGAGGCTATCTATCTTACTGTTTTCAGTGTGGTTGCAAATGAGGCCATTCTCCACTTGAAGAACATTGTTTTCGTTCTAGCATGAACTGTCCTAATTCTATTCAGGCGGCTACATATTTTTTGGGGCAACTGCATTCCTGGAATTGGTCTTGTAGGATCTATATAATCTGTCTGGTTATAAGTATTATTATTAAACTGGTGACTTGCTGACCTGGTCATTAAGCTAAGCATGTTAAACGCTAAGCAGCTGCAGCCCCTAAACTGCAATTACTCTTGGCAATTTACATGATACTCTGTTAACACTAACAGGTATTTCGCCTATTTTTGCCCTGATGGGGGGGAAAAAATCATGTTCAGCAGGCAAAGTAAGAAGACTTCATCACTACACATTTCTTTTAAAATCATCAGTCCTTATTTCTTTATTTAAAGCACTTTTGCCCTGATGGTCAGTTGAAAGTGCTTATAAAGATTAGAAATCAGTCATGGACCTTATCTCAAAGGGTTATCTCAGACGCCACAAAACCACATACCCTGATTGACATTTCATTCACTTGTCCCAGTACTTACAATGCAGTTGTCTACTGATTATTGAGAAATAAGCCCTGTTACATTCAGTGGAATTTGCTCCTAAGGTAATGCATGAAAGATAATATTATGTACATTCAAGGAAGCCGAAGAGTAACCAAAAACCTGCTGCTACCTTCTCAATCACTTTGCTCATCTAAGGTAAATTAGCTGCAGGTCTAGACTTGTTTACATCATCTATAGCAGCAATTAGTTTTGGGAATGGCCGAATAATTTTTTTAATTGTTGGTTTAGGGCAAGTTGCTATCAGAATATATGTTTAGATTTTCAAAGTGTATATTGAATGGACAGCAACAAACTTCCATGGTTCACAAAAAATAATATTAATGGTACAATAATACCTCGGATAACGCTAAGAGTTGGTTCCACAAGTCTTGGTATTATCTGATTTTTAGTGTTATCCGATCCATGTTAAAATCCTATGGGATGGATCGGATAACGTTAAAGCTCCATAGAGATACATTGTAACCGCACAGGCTTTAGCGGTTGTTATCCGATCCATCCCATAGGACCTTAACGTTATTCGATCCAATTCTCCTCCCCAGATTACTTAACATGCGATTTTAACGTTATCCAAGGTATTACTGTATTAAGATTATCTGTTGTCAAGTTGGAACCAATTTATAACAAGCCTAATAGAGCTTTCCAGGCAAGTAAATTGATTCCAAATTTACAACACATAATCTTAAAACCCCTTTGCTTATTTTTGTTGGATTTAAAGAGTGACTTCATCAGTTCCACTCCCCCCAAAGAAATTTCACGTCAGAGCGGTGATTTGAACTCAGGCCTCCTACTATGTTTCTCTACCCACAAGAACAACAGACAGTCTGAGAGTGGAATAAAATAACCAGGATGTCAACTTCTAGAAAACTACCAATGTATAAATTAAAGTAAAACACCAGATAACAATTGGATCAGATAACGCTAAAATCGCATAAAGTTAAGTATTCTGGGCAGGAGAATTGGATCGAATATGTTAAGGTCCTATGGGATGGATCGGATAACAACCGCTAAAGCCTATGCGGTTACAATGCATCTCAATGGAGCTTTAATGTTATCCGATCCATCCCATAGGATTTTAACACGGATCTGATAACACTAAAATCAGATAACACCAAGACTTGTGGAACCAAGTCTTAGCGTTATCCGATGTTTTACTGTACTAGACTCTCTACCTCACACCAGGCTTAGGTCTAGGAAACCAATTTGAGATTATATGCCACAGTTGTATGACCTAGACCAGGGGTGCCCAAACTTTTCACACCGTGGTTCAGTGGGCCAGTCATGTGGCCCGCGGAAATACATTTACAACAGCCACAGGTACATTTACGACAGTGTTTTGCACATGCGCATGGATGTTTTACTTCTGCTTATGGGAGCGGCGAGGGTGGACGAGCCAGATGATTTGGCGCCGTGGGCTGTGGTTTGGGTACCACTGACCTAGACAAAGAATGGTGATTAAAATGGGTGACCGTTATTAATGCTCAGAATGTGGAGATACAAATTCCTTTCTTTTCCTTAGACTTGCAGATGCAGCAACTGGACATCATTAACCAAATGATCATCCAAAGCATGAACTCTGGTCTCCTGAGGTAGCTATCAGAAGTTGTATGGTGCAGCCTTTCTGCATTTGTGTGTTTAACAATGGCAGGAAGTAGTGGAGAAAGTCAGTTGCAGAGGATTATCCGAGATTTGCAAGGTAAAACTCTTTCTTGGATGTTAAAGAACACTTAATGCTTTCCTTGTGCTTTTATCCATTATTTCTGATTCTCTCTCTCTCTCTCTCACACACACACACCATTAATGCTCTGTAATTTGTTCCCAAAGATGCTGTGACAGAACTTAACAAAGAGTTTGCAGAAGCAGGAGAACCAATTACAGATGACTGTATCAGTTTGCACAAATTTTCTTACAAGCTTGAGTATCTTTTGCAGGTAAGCAACACTAATATGTACAAGAGGACGGTGTTTCTTGAGCACAGTTGCATAGGCCAGAAATCCCTTGATTATACCCACCAGCACCCTTGACATAACTTTCAGCAGTTTAGAAGCCAATACTAGTCTTGTGATAGGATCTTGTGATATGATCTACGTTGGAAAATGTATAGGCTTCTTAGCTTGAAGCAGTTCACTACGGAAAGTTATGCCGAAGGAGTTAATGGCAGTATATATGTGCATAGGATAATAGCCCCACATTTATATTGGCAGTGTAACCTCATGTTTATTTAATTATTTCAAATTTTATTAGCAATTTGGTGACTATTGAGAGTTACGCCACTTTTTTGGACTGATGTTTGTGAGGAAAGTGTAACGTTTGTGAGCAAAGGGAAAAATACTTTGCAAGACTTTGGTCTGAAGTTATACTTTTCCCTTTTCTGTTCCTCAGTTTGACCAGAAGGAAAAATCAACGTTATTGGGCAATCGGAAAGACTACTGGGATTATTTCTGTGACTGCTTGGCAAAAATTAAAGGTGCAAATGATGGAATTCGCTTTGTCAAGTCCATTTCAGAAGTAAGTGATCCGTGTTAATTTAACAATGTAACCATCCGGCAGAATATTCTGGCAAGTCATTCCAACACTGAAGGACATAATGGTGTAGGAACACCAATGTACATTGGCTGAAATCTTGTTGCCATAAGTTGTCAGGGCAAGGTAATTTTTTGGAATTTAACATTTCTCAATCCTGTCCTCTCTGCCAGAAAGTCCCATGGCTCTCTTGAAATCCCTATTATTATGGGGAAGTTGCCACAGAAAGAGGAACTCTTAATTTTCAAAATTTACTGCTGGTGGAATGATTTTACTAGCTGTTGTGATTTTTGGGAATTAAAGACAACCCTGCCTCAGGACCTTTTGGATGAGGGAATCAAAAGATTCTTATTCATTCATACATTCATTTATTTATTCCAGGGGTTCTCAACATTTCTGTGCCACGGGCCGGACCACACCCGCTCAGACAGCTGAGTGGACTGGACACGTGGGTTCCCCCTGCCATAAATGCTCTCATGAACCACGGCGGGTGCATTTGCGCATTTAGGAGTAAGCAAGCCTCTTCTTTCTCTCCCTCTATACATGAAGAGTGAATAGGAAGGTTTCTGTTGCATGTGGAGATTTTCTGAAACCTTGACAAATCAGGTTTTCTGGTCACATGGAGAGGCTACATAAGTGGTCAATGTTATTGTCTTTAGAACATGAATCTCCATATGTGAAGAGACTGTGAAGCAGATGGCAGACCTAATTTGCTTCCTTTCATCACATGTTCAGTTTATTCCTGCCCTGAAAGCCGAAACAAAGCATGTTGAATAGGGAAAAGGCTATAGTGTGGTGGTAGAGAACCTACTTATGGCACGCGTGCCAGAGGGGGCACTCGGAGCCCCACCCCTTTGCCCAGCAGCCCAATGGGAGTGCTTCCTCCTGCCCTCAGCACAGAGTTTGCCCCATCTGTCTACCCAGCAGCCCAGTGAGAATGCTTCCTCCCCCAGCACAGTGTTCACTCTGCCCAGCAGCCCAATGGGAGTGCTTCCTCCTTCCCCCCAACACAAAGTTCACCCCACCCCTCTGCGGTGCGGATGGAAGCCTGTTGAGTTTGAGTACTCAGTCTCTAAAAGGTTCACAATCACTGCTATAGTGTATATCATCATAGATAAGGCCAATGCTGGTGTGTTTGCTGTGTTAATAACTGTAATAATTATATGCTATTAAGTGAATTCCATTTTATAGAGACTGTTTCCAGGCTTTTCTAGGTACAGAGTACTCAGAGGTGCTTATCATACCTTCTTCTAGGGATGTTATAGCACTGTGTTACTTAGTGAAGGCCACACAGGCTGGGGCTTGTCCTGAAGTGCACAGTGGAGAACTGAACCCACAACTGAGTTCCTCATACTGCAGGAGAAAAATACCATAAAAATGAATCTGGCTTGCCATTCCTCACCGCTCTCCCGCACTTTAGATCACTTCCCTTCAGAATAAAAACAGACCAGGGTTGATGTGCACAGTATTGTTCTTTTTGTCCATGAAAGTGATACCAGCAGAGACCTCATCTTGGGGGGTGGGGTGGGGGGAGTAATGTGCAAACTAAACAGCCAGTCACAGGTTCAACCAGGAATCAAGATTCCCCACAATCATTTTAGTGACATTTTCTTCCAACCAGTCGTAGGAAATGCAATCTGTTGTACAGTGTTGTACATTATGCTTAAAGAGCATAATGCGTTCCACGGGATTGCTCTTTAAGCGAAATACCATTGTAAGTGACCAGTTGTGACTTCTGGCGGGGGGGGGGATTGCAAACCCCGATTTAGTTGTTACATGAGTTTTGGGTTGATTTTAGTTGTTAAGCGAAGCAACCATTCAGAGAAAATTCTGTTCTTTAAGCAAGTTAGTCTCTAAGCAAGGCGCTGTGTGTGCGAGGTTTTACTGTATATGTTATCAACAAGCTCAAATAGTGCATTTCTCCTGGGAGTGTGGTACCAAAAGATGAATGAACTCTCATACAGAAAAGAGCCAGGCCTTGTTTGCTTATTACACAGTTTCATTGCCTTTCTTGCTTCCTCAAGTATCTTTTGAACAAACAAAGCACTTGTACTCCCACTTCTGCCAATATTATGCCTTGTGACTTTTCTTTATCTTGACTCATAATGAGCTTCCTTAATTCAAGAATAATGGCTTAAGGCTCTCTCCCTATACAAAGTGAAGTTCTCTGTAAGTGCCTAACTTAAAAGTGAATGCCTTCAAGGAATGAAAAAGTGGGATATGAATAAATTCTAAGAAAGGCTCAGGCTTTGCCCAATGAATGACTGCTACATTCACAATACAGTTGTACCTCGTTTAAAGAGCATAATGCGTTCCTCAGGATTGCTCTTTAAGCGAGTTTGCTCTTTAAGCGAAACACCATTGTAAGTGACCAAGGGGGGGACTGCAAACCCCGATTTATTTGTTAAGCGAGTTCTTGGTTGGTTTTATTTGTTAAGCAAAGTGAACATTCAGAGAAAATTCTGCTCTTTAAGCGAGTTTCTCTTTAAGCGAAATGCTCTTTATGCGAGGTTTGACTGTACAGTATAGAATAGGGATTTCTTCTTGCTATTGTTACAGCTCTTGGCTGGAGAATTTAAGATCTTCCAGAGACTGCTAAGGGCTCTTTCAAATACCACGTGACCATTTTTTTTTGGGGGGGGAAGGGGGTTACCAAAAGTCACAGAAAGTCACGAGGTTCGGGGTGGATGGGGTGGCGTGAAGTCAAGTGACTCCAAAATTATTGAAAAGTTCCCGACACAAGACTTGGGGCAGCACATGAGTGGCAGCGGTGGCGGAGCTGAGCATGGAAAACGGAGAAACCATGTGATTTAGGGGGGTTGGTGTGTCTGTCAAAGGTCATGGAAAGTCACAGAGCGGGGAGGGGGGTCAGATAGTGGCCTAGTTTAGGTCACGTGGTATTTGAAAGCCCCCTAGCCTGCAGTTCACGCCAGCCTCTGCCAGCTTGGACAATGGTGAGGGACAGAAGGCAGCAGATAGAAGGCAGAAGATTCTCCAGACCTATTAGGACAGTGTCAGTGTGAACAGAGCTTTTGCAAAATGCACGAAGGAGCAGGTTCTTGCTCTGATCTGGGGAAACATTGGAGGCAAAAGAGGCAAGAACATGCCACAATTTCAGTGGTATACAATTTAACTCTCTCACAAGCAAACAGCCTTCTTCATTCTCGGCAGAACATTTGAGATTCCAATTCCAGGCATCTCCTGCCCATCATCAGTGGCCCTGCTGTTTGGGGACGATGGGAGATACAATACTTCAACAGCTGGAAGGTGACAGATTGGAGACCTAAACCAAACATTGCTGCTCCTGGTACCCAGCAAGAAAAACCAATTTTTGACTACAACCCCCCCTTCACATCTTTGGCTGGGGGGCACACAGATTATCTTGAGGAGCTTTGCCCATCTTTGGCATTATTGTCTTTGGACCTCACACTTTCACCTAGCTGTCATGTTTAATTTGCTTTGATAGCCCAATCCTACATAAATATGTCTGTTCCATCTTAAAGCCTGTCCATCTAGTGCAGGGGTGGCCAAACTTGGTGCCCCAGGTGTTCTTGGACTTCAGTTACTGAAAGCCCAAGTCAACACACCTGTTGATCAGGGCTGCTGGAAATTGAAGTCCAAGAACATCTGGAGCACCAAAGTTGGCCATCCCTGATCTGGTGGTTACTGAGCTTGCCTTTTGGCTTGGCCATCAATTAGTTACCATATCTCTAGGATGCATTATTTTCTTTTATCTGTGTTACTCCAGTGTCCAGTCTATTTCACTGTGAGATCCCATGTGCTAACAATGTCAGAGGCAGGAAATGACCTGTCCATTTCACCTCTTGTGAAAATAATGCAGTTCACTCACCTTCTTCATATACTGTACTTCTATGCTTAGTGTTTCCCTGCCTTAAAAAAATAGACAATATTTTTTCTCACACACAAACCCAGATATGGGCTGCAGTTGGCAGACTATGCCCAGTTTGAATTTATGACCCCAGGTAATTCTGTCTTATTACAATAATGGGATTAATATCTCAGGTTTATGGATATAAAATCTGGGAAGAATCCACTCTGTTGACTGTTGATTTTTAATGCAAAACATTGGCTTTGCAAATTATGTTTGCAGAGGTTAGAAATGTACACTTTATCCTTGTGTGGTGCTGTTCTTTTCCCAGCTCAGAACTTCCCTTGGCAGGGGCCGAGCATTCCTCCGTTACTGTTTAGTGCACCAAAGGCTTGCAGATACCTTGCAACAGTGTTTTATGAACACCAAGGTAACAAGGTAAATACCAATTGCCTTATTTTATTTGTCTAGTTTATTTTCTGCCTTTCAGTTATATGGTCCTCAAGATGATTAACAAAAGTGGCCAGAATCTTGTCGGTGATTTATATGTACAAATGTGAAATGGTGCAGTTCACACTGGCAGATTACTATTTTATGAACAGTACACCAGTTGTATTACTAGGTTGTGGGGGTGGTCCTCAACCTTTTTAAAATGGGAGCCAATTCACACCCCATCAGACTGTTGAGGGGCCGGACTAGTGGTCCTGCCGCTGTGCCCTTGGTCTCTAAATGAACAAAAGTGGTGTGTTTGCTAAAGATGCTGGCTACTGCAGAATATCTGCATGTAACAATTGGTTTCTACTCTCACCTATTTCAAAAGGTGAAGAGATTAAACAAGGGAACCAGAGATGAGGATGAAGTTTCTGAGTTGATCTGTATGTCTAAAAATGCTTCTGATCAATAATAGGTTGACATTAGCAGGAATCATCTGAATTTTACTTCGTAAATCCCTACTACTTAGTCACAGAATTATAAGGCAAAATCCTGTAGCATGAAGTTACCCTGGTGTAAACTAGATCCAGTGTTGGAAGCCTCAGAATTGGAGGGGGGGGAGCCTGTAATAGTGAAAGATCTTCATGGATTGGAGATTGGGGTTGCCGGTAGCAATCCAGAGGTGATTTTCAGCTACTAAAGATTTCTCCACCATCCTGAGGCTTTCAAAGGTTTCTCCAGGGCACAAAATATACAGTTATACCTTGCTTAAAGAGCATAATGCGTTCCACAGGATTGCTCTTTAAGCGAGTTTGCTCTTTAAATGAAACAACATTGTAAATGACCAATTGTGGGGGGGATTGTGAACCCCGATTTATTTGTTAAGTGAGTCTTTGGTTGGTTTTATTTGATAAGCGAAGCGAATATTCAGAGAAAATTCTGCTCTTTAAGCGAGGCACTCTTTATGCGAGGTTTGACTGTACCTTGGAACCTGAAGGTGGAGGGAAGATAAAGCTTCTAATTAGGTTAAATTAAGTATTTCCAGCATTGGATCTAGTTTACACCAGTTTAACACAATAGGATTTTGTCGATGATTTTTTATTGATACATGGAGATCATCCTAGAAAAATTGGGGGCTGTGGTGGCTCATTGGTTAAGAAGCTTGCCTTGTTAGTTGGAAGGCTGGTAAGTCAGCAGTTCGAGACCTGGGTACTGCATGATGGATTGAGTGCCTGTCTCTGTTCCAGCTCTTGGGGACATGAAAGATACCTCATTTGGGTGTTCCCTGAGCAGAATTTCTTCTGCAAAAATCCTTTCAACGCAAAAATAATTTCTGACACGAAATTATTATTATCCTAGAAAAATTACTTTTTGGATTATTGCTCTTAGAAAACTTCACCCCATATGGCTACTTTTGCATTTTCTCTAGCAGAAATATTGTAAGACATCTAGTAGAGAGCTATGTTCTGAACCTAAGAATTTTGATTTTCCATGTTTTTTGCTCATCTCTCTTTTATACACACATACATGCATGCAACTATGGTACATCAAATGTAGATTAAAAAGTAGGGTTGCAATCCTTATGCATATTAGGTCAAGACTTAATAGGTCTTTCTTTTGAGTAGGTACATTTACAATTTAAGTTCTGTTCTTTTGAATGGGATTTAGTTTCAATAAACCCTCACTGGATTGTATATTTGCACAAGACTTTTTTGTGGAAAAGTGGTGTATGTGTTTTTTTTACCACAGATATCTCTCAGCAAAGCTGTTTTTAAAAGTAGGTTATTGTGTGGTAGAAAGACTGCATAGTTTTCTTAAATATGCAGAAAAACCACAAGGCAGTAATGGTTTTATCACCCTGCATATTTTTGAGAGTTGTGAATACAAGCTGCATTTTACTTATTTCTCACAATCCATTTTTCCTTTAGCGATTGGTACTATGCAAGAAGTCCCTTCCTCAACTCCAAAATGAGTTCTGATATCATTGGTCACCTGTATGAATTAACTGAGGTTCAATTTGATCTTGCATCGAGGGGTTATGACCTAGATTCAGCGTGGCCCACATTTGCCAGGTAATGCAGTCCAGCTGCTGCTGTATTTAAAAGTGTTTAAGATTGGAACAAAACTAGCAAGCCTGTTTTGGCATGAGTTTGGCTTGCCATCTTGAAGAAATGGGTTCTGCAAAAGCATATGCCAAATGTAACCTGTTAGTCTTTAAAAAGTCAAAAGATCAATTGATAAATGCCAAAATAACGCTTTTCTGGGCATTTGATGTACTTTGGCAATAATATTAAGTGCCAGAATGCTACAATAAAACACCCATATTTTCATGTATGAAGCAATGGCTATATGGAGTGTTATTCTCCTGAATGTCTAAGTTGAAGTCCTTATACATTTTCCTGTAAGATCAGACCTTCAAACTCTTTTGCTTCCAATCCCTTAATAACTGAATGATCAGTGATTCAGGTTTTATTTGTGGATTTATCCCAATTAAAACATTTCATCAGCACTGCATTAAGATGGTGTCAGATATTCGTGCAAAATATGCAGAAACAAGATTTGAAGAGTTTTCAATTGCTTTGTGCCAGAGAAAATAAAAGCTATAATATGTCTGTTTTAGTGAGCCTAGTACTGTACTTGGCTTTTATTAGCAAACTCCAAGAGTGGTCAAGTTCTATAGGCAATCCGTGCTGCTCAAAACCCATATTCTTTTCAGTGTATACTGCAGTGGATTCACATCTGTTGGAAAGATGCTCTCTTCACAGACATTGCCACTTGAAAAATAGATTCCTTTTCAATTCCTAGGAGAACATTATCTTCGTTTGGCTCCTCAGCTTACTTGTGGAAGCCTCCAAGCCGCAGTTCAAGTGTGAGCAGTTTGGTGAGCAACTATTTGCAGGTAATTATACACAAAGGTGTGTGAGAAGAACACTTGCTTGGAAGTGAACTTAGTACAGTAATACCTCGGATAACGTTTACCTCGGATAACACTAAAATCACATAACGTTAAGTAATCTGGGGAGAAGAATTGGATCGAATATCGTTAAGGTCCTATGGGATGGATCGGATAACAACCGCTAAAGCCTGTGCGGTTACAATGTATCTCTATGGAGCTTTAACATTATCTGATCCATCCCATAGGATTTTAACATGGATCAGATAACACTAAAAATCAGATAACACCAAGACTTGTGGAACCAAGTCTTAGCGTTATCTGAGGCATTACTGTACTCTAACAGACTTCCTTATAGAGAATCATAATGTTATGCTTCATCATCGTTATAATGTGAAAAGGGAAGAACCTACAGTACAACCTTCAGCCTGTTGTTAATCAGATCTCCTGGTTATCTGAACTCACTGTGTTTCCCATGCAGGTTTGTAGCCCTTTAACTTTATATAAATAGCAGTTCTGTTCATCTGAATTTTATCAGGGTTCCCTAGCATTTCAAGGAAGTGTCTTCTTGTAAAAGAGAGCTTCTTCTTCCTTGTCTAGGCCAGAGGTGAAACTGCCAAAATAAAGCCACCTTTTGATGAATTCATTCCTTTCACCTAACCTTGTGTGAGAAAGATTAGCCAGCCACACAAGGTTGCTATTACCAGGATATGCCTAATTGTGGTTCAAAAATACCACAATCTTCAAGGAAGCTCTTTCTGTGTAACCCTAAAAGAGAACTACCTTGGTGTCATGGTTCAAATGCTGGATTCAAGAGACTTGTATTCAAATCCCTATTTGGCTGTAAAGCTTAGTGGGTGACCTTGGGCCAGTTAAATTCTCCTAGGCCCGTGATGGTGAACCATGGCACTCCAGATGTTCTTGGATTTCAATTCCCAGAAGCGCAAGCACCTTGTGAATCGACACGAATGGGTTTACTGCAATTCATCCGGCTCTTGACGATCCTGGAAGTGGAAGTAAAATGCCCGTACGGGAGTGTTTTACTTCTGCTTCCTGGAGCAACGAGGGCTGCGCGGGCCGGATGAATCGCAGTAAACCCATTCATGTGGATTCACAGGGTGCTTGGGCTTCTGGGAATTGAAGTCCAAGAACATCTGGAGTGCTAAGGTTTGCCATCATGGGCCTAAGCTGACCTACCAGTCTTGAAAATAAAATTGGGAGAAGCCTAGCCGTGTATGCCTCTTTAAGCTTATGATAGAAGAGACAGAATGTGTAATTATGTATGAATGAAAATTCTTCTGTATGGATTAAAAAATACCAATTTATTTTTAAGACGAAGCAGCTCTTTTTCTAACTAGAAACCTTCTCTTTCTTCTTCATAGGCCCAAGAGATTCCTTCCAGTCCAAATGGGAATAACTTTCTGAACACAGAACCTCTTGAGGGCCTTGATGAGTTGCACATGGAGCTTGACCAGGCAGAGCTGCAGCAAAAGGAACTGCGGGAGCGCATCCAGCATCTGGAAAAGGAGAACCAGAAGCTTCAAGCCACCATTGACTTTGAGCAGCAACAAGTCCACACTGAAAGAGAGAAGAGCAGCCATATCAGCGAGGAGAACGCTAGGCTAACGAACATGCTTGGGGAGCTAGAAAAACAACGTGAGATTTCCCATTACACACAGGACATGGTTCAGGACCTGCAGAAATGCTTGCAGACTTTAGAACTGAATGCTGCCAAGAAGCAAAATGAATACTCTGAAAAGCTGGAGGAACTGGAGTCTATTAAAAAAGATTCTGACTTAAAGCTGTTTCATTTGACTCGAGAGCTAGAAAGCATCAGGACTTCAGTAACCACGAAGGAATCCTGCATCAGTGAACTTACTGCCAAGTTGAAGTTGGCAGAGCAGAAGAACGAAGAGCTCTTAGCTATAGCCAATACCCTCCTGAATGAAAAGGAACAACAAGCCACCAGTCAGTGTGAGATGGCACAGAAGGTTGAAGAGTTACTAAGGAAGCTTCATGAAACAGAACAGGAGAAAGCCAATGCTGAGAGGATGGATGACAGGCATCTTTCTCGGCTTAAGGTGGTGGAAGAGCAACTTCATCTAAAAGAGGAGACACAGAAGGAGCTTGAGCTGAGATTGAGGAACCTCACAGCCAGCTCCAGAGAAGAAGTTGGAAAACTACAAGTGCATCTGGAGACTGTCACAAGTGAAAGGACTGTTCTTGAGAAGGAGCTAACAGCAAAAGGCAAGGAGGTGGTGGACCTTCAAGCCCAGTTGAAAGATTTACTAGAGTGTGTAAAATCATTGGGGAGGAGACTTGAAGAGGAAGAGGATGAGAAGACAAAACTTGAGGAAGTGTCAAGCCATACAAAAACAGCAGTCGAAGAAGAAGTAAAGAGCACAATAGAACTCCTTGTGATGCTGGAAATTCACTTGTTAGAACTCAATCAAAGAGTGAAGAACTTAGACGAGCAAAAGAGAGAGCTTATTTCGGAAAAAGACTCTCTCAGGAAAGCAACAGAAAGAATGGAACAAGAGGCTGCCCAACAGAGATGCTCCTTGAGAAACATGGCGGAAGGAAATGAGAAGCTGAATGCCCAAAATGCAAAGCTTCAGCAAACCAATCAGAAACTAGAAGAGAAATGGCGGGACTTGGAGTCTTCGAAATCCTCTTTAGAAGCAGAAGTTGCCAGACTGAGGGCCTCTGAGAAGCAGCTCCAAAGTCAAATCGATGATGCGATGGTGTCTGTGGATGAGAAGGAAAAGAAACTCAGAGAAGAAAACAAGCAGCTAGATGAAAAGCTGCAGAATGCCATCAGGCAAAACCAAATCGTAGAAGAAAGGATGGGTGCTTTGCAGACCGATTACCAAGAACTGAAACAAAGTGAAGAAACCGCCAAGGAATTCTTAAGTGCACTTCAGGCTGAGCTCCAGAATGCTAAAGAGCATGGGTTGAAGATGGAAGAGAATCTGCTCTCTATAAGGCAAGCGGAAGAATCCCTGAAAGTACAGCTCACAGCGAAAGGCGAGGCATCGCAAAGCCTGGAAACCCAGTGCAAGCAGCTCCGGGGACAGGTTGAGCGATACAGCAAGAAAGTAGAAGCCCTTGAAGCAGAAAAGGCCAATACTGAAAAAACGTGCCTTCATCAAACCAAAATGATTGAATCCCTTACTTCTGAAAAGATGTGTGTGGAGAAAGCCCACTTGGAAAAGACAGTGTGTCAGGAGAAAGAAACACAAGAATTGGCTTCAAGGCTGGTTTTGTCTGAGGAACAGCTGCGTATCAACCAAGCGGAGGTAGCTCGGCTTCAGGAAGAAGTTATGGACCTTCAGGCCAAACTTCGGCAGACAACTGCGAAGAAAGAGAAGCTGCAAAACAAACTGGACGCCCACAGTGTCATTTTAAATGAGCAGAAGTCATTGGCCCAGCAGCTAAAGGAGCAAAGCGAGGTGCTCAACAGAAACCATGTTCAGGAACTGCTTCAGTTTCAGGAACATGAGGAAGCGTTGAAAAATGAGAGGGACCAAGAAGCCTGCCAGAGGGCTGAACTAGAGAAGAGCCTCCTAGGCCTCACAGAAGAGTTGGCCAAAGTCAAGCAGTGTTTGGAAGCTGTGAATGTGGAAAACATGGAAATCAATGACCTTCTTCACAGAACCAACACTGAGATGGCCGAGCTTGGCATTCAGATCTGCAATTTGACTTCTCAAAAGGCAGAAGCAGAAGAAAAGCTGTCTCAGGCCATGGACGAATTCAGCGCTACCAAAGAAAGAGCAGCCAAAGAAAGAGAGGAGCTGCAGCTTGAGCTTTCAAAGCTCAGTCAGGAGAAACAAGACCTGCATAAAGAACTGGAGGAGTCTAAGCTTTGTGCTGCAGCTGTCCCTGATCTGAAGACTCAGCTTGCAATGGCAGAGAGACAGACTCAGAGTTTGCAAGAGACCAGCAAAGAGGAGTTATCTGCAGTCAAATTTCAGCTCAGCACTGAGATTATAAACTATCAAATGAAATTTAAGGTAAAGCAGGAGTGCCCAAACTTTTTTGGCTGTGGTTTTGTATGAGAATTTGATTTGTAGATTATCAGCAGGCAATCATGCAAGCAGTGCATATTTTCATGCCTCCTGTTCATTACATGTCCAGTCATTCTCTGATTGTGCAGTGGGTTGCCTGAATGTTCAGGTTTAGCAGGCAAAATTTGACAACTGCTGTCAACACTTGTCTGGATTTTTGTTAGAGGATTCTGGCCACTGAAATTACACTTCTCCCCAGTTTAGTGGCAGTGAGTTCTTCTTCCATTGTTCTTTTGTGTCTAGGCCAGACGTGAAACTGCCAGAATGAAGCCACCTTTGGTGAATTCATTCCCTAGTTTCTGGTCACCTAACCTAATGTGAAAAACACTAACCAACTCAACAAGGTTGCTGTTGCCAAGGGTATGCCCCATTGGAGTTCAAGAATACCACAGTCTTTGAGGAGGCTCTTTCTGTGTACCCCAAGACATTGGGTTGATTTAGGTCAGTGGTGGTGAACCTATGGCATGCTTGCCAGATGTGGCACTCCCAGCCTTTCCTGTTGACACACATGCCATCACTTCCTCCTCCCTGCACAAAGTCCACCCGACCCCTCTACCCAGCAGCCCAATGGCAGCACTTCCTCTCTCCCACCAGGACAGAGTTCGCCCTGCCCAGCAGCCCAGTGGGAGTGCTTTCTCCCTCTCTCAGCACAGAGTTTTCCCCGCCCCTCTGCCCAGCAGGCCAATGGGAGCACTTCCTCTCTCCCCCCCAGCACAGAGTTCACTCCGCCCCTCTGCCCAGCAGCCCAATAGGGCACTTCCTCCTCTTCCCCAGCACAGTTTGCCCTGCCCCTCTGTTTGGGCATCCAGTCTCTTAAGAGGTTCACCATTACTGATTTAGGTAATCCTACAAGCCCGTCGTGGTATGGAAATGCTCTAGCATCTCCTCACTAGGACAGCTGAATGCACATCCACAAACACCATGTTTTTAAGAGCATGTGTCCACATACATAAAAACTGAACACTCACATTTAGGTATAGCATTACTCAGACCATGTTAAAAAGTACATATCTGTAGGATCAGAGGTCAAACAGTGGGATGCAGAGGTTTGACATCCCAATCTTACATAGTATAGTAAATGCACAGTATAATAATCCAAGCAGGCCTTCTAATGTTTGGCTTTTTGTTTTCCTTTGCTAATACAGTCATGGATTCCCATCACCAGTTATAAGGATAGCATAAATCTCACTAGACCAGGGGTCTGCAAACTTGGCTCTCCAGGTGTTCTTGGACTTCAATTCCCAGAAGCCCAAGTCAGCACTCCTGCTGATCAAGGCTTCTGGGAACTGAAGTCCAAGAACAGCTGGAGAGCCAAGTTTGCTGACCACTGCACTAGAGGATTAAATCCTTAGCGAAAATTCTTGTCACCTTTGCTCTATTTTAAACCACTCCAGATCTTTTCCACAGCTTTCATATCCTTATTTCCTTCCTTAGTTTAATGATGTACTTTGTAGTTAGTATCTAAAACAGTAGTGCCCAAACTAAGGCTTGGGGGCCGGGTGCGGCCCCCGACATCAATTCATCCAGCCCGCGAAGCCCTCATCGCTCCTGGAAGCGGAAGTAAAACGCGCCCATATGGGCACGTTTTATTTCCGCTTCCAGGAGCGATGAGGGCTTCGTGGGCCAGATGAATTGGTGCCTGATGAATTCGTGTCGGGGGCTGCACCTGGCCCCCAGGATGCCCCCGCCCCCGGGCCTTAGTGACCGGCTTCCTGAACCACATGATTGGGCCACGGCCCAAAAAGTTTGGGCACCCCTGATCTAAAATGATTTAAGACAAAACCTGTAGTGCTTGGAAGATAGATAGTATCTCTTTTTAATGGGTGTGTTCTGTGCCCTACCAGACTGTCAGTGAAGAATGTGAAGCCTTAAAGCAGGAACTTGAAGAGCAGAGCCGGCGAGTGCGTGCTGCAGAAGAAGCTCTCAAAGAGATGCAGGTTGGTCCCAAAAACCCATTACAACAAGGCACTCCGGTGCACTTGAATGAACAGCTGTTTGATTTGAAGTCTGACTTACAAAGGGTCAAACCATCTGGCAGCGCTTTCTCTGCGGGCTGAGCAGTATTTTAAATTGTTATGAATAGTTGTCTGCTTAAGGTGATGGTCCCCAAGTGGATTAAATCCCAGTTGAATCCATCTTGATGGAGGGCAGCAGCTTCATCAATATGGGCCTGGGGCTGAGGAGGACTTCGCGTGCCAAAAGGGCTCAGGACTAGAAAGTGACTTGTGGAACTGGATCAGTGGTATAGGGGCCATACTGCGATGCAGAAGGCAATTGGAAGAGCACTGCATTATATTGTTCCCTGGACAATCTTCATGGTTGATTGCCATGATGATTGCCTATACAGTAATACCTTGGATAACGTTTACCTTAGATAACACTAAAATCACATAACGTTAAGCAATCTGGGGAGGATAACTGGATCGAATAACGCTAAGGTCCTATGTGGGATGGATTGGATAACAACCGCTAAAGCCTGTGCGGTTACAATGTATCTCTATGGAGCTTTAACGTTATCCGATCCATCCCATAGGATTTTAACAAGCATCAGATAACACTAAAAATCGGATAACACCAAGACTTGTGGAACCAAGTCTTAGCGTTATCCGAGGTATTACTGTATTCAGAATCACATATGGCACAACAAGAAGTTGTGTGCTTGTTTCAGTACAAAGCAGATCTTGAAATAATATGCTCTAAATGCTCATTGTTCCAAGTCCAGATGGATTTGAGGAGTATAGCAATAGCAATTACACTCATATACTACCCCATAGAGCTTAGTACACTCTCTGGGAGGTTCATAAGGTAATTCAATTAGGCCTCCTCTAACTGCATCTTAACTGTGGTAAAGCAAGTTGCAGTAAGAGTAGACCCATTTGAATCAATGGAGCTGACAGAGGAGTTGATTTACTAAATCCCCCATCATTCAGTGGTCCTATTTCTGTACAATTTTGCTAAGCAAAGCAATAGGATTTTGGCCTAAGTAAAATATGTAAAGAAGTGCATTGTTCAGAATGTGAATTTCAGTACAGGAAGAGGAGAACAAAGTGTTGCAACCTTTCATGAGGCATGGGTGGGATGGAAATGGTAAAGATAGTTTAGATAAAACTAGGGTGGAGAGCATGAGGTGTACACATCCCTAATTTGAAATACAGGTACAGCAGTGTATAATTTCAGCCCTGAAACTGTGGGTGTGCTTCAGTATTGAATACACATCCATGTTTACAGACTACAGCCCAGGAGAAAAAAGACTGTTTCCCCACACAGTGTGGTGTATGTCTTTAAATCTGCTTATAAATATTATTTACAATTTTCCTAGAATTTGATATTCCGTCAACTTAAGAAGATTGCCATGCCCACTATACTGCATCGATTCAGGTCCAGTTGATTTTCACTCTGGCTAAAACAGCAACACAATTAAGTTGCTGGAAGGCCAGAAGGCAGCATTTGTTACTATGAGCCATAAGTTGGCTGCCCATTCATTGAGCTCTGATTGTGCATATGCCTCTTTGATATCATAGTATTCCAGGTCTCTGCCTGTTTCTTGGGTGTGGAAGCCCCTGTCAACCTCTCTGCTCCTGACAAATTTGGCACCATAGCAGAGGCACATCTGGGGAGACCATGCCTTTAAAATAAAGTGTTTTCCCCTGTGCACCTTGTTTTAAGAAGAAAATGGCATTTCCCCCTTACCTCTGGTGCTACTGTGCCTTAGTGCTACAGGAGTGCTGAAATCTGCACTGCAGCAGATTCAGGATGTGTGTAAAATTGACATTTAAATTTACTGAGGTTGTCCTCTGACATAAATGTATATTTCAGTTCCAACTTGGGAAGAAAACAATAATTCTTCTGAAGATTTGCACATTTCTTTCATAGTAGGGCAACCTTTTGAAAGTTCTGTGACATTGAAACCATGCAGAAGCTCTTGCACGTTCCAGCGATCAAAATTGTTTTAGACTTTGGCTGCAGTGGCTTAGTGGTTAAGACACTGAACTTGATGACTGGAAGGTCAACAGATCAGCAGTTCGAGACCCGAGTGCTACATGACAGAGTGAGCTTCCATCTCTGTACCAGCAGTTCCAAATCAAGAAGTTGCAAGTAAATAAATAGGTACCACTTCAGTGGGAAGGCTTACGGCGTTCCGTACACTCCACTGTCTAGTCATGCTTGCCATATGTCCATGGAAACGTCTGCAGTCGCAGACAGCACTGGCTCTTTGGCTATAAACAGAGATGAGCACTGAACCCTAGAGTTGGGTACGACTGGCTTTTGAGCAAGCAAGACCTTTACCTAGAAGGTGAAAGACTTTGCATGCAGCTCTGTTATGTATTTTTTTTATTGTTTTGCTAGACTGTGAAAAGAGATCTGCATACAGAATTGGACCTTGCTCTGCATCAGGTAACTGAGACCAAAGCAGCCCTGCAAGAAAAAGATGAGGAAGTGGTGCAACTTAAAGAAGAACTGAAAAGGTTAGAACACTGTTTACATTATATGTTGGGGTTTTCTCCTGTTAATCTTTTAATCCCTTAGCATTGTTGTCTAGAGGTTTGTCTCTGAATCAGGAGAAGCTTTGGTTTGAATTTTGTCTTGGCCATAGACACTTCCTAAACCTCAGTTCCCTTGCTTGCAATATAGAGAAGAATTATACTGAGTTTATTTATTTATTTATTCATTTACTCATATTTACTATCCCGCTCCAATCGGGTAGACCCGACTCTGGGCGGCTTACATCATAGATTAAAATCACAGGTTAAAACCTTAAAAATTCATAAGAAAAATTACAACAACGCAACAGATAAAAACAAGGGCAGAAAGTGGTGGCTGTCCCTTAAATCCCTGAAATCAGCCAACCTGCATGGGATCCCACATTCCTAGGTCCCCACACTTGCTCCACCAGCCAGGTCTTTAAGCCTCTTCGGAAAGGCAGGAGCTCTGCCTGTAGGCGCAGCTCAGTTGGGAGAAGGTTCCAAAGGGCCGGGGCGAACACAGAGAAGGCCCTCTTCCTAGTGCTAGTGAGGTGAGCCTCCCTAGCTGATGGAATAACAAGAGAGACCCTCTGGTCCGCCCTAGTGGGACGGACAGATGTTCTTAGGGTGACGCGGTCTCTTAGGTATCCTGGCCCACTACCATATAGGGCTTTAAAGGTAATAACCAGCACCTTGAATTCCACCCGGAGACATACTGGCAGCCAGTGCAGCTCCCGGAGCAGTGGTGCGGCACGAGCATATCGCCCGCGCCCCATCACTACCCGAGCCACCGCAGTTAGAGTTGCAGTTTGTTCCAAGCAGGTTAATAAAAATGAAACATTTTTGAGCAACTGAAAGAACGGTACTGACCTGAAGTATAATACAGTAATACCTCGGATAACGCTAATACTTGGTTCCACAAGTCTTGGTATTATCCGATTTTTAGTGTTATCCAATGCATGTTAAAATCCTATGGGATGTATCGGATAACGTTAAAGCTCCATAGGGATACATTGTAACCGCACAGGCTTCAGCGGTTGTTATCTAATTCATCCCATAGGACCTTAGCGTTATTCGATCCAATTCTCCTCCCCAGATTACTTAACGTTATGCGATTTTAGCGTTATCCGAGGTAAACGTTATCCGAGGTATTACTGTATGAGGTTAATGTTGGTGCAGTATTTGCTCCAACCCTCAGTCGAGAATACTTCCAGAGTCTCTGGCTGGAATTTAAAAACAACACACAATGTTGAGATTATTTAGTATGAACTTAAAATACTTAGTAGCAAAGAAACAGCCTAATGTAAGATAAAGTAAGGTGGACATCTAAAAAGGTGTGTATGTGTGTGTGAGAGAGAGAGAATTGTTAGATTTTAATATACAGTAATACCTCAGATAACGTTTAGCTCAGATAACGCTAAAATTGCATAACTTTACGTAATCTGGGGGAGGGGGAGAATTGCATTGAATAATGTTACCCTGTTTCCCCGAAAATAGGACCTCCTCCTATAGTAAGGCACACACACCCTATTTTTCCCCACCTCGGAAATATAAGGCCCCCCTGAAAATAAGGCACACCTAAATCTTGCCCTAGCAATCCGCTGTATCAGCAATAAATGTGTACTGTATTCTTCGTCATGGAAAAATAAGACATCCCCTGAAAATAAGACCTTGTGCATATTTTGGAGTTTTTAAAAATATAAGACAGTGTCTTATTTTCGGGGAAACACGGTAAGATCCTATGGGATGCATCGGATAACAACCGCTAAAGCTTGTGCGGTTACAATGTATCTCTATGGAGCTTTAACGTTATCCGATGCATCCCACAGGATTTTAACATGCATCGGATAACACTAAAAATCAGATAACACCAAGACTTGTGGAACCAAGGTTTAGCGTTATCCGAGATTTTACTGTATACAGTTGTACTTCGCTTAAAGAGCATAATGTGTTCTACAGGATTGCTCTTTAAGCAAGTTTGCTCTTTAAGCGAAACACCATTGTAAGTGACCAATTGTGACTTCTGGTGGGAGGGATAGTGAACCCTGATTTATTTGTTAAGCGAGTTTTTGGTTGGTTTTATTTGTTAAGTGAAGCGAATATTCTGAGAAAATTCTGCTCTTTAAGTGAGTTACTCTTTAAGTGAGGCAGGTTTGACTGTATATATATATACGGTATTCTAAATACTGTATGAATATACTGTAGTGTAATTTTTGCTTATTGCTCAAAACATGTAGTGCACAAGCAAGACACTGTAATGGTGTGTCCCTTTGGTGCCACTCTGCTAATTGGTAGGGATACTTGAGTGATAAGGCTGATGTCCAAAAGGATTACAAAGTACAGTATCTAACGTGTTTCAACAGAGTCCAGGAGGAGGTTAACAAAGCAAATGGGAAAATTCAAGACTACAGCGATAAGCTCAACAAGACGAGATCAGATCGAGATAGCAATGAGAATAAGTTACTGGCTGAACTGGATGATCTGACTCGAACCAAGCAGTTCCTAGAAGAACGGTTGATTGAACTTCTCAGGTTAGTTTTATATAGATCCACTGTTGAGTGGAACTTCTGTCTTTTGTTAGCTCAGGGGTCTTCTGGACAGAAGTAAAGCTAAACGTATGTTGTGAGTGTAAGAATCTTTACTGGAAAATGTCAATATATCTCAGTTTGGTTTACTCACCAGTAAGTTCAATATATTTACAATCCTAATGATTATGACGTTTTGTGGAATTCTAGAGAAGATAGGCTTTCCATATTCTCAACCAGACGTTTTACTTTTGTTCCTGTTTTGAAAGTGAGATGTCGTTGAGGAATGATGATTGTTTTCTTGCAATTGCCCAGTCCCTATATGTGAACAATACTCCACAAAGCAAGAGTCCCTATTCTCAAATAAGGTCTTTTCCCAGCTAGAACGATTTAAGTAGAGAAAAACCACAAAGTTAATCTAAGAATGACTGAGACAGACATGTCCTCTTTCTCCTTTCAGTGATGGTGAACCTTGGCATTCCAGGTGTTCCTGAACTTCAATCCCCAGAAGCCCTTATTAGCAGGAGTGCTAACTTGGGCTTCTGGAAATTGAAGTCCAAGGACACCTGGAGTGCCAAGGTTCGCTGTCACAGTGGGGAAGAACAGCCCTGCTCCCTCCATCTCTTGTTCTGGGGGACACTCCACTAAATTGATGCGTTGTGGGTGAGCTAGCCATGGGACTAGCTTTTGCTGGTTGTGACATTGGGAAATATTTGGTCAAAGGCTGTCTAAAAATAAAGGCTGCTTCTTAAATTTCAAAGTAATGTACAGTGGTACCTCGCTTAAAGAGCATAATGCGTTCCACAGGATTGCTCTTTAAGCGAGTTTGCTCTTTAAGCGAAACACCATTGTAAATTACCAATCATGCGGACCCCGATTTATTTGTTAAGCGAGTTTTTGGTTGGTTTTATTTGTTAAGCGAAGCGAACATTCAGATAAAATTCTGCTCTTTAAGCGAATTACTCTTTAAGCGAAACGCTCTTTATGCGAGGTTTGACTGTACTTGAATGTAACCTTGAATAGCGTTTGTTGCTGTCACAACAGTCGAGATAGACAAAACAATTTGCACACTTCCCATTCTAATGGAGGAGTTTTGAGTAGGACAGCCCAATCCTAAATCTGTGCATAAATCAATCTGGTGGCATCACCCCCTCAATACCAGCTCAGCAGCAGTGCATCCCCATAGTCTATATGAGGTGGCCAGTATTATGTTCAATCTTGCTTGCTACATCCAATATGGAAGATTTTGTTATTTGCAGACATGGGGACCCTTTTATTTTTCTTTCCAATGTAATTGTAATGAGTTCTGTACAAAGTCATCTTTTTCTCGGCAGTGGCATTGCACTGTGCTTCATGAATAAACTTGTTCACCACATATATGACAGCTATATCTCATCTTGTTAAGTCCTGTGGTTTGTGGGCCACACTTGGTATTTTTAAAGTATTTCTGGTTTTAACTATTGTACACTGCCCAGAGTGGGAAAATATCCCAGATGGGCACTACTGTATAAAAACTTAATTAAGAAATATAAATAAATTAAAAGCCAAGGGTATATCTTTTCCCCCTTTTAGCAACGTTTGTGTAACACAAAAGGCCTATATGTATCTGGGCAGAGTTGTAGCAGTAATTTCTCCCATTTTTATGCATGTGTATGTTTTGCCCACTCTCCTTTACATGTTTACTTTCACTGACGTAGGGAGTATCCTATGCACACTTTCCTGGGAACAAATCTCATATAACACAGTGGGGGGAAACTAGTAGTAAGTAGCAACTAGGATAGGCCAGTTGAATCAGTAAGGGTTTGTTGGGTAAACTCTTCTGTAAATTCATTGACTCAGTGGGCCTACTCTAGTTGCGACTAACTACTGGATTTCATTCAGTCAGATTTAATTTCCGACTACAGTGGAACCTCGGTTAACGTAATTAATGCGTTCTCTGGGATGTTTCTTACAGCGAAAATTACTTTAACCAAATTTTTCATAGGAATGCATTGAATGTAATTTCCCATAGGAATGCCTTGAAAACCAAAATACATTAACTGAAATGTGGTTTCTCATAGGAATGCATTGAAAATCAATTACCATGTTTTCCCGAAAATAAGACACCATCTTATATTTATTTTTCCTCAAAAAGACACGCTATGGCTTATTTTCAAGGGATGTCTTGTTTTTATTAAGCCACTGGCTGTCCATCTTCTTTACCGCTCTGTGCCGGGAGGCTGCATAGCCATGCCTATCACTATGTCTTATTTTCAGGGTACGGCTTTTATTGCACAACTGCTGAGAAATCCTGCTATGGCTTATTTTATGGGTATGTCTTATTTTCAGGGAAACACAGTAATCTGTTCTGAAAAAAATTCAATAAGCCTAGCCACTGTTTTCTATGGATTTCCTTTTGCTATGCGATTTTTATGTTAACCGAGCCGTTTGTTAACTGAGGCTCCACTGTATATAAAATTGGGCTGTTAGTTGAGGTTTTTCATCACACAAAAATCTGAAAGATGATGGGATTTTATTCTTGCAGGTTTCATGATCATGGTTGGAACATGGCTGTGAGCTTTGCTGCACAAGTTATTTATTTATTGTTTGTTTGTTTGTTCAGATTTATATTGCCGCCCACTCACCAAGGTGATTCAGCAACAGCACAGTAAAAATCATAAAATACAACCTCACAAAACAACAAAAGCAGAACACAGACTAACTCCCCTCTGGCCATTGTTGTCGGCCCAGAGGAGGGGGCGATGTTCTCAGCCGCCTGCCAGGCCATGAAGTCTTCTCCCTCAGGCCGTTGTTGTGGGCCCAGAGGGGGTCAATGTTCTCAGCCACCTGCCAGGCCATGGAGTCTTCTCTCTCAGGCAGTTGTTGTGGGCCCAGAGGAGGGGGCGATGTTCTCAGCCACCTGCCAGGCCATGGAGTCTTCTCAATGATATCAAAGTTAGGGTTGGCTATATTATGGATGATTTATGTAAAGCCCTTGACTACTTTCCATGTGACATCTGAAGGCCTCAGGAGCTTGTCCGTGTTTCCCTTCCTTCTGAAATTGGTGTTTTCCCACTTCTAGTAGCAACCCCCAGTGCTCTCAAGATCTTAATGGGCAAGAAGGGGAAGTTTAAGCACACTCCAACCCTGCACACTAACATGTGAAGGAAATAAACATTTAAGAGGGAAGTGGGTTGGTGTGTATATGTGTCACTGGATTCAACTCTTGAGGCCAAGGTAATCCTATTCTCTTGATTGTTGCTGAATAAATAGCAAATGTCCTTTTTAGATTACAATGCCTTAATATCAGTCAGCCAATATGATCAGTCAATTTCCGGGATTCTGCTTCTGCCCCACTCTTTATCAAGTGAGACTCCTTGAGTGGCTTGTGGATAAATATCAGCAACTGAGTGTCTTCACCTTCAGGTTTACATTGTTTGATTAGCCAAGGTTTCCCAAAATATATGTATCCTGTGTGAAAGAAAGACACAAGACATTTCTGCATAAATGTTGTCCAGGATTCTGTTGGTACAGTATTTATATAAAGTTTGCATTAGCATTACACGGTTATTTGTGGTAATTAAGTTACTGGAGTAACTGGTTGCACAATCTGATGCATGATCAGCTGTGGGACTGAAGTGTAACCCGTCACCTCATCCGTTAGCTGCGATTAGCCACGACAAGTTACCCCAACTTTACACAAATGCCAATAGGATTCCAGGCATTGTGTGTTAATGCTCACTGAGAAGTGCTTTCTCTGTAAAGATCTTCTTACAACTGACAGCTTCTGTGATGATTTAATTGGATTTGGAATCATTCAGTGGGTGCTGAATCAGGACAAAGGCACTGAGAAAACTCTTTCCTCCGAGCCTTCAGATGGCCTCTGTTTTCTAGAGGAAAAAGGTTAGATAACACCAAGGGTCTGACTATACTCAGTGGAAGAGAGTTTTATAAGCCATCTGTGGGAGAAGATTCCATGTACAGTAGAACCCCGGATAACGCTAAAACTTGGTTCCACAAGTCTTAGCGTTATCTGATTTTTAACGTTATGGGATACATGTATCGCATAACGTTAAAATCCTATGGGACGAATAGCATAACGTTACAACTCCATAGAGATACACTGTAACCGACACAGGCTTCAGAGAACATTATGCAATACATCCCATAGGATTTCAACGTTATGCGATGCATTTCCCCACCACCACCACGATTGCTTAACGTTATGAGGTTTTAGCGTTATCTGGTGCAAATGTTATCTGAAGTATTACTGCAATTGTGTCACAAAGAACTCTGTTTTTGTGAGAATACAATACATAATAACTAATTCCTATAGTGTGTGGCTTCCTTAAGTCATATCAATTTCAAGAGAACATAAAAGGCAAACTAGAAATGATGCAAGTTCATCTCTGAGCAGAATCCTGTGGGTTTATATGTCCTTTTTTAAAAATATCAAAGCTACCCTGAAAGGGACTGAATTGGGTTGAGAAACCACCAGCAGACATAGAGATGATTAACCTCTCTTCAAGTAGTTTCCCCCACTGAGATATCACTCTAGTACAGTGGTTCTCAATCTTTTGAATTGGGGGCCAGGTCGTGCTCCCTCAAACAGTTGAGGAGACCAGACTGGTTGTCTCCCCACCGTTTACGGCTGCCATAAATGAGTCTGCGGCCAATTCCAGCAGCGACTGCAGCGAGGACGGGGGCCACATTATTTGCTATGAGCCAAAAGTTGAGAACCCTTGCTCTAGAAGTGGTTATTTTCCTCATGTGAAGAAATGTACATGGGGATGTATATAGGTTATTTGTTGTACAGCATACAGCATCTTCTGTTCTGGGGGCCCCACCATCTGATGCACAGTTATGATGATATGTTCATGGATCCCAGTAATCGCACCTGTATGTTGCAGCTTAAGTATGATGTGTCTTTTTGCTCTGATTCATTCAGTGGTAGTGCAGGGATGGGGATGAAATGCAATACATATTGAATAAGGATCTCAATACGTACTGTACTACCCTCTGTAGATAAATAGGTACAATTTCGGTGGGAAAGGCAACAGTGTTCCGTGCACTCCAATGCCCAGTCATGCCTGCCACATGTCCATGGAAACGTCTGCAAATGCAGACAGTGCTGGCTCTTTGGCTATATATGGAGATGAGCACCGAACCCTAGAGTTGGATACAGCTGGCTTTCAAGAAGGGCAACTTTTACCTTTACTCTTTAATAGAGAAGCTTTTCTTTTCTTCTGATGGACCTGTATTCTTTATGTACCCCTTTGACAGGGACAAAGATGCCCTTTGGCAGAAGTCGGATGCCTTGGAGTTCCAGCAAAAGCTTACTGCAGAGCAAAGGTGGCTCGGTGACGCAGAAGTAACATGTTGCCTAGACTGCCAGAAAGAATTTGGTTGGATGAATCGTCGACACCATTGCAGGTCAGCTTGTAACAGCTATTTGATATTTATGAGCAATTTTGTTTTGTCAGCAATAAATAGTTAGCAAGAGCTGCAGTTTTCTCAGCCATGGTTGTCATCTGCACTGTAATTAGGACGTCTACCAAGTTGTACCTTGCATTTGGAGTTCCTATTTGGATAACTCGTGGGACCGAAATATCATGACAAGGATCTTCATGATTTGCAGTTGTTCTTCCTTTTATCTTCTGTGTTTAAATGTGTTAGAATTATCATCTAAATCCCTTTGAGCATTCCTGTAGCGGACTACATTTGAGTAGCAGAGAGCCTGTGGATGTCTCCAGCATTCCTGCTCTAACTGAAAGCTGGAACAATAAAAGGGAGAATAGCTTCTCTCGGAAGATTGCAAGAACAATTCCCATTCTAAACATAGCTTATGCACTCAAGTCCATGCCTAGTTTAGTCCCCTAACATTAGTTTTTCAAACCCATAAGTGGATGTAATGTTTGAAGCAGTAATTAACCTAACAACCACTAGGTAGGAGCATTGGAGAGCATGATTGTGTACTGTCTAACCTGGATCTGTTTAAGGTGGAACTGAAATGCTTTGGTCACCCTGCAAGATGTTCTCCTGAGGGAAACAAATACAGGGAGTGTAAACTGGCTGGATACTTCTACAGCCTTTGATATCATTCTCTTACATCCTTCTGAGATTTCTATCAAGTTTAGCGCTTGGGGGTTCTGTTCTTTAATGGTTCCCGCCCTTTCTTGAGGGCTGATCTCCATTAGTACAACTCAATGAAGCAATGTCTATCCCTTGGGACCTCAATTTTGAAGTCCCTCAGGGACCATACATTTCCTCAGTGTTTTTTTAAAAATCTATATGAAGCCAATGGGAAAGGTCATATGGCGATTTGGAGTTCGTTGCTATCAATATTTATTTATTTACTTACTTAGTTAGTTAGTTAGTTAAACATATTTATATGCCACCCTCCTCATGAAAGACCCAGGGCGGCTAACACGGCATTAAAAACAACAGTTAAACACAGAATAAAAATTAAAATTAAAAGATTAAAAAGAGATTAAAAGAGATTTAAAAAGATTAAAACAGATTTACAAAGAGGTTCACCAAGAGAGAAGGAGGAATCAGACAAGCCAGCAGGCCGGGGTGACCGTCTGGCTTGTACCCCATACCTGCCCCACCAGCCAGGTCTTAACACCCTTTCTGAAGGGCAGCAACTCCGTCTGGAGACACAACTCAGTTGGCAGGAGGTTCCACAGGGCCAGAGCCCTGTTGAACCCCACATGCTTCTCACAGACCTTGATGTTAAAAATTGTGAACTAACGAACTAACACCAGGAACTGTACTTTCTCAATTGTGGCCCCTTTCCTCTGGAACAAAATCCAACAGATGTATCCCAGGTGCCATACTTCTCACTTTTTAAGAAAGTGATAAAAGCAGACATATAAAGCCGCTATATACTGATACTTTCAACTATTGACCTGAGATTTACAAATATGTTTTCGAGTAGTTTAAATCTATTTAAATGTAGGGTTTTGGGTAATGACAGGGTATTGTTGTATTTATTCTATACTGTAATTGCTGGTTTTAATGCTCTTTTGCTGTTTGTGAACATCCCAGGGAGTCTTTGCATTAATGAAATGGTATATAATTAAAAAGTAGCTATTATTATAATAAGTTGAAATAATAAAGACAAATACTGTACAGAGATGCACTTGGTATGACTAAGGACAAATTTTTAAACAGAGTTTGATTGGTCCTGATTTTGCTTGACAGGTACATAAATATTTGTGTAGACAGTGAACATGGCATAATCATTCATTCATTGTAGCCAATGATATTAGCATAATCACAGAGAATCATAGGCTATCCATTTATTGAGTATGGAAATGATTCTTATTAATTAGCTTGCTTAATGTACCTTATCCCTTGACACCCGCTGGGGTAAAAGAGGAAGCAAAGAAGAATGTACCTTAAGATGTTGCATTGTAACTCAGATCTTTATTATAAATGTTTGATGTTTAAACATTTTCAGCATTACTGTTTTATAACCACTTTTAGACAGCTGTGTATAATTTCAAAGTAATTTCCCCAATAATATTTTTTGCTCATTGTTTAGTTAAGTGACGAATTCATGTGACAGCATCAAGACGACAGCATCAGACACTCTCTAGTGCTGAGATGCTGTAATCTTTTAACGGATTAACTAATTAAATAAGAGGTTCAAGGCAATGTCCTTAATCAACTGCAAAGTCTTTAGCTGGAGGTGGACATAAAGTTAAGCTTCAAGAAGTCTGAGAGGATTCTGTATTGCTGACCAGTATTCTGATTATAGTGCAAGCAATGACAGATCATCACTCTTCCATGAGAATGTAAAAAACAGAAATTTCCACTGCTCACGTTTCACTATAGAGAGGCTTCTTCTTTTGTGTCCAGATCAAACTTTGGACTGCCAAAATGAATCCGCTTTCTTGGCTTTGTCGTTAGCCAAAATTAAATCTTCATCGGTAGATGTTTCTGGCAGTAATCGGCAGACCAGTAAATGAGCCAGATTCTGTATCTCTCCATTTTCACACTGTGTGTTGTTATCCACCAGCAGCCCCCACTTGAGCATGTTGTTCTTACATTAAAGCACGCCAACCCTCAGCCTATTCAGGGTCTTTCAAGTGAAATAGGGGAAGTTGAGTTCTTTAGCCATATCTCCTTTAATGTTGTTCCTTGTCCAGTGAGCTCCTTCCTCCATCTTCTAATTTAGTTTTGCTCTTGCGTACCTTGAAGATTGTTTGTTCTTGCCATAAAGCTCTTCCTGAATCAGAAACAGCTACTTCTCTTAGGTGGAGTGATATCAACAAGAGGATGTATTTTCTCAACTGGTGTAGGTTTGAGACATTCTGTCACTATACACATTGCTTTATTATCAGCAATATCAGCTTGTGCGTTTATCAGCATACGCTGCCGCAGAGACGCTCAGGGCCAAAGCTGATGTACGCAGTGTAAATGGTTGACTATAGAGAGTAAATGTACATTATGGAGAAGATACATACATTAATGTGTGTATATTTAGAGGGCAGGATGCTTTGTGCAGATTCTTCTTTTCCTTTTCTTTACAATGGAATAGATATTATTTCTTTGGGATGTGTATTTCCATCATTTTCTTATGCCATCCCTCCATCAATTAAAGAAGAAAAAGAAAAAGTCTACACAATATTTTTGTTCAGTAGCATCGTTGCAAATATTGAGTTGTAAATGATTTCATGACAATCTCTGTAGCCACGCCTCCTCTCCCTTGAGAGGAATCTAGAAAGGAAGGATCCACAGCAACAAATCAAGTAAAACAGACCTTTTGTAAACAAAATCCATATTACCCGTTCAGGATCAACCCTCAAATATTTTTATTCAATGAAGATACTGTACCTTCCAATTGTTTCTGGAAAATCCATTACCTTCCAGTTGCTATTATGAGGATTCTAGTTATTCTCGAAGGGAACAGTTTATTTATTTATCACATGATGAAACAAGATGACATGAGGCTGATGGCTCTTGAGAAATCTTGATAAGTCATCACACTTTGGCCTTCTTATACCCTTGATGTTAAATTGACAGATGGTAGTTGAGGATCCAATGTTATAGACTTGAGGGTCCTGTGAAGGATCTTTTGGTGTTTATCATCATCATCATCATCATCATCATCATCATCATCTTCTTCTTCTTCTTCTTCTTCTTCATCATTACCACCACCACCACCACCATCATCATCATAGCTTTTGACCAGTAGGCCGCACAGGGCAGTTCAGTCTCATCTTATTCTGATGTGTAGACTATTTAGCCGTTGACTATGTCACATTGCCCGGGGAGCACCATGTGGAGGCTACTCCACTTTTGCACCCCGAAGGGAACAGTCATTTGATGTAATTGCCTTTGCAAATTTAAAAAAGGCTCGACACTTTGATCCCATGAGCCTTGGCTCCATTACAATACACACATTATGAAGAGATCTTTCTTGAAATCCTAACTGCACTCTCCAGCTTTTTAAGACATTAGGTCTTCTACGTGTTGAATGTTTTATGCTTTTATGTCTTCAGTTTGATGATTTTTGAAGAACTCTTTTCACTTTGATTAAACATTTTTTTCTAGACTGTGTGGACGCATTTTCTGCTACTACTGTTGCAACAATTATGCCATGTCAAAACAAACGGGCAAGAAGGAGCGTTGTTGTCGGGCTTGCTTAAAAAAATCTAGTGACTCTGGATCAAATGATACCCAGGAAGAGCAGCCATCAAGTTTGCTGGCCTCCCCCTTGTCCCTGGTCCGTAGAGTTTTGGGTGAGTCTTTTCCAAATATAAATGGGAGTCATTTCCCTTGGGAAATATCTGTGGTGGGCTAGGGAAAGTCCAAGCCATGTATCTGCTTCTCAGCAAAGGGGCAGGGGAAGGGACCCATCCAAACCAGAGCAATCCTACTCACACCAAAAAAGTAGAAGTCTCTTACAGAACTTTGGAAAGTTACAGATTGGACTACTATTAGGGCAGGGAGATTCACTCACTCCAACAAGGATGTTGTCTGATTGATTTAAAAGAGCCCTGGTGATGCAGTGGTTAAACTGCTGTACTGCAGCCAAAATGTTGTGAGTTTGATCCCTACAGGAACCAAGGTCGGTAAAATGAGTACCCATGTGTTGAGGGGCAAAAATGTTAATTAACTTGTGAACCGCCCAGAGAATGTACTAAGCACTATGGGGCAGTATATAAGTGTAATTGCTGGTTGCCGTCTTTAGAGCAAACCAACCGACCAATCGGTGGGCTCAATGCCTCTGTCATCCACCACTACTTAAGCTGGGAAAGAGGACTGATGAGGAGAATGGTCCTTGTACACCGTCTATCTCAGCAGAATTGTTGGGAGAAGGAGAAGACTGAATTCTCTCCATTCTCCCAGCCATCTAAAACAAAACCACTGGCGGCTGGGGAGGCTTGTACCACAATTGCCTCCAAGTAGTCCTTCTCAAAATCACAAAGGTTTGTGCCAAATATAACTGGCCAGTCTTAAAGATGCCACAAGATCTTAACTAACTAACATGCTTACCTCGGAAATTTTGGGGAAATGAGAGGCTCTGGAATAAGTGGTTAATCTGAATAATCTATTGTTGCTAATGGCTGTGTGAAGCTGCATTGTTGTGCTTACTTGTCTGCCATCTTGCGTGACCACACCCATCTCCCTTTGACCCCCTGAATTTGGTGTATAAAAACCATGCCTGTAATTTTCACTCTTTGTCTGAAAAAGTGGACTTGATCCACGAAAGCTAACAATAAAAATAAAACAGTTAGTCTTTAAAGTGCTAACAGTGTTTTTTTATTTTATTTTTATTTTATTTTGTTTTGTTTTCTGATATGCCTGTACCACAGACTAACACAGCTACTATTTTTAAAAAAATGAAATAAGTAAATTCTTCCATAATGCAGGCTGAGTGACCGTGTGCTCATGTCCGTAGCCAGGATTCTAGATTTGGGGGGTGGGGTGGGGTGGTTCAGGAGGGGCAACAATGTCACACACATATATAACATTGGCATCCCGGGGATGGGTTGTGGGGGCAGACTGTTAGGTCAGGAGGGCTTTCGCCCCCGTGCCCCCCCTCTGGCTATGGCCCTGCATGTGCTCAGTGTCCTTGCTAGACTTCCAAGTCTGTAAAGGTAAAGTAAAGGTTTCCCTTGCTCGAAAGCCAGTCGTATCCAGCTCTAGGTTTCAGTGCTCATCTCCATTTCAAAGCTGAAGAGCCAGCACTGTCTGCTTCTGAAGACGTTTCATGTGGCAGGCATGACTAGACACCGAAGCACAGAGAACGCTGTTTACCTTCCCACTGAAGTGGTCCCTATTTATCTACTTGCAATTTCTTGCTTTCGAACTGCTAGGTTGGCAAGGAGCTGGGACAAAGACAGGAGCTCATTCTGTCCTGCAGTACTCAGGAATCAACCTGCTGACCTCCTTCCTTCCAGTCACCGCCTTAGCCACTTGAGCCACTGTAGTCTGTAGCTCCTGCTAAAAGTGAATTTTCTTTCTCCTAGATGAAATCTTATAATTCCTTTTCATTCTTCCCTTTTGTGTGTGGTACAGTTACAAATGAAGCCTCTAAACCCACAGATGATGCATTGTTTGATATAATCACAGATGAGGAGGTCGGCCAAGTACAGGAACGGGTCTCCATTCACAGTGAAAGCCAAACGGAAGAAGAATCTCTGGACCGTAGTGTGACAGAACTGTGAGTAAACACTGTGTAGGAAAAATCGAGAAGCTACTGTATATTCCTTCACACACCAGAGTGTGACCTTTTCTTTCCACCACCCTGGTGCTTTCTAGAGGTGTTGTACCATACTATCTCTAAGCAGCATAGCCAGTGGAATGATTAGCGTTATAAGCCAGAGCATCTGAACAGGAAACAAGTTGGGGAACAGTGGTCTAAAACAGAGATGGAGAACCTGCAGTCTTGAGGGGAGCCTGGACCTCTGGGAATTGAAGTCCCAAGTATACCTGAAGGCCCAAGATTGAGAAACCTCGACCTAGAGGAAACAAGTTAATCCTCCAGATGTTCTGGAACTTCAGTTCCCAGAAGCCCAGGCTCCCCTCAAGGCCTCAAGTTCCCAACCCCAAGGTAACTAGAATTGTTAAATGTAATGAGAGAAACCTTGGTATCCTGTATCTTTTTTGACATGTTGATTCGATTCTTTTTGTTAGAAGAGTATCTCTTTTCCATGGGCAGGGCCCCAAATGGGGGAAGTAAGACCCGTTTTGTTGGGGGATGGGGAAGAGGGTTATGGATGACATTAGAAGTGTAGATACAAGAAGAATATGTTCCCACTCCATCTGCCAGTTCACTGTCAATGCCTCTCTGGCTCAAGGTTGACTTCCATTCTTCTGAAGTCAGCAAATTGAGTACCCAGCCTGTTGGGGGCAAAATGCTAATTACCGCGTGGAGTTCCTAGAGAGTGCACTAAGCATATGGGGCTGTATAGAAGTGTAGTTGCTGTTGCTATAAAGTTCTAAAGAGAGAAAAGGACAATGTATCGTCTCCCCACTTTGACCATTTTGAATGAAAAGCCTGTGGTGCTAAACTCTCTGAGGAGATTGGAATTTGTGTCTACCTCTGGATCTGTTTCTGAATTCACTCATTCTTCTTCAGTTACTCACTTCATATGTAGATTAATCGTGCCCCCCCATCATTGTTGTTGCCTTCTAAGTGTAGAGGGGGATGACTGTTTCCTCAGCAATACGTCTATGTGGATAACTCCACAAAGGAGCCAGGAGAACACATAAACTGCAAGCCACACATCACCTATATTCAACACAAAGGCCAGTAATGAGGTTTTCTTCCTCCCTTGTCAACTTGGGTCACTTTAGTGCTGCCCTTGCCAGAAATGTGGAAGAACATGACAGTTGCATGCTGCCTATGACCCAAGCTTTTCACATTGCACCCTTATGAGATAAGTCCTCTCTACATGGACCACAGCCCGTTTTCGACAATGGTAAATGACAATGAATGGATGTGTCGAAGAAAATCCTCTTGAAAATTAAAAATTCATCTCCAACATAATTTCTTTTGCCCACACATGTGTATTGCACTTTGTAGTTCAAGAAGTTTAACTTTCCTTGTTTCCAATGCATGTATACCATATTTGCCAGTGTATAAGAGGGCAGAATATAAATATGATTAAATAAATAAATAAGATGTATCAAAGTATATTACCAAAATAGCCCATTTTGTTTTTGTTCAATCGCACAGTTGATTCCGACCCTTTGTGACCCCATGGACCACTGTCCGTCAGGCACTTCTGTCCTCCACTATCCTCCTCAATTCACTCAGCTCTGTGCCCATTGTCTCTACAATACCATCTAGCCATCTCATTTTTGGCCGCCCCCTTTTTCTTTTGCCTTCCACCTTTCCCAGCATCAAGGCTTTCTCAAGTGAATCCTCTCTTCTCATTTGATGTCCAAAGTACTTTAGCTTCATCTTTGCTATTTGACCTTCAAGGGAGCAGTCAGGGTTGATTTCTTCTAAGTTTGACCTATTTGTTCTCCTCTCAAAACTCTCCTCCAGCACCACATCTCAAAGGCATCTATTCTTCTGCGCTCAGCTTTCCTAATGGTCCAGCTCTCACAACCATACATTGCCACCAGGAATACCATTGCTTTGACTAGATGAATTTTTGTTTGCAATGTGATGTCTCTACTTTTCACTATGTTCGCCAGGTTTCTCATTGCTTGCCTCCCAAGAATCAGTCGCCTTTTTATTTCATGGCTGCAATCACCATCTGCAGTGAGCTTTGATCCCAAGAAAGTAAAATCTGTCACTGCTTCTACTTCTTCCCCATCTATTTTCCAGGGACTGATAGGGCCTGTTGCCATGATCTTGGTTTTCTTGATATTAAGTCTCAAGCCAGCTTTTGCACTTTCTTCTTTCAACCTAATCAGGAGCTTCTTTAAGTCCTCCTCACTTTCTGCCATTAGGGTGGTATCATCTGCATATCTCAAGTTGTTGATGTTTCTCCCAGCAATTTTGATCCCAAATTGTGATTCCTCCATCCCTGCATTGCACATTATGTGCTCTGTGTATGTTGAATAAGCAGGGTGACAAAATGCAGGCTTGTCTGACTCTTTTTCCTATTCCAAACCACTCTGTCCTTCCGTATTCTGTCCTAACTGTTGCTTCTTGATTCATGTACAGGTTTCTCATGAGGTATATAAGGTGCTCTGGTATTCCCATCTCTTTAATTACTTGCCACATTTTCATTGTGGTCCACACAGTCAAATAGCCCATGTAGGCTACTATATACAGTGCAAGATGCACTCCATTTTCCAGTGTATTTTAAGGGGGGGGGGTGGATCTTATATGTCAGCAAATACGGTATATAGAGGATGGGGGTAAATTAACCAGAATTTTCAGTTAAGAAGAGAAGGGATTTACCACATGATTCAGTGCGGCAAAAGCTTCTTTCTAAAGTATTAGTTCCGCCTCTGGAATGTACCACTCCTCACTGCTTCTACACACAAAGCTTTCCCTATGTGTGCCACAAAAAAGGGACGGCATATGAAGAACAGCATTTTTAACTTTCCATTTTCTAGCTACTTTTGTCTGAGTGAAACAGTCTCTCTCTCTCTCTCATTCCCTTTCTCTCTCCTTTGCATAGAGGTGCATTCGAGACCTTAGCAACAGAAATCTGAAGCACTTAGGTTTACCACTTCTGTGAAGATTAGGCTCAAGATACATCACAATGTTGATCTGCTTCTCCTGAGTGTGCCAGTTTAAAAAAAAACACATGTGTATAGTCCTCTTTGTGACTCAAATTTATGTGGGTTTTTGTTTTTAAAATCCGCAAATGTATAGAAAGGATGGGTGTGGTTACTCATTGTTCACAAGTGGTTAGACCTAACACTTGACATTTTAGGAAACATAGCACATAATGTCACAAAGTGACAGAAAAGTGTTCATATACTGAGAAAGCCTTTGTCGGTGTTTATTTCCCAAAAGCTGTGTCACTTAACACAAATGTATAGTCAGCGGTTGCAGTTGTTCTGGTTTTAGAAATTATCTCCACACCTTTTCCTGCCTCTGTTCTAGTAATCCTAAAAGTGCATTAACCCAAGGCTCAATACGAATGTTGAAGTAAGAACCCACTGGCTGCCTGGTTCACTTTCATGTATGGAGTGGTGAAGGAAACACCCATCTTGTTACCCTCAGATAGCAAAATGGTTTTGTTGAAAGCCATAAGACAGGATGAATTGCTTACCCATGAAAAACAGGGAGAAGACTTTCTTATCGGTTCTTCTTCTGTGCCTATGTGAAACTGCCAAAATGAAGCTACCTTTTGGTGAATTTATTCCATAATTCCATTTGCCTGACCTAGTGTGAGAAAGATTGGGCAGCACAAGGTGGCCATCGCCCAATTGTGGCTCAAAAATACCACACTCTTTGAGAAGGCATTTTCTGTGTACCTGTTTCTTATCTGTAAGAAAAGGCAAAGACATACCGTAATGGATCTACAGTGGAACCTCGGTTAACATAATTAATGCATTCTCCAGGCTGTTTCTTACAACCAAATTTCCCATAGGAATTCATTGAATGCAATTTCCCATAGGAATGCATTGAAAACCAAAATACATTAACCGAAACACAATTTCCCATAGGAATGCCTTGAAAATCAATTAATCCGTTCCCCAAAAAAATTCTTTAAACTGAGCCACTATTTTCTATGGATTTCTTTTTGTTATGCGATTTTTATGTTAACCGAGCCATTTGTTAACAGAGGTTCCACTGTAATTGTACAGGTAGTGACCTTTGTTTAACTAGCTGCTGCAGCATAGCACAGCTATGCCCACTGGTTTGGGAAACATGATATTTCAGTATTCTGCTGCCCTCTACTGTCATTCATCTAACTTTTTTGTTAATCAAATTAGCAGGAAAGCTTGCCCTTAAGGTTAGTTTTTAGAAGTCTTCTTGAAACAGCTGCTTAGAGATAGTATGCAAATATTATTATTGTTTTAGAAATACTGTACAGAGAAATACTTCAATATATGCAGCCTTTTTTCACTGAAGATACACATTCATGAATGTGAATCATACTTGATTGATGACAGTTTCGTGTATTTTATAAAATAGAATTGCACCATCTTGTACAGTGTAGAGGGATAAAGCATGGTAGAGGCTTTCAAAGTTTTTGTCTCTTTATATTGAATATACCTTCTAGGCTACTTGTTTTACTTCTTTCTGTACCTCTAGACTGGGAATATTAGTCATAAATAGGCTGTGCTTTGTTCCTTTAAATTCTTATCTCAACAGCCCACATGTCGATTTCTCTTATCTCTAGGAATGGTAAGGGAAATAGGAATTTATCAGAGAAATAAGGCAATTCTATGGCAGAACTAATAAAGATCTTTGTCTATCTTTAAGACAGACAAATATACATTGGTAGATATACATTAGTCAGAATCTTATCCAGGTTATCCTGCTATGGTAACAGAGTGCCGACGACTCAACACCGAGTATCAGGCGGTGGTTAACTAACCTGACAACCCTGAGGACTAGTGGCCTTTGTGAAGTCTACAGGTGATGGTCCCCCAGTGGATTAAATCCCACTTGAATCCATCTTGATGGAGGGTAGAAGTTTAATCAATACAGTAATACCTCGGATAACATTTACCTCAGATAGCGCTAAAATCGCATAACGTTAAGTAATCTGGGCGGGGGGAGAATTGCATCGAATAACGTTAAGATCCTATGGGATGCATCGGATAACAACCGCTAAAGCCTGTGCAGTTACAATGTATCTCTATGGAGCTTTAACTTTATCTGATCCATCCCATAGGATTTTAATATGCATCGGATAACACTAAAAATCGGATAACAACAAGACTTGTGGAACCAAGTCTTAGCGTTATCTGAGGTATTACTGTACTGGCCTGGGGCTGGTGAGGACTTTGTGTGCCAAAAGGGCTCAGGACCAGAAAGTGATTCACAGAGCTGGATCAGGGGTCATACTGCGATGCAGAAGGCAGATTAAAGGCCACACCATTAAATTCTTAAGACAGTCTTCATGGCTGATCGCCATGATGATTGCCAATATTTGGAATTGGATATGCCACAAGAAGAAGAAGAATCTAATCATGAATATAGGTAAAGGTCACCCTTGCTGAAAAGCCAGTCGTACCGACTCTCTGGTTCAGTGCTCATCTCTGTTTACAGCAAAAGAGCCAGCACTGTGCACATGCAGACATTTCCGTTGTCATGTGGCAGGCATGATTAAACACCGGAGTGCACGGAACGCTGTTATATTCCCACCAAAATGGTATCTATTTATCTACTTGCATTTTCTTGCTTTTGAACTGCTATGCTGGCAGGAGCTGAGACAAAGATAGGAGTTCACTCCGTCATGCGGCACTCAAGTCTGCCGATTTTCAGTTGTCAAGTTCTGCATCTGAACCACTAAGCTACTGCAATCCTTATATCATGAATATACACTAGCATAAATGTAACTGCATAAATCCTCTTGGGCTGCAGTTAGATGACTAAATACCCAATTTTTAAACCTGTGCTTTTTCAAATTGATATAGTGTCACATGGAACGTCAATCAATGCTTGCATCTATGATGAAATCTTATAAATTGCCTTAATTTTGCTATTGCATACTGATGCTTGTGACTACACTGCTTTGCAAATCATTTTCATAGATTTTGAAAGCATTGTGCTTTTAGTTTTCATCTTTTTTTGCCACTGAAAAGTACAGTTTTAAAAATGCATAGGCAAGACATATTGACATGCAATATGGTGTTGAAACATGAAGTTGCTCCTTGGTAAATGAATTTCTAAATAAGCTGAGGTGAAACATACATCAGTTCACCTGGGCACATACAAAATGTGTACAATTTAATTTAACACAAAGACTGGTTTAAGTAAACAACTCCTCAAGATCATTTTAGATAACCCACATTAGGGGCCTATAATGCAAAATTATGAAAACGAAGATTTATTTATTTATTTATTATTTAGATTTGCACGGCCACCCACTCACTGAAGTGACTCCAATCCAATTGTACATCACTTTGCATTTAAAAAAAATACACATACCATTAAAAACCTTACATAAAACATATTATAAAATCTTAGTAGCAAATATACAGATAAAACCTAAATCCCGGATGGTGGTTAGCATGTTTATATCAGCTAATGAGGCAGCTGTTCCTCGATCAGCTTTCCACACCTGCTGGGCCAGCTATGACTTCAGCCTTTTCCTAAAAACTAGTAGTTCTGGCTGAAGATGAAGGTCCGTCAACAGGAGGTTCTAAAGGGCCGGAGTAGAAACCGAGAAGGCCCTGTTTCTCATACTGGAGAGGACTGTACCTTTAGAGAGCCCCTTCCGGTCCGCTCTCGCGGGACGGGCAGATAACTGTGGGGCGATGCGGTCTCTTAGGTAACCTGGTCCACTACCATGTAGGGCTTTAAAGATGATAACCAGCACCTTGAATTGCACCCGGAGGCATACCGGTAACTAGTAGATAAAGTTCTTTTAAAGATAAATACATAGCAGGGCTTGTTATGTTCCATTTTTGGCAGGAAATTGAAAGCTTTTTTTTCCCTCTATGCCCAAAACAGCACATATAATTCTTCAACTTTTGATGATTCTGATGACTTACAGATGACCCAAGATGCAGAGATCTGCTTGCTGAAATCTGGAGAACTGATGTGAGCAAAAGCCACTTTTTAATTTTAAAGATTAACAGTCTGATATGATCATATCTGCTCAGAAATAAATTCCACCAGGTTCAGTCTGACAAAGACTAGATAAGTTTGTATGATATTGCAACGGGAAAGTCTATATTGGTCTCCTGTGCATGTGAACAGGACTCCATTGCCTTTTTGCAATTGTTCCTTGAGTGTAGTTGACTGAAAAACATGGTCCAAAATGAAGATTAGTTATCAGCTAATGCAAAGTTCATGTTTTGTTCCTTCTCGGAATATTGCAATGCTTGGTATGTGGGAGATGAATGAAAATTAAGACATCTTTTTGCCTCCTAGGCAAGTTGGCAAGGAAGTATAGTATCTAAAAACACCCAACTTCCAAAAGCATTGAAAATAATCCAATTTTTATTCTGGGCCCTTCAGTTGTCTTTCGTGTGGTTTAATTGGTTTTGTACAATCAGTGACAAGATGAACTACAAGTCTAACAATTAAAATAAAACAAAATCCTTCCCCCAACTAATCCCCAACTTCATTAATTTCAGGACTAAAGAAGACATAACTTGTACAACGTAGTATAAACATAGTATAGTATAGCAGGAGCAAATCCTGTTGTTTTGAAAAGGGTTTCTCCCAGGAAAGTTTGTATAGGACAGCATTATTGGTTTACCTAGGAATAACTCTGTTTGAAATCAGTAGGATTTACTTCTGTGCAGGCAACTGTGAATTCCTCTGTCAGCATATGACTAACTATCCTACCTAATTTTGACCTGCTGGAAATAAAGTCCTGTTGAATTCAGTGGGGCTTCCTTCCAGTTATGGTTCTAAGATTGAATGCTTAGCCCTCCTTATTTTTGGTATAATCCAACTGATGTTGAAGCATGCCTATTGGAACAGAGTTGAATGGTTTATGTAGGCTTGATTTACACCTTTTCATTAGATACTGAGTTGCCCCAAAAATGGGGCTGGAGGCAGGTATAAAGTTAATCTTAATTTAGTCACCACTTGAAAACTTAATCTACTGCAGGGGTGCCCAAACTTTTCGGGCCGCGGGCCCGTCATGTGGTTCAGGGAGCAGGTCACTTTGGCCTGGGGCCCAGATCCACCCCTGATGCCAATTCATCCGGCCCACAAAGCCCTCGTTGCTCTTGGAAGCAACAAGGATTCCAGGAGCAATGAGAGTTTCATGGGCCAGATGAATTGGCGTTGGGGGCTAGATCCGGCCCCTGGGCCATAGTTTGGGCACCCCAATCTACCACAAAGCATTGTTGTAAGGGCAAGAAGTGCTGCTGTTTCTTCTAAAGCTCCTTGAAGAAAGCACCTAAAAAGGATACTTTAAATCATAATGTAGTTGACTTTATGCCCATTAATACATCATGTAATGTAGACCACTATGTGGGCTCACTATACACATTATTATGTTGGACCAGAGGCCTACTGCACATTGCACATTGAATCCAGAGTAATTTAATCACAGTTTGGTCCCTCTGAAATCACTGGGATTGAAGTTACATCCCTGGCCAGTTTGTTCTACTGATTTCAAGAAGACTAAAGCATGACTTACTTACTTCAGGACTCATTGTGAAACTTTGAAACAAATGCAAAGTAGGTTCAGGGTGATGCATTTCTTTGAAGTAAACTTTGAATTTTTACCGTATACAAATATTTCTGCAAGGAAAATCCACATAGGCACATATGTACCATCTATCTAATATGGTGCCTTTATTGAATGCTCTCTTTTTGTTTTTCAGGCAAAAGATGCCCCTTACTGTAGAGGAGATTTTGACATTTGGAGAAGCTAATAGAGAACTGTTCATTAAATCAAGTACTTATAGCATTATTCCCATCACTGCAGTGGAAACTGGCCTTACAATATCCTGGGTGTTTTCATCTGAACCAAAGAGCATATCATTCAGCGTGGTGTACCAAGAATCGGAAGATGCTCCTTTGGATCAGTGTAAAGTAAGGCAGCTGTCTTGTTAGAGCAGGGTTTCTCAATCTAAGGCCCGTGGGCCAAATCTGGCTCATGGCACCATTTCATGTGGCCCCCATCCTTCCAAGGGGATTTGAGAAACCACATGGCTGCCCCTTTTGAAGCTGTTGGGACAAAATGGCCACCCCCATCATGCAGGCAGGACAAAATGGTTGTCCAGCCCTCGAAGCTGACTGAGACAGTATGACCCGGCCCCCCGCTTGAAAAGGTTGGAGTATTGTTCATGTCCACTGAACTACTTGTGGTCTTGTTATACAGTAATAACTCACTTAAAGAGCATATTGCCTTCCACGGGATTGCTCTCTAAGCGAGTTTGCTCTTTAAGTGAAACACCATTGTAAGTGACCAATTGTGACTTCTGGTGGGGGGGGGGATTGCAAACCCTGATTTATTTGTTAACTGACCAACGTTGTACAGCAAAAGAGCAGAAGCTAAAATACCTATTAAAATACAAATTAGAAGGAGTGTCTTCTCTAGGTTAAAGGAGTAATAGATTAAAATTGTGCTTCTCTGCCTTTTGGTTAAAATCAAGTTTGGTATCTGTTCTTATCAGTTTAATTCAATCAGATAAGAACTCTTACCTATCACTTGAGGCGACCATTCAGAGAAAATTCTGCTCTTTAAGCGAGTTACTCTCTAAGCGAGGCACTCTTTATGCGAGGTTTTACTGTACAGTAAAACCTCGGATAACACTAAAACCTGGTTCCACAAGTCTTGGTGTTATCCGATTTTTAGTGTTATCCGATGCATGTTAAAATCCTATGGGATCCATAGAGATACATTGTAACCACACAGGCTTTAGCGGTTGTTATCCGATGCATCCCATAGGATCTTAATGTTATCCTTAATGTAATTCTTCCCCCCAGATTGCTTAATGTTATGCGATTTTAGTGTTATTCGATACTAATGTTATCTGAGGTATTACTGTATATGAAACAAATTCAATCAATCAATCAGTCTTTATTACGGTCCAAGACCAACGTTGTACAGCAAAAGAGCAGAAGCTAAAATACCTATTAAAATACAAATTAGAAGGAGTGTCTTCTCTGGGTTAAAGGAGTAATAGATTAAAATTGTGCTTCTCTGCCTTTTGGTTAAAATCAAGTGTGGTATCTGTTCTTATCAGTTTAATTCAATCAGATAAGAACTCTTACCTATCTGAGCAACAATGAATCTTACTCAGAATTTATTTTAGAGAGATTGTGGCACAATGGTTAAGGTGTTGGATTGGGAGATTTAAATTCAAGTCATCTTCCAGCTGTGAAACACTCCACCCATAGCTATCTCTGAAGCTGACAACACCATTAAATTTGTTGAGATCTGTTCCATTTTTAAATGGGTGAATTATTTTTTTTTGCTGTCCACATGACACAAAAGCTGAATCAAACCTATCTGTGACTTATTCCCCTCCGCTGCTGAAGGATTTTTAGTTTTTCCATGCTGAATCAATGAAGATGTGTGTAAATCACAACAGAGCAGAATCATTCAGATTCAGCTTTTCAATGTAGTACAGTCAAACCTTGCATAAAGAGTGTCTCGCTTAAAGAGTAACTCGCTTAAAGAGCAGAATTTTCTCTTCACATAATAAATAAAACCAACCAAAAACTCGCTTAACAAATAAATCAGGGTTCACTATTTCCCCCCCCCCCCCCAAGCGGTCACTTACAGTATATCCTCTATTCCGTAACCATGTTTGAAGTCAGATTGAAATGAAACTAGCTAATCCCATCACCCAGGAATCTGAGATGGGATGCCATGGCATGCTTCAAGACCTTGCCCAAAATTAGAATATTGGAGGTAAAGGTTAAGGTTGCTCGAAAGCCAGTCATATCCGACTCTAGGGTTCAGTGCTCATCTCTGTTTCAAAGTCGAAGAGCCAGTGCTGTCTGTTTCTGCAGATGTTTCTATGGTCATGTGGCAGGCATGAGTAGACACCGGAGTGCATGGAACGCTGTTATCTTCCCACCGAAGGGGTCCCTATTTATCTACTTGCAATTTCTTGCTTTTGAACTGTTGGGCTGGCAGGAAGAATATTGGAGACTGGCTAATAATTATCCAATAAAGTGGGGTTCAAGTAGGGATTTTTAAATGAGGATTTTACCATAAGTCTAGGGAACTGCAGTGGCTAAGTGGTTAAGAAGCTCGTCTTGTTAGCTGGAAGGCTGGCAAGTTGGCAGATTGAGACCTGGGTTCCTCATGGCGGATTGAGGTTCCTCATTTCTGTCTCTGTCCCTACTCTTGGGGACATGAAAGGAGCCTTACTTGGGCATTCCCTGAGCATAGTTTCTTTTCAACCCAGAATAATTACTGACACATTGTTATTCTTGTTACCCGTAAGTCTTATAAACTTATTTGGAAATGAAGAGAGTTTGATTTCTAAAGCAGGGTGGGATAGTGAAGGAGGAACTTTCAAAGGGAACGGTGGCTGTGAGTTGTAGTTTGAAGAGTAACTTTTCTAATGCATTTGCTATGCAAAGGCTATGAAATCTCCCCCCCCCCCCCTTAGGTACTTCTGAAGAGTTGCTTTACCAAAGTGCTGCGATCTGTGCATGTAATTACTAATTAACTGACAAAAACAGGATTGGACATCTTGTTGCTGTCCGGCTATTATTGAACCAAAACTCACATCCTCTGGAAAAGCCTCCGATTAAAAATGCCTTTAAGAAGCTGATGAAATTAACAGTCCTCTCAGAAAAACCTTATTTTACATTTTGCTCTGCTATGTCTTTCACAGGTTCTTATTCCTATGACTCGCTGCAGCTCTCATAAGGAAACCATCCGAGGGAAAGTGAAAGTAAGAAATGCTGGAATCTACATCCTGATATTTGACAACACATTCTCAAGGTTGGTGCCGTTGGAAGGGGTGAAAGTAGGGTGGCTAAACCCAGACATGACTTATACACTGGAGTACATGGAAAGTTGTTTCCTTTCTCACCAAAGTGGTACCTCTTTATCTACTTGCAATTTGCTTTTAGACTGTTAGGTTGGTAGGAGCTGGTACAGAAGACAGGCACTCACACTGTTGTGCAGCACTTGGGTCTTCAACTGCTGACCTGCCGACCTTCCAGTCCTCAAGTTCAGTGTCTTAACCACTAAGCCATCAATATTTCTGAAATCTTAAAGCATACACTGTGCTGTCTTGTCGGAGGTTCATGACCAAGGCAGGACCTCTTCTGAAATATTGGGTTGTTCTCCTTGCTCTTGTCCACCCTGTTCTCTCCTGAGGCTTTGTGACCAGAGTAATTTTTAAATCCCATAAAGAGAACCAATTTACACTTAGAGCTCAGAGGAGAATGGAAATGTTGGGCTTAAATACAATAGGATTTTTCACCCTTAGATTGCCATTATAAATCAAAGATATGTTCTCTGTAGGAGTTAGAATGCAAGCAGAAATGTCCTTTTGTGGGCAGAGTCTCCTTTTGTTAGTTGATTTTAGAGATCTGCTGACAGAAAGATGTGCCAGAACTGCAATGAGAGCCAACAAAAGGAGCTGATAAGTGGTGGAGCAAGGAAGGAGCTGAGTAAGGCCAGTTCCAAATCTCTAGTGCAGGGACTTTTCTTCTCTGCTGGCACAATATTAGGCTAAGGTGAGGACAGTTGGAAGTAATATTCAACTTGAATAGGCTTGAAGAGGTTTGGCACATTTTCAGGTGTCCTAAGATCAATTCATTTCAGTTTTATCTATCTTAGCTGGTGTTTTGTCTTTACACTGCAGTTCTATGAATACAGTAATACCTCGGATAACGCTAAGACTTGGTTCCACAAGTCTTGGTGTTATCCGATTTTTAGTGTTATCTGATCCATTTTAAAATCCTATGGGATGGATCGGATAACATTAAAGCTCCATAGAGGTACATTGTAACTGCACAGGCTTTAGCGGTTATTATCCGATGCATCCCATAGGACCTTAACGTTATTCGATCCAATTCTCCTCCCCAGATTACTTAACGTTATGCAATTTTAGCGTTATCCGAGGTAAACGTTATCCGAGGTATTACTGTACTTAACTCTGCTAATAGTGCTTTATCTTTAGTAGCTGCTTCTCAGTTTTAGGAAGGCTTTAACCCAGTGTTTCCCGACGTGGGCCCTTGGCCCCACAAGGGGACGTCGATTCCCAGAAGCCAAGGTCAGTACATTGGCTGATCTGTGCTTTGAAGAATTGACTTACCTGTATATACTTGCGTATAAGATGACCCAAATATGACCCAAATATAAGCCCAGGTACCTAATTTTAACATGAAAACCCAGGAAAATAGATTGACCTAAATATAAGCTGAGGCTGGGAAATGCAGCAGCTGCTAGTGAGTTTCAATAATCAAAACACATGAAAATATGGTAAAATTAATTAAATTTTTGGCGCACCTCAATCCGACATGGTCTTGGGACCCTTGTGGTCTTTGACCTGAGTATAAGCCATTTCTCCATTTTGGGGCTCATTTTTGGGACTGAAAAACTAGGCTTATACTCAAGTATATACACTAGGCTTCTGGGAATTGAAGTCCAAAAAGCAGAAAGTTGAGAAACATTGCTTTAACTGAATGATGATTTGGTTATTTTTCATTATTTTTGCTAATATGTTACGAAGCATTGTATAAAACTTGCAAATAATTGGAAATTAATCCTTGTTCAGTGTTTGATTGGGATTCGGTCAGCCTGTTTTCAGATGGAACTGCTTCTGGCAGAGGAATAATGGGGAAATGATGGTTTTGATTCCTTTCCACAAAATCTGTTCATGAGGACTGAGAAATCCCCTACAGCTCATTGTAGGGTGATACGTAAAGGGAGAGGGGAAGGAAAGGGACTTCTGCTGCGCTAGCAGTTAGGCTGTAATGCCCTATTCAAATCAAATCAATCTTTATTATGGTTCATGATCAGCATAAAAGAGCAAAAGGAACAGAAATTAAAATGAAGCTACTTAAAATATACGAAGAGAAAGAAGTTAAAAGGAGGTTGCTTAAAGAGTTAAGTATTAAAAATGAGTAAAATGCCCTATTGGATTGAGATCATGGTAAATTATTTTTAAACATGCACATGGGTTCATAGATTACTGCAATACTCTCTATGTGGGGCTTCCCCTGACCTTGGTACGGAAGCTTCAGCGGGTGCAAAATGCAGCAGCTAGGCTAATTACAAGGGTGAGGAAATTCAACAATATCTCAGCAGTACTGGCAGGGCTGCACTGGTTGCTCTTTTCTTTCCAAATCAGGTTCAAGGTGTTAGTTTTAACTTCTAAAGTCCTAAATGGTTTGGGACCTTCCTACATGGCAGAGCGTCTCACTCGATCCTCCCAAATGGGTCAGCTCTTGGTGCCAACACTGAAAGTGGCAAGGAAGGCTACAACCTGGAGAAGAGCCTTTTCGGTGGTGTCACCAACCCTATGGAATTCCCTTCCAGTGGAGTTGCATCAGACGACTTCCTTGTTGGCATTTGGAAAGCAGCTTAAATTGCTTCTTTTTTGGGAGGCTTTCGAGAAGGGGTGGTCATCTGTCTAGTGTTAGGTTTCTTGTTGGGCCTCCCCCGCCGTTAATTAGTTCTGGTATTTGTATTTTTATTGTGTGATTTTAAGGTATTTTTAACATGTTGTTGTTAGTGGCTGAGAGTGGGGAAGACCCTCCCCCCAGATGGGCGGGGTACAAGTGGAATAAATAAATAAAAATAAATAAATTCATGGATCCAAATCCAAACAAAGTTATCCGCACACAAAAACAATTTTGTAATTTACTTAGTTTCTCCTGAACTCATATGAGCTAATTTTTTAAACTGAAATTGTTTTTCTGATTTCAACTCAACCAGTGTTTCTTTCCTTTTTCTCTCCTGCAGGTTTATCTCCAAAAAAGTGTTTTTTCACTTAGCTGTTCAACGCCCCGTGATTTACGATGGAAGCGATTTTCCATAGCTATGAACATACGTAATATTTATATGCTGTCTCTTTCCAACAGTATTTTTAAAAGACACTATTATTTATATATACTGTACATGTGAGTACTTAAGATTTTAGATTTGTTTGAAGCCCTCTTAGGGGTATGCAATAATTCTTAAAACTACACTTATATGAAGTTGCCTATAAAAAACTGATTTTCATAGGAACACTAATGATTTTGGGTATGTGCCAAATACTTTAAAAGCCATCTTGCTTATTTCAGTAAATACACAAATATGCCTATGCACTGGATAGAATAAAGTAGCATGCAATCCAGATACATATTTTCAAAGGGCTAAAAAAAACACCAGTGTGCTTTGGATTTGCTAGGTTAAAAGTTACTTATGTCTCTACTACTCCCATACTGTTTTGAAGCTATCTTATGGCTACGCTTAAAGCTGCAAAACAGATAAAATTCAAATCCAGTTCTGCAAAATTACAAGGGCTTTTAGCAGGGATGAATTTACACTAAACATGTTCATACAGAAAGGTGGAAATAAGAGAGCTTGAAATTTTAAAGATGACTATTGCAATAGATTTTTGCAAACTAGTTTTTCACTCCTTTTCATCCCCAGCTGAAGTGTTACTGTGTCATGATTTGAAGTTTACTCTGTACCAGGGGTACCCAAACTTTTTGGGCCGTGGGCCAATCATGTGGTTCAGGAAGCTGGTCACTAAGGCCTGGGGGCTGAGTGCGGCCCCCAACGCCAATTCATTTGGCTCGTGAAGCCCTCATTGCTCCTGGAAGCGGATGGAAAATGCGCCCGTATGGGCGCATTCTACTTCCACTTCAAGGTCGATGAGGGCTTCACGGGCCGGATAAATTGGCATCAGGGGCCCCACCTGGCCCCCGGGCCTTAGTTTGGGCACCACTGCTCTGTACCAACCTTCGAGCTACTTTGAGCAGTATAGTAGAACCCCGGATAATGAAAAAAACTCCGTTCCACGGAGCGCTTCCCTATGCAGTTTTTTGTTTTTTTATGCGGTTCCCAGTGGGAGATTCTCCACATAACCGGGGGGGGGGGATGTTCGTTAACCAGGGTTCCCATTAAGCAGGTATACCCCGGTTACCAAAAACCCCACATAATGAAAAAAAATTTCATTATGCGGGGTATCGTCATTGAATAACAAATGCTTCGTTGTGCAATTTTTTTGCTATACGATGCGTTCATTATGCAAGGTACCACTGTATATAAAATCATGTTTCCATACTTTGTGCCTTAAGGAGGAAGTGTTCCATCTTCTATTGGTGCAGATCCATGGCAAAAAATGGCGTTTTCATTGTTTTCGCCAGAAGTTCTCAACCTTTTCAAGTTGCTCTGCTGGCAAACGGGTGCTAAATTGTAAAAGTTTACCATAGTATTTTGCTGGAATAAGTTTACCTTTTGTTATCCATAGATTTCTTTTTCACAAACATCTAGCACACTGCCAGCTAGGGTTCTGCATCGCACACTTTAGGACCTATTTTTGCCACTGAAGGCTACATGACATAGGAATGGGGATCTGGTTCTTTGCATGACATTGCTGTGTAATATCTATCCCAAACTATGGCCTACAGGCCAGATCTGGCCCATGGGCCGTAGTTTAGGCACCCCTGGTTTAAGCAGAGAAAATGGCAGCTCAAAAACTATCTCATCCTGTTGCAAAACTGAATGCAAGGCATGTTTTACTTCTTCCAGTGGCAGGAATCACGGCCCGGAAAGTTTGGTCACTCCAATCTATGCAGATTTGGGTAATGGCCATACTGGCAGAGTGAAGACAGGTGGCGCACAAGTCACATACAAATTGTTTTGCACAGTGCTGGTACAGCCTCAAATGGATTTGTGCTGACCCAGTTAAGAAGAAAGCACACAAAAAACCAAAAACATGGAAGCAATATATACATAGAGTGCTTTTGCCACTTTTGTATTTGATGCTGTTATTACTGAGTTTGCAAAGAGTGTCTTTAATTTTAAACCGAGGAACAGTAGAGATTTTACAATACAAAAATCTGAAATAAAGTTTGCCATGGATTGTGCAATATCAAGTGGATTCTGAACTGAAATCCACATAATATTTTACCTGTGGTTTTCAAAAAATTGTTTGCTATGGTTTGGGGATGCAATGCTATTTTTACAAATGTGAGTTTATTTCATATTTCAAACTAATACTAAAGGGATTCTGTGTAATGTTACAAATTCCGGTTTGTGATTTTAAATAGACATAGTTGGGTAGAAGAAAAGATGCCTGGCCTATTTTTGCCTACCTGTATTGTACTTTATATTTTCGATTTTATATGATGTACTTTTACAGGGGAGGGGGAGAGAAAAAGGGTCAAATTGGTTCCAGTTCAGGAGATGCTCCAGTGGATCTTCTGGCAATTCAAACCAAAGCATCTGTCAATTTTTATGTACTGTACTTGCCAATGATTAATTATCATTAAATGAGACAATTTACTAACAAGCCTTGTTTTGTGAAATACAATGTTGTGGTTTTGTAATTGTGTCATAACGTGTCAGTTACAAGCAATACTTATTTTGTTTCATAAAAAAATTTCTTGCACCTCAGTTAATCTTTCCCCTTTCAGAAAATGTTTGTTTAGTTTTATCAGGCTCAGGGACAATTGTTTTCAAAAGCAACAGTTGAAATATATAATCTTCACTGATACATGTTTGTGTATCCACTGAGTTTTAATGTGGCAATAATGTCTAGCATAAATAAGGTAGGGCTATGAGGTGTAAAATCAAAAATTATTTTTGAATCCTTTCCCTCAATTAGGAATACAGTTGTACCTCGCTTAAAGAGCATAATGCGTTCCACAGGATTGCTCTTTAAGCGAGTTTGCTCTTTAAACGAAACAGCATTGTAAGTGACCAATTGTGGGGGGGGATTGTGAACCCCGATTTATTTGTTAAGTGAGTTTTTGGTTGGTTTTATTTGTTAAATGAAGCGAACATTCAGAGAAAATTCTGCTCTTTAAGCGAGTCACTCTTTATGCGAGGTTTGACTGTATAGTCGATGATGCTTGCAAATGAAGGTGGCAATTGTGTTTCTTTGCTCCAAATTAACAAAGCAAGAAATCCCAGTGATGAAAACCTGGACACTAACTAGGAAAAGCGGGAGGAAGATTTGTGCCAGGAAGATGGGTAAGGGCTACACCACTATTAACAACTTGTGGTCCTCTAGATCGGGGATTCTCAACCTACAGCTCATGGGTCAGCAGCCCACGGTTCCATTTCATGTGGCCCCCCCACCGCTTCCACCACACCAGGAAGTGCCATGTGGTGTAGGAAGGGCAAAATGGATGCCAGGCCCCTGAAGCTGTCTGAGGGAGCATGACCTGGGCCCCAGTTTTAAAAAGTTGAGAACTCCTGCTCTAGATGTTGCTTAATTACACCTCCCAGCATCCTTAACTGTGAGCAGTCCTGGCTCAGACTGATGGGGCTTGTAGTTCAGCAATATCTGGTGGGCCACAATTTCCCCCAAATATAACTTGCATGAACTTTAAATGAGTTACAAGAGAAAAGTGGGATATGAGTTGAATAAAATAAAGTAAATAACCTACTATTTTTATAGGTTTTAGCTGGCTGAGTAGATGACGGTTTAGTATCTGGCTACAGAGCCATCTTGGAGTTTGATTCCCCACTGTGCTCCTGGAGACAGTGGCATAGCAGGGGGGGACGGGGATGGCCCGTCCCAGGCGGCACTTTTTGGGGGTAGCAAAAATTCACAATAAATGGGACTTCACTCCCACCCCCAGACTTCCTGGCAGCCGGGGCAGGGAAGCCGCTGTGGGGACTGGTGCTGGGGAGGCAGCGAGCCTAGAGGGGGGGGGCAAGCCTAGATGGGGGTCAGCGAGCCTAGATGGGGGATAGGGAGCCTAGATGGGGGGTGAGTTTGGCCTGCACCCCAGGCGGCTGAAACCTGCAGTACGCCACTGCCTGGAGAGAAGAGCCAGTCTGTGTGGACTTGAGCAAGCTGCGTAGTCCCTGGACAACCCCAGAAATAGAGAATAGGAAACCACTTTTGAGTACTTTTTACCTGGAAAACCTTGACTTGAAGATACACAGTTAATATATATTTTCAGCCTTGATTAGCTCCTTTAGTTTTGGTAGCAGGTCATATAATTTAATTTTTAAAGATACCAGTTTGCAAATGAATGAACAGGAAGTGGAAACTAATTAATATAAATGACAGATACTGTACTAAATGATAAGCATATGCTTAATATTAATGATAGATTGTGCTGGTCTTCTTGACCATGGATGGAAGGGGGAAATTTTGATTGCAATTTAGAATCTGGTACAAAGTTGAAGTAGAATCATTTGGAAAAGAGTCATAGGATCCAGTTAAAGGGAAGTGAACACAGCACAATGTAGAATATTCTTAAGCTTTCCTGGGCTGACTGTTTGCATTTTGAGGAGTCTCTGATACATCCAAGCTGTGGAGATGCTGTCACTGATCTAACATGTGCCTCATAGTACAAAAAGCAAGGTCTGGTACAATTTGAGAGTGTACCACAGGCCGTATCAGAGATCTTCCAATTCTGAAGTTCCAAATGCTCAAAGTACACAGAGCAAAAAGTAAATGCTATCTCTATGTGGAAAGGTTTTCCCCTCAAAACTATAACCTAATCATTAGTATGCAAGACAGAAAATGGCTGGCTATAAATGTGAGGCTATTTGGAAATTAAACTTGAAGTGGGACTGAATATGTATCATAGTTTAGTTTATCATTTTAAAGAAGGAAGAATGTAGTGGGTTATGAGTATCCAGTTGGTACCCATTGGTAGACATACTCATCAGGTATCAAGACTTGGTATAGAGCAGGGATGCCCAAACTTTTTGGGCCATGGGCCAATCATGTGGTTCAGGGAGCCAGTCACTAAGGCCCGGGGGCCGGGTGCAGCCCCCGATGCCAATTCACCCGGTCTGCGAAGCCCTCGTAGCTCCTGGCACGTTTTACTTCCGCTTCCAGGAGCGACGAGGGCTTTGCAGGCCAGATGAATTGGCGTCAGGGTCCACACCCAGCCCCCGGGCCTTAGTTTGGGGCAATTTTATTTTTAAGGGGGCAATTTGAGAATGAGTTATTAACAGTTAACGGCCTTTTAGGCTTCCTCTGTGTGAGTAGGAGTTCACTGTTTGAATTATAAGAATTATATGTCACGGGGAGGGGGGTATCAGGATTTTAGAGATGCATAGGTGGAGCATGGCCACAAAAAGCCTGGTAATCACAGATATAGAACCTCCAGATTATTTTACAGACTGCATTTACATGTATTTTTGTTAAGATGGATAATGTATCGTGTAGCTGGGATAAGAAATGTATCATGGTTTGCTGCTACACTCCAGCCCCTGTCATCTATCATCATTAGCTCTGCTGGCTAGGCTTTGATGGGAGTTTAACAGCATCTGAAGGGTCATTTGCTCCCCATTCCTAGCCTTCAGTCCCCTTGTACTGCTAAATCATGCTTCAGCTGCTTTCAAATACTTTTTCAGTATTGTACTGGACTTAAGGCTATAGTGCTGTGTATCTTGTGAAGCAGTAAAATCCCAATGAACAAAGTGGGACTTAGCTCTCAGTGAAACATACATGGGGCTATGTTGCACATGTTTTACCTCTTCATGTGCACACTCTTCTGCAGGATGAGAACAAAAATGCAACCATAAATTAAGCCTCGCTTTGCAGAGGTAAATTAACTGTCACAAAGAATGAGAAGGGACTTGGCTGGGTTTTTGTTTTGTTTCCAAAGTTTGGTTAACAGCCTTTTCCATTTCAGTACTTCTTACTGAAAATTGGCTCGTTAATCTGAAAAAAGATATTCTGCAAGATTGTTTGAACTTGAATTTTTGTTTTCTACTTGGAATCACTGTATGGTTTCATTAATCCTCAATCAAAATAATTTGTGAGAACTTTTGAACCTGCCAAAATACATGACAGAAAAACAACAGACTTCAGTCGATCTATTCCAGGGGAAATAATCACTTGTGTAAATGTCAAGTCTGGACATTTTTAAGGACACAGATGGCCTTTTGTACTGGGATGTTTCGTGATGTTTTTAATAGAAACTAAATAAAAATATTTAAAGTGTTCGGGAGATAGTTGATAAGTCGTTTTTTATGCTAATTCATATAATGTAGAGTTGCTCTTAAGGTTTGGCTCATAAACATGGAAGCTAAAAGAAAAGGCTACAGACTTAGAAGAGAGTTGAATGACAACTGGTGATCCGGGGAGAATCGTCAGAAAGGCTACATGATAGTTGAAGCTTCAGGATGGTGCTGAATGAAGGATTGGGTAAGGTGACTGAGCAATAACCAAAAATTAAGTGTGTGTGTGCTAGCATTCACTTTCTCACACAGAAGTCTGTCTTTTGTTTTTTTCTCCTGTAGAGGCCCAGAATTAGTGATGTCAACTGGATTTGTTTATCTTTTTGAAATGTATTTTAAATATTAAGATGCAATTTCTTCCAAAACTGTTGTGGGATATGTGTGCCTTTTATTAAATTGTTAACAAGAAAAATATTAAAAAGGAACAGTTTAATTTCTGTTTATATTATTCACTGGATTATCTTAAGGGCAGTCCTACAGTCTTTTGTCACTAGCTAATAATATTGCACTGCATTCATATTTGTTCTAGTGACAGCAGAGCATGACACTGAATTCTAGCATGCATCTGAATACATAGGATGGATGCAAAATCAACACTGTGGCATTACACATTTGCCAATGAGTTAACATCTATTGATAATTTTTTTGTGACCCAAGCGAAATTGCAGCATATTGCCTGTTTGTAGTTGGTGCATCAAATTTGATAATGTCCCAGAAGCCCAGTTGTAAAGAGCTACAATATTACTTTTCTATTAGGCTTGCCAGCCATTCTGTGCCTCTGTAAAAAGGTCGCCCTTGCTTGAAAGCCAGTCGTATCTGACTTAAGAGTTCTGTTCAGTGCTCATCTCTGCTTATAGCTAAAGAGCCAGTGAGTGCCTATATAAAAGGTAAAGGTCACCCTTGCTCGAAAGCCAGTCATATCCAACTCTAGGGTTCAGTGCTTATTTGTTTCATAGCCGAAGAGCCAGCGCTGTCTGCTTCTGCAGACGTTTCCGTGGTCGTGTGGCAGGCATGACTAAACACCGGAGCGCATGGAAAGCTGTTTATTTTCCCACCAAAGTGGTCCCTCTTTGTCTACTTGCAGTGTGTGCTAGGTTGGCAGGAGCTGAGGTAAAGACGGGAGCTCATTCTGTCCTGCAGTATTCAGGTATCGAACTGTGCGTAAATTAAGGTCATGATGTTTTAATCTTATGCCTGATGAAGTGGACTTGATCTACGAAAGCTCACATTTAGATACAGGAGTTAGTCTTTAAGGTGCCACAGCTTTTTGTCTTTTTTTAATTGTTTTTATTTACTATTTGATATGCTTGTGCAGACTAATACGGCTACCAATGTTTGAAAGCCAGTCGTATCCGACTTAGAGTTTAGTGCTCATCTCTATTTATAGCTAAAGAGCCAGTGCCTATGTAAAAGGTAAAGCCTTGGCCCTTTTACGACTGCCTATTCAAACATTTCAATTATCCGAAAGAGAAGAAGCGCAGCATCTCAACTGTTAAAGGGGAGGGGGGAGGGGGCGTGGTCTCGCGAATCTTCCCCTCAACCCCAATGCCATTGTGTCCCACCCACCCCAAGCCTTAGTCCACTGTGACCTCACTTCCGGTGGAGCGCGCGCTCTTTCTCCACGAGCCAATAGAGGGCGCTCGCGAGGCGGCAGTTTGGTCACTATGGCAACCGGGGACGTGTAAACCGTCGCCGCTTCTGCTGCTGCTTCTTGGCGGAGGACCACGGCCGGGGTTCCGTCATGGTGAGCCTCTGAGGCGTTTTCCCTCGCCTTTCGAGGAGCCCTTGGCGCTTCTCTTCGCGCTTGTCGCTGTGTGTGTGTGTGTCTTCCGGGACAAGGGTTGGATGGCCAAAAAGCGCCGGAGCCTTCCCCGCCTGAGGGGAGGCCTAAACGCCCTCGGCTTCCAGGCGCCCCCCCCTCTCTCAACCACCACCTCCTCTCTGCCGTGTGGGTTGAGAGAGGCTGCGGTGGCTCAGTGGTTAAGAAGCTCGCCTTGTGAGCTGGAAGGCCGGCAAGTCGACAGTTCGAGACCCGGGTATTGCATGACGGAGTGAGCGCCCGTCTCTGTCCCAGGTCTTGGGAACGTGAGCGCAAAAAAAAAAAAATCCTTTCAACCAAGGATAATTTCTGACACGAAATTATTATAGTGGGTTTAAGGTAAAGGTTTCCTTTGCTCGAAACGCCAGTCGTATCCGACTCTAGGGTTCGGTGCTCATCTCTGTTTCAAAGCCGCTGTCTGCTTCTGCAGATGTTTCATGTGGCAGGCATGACTAGACACCGAAGCGCACGGACGCTGTTTACCTTCCCACCGAAGTGGTCCCTGTTTATCTACTTGCAGTGTCTTGCTTTCAAACTGCTAGGTTGGCAGGAGCTGGGACAAAGACGGGAGCTCATTCCGTCCTGCAGTACTCAGGAATCGAGCTGCTGACCTGCCGCCTTCCAGCCAGCTTCTTGTCGCTTCTTTCAGACCAAGCATTTTATTTATTTATTTATTTATTAGTCATACTTATCAACTGCCCTCCTCACCGAGGTGACCCAGGGCGGCTCACAATTCATTTATTTAAAAAAACCCAATAAAACACTCTTTAAAACATTCCTAAAACCCCTCAATTTAAAACATTAAAATCAAAACCTAAAAACTAATTGAGGGCCAGACAGGGTTTAAATCAACCAGCGGCTGGGGTCATAGTCCCTCCCGCACCCCAAACCTGCCCTGCCAGCCATGTTTTTAAATGTTTCCATGTTTTTAAATTTATTGACAATGTTGTGTGAAAATTGACAATGGTGTAAGTGACCTAGGCAGCAAGTCCTTCCTTAGTTCTGTGAGGTGATCTGAGACTATGGAAGAGAATCACTGAATAGCTTTCTGGTTTTTCGTTGTTGTTTTTTAAATGTTAGTCTGTGTTTGCAATTCATTACAATTACATAGCGCTTAGTGCACTCTCTGGGCAGTGCACAGAGTAAATAGCATTTTGCCCCCACCATGCTCGATACACCTTGGAAGGATGGAAGCTTAACAATTACCAGTTGTAATTTAAAAAATAACTTGAAAATTTTGCTAATCTGAGATTTTGTGTCTGACTGCCTATTTTTATTTCTTCTTCAAAGGTATAGGGAATACTGCTTGTGTGGCTAAAATCAGTAAACTTCGAATGCTGCAATCTGCAGTGTGTGGGCATGATCCAGAAAAGAAGATCGTACATATTTAAACTATTGCTATTTAAATTAAATTATTAGTTTAAATGAATTCTTAGCTGTATAGGATAATTGTAAAAATTTCCCACTTTATTTGTAAAACTGTATTTTTTTTTTCATCCAGGCAGAATTGGGTCTGAACGATAACCACCAGAATGAAGTGATCAACTACATGCGATTTGCACGGTCCAAACGTGGCCTGCGCCTCAAGACAGTAGATTCATGTTTTCAAGATCTTAAGGAGAGCAGGTACCATGAGGATAAAATAATATGTATGCAAATTCAGAGCAGGCCACCAATATCAGTAATTCTCAAGCCTGCTGTGGATGATATACTGTAGTATAATTTTCAGATAAATCTATTTTTTTTCTGTTGCAGCAAGAATTAGGGTGAAGATAGATTTAACTCTGTTAAAGAGATGAGTGGACCCTGGAAACATACCTATTGTTTTCAGTGTAGCATTTAGTATTATTGCTGTTTTCAAATTACTACAAAACAATTCAGTATATTTGCTGTTCTTTATAAATGAAAGAGGACATTCTTCCTGAAGCAGGGAAAATGGGGAAAAGACTGACAACCAAATCAGTGTTTGATTTATGAGTTTTGAAGTCATGTTCACATTTGGGAAGCAAGGACTTTCTTTTAATATTGCATTTACAGTACAGTATTTTCATTGCTACAGGAATTAATCTGGTCCAATTCTAAAATTTAGAAACTGTTCAGTAATAACACACATATAACCAATATCTTAAATGATATAAAATATAAAAGTTCATGTGCAGAATACAGTCCCACAAGCATACAAACAAGTGGCTCCCCGTCCACTTGATAAAACTTCCAAGTTTTATTTGAGAAACTAATGATGGGATCCAGTCTTAATAGCAATGTATATATACAAAATTCTGTCCATAATCCTATGGTTACTACTAAAATATGTTGGTATAAGTCAAATGGTATAAATTGCAGTGGTGAGTTGTCACCAGTTAAGAAGTCAGTGCTATGGTCATGCATTGGTGCATGATAAGGAATATAAGCATCAACTTCTTAACTAGCTAAACATTGGCTACTGCTACCCTGTCTTCATAATGTGCTTATCTGTCATCCATGGGCTTCTCTGAATAATTTTTCAGCTCATAGCACATGGAACAAGTTGTGGAAGTGGCTGCCACTATTTAGAGTAAATAGGCAGTTTGCCAAACAGCTGTGACCATGACTTCAATTTCTATTCTGTATAATGATAATATAAACAGAAAATTGGCCCATTTGTTTAAATCAATTTAATAAAAAATTAAGTACCTGTTTATAATCATTATTATAGAAATTGTAGACAGATGCATGTACACCAACATACACACAAACATACACAGACACAGTGGCTATTTTGGATTGTTGGCATGGGTGTTATATTTATCCTGTGGACTGTTCTCTATAGGCTAGTGGAAGACACATACACCATTGATGAAGTGACAGAGATATTGGATGGCTTGCAGACTGTGGTACACAGTGAGGTGGAATCGGAGCTTATTAACACAACATACACTAATGTGTTACTCCTGCGCCAGATTTTTTCCCAAGCAGAGAAATGGTATCTTAAATTACAGACTGATATTTCTGAACTGGAAAATAGGTAAGTATTAAAAATGTACTATTATGAACACAGTGTTTCTAACATATACCGTATCTTTAGCCTTACAGCAGTTTCATGAATAATGTTTTACAGCATAGTCTTAAACATATTTTCTGAGAATTCAGGTCCATTGAACTCAATGAAGTTTATTCTGTGATAAGTAAGTTAAAGCTTGTAGCCTTTGTTTCTAATATAATTTATTGTCTTAGTTATTAGCCTAAATTATTAGACTGCATGCAACTTCTGAGACTATTTTTCAAAATCATCACTAAATTTCTGTGACAAGCAAGGATAAAAACCCACTTAAAGTGAGCAATCAAAAAAATGGCTTATAGCAATTATTTATTGTTACATTTATATCTTGTCTTTTTCCCCTCTGAACTCGAGGCAGCATACCTGGCTTTTCTCCTCATTTTATCTGCACAAGTGGCTTATAGGATAGGACAGCCTGAGAGACTGCGAATGACCTAAGATCATGTAGTGAGCTTTTTGACTGTGTGGGGAATTAAATCCAGGTCTCTTAATTAGAATACAGTTTAACAGTTTACCATAATTAAAAATGGAAGAAATTCTATTGTATTGCATATTAGCAGCGAGCTGTGTCTGTAGCTTATAGTAGATCCTGGTGCCTCATAAGATGCCCATCCTGATCAAAAATGTGACTGTACTGATATAAGGAGATTTTTCAATGTAAGGTCTTCAGTGTATTCTTGGCACGGTTTATCTATCTATAGGACTATTTTTCTATTTCCCTACTGTTTTATTTGTTGCATGGTCTATATAGAATATAGTCCTGAACTCTCAAGAATGATTAGAATGCTTTCTGCTATTTCTCAAGGGACTTATTAGAGCAAGTTGCAGAGTTTGAAAAATCAGAATTTACATCATCAAATAAGAAGGTATGTATTTGTTTCTTTCATTGTGATCAAATTGTCTTTAAAAAAAAAGAAACGATTATAGTTCAGTATTTAAAATTGATGGTTGCAATATGGAAAATTACTGTGCAGAGAAGAGATTTGCACATCTTATCAGTAATGTAATTTTTTTTTTTAAAAAAAAAAGCATATTTACTCTACTGCTTAAGCAAGATTCTAGAGCATTTGGCAAATCTAGTAAGACATAGTCCCTGTCCTCGGGTTTACAGTCTAGTAAATTTTACACACAAGGAAAAGGAGATGGAAGGTAGGAGAGGGGAAAAGCAAACTTGTGCACCACCTTCTATGGGAATATTGCTCTGAATGTTAGTAATGAACAGTCTTCCTGGCAGAGTATGGGATGTGAACTTGAGCCACAAAAGCTAACATTAAAATATAAAATCTCCAAAGTGCTACAGCATTTTTGTTTTGTTTTGTTTATTTTTTGATATGCTTGAAAAATAACAGCTGTTCTATTAAGGCAGTGGTGTCCAAACTTTTTTTTCATAAGCCGGTCCCACCCCTGACACACAGCTGCGGGGGCTAGAGGCGGACTGCTCCCACTGCTGTCAGTTGCGATGGTGGCAATCACACTTTGCCCTGGCTGCTCCAAGCAGCCTCTGGCTCAGTCTCATCCCCTCTGCCGCCTTTGCCAAAACTGATCGCCGCGTTGGGGAAATTTTCAGAGCCTCCTCTGTTTCAAAATCCGTGGCGCTTTTGAAGGGTAAACCTGGCACGCTGTGGTGACATCATCCCAGGCGTGCAAGGGGGCTCTCTTAGTGCCGCAGATTTTGAAATGGAGGCTCCAAAAATTTCCCCAACGTGGCAATCAGCTTTGGCAAATGCTGCAGAGGGGATGGGACCGAGCCAGAGGCTGCTCGGAGCAGCCAGGACAAAGCATGATTGCCACCGCTGCTGCTGTCATGCGGTGGGGGCAGGTGGATCCTAGTTACTCACTGTGGGCCACATTAATGATATGCATGGGCCTAATTGGGCCCACAGGCCATAGTTTAAGGCTTCTGTTTTATACTAGTTAGTAGGAAGTTCTAGCAGGTCCAAGCAGACATTGATAAAACTGAAATATAAATTAAAATATTTAATGGTATATGTCTTATTTGTAACCTTTTGTATTATATTTTGTTATTTGTAGCCTAATCCAGAAATAGTTAAGCCTAAACTTTCTCCATTACTTGATGGAGCATCAGAATTGCTAAACAAGGTAAGACTTCAGTTTTGTTAAAATAAATTTTTGATCCATCTCTGCTTGGATTTTGCACACATAAAAGAGGAATCACGTCAGTTGCCATAACTGATGAGGTGCCAGGTTTATGCCAGTTACATGACCAGTTGCACTGCCAGTATTGAATCAGATGTCTTGTTCATTAGCTGTTATTAACTATGTTAAGGTGCATTGTTTCTTTAGTATGCCTAATGTACTTTGGACAAATTGTAGAAATAAAAAAATGTATTTTTGTGATCTAGAATACTGTATTAGAAATACAAAAGTGACATACAGGTATGTATGTACAAATCCCTATTTTTTTTATATTCTTGCATTCCAAACCAGTGCATGTTTGCTCAGATAAAAGTCCCACTTTATTTAATAGGACTTACTCCCAGGTTAGTGTACAGAGAAGCTTAATTGATAAGAGGATTTGCAGAATGCCATTACTTCAGAAATGATTGATACAGATGCACTACATTTTAGAAACACACATACAAAACTAAATGTTCTCAAACTATTTGGTAACTTGGAAACAGCTGTTTTTTAAAATCACTGTTATCAGACTCTGTCGGTTTCTTCAATTCAATACAGTACTGTTGATTTATTTTCACTGCTTCATTCTTTATAATGTATACCTTCTTTCCAGCCATATGGTGATGCAAAAAGTTTTGCTTGAATGTGGGTGCCAACTTTTTACAGTACTTAGTGTAATATTTCTGCAGGTCTATACATACATACGCTAGAAATCACACATCAGCACCTAAGAAACATTTAAGCCTGAATAAGGGTTTACTGCTATGCTGGAGACAACCATTGTCTGTTTCAATCTGTGACCAGTTACTTTTGTTCTAATCTGAAAACTGCATGCTGGAAATGTTGGCAGTTTCAGTATTATTTATTTATTTATTTATTAGTTCAAATTTATATTGCCGCCCATACTGTATTTAGTAGTAGTACATTCTAGACCAAGTTAAATTTTGAAATTTATCTTCAGGAAATTGCAAGACTCCAAGAAGAAAATGAAAAATTGAAGACTAGATTAAAGACAGTAGAAGTGCAGGTAAATTTGCTTTGCATGTTGATATATGCATGCCAGAAGAACAGTAATTCTGTTATTTTTCTGAAGTGTATTTTGGTTCTGATTTTCAAATCTGTTTAGGCTACCAATGCACTGGATGAAAAATCAAAGTTAGAGAAGACTCTGAGAGATTTACAGATTGCTCAGGGAGATCAAAAGGTAACATTTTAATTTAAAATAAAGGGAAGAGCTAATATTCCCAGACCATTTTAGTTGAACATTTTCTACTTGAGGGAATCAATAGCCTGTGAAACATTTGGAGATCAAACAGTATAAAGTGTCACTAGTTAAGAAATTGTTGCTTTTTTCCTTGTTCTATGCCAAGTTACATGACTAATATGTGATGAGAAGACAACACGGACTTCTTAAACTTTGTTTATTTTATGCTGGTGCCCTTAAGTAATAGGATTCTGATCTTTTTATTTTGAATGATTTTTTTAAAAAAATAAACTTCTAACCTACCAGATGCATTGCTCATTTAGTAATAGTATGTAATATTGTTAAGAAACTAAGTTTGATGAATAAGAAATACAAGGATAAAATATATTATTATCTTTGTGATGTTTGGATTGCAAAAGAAGCAGTTACTATTAGTAAAAGTAAAGTTAGCAGTGTCAATTTTTTCCAGTGTGTTTAATTCACATTCCTTTTTTATTCTGCTTTCTAACTTGGTTTTGGTATGTATTATTTAATATAATTAGTATTAAAGTAGATCGTTGTCGATTTTATAGTGTGCACTTTCTTTTTCAAATAAATTATTTCAATAACTTTCACAATTTTCTGTTAAAAAAACTAGAAGCATTTATTCTCCTCCATAATTTCAAACCGCAGTTGCGAGGAGTTGTATGTCATATTAAATTATTATATCAGTATTCTGTTTGCCACTCTGCTCCAGATACTACATGTCATCTTATGCCAAAATGAATTTATACAGGATGGCTGTGGTTTTCAGTTAAAAATGTTCTCACTTTGAACAGAATCAAAATACTTATTTGTGTTCCCGCTTAATCTTTCTAAAAGTTACTTTACTTCTCGATCAGAAATGTTTACCAGCATCTCATAACTCTTGGATTATATTATCAAGGGCAGCTATTCATTGCCCATAATTACATTTAGCAATCAGACGTTTTGGACAAGATCCAGTAGTATAGTTGGTATCCAGCAGCTGTAGTGCTGGGATTTTCTTTCCATCCCGCACCCTCCACTTCTAGTCCTCTGAGTCAACAAAAGACTTATTCAGAGGATTCTCCAGATTTTTAGAATGCATAAAAGGTTACAGGTTTCTGATGGAAGCAGCAGGCTGCAATGGAACTATGTCATTGGTTCATGGCCATTCAGTGTAAACCAAAATATGTTTTTAAAAATCGCATGAATTATCCTTTACTATACACTGTTAATCTGTTTTGCTAAAAACAACCAAGAACTCAACAGAAAACATTCAAATTTATAAGTATTATATTTTCCCCCTAAGGCTGTTGCTAGAAATGATTTCTGTTTGCTGTGGCAGACTACCTCAGCCTTCATGCTGAAGAGAAAAAAATTGAAATTGTATTCTAGGGCACCATGATGCCGAACAAAAATACCAACGTTTTCTGTACTCATCTTAAAAATAAAGATTATACTGAATTTTAATTATTTTAGTTTACCAACTCCATTTCAGGATGTCTTTCTTAGATTTTAAGGCAATGACAAAGCTTTCCTAATCCTATTCAACACCAATGAAACAAGAAGCTTCACTAGCGCTATGACACAGAACCTCCCTGCTGGCCATTGCACAGACAGATTGCCCATATGAATATTCAGGAATTCCATGTGCACAACGATGCACTGGCTGCCCCTTTGTACTAGCGGGGGAAATGTCTGATCTGTTTGCACCATGGTCCATTAAGCAATCAGTTTGGCTGAAGTGGCTCCTGACCACTGTCTTTATAATTATCACCTTTTCTTAATAAATTGAATCTGAACTAACATTTGTAGTATAAAAGAGTGTATTATAGGTAGCTTTACATTTAGAATTTTCAGATTTTTGGAGCAGATGACTGCCTATGTCTAGGCTAACTTACTATTAAGTAATTCCTGTTCCGGAATTTCATTTTTTCATGTTGACATTTGCTTCTTTCTTTTTTTCAGTTTAATAAGACTCAGGATATTAGTGAACTAGAAAATAGTATGGCTGATCTGAAGTGCCAGTTGGAAAAGACTTTGCAGGACAGTACTTCAAGCCAAAAATCCCTGGAAGAGAATCTGGTGTCAACAAAGCATGAACTTCTTAAGGTGCAAGATCAGTTGTCTATGGCTGAAAAGGTTAGTGTTCAGCCGGTTGTATATAGCTGAAGGCTAATTGTCAAGGCTAATTCTTTTTCTGACGCCTGTAATGTGGCACTGATAAAGTTACAGGAAAAAAAATCTGGAATCTCAACTTCATATTACATTTCTTTTTCTTATTATTTTTCCTTTTTCAAATACAGTGATACATCATACAACAATTTTAATCCGTTCCATGGGGCACGTTGCTATACAAAACAATTGCTATATGATGCATGCATCATATAGCGATTTTTCCCTATGGGATGCATCGCACAACAATTTTTTTCGTTAAGTGGTTTTTCCCATTGAAAATTGTTGTATGCCTTTTTTTCCATAGAGAAAATTGTTATGCGGTACACCATTTCCCCCCAAAACCTAATTGCTGCGCAATTTTGTTGCTATATGGGGTGATTGTTGTATGAGGTTCCACTGTACATATAAAACTTTTTTAAAAAATCATTCATGTTCTGCATTCCTCTGATAATCATAAGTTAAAGAATGGAATAAAGTTAAGACTACTAACCTATCCCTGTCCACATAAGTGCTCAGTAAGACTTCTTCTGAGTAGACATATATAGGGTTATGCTGCAAGTCTTGTTTCCTTCAGATGGATTCTCGTGTACATTAAAAGGATGTGGTAGGAATTCCTAGTAATAATTTAAAGTATATAAAAATAATTGCATTTAGAATATTCAATACAGTTGTTCCATAAAATATTTTAGTGTGCACACTATATCATTTTATCCTTTTTTACTTGTTATGAACTTGAAATTATCTGCTGGTATTTTGAACAATTTTGACATAGGAGATTCAAGATAAAGTTTGTTTTGGTTTTAAATATATATTTATGTTGATTCTAAATGGACAGGAATTGGAAAAGAAATTCCAACAAACAACTGCCTACCGCAATCTGAAAGAAATTCTGTCCAAGAAGAATGAGCAGATAAAGGAGCTGAGAAAGAAGCTTTCTCAGTAAGTGGCACACTGCTTGTCTTTTCTAGAGCAATATAGGATTGTGGGAAACCAGAAATGTTTAATAAATGAAAACTTAGACAGTTTATCAGGTGTGGCTGAGTACTTTTATATGCCATGTACAATGTCATTCCTTTTCCTTTTAAAGACTGACTCTTATGCCGTAGCACATGGGAGTGGTGGCGAACCTATGGCATGCATGCCAGAGGTGGCACTCGAAGCTCTCTCTGGGCACCCATGCATTCACCCGAGCACAGAGTTTGCCCCGCCCCTCTGCCCAGCCACCCAATGGGAGTGCTTCCTCCCTCTCCCCAGCACAGAATTTGCTCTGCCCAGCAGCCCAGTGGGAACGTTTCCTTCCCATGTTGCTATTTTGGCACTTTGCAATAAATAAGTGGGTTTTGGGTTGCGGTTTGGGCACTCAATCTTTAAAAGATTTGCCATCCCTGACATACTGGTATTTCTGTAGTGTTTTTCTTATCAGTTAGATGATTATCACACATTTAATTAGCTTTTCATTGTTTGAGAAACTAAATATAATTCCTTTTAGACATGAAGAACTAAATATTTGACTGCCAGTTCCAGGATGCTGGCTTGGGGGGTGGGGGTGGTTCTATAACTTTAGAGGGGTAGAATTAGTAAACATGCATACTGTAATTCAGTGGATTTCAGAATAGCACATACCTTAGCTTTTTGCTAATCTTTACAAAAAGGTCAGATTCCTGGCAAGCTGGATAATGTCAGCAAGAGATTCTCTAAAACTGAAAATTATGTAGATAAAAATGTTTATTTACTGGGGTATGCCTTATAGGTGAATAGCAATAGAGTTTGTGTCTAATATAAAGCATACCATTTTGGGTATTTTAACTCAAGGAATAAACTATTATATTTTAATCTGTTTCAATCACTTCCTTTTTTTTAGATATGAGCCAGATGATTAAGAGCCTCTGAAGAACATTCACTATGTCAAAAACTGCCACGATGAAAATGCAGAGGTTTTGAAAACAAGGGATCTATTTTTCAATATGTTGCAATTTAGTTTGTTTCTTTTTAAAATAACTATATTTTACCATTAGATGGTTGAATATTGAGACCAAAGAAAAGGCCATAGTTTTATTTATATTTGTATGCCTTTTTTGAATAGTTAGCTACTCTGTGCATTAGCTAGAAGAGTATAACATACAGGTACTGTATTAGTAAGTTCTTTCGAAAGATGCTTTTCATAATTTAAACAAAATGCTACAAACCTAAATTCTAGTTCTTTACATACTTGTAAGATATAAGCTGAAAGAGTCTGTTTGCTGCCATTCACATAGATCTATATGTGGCTTTCTCTTTACAATTGTATTAGCAGCAGTGGGGGAGAACAACCTGATTCTATAAACTGCTTATGAATGCCTGCTCATTTTAAAAACTACTAGTTCAGTAATTTTTAATAGATTTTTTACACCAAATGGAAAGTTAGATGCGTAGTAAGCAGAAATTTTAATTCTATGTTGATTCATCAATAAATTTGTGTTTAACACTCCCAATAGAACCTCTTCTGTCTTCAGTGGAAATACTTTATTATACTATAAATGAAAGAAACAAATCACAGAATACAGCTTCTATTTATTTCACTGGTAATTTGCTCAGATTGTATGTGCCAAATACACCATAATACATTACAGTAGTTTTGTACAGCAGACATTCTTTCTCTGGATTTTGGCCATATATTTCAGCAGTTATGATCAAAGTTTACAGTATCATACTGTACAAGTAAATGTTTGTATTACTTTCTGAAGGTAAACTGTTCCAAATCTGTTCATTTTAAAACAAAACAAATGAGCCCAAAGGAAATAATTTTTGACATAATTTGTGGAACTTGTTATTACAGAATTTTATTTTGTTAGGGCAGACTACTTTTTTTATTACCAGTAAATTAGCTTTTCCTCTTGTTTTCCCGTTTCTTTGGATGGATGCATTTACTAGTCTATGTTATGGTACATTTTACTGGTTTTAATGTACATGCCACTAAGATCTTAAGATACATAATGAATTTTTTTTTTTTTTGGATATGTATATCTTTGCAGGAAAGATGTTGCATGGACTAAAAAAATTGCCTTTTGGAATTTTTTTGTGTTTAAACAAATGGAAAGCCATTTTATTAAGGCTTAGCATTTTTGCTGTATTTTTAAAAGCTAAATGAAATACATATGCAAATGGTTTTTTTTACTAATATATAAATTTCTGACAGCAAATAATCTGCACATATGTTTGTGTAAGTCTTGCTTTTGAAGTACAGTAATACCTCATATAACATTAGTATCGAATAACACGAAAATCGCATAACATCAAGGAATCTGGGGGGAAGAATTGCATCAGATAACATTAAGATCCTACGGGATGCTTCAGATAACAACTGCGAAAGCCTGTGTGGTTACAATGTATCTCTATGGATCCCATAGAGGATCAGATAACACGAAAAATCATATAACACGAAGACTTGTGGAACCAGGTTTTAGTGTTATATGAGGTTTTACTGTACCTTTATTTTTTGTAAAATTCAGCATATTTGGGTCAATGATATATCAATAGAAATCCAGAATAACATGGCACAGATCAGAGGCCTTAAGGACAGGAGCAGAGCTAGTGAACCTACATTTACTAAGACTAAAAGTTAAACTACTGATTTACCTGAATAGCTAAGCAGGTTGTCTCTTCCTACCCCATTTTCCAAACTTCCATTCCCCCTCCCCCTCCACCCCGCCAGTTGTCTGCCTTTCCTAAATATAATGGAAAAAGGAAAGATAGCACATAACCTAGCTTGGAAAAGCTACCTTTTGATACAAGTCCTAGAATCAGTGGGTGAGAAATTATAGGAGTTTTGGTCTTTAAAATATGTTTTCTAGGTAAAGGTAAGGTAAAGGTCACCCTTGCTCGAAAGCCAATCATATCCAACTCTAGGATTCAGTGCTCTTCCCGGTTTATAGCCAAAGAGCCAGCAATGTCTGCAGACATTTCCGTGGACATGTGACAAGCAGGCTTAGACACTGGAGTGCACGAAACACTGTTTACCTTCCTGCCAAAGTGGTCCCAATTTATCTACTTGCAATTTCTTGCTTCTGAACTGGTAGGTTGGCAGAAGCTGGGACAGAGACAGGAGCTCATTCCGTCATGCAGTACTCAGGTATTGAACTGCTGACCTGCTACCTTCCAGTCAGTGTCTTAACCACTTGAGCCACTGCAGTCTTTAAAATATGTTTTCTAAGAACTGGTTAAAAGACAAAGCAGCGGCCTCCTGGACTGCAAGGAGATCAAATTGGTCAATCCTTAAGGAAATCAATCCTGACTGCTCTTTGGAAGGACAAATACTGAAGCTGAAGCTCAAGTACTTTGGCCACCAAGTGGGAAGAGAGGACTCACTGGAGAAGGCCCTGATGCTAGGAAAGATCAAAGGCAAAAGGAGAAGGAGCGACAGGATGAAATGGCTAGATTGCATCGTTGTCGCAGTGGGTGTAGATCTGGGCAGGCTATGGAGGATGACAGAGGAGCCTGGCATGCAGTGGTCCATGGGTTGCAAAGGGTTAGACTTGGCTCTGACTGAACAACAAAAGTGGTCATGAAGAGAGGTTACTTTGTGCTTTATTGTGAGATGTTTATAGTCAGTCTCATGAGCTTCGAGAAAACATGTGGAGCAACAGGTCAAGTTTCTTGATTGATCCAGGAGAAACTAATGAATGCACATGCTATTTGACCTGAAGGAGAGATTCCACAAGGAATTCTAAATAAACTCCATTCCATATAATCAGCCTTCAGAACACTTTTTTAAGCAGCACTGCCTGGATACCAAAGCCAACGTTAGTACAAGGAACAACATTATCAGGAAACTCACAAACTATAAATGGGAAACTCAACCATCCACACTGCGCACATCAGTTTTGGCCTTGAGCATCTCTGCTGCAGAGTATGCTACTCCAGCATGGAGCGCATCCACACATGCAAAACAAGTTGACATCACTGTTAGTGAAGCCATGTGTATAGTGACAGGATGCCTCAAACCTACACCAGTTGAGAAAATATATCCTCTTGTTGGTATTGCTCCACCTAAGTTCAGGAGAGAAGTAACACCAGCTCAGATCCAGGAAGTGCTTAAGAGCTTTATGGCAAGAACAAACATTCTTGAGGGAACAAAAGAGCAAAACCAAATTAGAAGATGGTAAGAGGTTAAGAAACATCATTAAAGGAGGATGTAGCTGAAGATCTCAATCTCCCCTTTGTCACTGACCCTGAATAGGCTGAGGGAGTCCCTAAATGCAAGACCAACATGCTCAAGTGGGGGCTGCTGGCAGACAACAACACATGGTGTGAATGTGGAGAGACAATGCTGAATGCTGCCAGATACACGCACCAATGGGGAGCGGGTTTGGGCAATGACAAAGCAAAGAAAGTGGCTTCATTTTGGCAGTCAAGGGTTTGATTGGGACACGAAAGAAGAAGCAGTACAAACATAGCCCTTGTGGTGCAGTGGTTAAATTGCTGTACTGCAGCCAAAACTGCTGATGTGAGTTCGATCCTGATGGGACCTAGGTTGGCCAAGGTCGGTAAAATGAGTATGCAAAATGTCGGGAGCAAAATGCTAATTACCTTGTGAACCAACCAGAGAGTGCACTAACCGTTACGGGGCTGTATATAAATGTAATTGCTATTGCCATTGCTAAATGTAGAGATGATTGGTCATGGTACATCTCTGTCAAGACATAATCTGCATGATGCTATTTCACGTTAACCAGTACAATCTGCTGAATATTTAGAACCAGACTGATCATTTGATTTTGTATTGAAATTTAGTTTTCTTGATCACACTGAAGTCTAAACTATTGAAAATGAAGAGCTACACTATCCTCGTCCAATGTGACTACCATCCGACTGACCATCTTAAATTTTAGTAATGTGAAAATGTAGTTTTAAATCTTTACTCCCAATCCCTGTCCCCTTATTTCTCCTCCATATACCTTTGAAAAAACAGCATTTGGTTTAAATTCATTTGACTCACTTTCCACTGATTACTAATATTCACAGAATACTATAAAAATAGAGGAACCATTTATCTGTGTGTCCCTGATAGAATTATCCTGTTTGGATTCGTTCCTAGAGGTTCCCTTCCTCTGACGGCTAGACTGCCTCTTCTAGGAGTGCTTGAACCTTTGGATCCAGCTCAATTACTTTCTTGATTAAATTCCCCTTATGAGAAGATGGTAAGTTCCAGTCACTGGTGAAAGATTTGATTTAGATTCCTGATAAAAAATATAGTTGTATTTGGAATAGCTTCATCGAAATGAGTAGATTTATCACTCAACTAAGTCTCATTGGTTTATATCAGAGGTGCCCAAAGTTTTTGGGCCGTGGGCCGATCATGTGGTTCAGGGAGCTGGTCACTAAGGCCCAGGGGCTGGGTGCGGCCCCAGACGCCAATTCATCTGGCCCACAAAGCCCTCATTGTTCCCGGGTGCTTTTTACTTCCGCTTCCGGGAGCGACGAGGGCTTTGCGGGCTGGATGAATTGGCATCTGGGGCCGCACTCAGCCCCCGGGCCTTAGTTTGGGAACCACTGTTTATATGGCCTAAACAGACATAAGGTATAGCTTGGCAGTTTTCTGTGTTTCTTGACTAAATAGAAGCCCAAGACTCTTCACAAATTATGACAGTAAATGCTTTTTTCTCATCCCCTACCTGCCATCAATACTTTTGCAATGCTTGACATCTCTGTACATGGTAGTAGGACACATTTGGCCAACAGCATGCAGTCAGCAAAGTTCCTATTGAATTTAGTTGGCTATTTATATGTACCCATAATTGTTTGTTTTATTACATATTTCTTCAGCTTACACATATTTCTGAGAATATTCCTCCCGACTGTTGATTCCTGTGCAGTACATTCTTATACATATATTTCAGAATTAGGTTCCATTGAGAAGGATGTGACTTGGGTCTCCGGCAAATGAGTGCAGAATTGCAGACAAAGTCTAAATGTCTTGAGGGATATAAAAGCCAAAGGAAATGTTTAACTTAAATTGCTCTCCAATCCATTATCTTATGTTCCATTTAGGCAGAAGTTTGTCTGAAAGCGCACAATCTCGCAACGTTCTTATCTTACAGAGTGTCTTATTTATTAACTTGCCATGTTTTATAGAATTGTTGTTGGGTACTTTTAACAGTTAAGTAACTGACTAACAAATTATTATTCCAAATTGGATAAACAGCAAGGTTGCGTACATCTTCACTGGTATCCCCATCGGCTGCCTTTATACTTCTCAGAAATTGAGGAAAAATTTTATGTCATCTTTCACTAGCATTGTAGAGAATCACTACAATTTCCCCACTCACATCAAGGAATGGGAACAATTCACATTTGTGTTCACAAAGTTATGAATATACATTCCATTGGATTCATAATATTTTCTTCAATACTGTGAAAGGGTCCCAGAGACCCTTTCCTCATACCTTCCTCATCAGTCACTCCCAGAGTGATGTCTCCAGGGAAACCCTATCCTTGAAAGGTGAGTGAAATGGGCTAGAATAACATTTTTTGGTTGACTGTGTTAAAAAAGAGCTTGAACTTCTACCCTTATGTCCAAACCTGTGGAACCTTTGGAGGCTTCCCCCTCCATAAAAGATCTGGTGGTATATGGATCTGCCCTCATTAAAATCTCTCCACACACTCATGCATGGCATATTTCTCAGCCAGAGTTCTCCACAGTCAGCAAGTTGTCCAGTGGAAGGACAAGGAGACCCATGGAAGTTTTTGTCCAAATGCAAATAACAGGGACTGGAGGGATTTAGACTGGGACCCCGGTGGAGATCAAAGGTTAAATCTCCCACTCTCAATCTAAATTGGGGAGCTTTATGCCTGCTGACTGAACAAACAGTCATGTGTGGTTATCACGTCAAGAGCTGCATTGGTTAAGAAACTCAGCTTGTTAGCTGGAAGGCTGGCAAGTCAGCAGTTTGAGACCTGGGTACTGCATGATGGATTGGGCGCCTGTCTCTGTCCCAGCTCTTTGGGACATGAAAGGAGCCTCATTTGGGTGTTCCCTGAGCAGAGTTTCATTCACAAAAATCCTTTCAACCCAGAATAATTTCTGATATGAAATATCATCATCATCATCATCATTGCCACATCCAGCTTTGTCATGAATGTATTTGTATAAAACTCATGCTCAATTACTATTTACTATATTCATATGCGCTAGTCTGGCCAGGTTATCCTGCTACGGTAAATAGAGTAGATCATACTGCCAGTGATTCAATGCCGACCATCAGGCGGCAGTTAACTAACCTGTCAACTCTGAGAACTAGTGGCCTTGGTGAAGTCCACAAGGAAGGGTAATGGTTCCCAAGTGGATTAAATCCCACTTCCCTCCATGTTGATGGAGGTCAACAGCTTCATCAATACTAGCCTGGGGCGGATGAGGACTTTGTATGCCAAAAAGGCTCAGGACCTGAAAGTGACTCGTGGAACTGGAGCAGGGGTACGGGGGGTCATGCTGCGATGCAGAAGGCAGATGAAAGGCCACGGCATTATATTCGCAAGATAGTCTTCATGGCTGATCGCCATGAGGATTGCCAATATTCAGAATCGGATGTAGCAGCAGCAGAAGAATATTCATATGCAGCTCATGACTGGGGCAGCCCGATTGCCATACTGGCGTGTTTTACTTCCACTTCTAGGAGTGACGAGGGCCGGATGAATTGCCATCGGGGGCCGCACCCGGCCCCCAGGCCTTAGTTTGGGCACCACTGTTCTAGAGCTAATGAGCCATTTGTCCCCTCCTCTTCCCAACTCAACTGTGTTCCCACCCAATGGCTCTCCTCAGTTCCTCTCTTGTGGCCTGGAAAGAGACATCGTTGGAGTCCTCAGAGTGTTTCTCCTCACCGTTTCTATTTCTAGAAATCTCGACATATATTGTCAATAATTGAAATAGTTTCTCTAGTTAATTGGGGTACACAGAAAGAGCCTCCTTGAAGATTGTGGTATTTTTGATCAAGTGTACCCTGGTAACGGCAACCTTTTCTTGCAGGCTATGCTTTCTCACACTAGGTCAGGGCAAAGTAACTTCAGAATGAGCTCAACAAAAAAGTTACTTCATTTTGGCAGTTTCATGTCTGGCCTAGACACTGAAGAAGAAGAACTAGTTAATTGCTTTAGGTAAAAAGAAGAAGAGTTTCTAGTTGGCACTATTTATAGTTTTATGGCCTCTACAGGTCCTTTCAAGCGATATGTGAACTGTAATAATAAAATACTGCTTACAGAAGGACATCTGAAGTGCTTATACTGACTTGGAGAAGGAAATCAGACAACTTCCTGTTCAATCTGTAAAAAGCTTACAAAGGTTGTGTTAAAAAATCGTCAGTTAAAGCTAAAGCTTTGCTTGTAGCAAAAATCCTTGCATAAGTGCAATACTGGAGACCTCTGGTCAACCTCTACAAATTTGTAATGCAAAACCTAAATTGAATATAATGGAAGAGCAAACCCAAGACACTCAGCAGGTTCAAAATTCTCCTCATGAGTCAGACCGTTATTTGACTTTGAAACTGACTAAACAGGCAAGAAAAAAGTGTGGCAGGTAGAGTCTAAGAGGACACTACCATCAGAGATTTAGTTCGTGAATTTGATTGTGTACTTTTGACAAGTTGCCACAACAGAACTACACCACTGACAAAAATAAGGATTATTCCATATGAAAGATTGTCTCCACGACTTTCAGGAATGCTAGGACTCAATGGCCAGGAATGCAAATTGGTGATGTCATTCTACTCGAAAGGTGCCTCGGAAAAATGACATTTTTGCTGGGGGCGTCCAGTTGTCAGTGAACCAGCAACCAAACCACTCAACTGATAGAAGTGATCCAAAGTGTGTTAGATGGAGGATTAAATAACCTATGTTCTTGCACTATTAGAATTTAGTTTGGACTTTCCAAAATGTTTTTATAATGTTTATGCAAAAGTCCTCGACCAGAATCCCAAAGAAACTCATAAAAGGGACAAATCTGTTTGAAATCAACCTAAACCACTTTCCATGGTTGATAGAGGTTGCTGATGAGGCCGTTGGATGGTTTTAATCGGCTTCCAACAGATTTATTCCTTTTATTTGTGCATTTTTGTGATGTTGTTTAAGGGTTTGTTTTGTAAATGTTGTCATAAAAACTGTTTGTGAAGTCCGACCAAAATTCTAAAAGTGTCATAAGAAAGGTTATTTTATCCTCTATCTAACGCACTTTGGATCACATTGATCGGTTGTGTGGTTTGTTCACTGGCTCACTGACAACAGGACGCCCCCAGCTAAAATGTCATTTTTCCCCCATAGCATCTTTTGAGTGTAATGACGTCATCATTTTGCATTCCCAGGCTTTGGGTCCTAGCATTCCTGAAAGTTGCCGAGAGAATCTTTCATATAGCATAATCCTTATTTTCATCAGTGCTGTAGTTTCATTATGGCAACTCATCCAAAGTACACAATTTTTGTTATATGCCAAATGCAGTCAGACCACCCTACCGAAATGTAAGACGTTCATTGAATTCACATCAAAAAAATCCCTTAAGCAACTGAAACCTAAGTTGATATCGACCTCAGGGAAACAAGCCAGTATAAAGCATGGTGTTTCTTCCCATAAGGACACAGGTAGCAGTCAACCTCAAAATCAGCAACAAGACCTAGTCAGCCTCGGAACTCCCTCTGAGGATCAGGCACCACAATATTCTCCATCTTTGAATCTCCATTTAGACTTCTCAAAAGGGATTCTTTAACTCATCATTCACCATCTTGTTCTCAAGTCCCTTCACAGAATTCCTCACCGGAGTTTTAAAAGAGCAAAGAACATCATAAATGCAGAGACTCTTCCTCTGATTTCAAAGAACCATTGGCTTCAACATTGGTGGAGCACCATAGATGTTCAATGGAGAGTCAATCCCAAACAATTCTGTATCCATCCTTTCATCCAGAAAGTCAGTATAGTGTCCAGATGACCAGTATGGCATGATGCAACAGTTCTTAGCTGGCACTTGCACCAACCTTATTTTGGATAGTAGCCCATAGGTAATCTCCAAGGCTCGGTCCCAGGTTTCCCCATACAATTTTCTATACCAGGAACCAAGCCAACATATTTTGCTAAACCATCTCCAATATTTAAACCACATTCAAAGTCCTACCCAATGCTGTTTACAATGCCTCCACTTGGAATCCAAACTGTACCAATGTATTCCATACCAATGTCTCCAGATCCATATTCAATCTTGGGCTGAAATCTGAAGCAATGGTCACTCAAGAGGATAGGTCTTTCGAAATGGAGAACACACAATGGAGCATCTCCCAGCCCCAAGTCAGACTCAGGGCTATAGCCAGAGGAGGCTCGGGGGGGGGGAGGGGGGCTTGGCCCACCCTGAGTTAGCAGTTTGTCCACCCTGGCAAGGTGTGGTTTCCCATAGGGATGCATTGAAAAGAGGCTTTGTTGCCCACCCTGAAAAATATTTGCCCACCCACATCTAGAATCCTGGCTATGGCCCTGTTCAGACTCTTTTAATACCAAAATGGACATTCAGTCTCAATGACAAAAAAAATTTCAAACAGAAAGGTACCAAATAAGACACTACATCAAAAAGGGCAAGGCAATCATCTGAATCGAATACATCAGATGCAGCGATGGGATGTAACAGGTTCTCACCATTTCGCTAGAACAGGTAGTAACTTTTCCCAGTGTCCTGGAGAACCGGTAGCAGCTTTTTTGGGGAAACCACCTTTGGGGCTTATCTTTTCGCTTGTTTCCCCACTGCACATGCACACCAAGCACTTGGTGTGCATGCACGCCTACAGTGCTTGGCGTGTATGCACGGCCTCCTTGCTGTCCTCCCAAGCGGGGAGGAAGAAGAGAAGCTGCTAGCCTGAAGCTCCCTATAGCCTGCTCCCCAGGGTAAGTGACTCACCTTTGGATGTGGTGTGTCTGTGTGTATTTTGATGTGTATTTAATATCTTTACCTATATTGACGTATTTCCACAGTTCCTAAAAAGGCCTGGCGACCAGCAGGCCTGGGGTTTTTAAGCAAAGTCTTGGAGTTACCACATCAATAAGCTACACCTGTGCTGTTCCAAGTGCTGTTCCAATTGGAGAACCCTTAAGGAGGTACAGCTGTTTTACATTTACATTAAGGCACATTATCCTAGAGAACTGGTTAGGCAAAGACTTAGTACCTAACATCTTTAACTGTTGAAAAGTTGAAAAGTGCCAAAATGAAGCTATCTTGTGGTGAGTTCATTCTGTAGTTCCATCTGACCTAGTGTGAAAAAGATTAGCCAGAATACGCTTTAAACTCTGGTTTAAAAGTTCTGGTTGGTTTGGGGTGGCTGGGTGGTTGGTTGTATTTTAATGTATTTTTTATTTTATTTATTTATTTATTTATTTAATTTATTTCATTTATTTACAGGTTTGTGTTGTGGGTGGGTTTTGAGGTGTGTGTGTGTGCTTATTTTTATTTTGTTTTATTTTTAATTATTTTTCCTTTGGCCCTGCCCACAACATCATGATGTTGGCTCTGCCCACACTGTGATGACATCACGGTGGGGTAGTAAAATTTTGGACATCCCACCACTGATCAGATGGTTCCGATTCGATTTTGGATTCAGGGGATCGATACAGGTTCCAACATGCCACAAAAAAATCCTCAAAGTTGTCCTCAAACCATAGGAAAAAGCCAAAACTTACCTAAGAATCAGTGGCAAATGTTTCTTTTTGGTCTCAACCTGAAAAGCAAAACAAATCTTTAGATCCCACAAGATTGGATTCAGAGGAGGAAAAGGAACACTCTCCAGATTCTGCCTTGTTTCTAAACATCACTCCAGATTCTAACGTCAGCAATGGTGATCTACCTTCTCTGACAGAGGACATGCATACATATCCAGATCAGTTTTTGTGCATCATCATCATCATCATCATCATCATCATCATCATCATCATCCCTGCTAACCAGCAAGATCATTGCCTCTCTTCTTCAGCACAAAACAACGGCAATGGGGGTGATTCTTTGGCAGCCGAAACAATCCTGGTTTGCAATGCTACTCGACATGCCCATTGACTACATGGTTCTTCTACAATGCCACACTTAATATCACAGCAAGATGGAAAAATAATCACCTGGAGATAGGAACTGTTACGTTGACTTCCTGAAAGGTTGTCACAAGATAAAGCAAATTTTACTTCACTCTAGAAAAGCCTCCACGAGAAGGGCATAAATGGAAGAGATTCGTAAATTTTGCTAAATCGATTAATGAAAGCTACCAACCGCTTGTGACTGTCACTATTTTTTGGTTTCTTCTTCATTTAAAGGAACGTGGCCTTGCAAATGCCTGCTTACACATCTATCAGCAATTGTAAGCTTTCAACCTAAGGATTCACCTGCTAAAATTATTTATAAATAGAATATTTTTTTCAAAATGGGACTAAAGAATTATTAACCAGATAGAAAACCATCTCCTCCACAATGCTCCTTGTACTGAATCAACTGATGAGACAACTTTCTGAAACTATTGCTACTTCTAATCTCAAGCTTCCACTCTTAACGCTGGTTTCTTAGTTGAAACTACATTCAGTGAACTGAATGCTTTCACCCAGTTTTATCTTGATAAGGTGGTTTTGCATACCAATATTGATTCCCTACCTAAGATACTTTCCTCATTTCACATTAACCAGCCTATAGTACTACCATCCTTCCTTAATAATCCTAAAGACAATTTCGACTGTTAATACATAGAGCCTTTGCATATTTACATTGACTGAACTGCTGCATTTAGAAAGACCCGTAGACTTTTTTATATCTTATCAGGGGAGCAAAAAAGGACAATGATTTCTAACCAAAGGCTGTCTAAATGGGTGATTGACCCATTTTATTTGCCTATAAATTAGCGAAGAGACCATCTCCAGAAAACGTTAAAGGTCATTCAGCTTGATCCATGGCCACATCTACAACATGGATGAGAGGCACATATTTACAGAACCTCTGATGTTTATAAATAACTAAGGTTGGATGGTAGAACTAAGTTGGAGTTCTCATTTGGCAGAGCAGTTCTATCCAACGCATTCCACTAAAGATCAGAGACTGCCATCTCTCCAGCTGGTAAGTCAGCTTGCTAGTCAACCTTTCATGTGTGTTCACAGAGACCTTGAAGAAGGAGCTCACACAGCTTTGAAGTTAACCCTTCTGCGTGAATTCACAGATGACCACTCAAAGAACTACAGTTACAAGTAAGCAACCTGTGCACCTAACAGCCATTCTTTATCCTGCACCATCAGCCACTAAAAGAGAGTACAGTCAATGTAACAGATATGGGAAGTTTGTTGTTATTCAGTCGCACAGTTGATTCCGACCCTTTGCAACCCCATGGGAAGTTTAGGTATGTCAAAATGTGGCAATGTGATATTTTAAAAATAATTTAGAAAATATTTCTTATGATATGGCATTGCCCAAGCAACATAAAGTTTCTAATAAATAGTTTGTTGGACTGGCTGTGGAATCCTGGATTTCTTACACTGTGCTAAGATACCATATCTGAAGTTTCCTTCAATTATAGTACAAGCTGAAACCAGATTTAGTCCTATGTGAAGCAGACCTACTGGAATTAATTAACTTATATTAAGTCATGATTAATAAGTGCCACTAGTATCATATAGGGCAGGGGTGCCCAAACTGACCATGCCTGACCATGCCCCTGGAACAGCTGAGTGGGCTTGACCACGCCCCCAGAAGTTGGTGCGTTTGCACATGCACATCCAGAACCACTTCCAAGAGTGGTACGGACACATTTGCATATGCACAAATGAGCCTGTGCTACTCCTGGAAGTGGTTCCGAACATCCCCACATGTGTGCAAACACACCTGCGTCACTCCCTGACGTAGTTCCAGACATCCCTGTGCATGCGCAAATGCGTCCGCACCACTCCCGGAAGTGGTTCCGGATGTCCCCTCACATGTGCTAGTGTGTCCGTGCTGCTCCCAGAAGTGGTTCCAGATGCACATGTGCATTGGCGGGCACATCCCCCATCCACTTCCGGGAGCGGTGAGGGCATTGTGGGCCTGATGAATTGGCCATAGTTTGGGCACCCCTAGGTTAGGATAGCTACTGGTACTATATATTTAGAGTAGTTTCATTCTACTTCAGCTGCCATAGCTCCATCCTATGGAATTCTGGGGTTTGTAGTTTGGAGATGGAACTAAAGATTCCATGCCAAAGAACTCTGTATGCTTTCTTGAATAACAGTAGAGAATTCTATTACAGTAAAACCTCGCATAAAGAGTGCCTTGCTTAGAGAGTAACTCGGTTAAAGAGCAGAATTTTTTCTCAATGGTCGCTTCGTTTAATAACTAAAACTAACCAAAAACTCACTTAACAAATAAATAGGGGTTCTCAATCCCCCCCACCAGAAGTCACACTTGGTCACTTACAATGGTGTTTTGCTTAAAGAGCAAACTTGCTTAAAGAGCAATCCTATGAAACGCATTATGCTCTTTAAGCAAGGTATAACTGTACCACAATAAAATACAGATGCCAAAATTTGATAGGACAGAGTGTTGACTTTTAGACGTGATTCAAACTGCTCTAATTGTACATTGAGGACTTTCAGGGACCCACCCTCAGAGTGAGATAACATTCCCTGTTGCTGCATCTGTTGTTAAAGCCATCAAATACTTGTAGGCTACATTTTTTAAATGATTTTGAGTGTTCAAAACAGCTGACGTTAGGGGAAAAACACAAATGAAACACACAAATAATATGAAACACAGATCAGGATAGCAGACCACACCACAAATCAATCCCTAAGCATTCATAGTCACTACCTAGGACTATTCACAGGGAAAATATAAGAGATCAGTAGTTTATTGGTCAGTCAATTATATTTTTGTCCCTTCAAACTCTTTTGTACATATTAAGCTCAAATAGCTGGGATTTAGGAAATTTAGGTTTTTCTTGAGAATTTAGCTAGTTTTGAAACATATTATTATTATTATTATTATTATTATTATTATTATTATTATTATTATTATTATTATTATTATTATTATTGTCGTCGTCGTCGTCGTCGTCGTCGTCGTCGTCGTCGTCGTCGTCGTCGTCGTCGTCGTCGTCGTCGTCGTCGTCGTCGTCGTCGTCGTCGTCGTCGTCGTCGTCGTCGTCGTCGTCGTCGTCGTCGTCGTCGTTGTTCTTATATTTTGATTTGCTTATTCTTTTCATAGCCTGATCTAACCTTGGAAGTGTGGTTCTTGAAATAGAAGGCATTTTTTTGTGAATTACCAAATACAGTTGTAGCTCGCTTAAAGAGCATAATGCGTTCCCCAGGATTGCTCTTTAAGCGAGTTTGCTCTTTAAGCAAAACACCATTGTAAGTGACCAATTGCGGGGGGATTGCGAACCCCGATTTATTTGTTAAGCAAGTTTTTGGTTGGTTTTATTAGTTAAGCGAAGCGAACATTCGGAGAAAATTCTACTCTTTAAGCGAGTTGCTCTTTAACCGAAGCGCTCTTTATGCGAGGTTTGACTGTAGCTTATTCTGTTTTCCCTCTTTATAATCCTATTTTGACCAAAAGCCCAAAATGAATGTTTTTAATATGTCAAAACCCCCTATTTCTCTTGGCATTTGGTTAGACAATTTACAAATTAAAAGAAATGTTTGTGAAGTGGTGAGTGCATTAATCCGTCATGCTGTGTGCTAAGCTCTCACCCCCCAAAAAATAACTGAACAAGATGTTGACAGATGCAAATAGTTCCTGAAGCCCCATGAGATGTTCTTGAGAAGTCCTAAATGTTTTTGACATAAGGCCAGCATGGGGCAAGACTAAATCACCAAATTTCAGATCCTTCCCAGAAACACATGCTGAAATCTAAACAATGATTTGTCTGGTATGCTTATTTTGCAGCTTTCCTTCCTATTTATCTAACCAGCATACACGCTTTTGCAGAGGGCCTGTTAATAAGATTAGCAATTAAAAAGCTTGAATGGCAATTGGCAAGCATGTTCTCCTTACAATTGGGTTGGCGCTGTGTCTCCGGCAAGACTTGAAGAGCACCTGAAGGAGTGAAGGCTAGGCACATTTTTTATAGTGCCTCCGAGCCTAAGAGCAGAGATGGAGAAAACCAGGCCAATATGGGAAAATCCCTTCCAGTTTATTTTTGCCTGTATTTCTTATGCTGTGGGACTGGGGAACGTATGGCGTTTCCCATACTTGTGCCAGATGCATGGAGGCGGTGAGTACAATTCAAGTTTCTTGATCTGCCTCTGGATGTGGAGTCGGGGAACCAGTGGTTTTACTTTGAAGCAAAATTGTGACTTTCACAGTAGTTTGGATGGAGTTTCTTGGGTTGAAAAGAAATCAACAGTGGAGCATGTCCAGGTTTCATCAAAATACTTAGAGCAGAGCATTCCACTCTAACAAAATAGGGAGACGGCTAAACTGCTGCGATGTTTCAGAATGATAAAGAATATTTTTTAAAGCTCCTAATATCATCCTTTCTTTCCGTAACCTTTTCCCTCAACTTATCTCAATGGCTTTCTAAAGTAGGATGCAGATCGCAAACCCTTCAGGCAAACTGTTTAAGGTACTGATATTCTTAATTTTTTTTGTGGCATTAGGTAAAGCAGATCAGTGTATATTACAAAGGTAATGGTTTCTACCTGCAATCTCTTGGAAGCCAGTAATGTTTCTTATGAAGGGAATGTAGTGGCTTAGTGGTTAAGACACTGAACTTGATGACTGGAAAGTTGACAGATCAGCTGTTTCAAGACCTGAGTGCTTCCGTCTCTGTCTCAGCTCCTGTCAACCTAGCAGTTCGAAAGCAGGAAATTGCAAGTAGATAAATAGGTACCACTTTGATGGGAAGTTAACAGCTTTCCGTGCACTCCAGTGTCTAGTCATTCCTGCCACATGTCCATGGAAACGTCTGTAGACGCTATAAACAGAGATAAGTGCTGAACCCTGGAGTCTAATATGACTGGCTTTTGATCAAGGGTGACCTTTACCTTTACTAAATGTTTCTTATAAATGCCTCCAATGAAAAGATGCACTGCCATAAAACCTCAGCATGATCTAGGCTGGGCTTTTATTATGCAATGTTACAGATGTCTGGCTGGACATCCTGCTACGGTTAATTGAGTAGACAGTACAGCCAGTGACTCAATGCCAAGTGTCAGGCGGCGGTTAACTAACCTGACTCCCTAAAGGGGCCAATGGCTATGGGTGGATGAGTCCTTTTAGGAGGGGTGATGGTCCCCCTCAGTGGAGGAAATGCCACTGAAAACCATCATATTGGGGCAAACGGCAAAATGAACTAAGGAGGAACTCTGGTTCCCAGTGGTCATGGAGGCAGAAGAGGACATGCCAGGTGGACTGGCTGTGAAGGCGCACCTTCCTTGTCAATATCCTAAAGGCTATTGCAACCCATTGCAGACCCCATGTTGAATCCTGCACGTCTCATGTTGTGTGTGCCGCAGGGGGTGGCTCCGAGATTATAGTGTGTGGGTCACTTCATGGCAAGCTGGGATCCACCTTAAACAAATTCACGTCAATGCCATTTTTCCTGCTTCAGGAAAAAATGCATTCTCGGATACGAGTTGCAGTCGACGGTGACAGGTGTCACCTGCTGCATCTTTTTTCATATCAGGAAAAATAATGCTGTAGGTTGAAAAATTGTGTTGTAATATATTTCCTTCTACCCAGTAGCATAGGAAGTCTCCTTGTGAAAACACGCCAAAGACACGAAGCCCATGACCATGTTTTTATATAGTGAAATGCAGAGATGGGCAGTAAGAGGTTCGCACCAGTTCGCCAGAACCGGTAGTAACTTTTCCCTGTGTCCTGGAGAACTGGTAGCGGCTTTAGGGGGGAACCACCTCAGAGGCTTACCTTTTCACCAGTTCCCCCACTGTGCATACGTGCCAAGCGTTTGGTGCGCATGTGCGCCTACAGTGCTTGGCACGCATTCGCGGCCTCCTTGCTTTCCTCCCAAGCGGGGAGGAGGAAGAGAAGCTGCTAGCCTGAAGCTCCCTATAGCCTGCTCCTAAGGGTAAGTGACTCGCCTTTGGGTGTGGGGTGGGTGGGTGTATTTTAATGTGTATTTAATGTGTATTCATTTTTAATGTGTATTTTTATATGTTTCATGTTTATTTAATTTGTATTTTATGTGTTTTTATGTCTATTTAATGTGCATTTATTTTAATGTGTATTTTATGTGTTTTACGTGTATTTTTATTTCTATTTAATTTGTATTTTATGTGTACTTATTTTTATGGGTTTTTTTTCATTGGCTCCACCCACATAATTGATTCTGCCCTTAACATCATGACATTGGCTCCGCCCACAATGTTGGCTCTGCCCACAATGTTGGCTCCACCCACAATGTTGGCTCTGCCCACAATGTGATAGTAAAATTTCTGGCTGCCCACCACTGGTGAAATGGCATTGAAATTCACAGGTAGAGTTCTGTGCCCTTACCTTCTAGGGCAGGTTTAGCCAGCCTAGTAAATTATTAGGAATGACAGCAATGGCACCCCACAACTGGAGGGGTCACAAGTTGCTCATCTCTTCTTTAGGCCTTTCCCTTCTATTGACTCCACTCCTACCTGCTTTCTTCCAGTCCTCCCCGCAAAACCACCAGGGAGATTCTGGAAGTTGTCCTCCAAAAATGTGACTTTCCCCATGTTTTCAGGACAGGTAACTTCAGCTATGCATGAGAAGCTTATATGATGACACAGGAGATCTCTGGTCAGATTTGATATAAATTCTATAACATCACTAGAGTCACACCAGTTTGGGTCAAAGTAGTGGCACTAAGGGAAAGATTCAAAAACCCACATTGGTGATCTGATCTAGATTCCTACAACTAGGGTAAAAATTAAGTACTTTTACCCGGTCTGCTAAAATATGGATAGATGCAGCAACAATTTCAAAGCCCATTTAAATAGGTACCACTTCAGTGGGAAGGCAAACAGTATTCCATGTCTAGTCATACCTGCCACATGTCCATGGAAACATCAGCAAATGCAGTGGCTATAAACAGAGATGAGCACTGAACCTTAGAGTCAGACACGACTAACTTTCGAGCAAGGGCAACCTTTACTTTGCTCAGTGGTGGGTTGTCAGAATTTCTGCTACCCCATCGTGATGTCATTACATCCTGGGCGTAGCCGACATCATGACGTCATGGGCGGAGCAAAATTAAAAAATAAAAAAGTCTGTGCATGCGTCAAACCTCAGTCTGACGCATGCACAGTTTCTTTTTTAGTGAGCATGCATCAAACCTCTATTTGACGCATGCACACTAAAAATAGAACTGTGCATGAATCAAACAGAGGTTTGACACATGCGCAGTTTGGGGCAGCCATTTTGGCTGCCCGGAAATACATTTCTGGAGGGTTCCCCCCTCCCCGGCGACCCCTCCTGATGAGGTGCTACCATTTTGGGCGAACCGGTCGGAACCGGTAATTTCCCATCACTGTCTTTACTATCAAGTGATGACCTTGCCCAAATCAAGAGAGGGGTAGATTCCCTACTGCAGCCTCATAGTCCCCAAGGAGCTCTGTGGCAGATTTTCAAGAAGGATGGAGACGATCCAATCCAACATACCCAGTATTTTGTCTATTTGAAACACCCCTTCCCTCAAGTTGTAGGTGAAGGGAAGGCCACTAGATGCCTGTAATGATTGACAAACCTAATACAAATACTGTACAAGGTAGATGTGTCAATTTTCTTCTGTCCTGCTATCATTAAAGGATGCTGCTAAAATGTCATGGTTGCATTTTGCAAGGAAGAAGTTACCTAACTTTTAAACAAAGGGTCTGTTAATAAAGGTCCTGGCAGGAGGTAGGAACAATAATTCCCTGAGTGGAAGGGATTATGGCTGAGCATTCCCTTGACTTTCCTTACATCAATAGCTGTGTTAACTGCCTTCATTTTCAGCACTAACAGGCCCCCACTTTGAAGAATGTTAATGCCGGAGATTAAATACCAAATAATAGATATTTATATAAATGTTTTCGCTTGCTCTGAAAAGAAAACCGGGGAAGGTTGTACACACAAACCTCCTTTTGATTTAGTCAGCAAGTTGCTCAAAGGTGATTCCAAAGTCAAGCACAGGGGTATGGACTAGAACAGGAGTGTCCAAACTATGGCCTGTGGGCCAGATCCAGCCCGTGACACCAGTTTATCTGGTCCGCACCACCATCGTCCACTTCCAGGAGCGGTGAGGGTGGTGTGGGCTGGAGGAATTGGTGCCGTGGGCCAGATCTGGCCCATGAGCCATAGTTTGGACATCCCTGGCTTGAGCAGAGAAAATGGCAGCCCAACATCTATCTCATCCTATTGTGAAACACAGAGGTGGATTTTACTTCTGCTTCTGGTGGGAGAGACTAGAAACTAGACTAGAAACCACCTGATCAGACCACTGAAGCACATGACCAGCCCGTGTAGGCTGCGGTGGCTCAGTGGTTAAGAAGCTCACCTTGTTAGCTGGAAGGCTGGCAAGTTGGAAGTTCGAGACCTGGGTACTGCATGACGCATTGAGCACCCGTCTCTGTCCCAGGTCTTCAGGACATGAAAGGAGCCTCATTTGGGCGTTCCCTGAGCAGAGATTTTGCCACAAAAATCCTTTCAACCCAGAATAATTTCTGACACGAAATTATTTTTATTATTATTAGTTAGTCAACCACCTGCTCCAAAAAGCTGAAAATTAAACCCACCAGTGCTTCTTCCTGGCTGTAGAAGAGTATACGAACAAGAATTTGTAGCCCTTTCATAGCACCTTAGACAAGTTGTGAAAACATCCTGGCTTTCAATGGCTACAATCCTGTTTTTGATTAGAAAGTCACAACTGGAATAGGTCCATTAAACCTATGGAACTTTAAAAACATGTAACTTTTTATTTTATGAACATAAAACAGAGCGTAAAAATAAATAAATTGCAAACCATTTTTAAAAAGTGGTCCTTTCCAATTGGACTAGTAGAGTTATATAGCCATTTCCCACACTTTCATGGACCTTCAGTTTCAAGTTCTTGTGAAGGTATTGATCCTTTCCCATTTGATAAAACGTAGCCTATAATTTATCCCCAATTTAAATTGTTCTGCTTCAGAAATTGCTCTTAATTTTAATATTACAAATTAACGTATCATTAATAGCAATGTCCCAAACCTCTATATATCATTCATTTAATTGAAAATCATACTGTATTTTCCATTTCCTAGCTGTCATTAGTCTTGCCACTGCTAATAAATTTGAAATCAATTCTTTAATTATCCAACTACATCGTACCTTATCATATGTTGATAAAAGTGCTTTTTTAGGACATATCTCTAAATTTAATCCAGTTATTTTATCTACCCCATTGAAGACAAATTGCCAAGATTTCAATACATATTCAGAAAAGCTTTGCATTTATATAGAACTTAAAGGAGAGCTGATTCACCAAATTCCCACTGATCCAAACTGGCCCAGTGTAAATTGACCCTCTGCATCTTTATCTTTGCCGAAAAGAGCTTATTCTAATACACATCACCTATAATTAAATGCACAGAGGACATTATAATGTTATTGATGTATAAATATATCCCATATAGATGACTGCTTCTTATGGCTTCCATATATGGCTTTTTAGATATATGGAATCCTTTTATAGACCTTATGTATAAGTATTTCTTTGTTTTTGGAAAATATTATTACTGTACTATACTTATGGCTTAATTATATTATCTTCTCAGAAGCCATCTCTTTTGGTTTCGACTACTATATGATAACCACTATTTTACTCCAGAGTCTGAGCTGGTTTTACAACTAGCTTGCCACAATATTCACCAACCTTCCCCTGAAATGCTAGCTTACCATACATCAAGCATTATAAATGGAATGAGAATGGCATGATGAGGGAAATGTGAGAGATGGTGGAGGTCATAAATAGTAAAATACAGTAAAAATACACCTTACAGACTGATTCTCAGAGCTCTTTCTGAGTTTCTGCTGGACCAGAATTGTCCTTACCAAAAGGCTTGTTGAGATGACTGCCTCTTCATGGTATGGAATGGACATGCTTGTTGTGGGTCTCATGTCATGTTCTAGGCCACAGTAATGGTAGACCTTGGCACTCCAGGTGTTCTTGAACTTCAATTCCCAGAAGCCCTGGTCAGCAAGACTACTGACTTGGGCTTCTGGTAATTGGAGTCCAAGAATACCTGGAGTGCATTCATTGTGGCCTATGGTCACTAAGTTAGCCCTAATGCCCTTCTGCTTCAGTGAAGGATATTGTCCCGTTAGTAGTGTAGAAGTAGGACTGTGGTGGCTTAGTGGTTAAAATGCTGAACTTGACGACTGGAAGGTCGGAAAGTCAGTCGTTCAAGACCCAAGTGTTACATGACTGAGTGAGCTACCATCTCTTTCCCAGCTCCTGTCAACCTAGCACTCCGAAAGCAAGAAACTGCAAGAAGATAAATAGGCACAACTGGGGAGGGAGTAAGCAGCGTTCCGTGCACTCCAGAATCCGGTCATTCCTGCTACATGTCCATGGAAACATCTGCAGACGCAGACAGAGCTGACTCTTTGGCTATAAACAGAGATGAGCACTGAACCCTAGAGTCAGATACAACTGGCTTTTGAGCATGGTGACCTTTACTGTTACCTAAGATTCAAATAGGTCAATCTTAGAAGAAATCAACCCTGACTGCTCCTTAGAAGGTCAAATAGTAAAGATGAAGCTAAAGTACTTTGGACATCAAATGAGAAGAGAAGATTCACTCGAAAAAGCCTTGATGCTGGGAAAGGTGGAGGACAAAAGAAAAAGGCTGAGATGGCTAGATGGTATTGTAGACACAATGGGCACAGAACTGAGCGAGTTGAAGAGGATGGTGGAGGACAGGAGTGCCTGGAGGACAGTGGTCCATGGGGTCACAAAGGGTCGGAATCGACTGTGCAACTGAACAACAACAAGATTCAACTACTAGTCTGGTTGGCTTTCCTATATAGATGGGTGAAGGCCACATTGTGCTTTAGGCTCAGGGAACAAAGCTTCTTGGATGAAATCCTAACCTGGAAGATTTGTTTACCTACTTTGGCATCTGGTAAGGTGGTGGAGGTGGTGTTTATAATACAATCTTAAGCAATGTAGCTGAGTCTTCCCACTTACCCATGGAAAAGTTTGACATTACGCAATATTAGTATGGATTTCAGAGTGCCACACCAGTTTTGATCTTTTCTCTCATCTCTTGGTTACATTTTACTGCAATTAGTTATCCTTTAACAGTTCCTCAGTCTAAACTGTGTGAAAGACTCTCTCCTTCAATAGGTGTAGAGTATGGAATTATTTACAGAGAATTATTCTGGTATCACCAGCCTGAAATGGCTGACAATCAGAGAATCAAAGTTGGATCTGGGCTTTGTCATGCTTGAAATAAATAGATATGAAGTTAATCGTGAATAAGATCCACTAATTTCAGTAAGCATGTGCAAAGTATAATAAAGCCTGCATCTAACTCAGTATATATAAAGAATGAGGGAAACAAAAGAGAGAGAAACAATTACGATAATCCTTTTACTCTTCTCTGTTGCTTTTTAAAAAACATGTGAAGAATGGCGTAAAACGCGAGAAGTCCTGTCACATGCCTGTAAAAACAAGCCTTAAAATGCCATTGAAGAATAACTTTGAAAAGTAATTGCAAAATATTATTATAACAAGAAATGTTTCTTCTACTTACTGAAATGAAACATTGTTATAACCTCATTGTCATAAAAAGGGATAAATAGGTAGGAAGGCAGAAGGTCAGCAGTTTGATTCCCGAGTACTGTAGGACGGAATGTTTGTCCCAGCTCCTGCCAACCTAGCAGTTTGAAAGCAAGAAATTGCAAGTAGATAAATAGGGACCACTTTGGTGGAAAGGTAACAGCGTTCTGTGCTCTCAGGTGTCTAGTCATGCCTGCTACATGACCACGGAAATGACTTCAGAAACAGACAGTGTTGGCTCTTCAGCTTTGAAACAGAGATGAGCACTGAACCCTAGAGTCAGATATGACTGGCTTTCAAGCAAGGGAAACCTTTGCCTTTACTAATTTTTAAAGAGACAGTGATGTTATTCTTTTCCAATTAAGACTGCAAGGTCAGTAGAATCCAATTCCCCTCCTCCTCCTCCCCTGACCTAGTGTGAGAAAGATTAGCCAGCAACACAAGGTTGCCATTACCAGAGTACGCCCAGTTGTGGTTCAAAAATACCACAATCTCCGAGGAGGCTCTTTCTGTGTACCCCAACCCATTCCATGATACTTCAGGACCAAAACCTCAGACTAGGATGGGTTCTTGTGGTGTCACAGATGAGAGAGAAGAGAGGGCTGTGTAGGAAACAAACACAGCACGCGTCTAGACACCCTTGTGCTGAGCCAGTGGAGATCAGCAATAATCATCATCATCATCATATGCTCAGTTCAGCTCTGATGACCTTGTCCAAGATGTTCCTAGGTACAGATTACACAGAAATAGTTTACCATTTCCTTCTTCTGGAGGCAGCCTGGGACTGTGCAGCTTGCCCACGACTACACAACGTGACACTCATCCCAGGGGAGCACAGTGGAGAATCAACATCCCAATCTCTGGCTCCACAGCCAGATAACTAAACCACTGAGCTATCCAGTGGAGATGGGTACCAAGCATTGAAGACTCCTCGGATCATGTCCCAGGACCCCAGAAGCTATCCAGTTACAGACTAGAAGGCTTAAGAGTCAGAAAAGTAGACCCTTGAGTGCTAGGTCTGGATCCTTGGGAACAGGTAGATATGAAACTCTAGCGTTAACCCATCTTAACTCTCCTGCAGCTAAGGTGTGCATGCTAGCAACCTCCCTGACCCCCCACACAGCTGGATCTCAACATTGGGCAGGCCTCCTGGAGCTAAATGGTCTAGAACAGTGATGGTGAACCTTTTAGAGACAGAGTGCCCAAACTGCAACCCAAAACCCCACTTATTTATCACAAAGTGCCAACACAGCAACAGGGGAGGAAGGAAGCACTCCCATTGGGCTGCTAGGCAGAGGGGGAGGGCAAATTCTGTGCTGGGATGACTGCATGGGTGCCCACAGAGAGGGCTCCGAGTGCCACCTCTGGCACACGTGCCATAGGTTCGCCATCACTGGTCTAGAACAAGGCTGGCGGATGTGAGGGCAATCTGGCTGCGGCATCTGTCACCCCATTGATCGCCAGGGTTGATTCGGCTGATCTGGCTGGCTAGGCGGGTGTCACCTTCCTCCCTCACTGCTCCATGTGCGTCCCTCCTGAAGCTGTGCGCTCGGTAGAAGAGGACAACTGTCCCAGATAGGAGTGTACCGTTCTTCGGTCAAGGGTATACGATAGCTGCGCTCCCCTGCTAGAACCTCCAAACAAGCTCTAGAACAAGGGTGGCCAACCTTTTCACCCCATAGACCAGACCACACCCCTTCAGACAGCTGAGTGGGCCAGAGGCATGGTTCCTGCCACCGTAAATGCTGCCATAAATGTGCCTGTGACTGTCATAAACGCATTTATGACAGCCACTGGTGCATTTACAGTGCATGTTGTCTGTTTTCGCCGATTCTGCCACTTCCTGTTGTGGAGGTGGGGGCAGCAGGAGTGAGGGCGGCACTTTTTGGCACATTTTTGGTACTTCCGCCACTTCCACTGCTTCTGCTGCTTCTGCTGATGGTGGCGGGGTTGTCACCGTGGTCCAGATGAACTGGCATCATGGGCCAGTTCCAGCCTGCAGGCCGTAGGTTGAGAACCCCTCGTCTAGAAAGCCAATACTGTATAGCGATGTCAGTAGCATGCCTGGCAAGAGCTTTGGAGAGTCAACAAGCTAGTAAACTGCTCCTTCAGGCGTCTCACTTGGAAGGAAGAGTATGAAGTTTGAAGAGAATACTTGTGAACTGCTTCTTCTTTTAAGTCAGACTTTAAACTGTCAAAAGGAAGACACCTTTTGGTGAGTTCATTCCTTAGTTCCTTTTGGCTGACCTTGTGTGGGAAAGATTAAGCAACACAAGGTTGCTGATGCCCAGAGTACACCCAATTGTAGTTCAAAATTACCACAATCTTTGAGGAGGCTCTTTCTGTTTACCTCACGTGTAAACTAGAAATAAAAGAGGCCTCAGTTCAGTTCCAACTCGCACTGGAACATGATGTTCAGTTCCATCTCGCACTGGAATATGACGTTCCCTAGGAGCTATCCTTGGTGCTACAGCTGCTCCTAGTCGTGCCCTTGGCCTCTCAACAGACCAATAGGACCACATCAAATGTCGTTCTCTTCCAGAGCTGGTTGCCATGAAAATATGTCTTCCTGCCCTGGAACCTAGAAGAGCATAGCAATGCCCTGAGGCATCATCCAGCACCCTAAAACTGGAACGTCCAAGCATCAGCATGGCAAAAAGAGAAAGAAGAGTTTGATGGCACCTTTAATATTAGCAGATACATTTTTACCATCAACTTTAGTGGGTTACAATCCATTTTGTCAGATGTGTGCAGAAGAACATTGAGCAACACATTTATATGCACAATATCCATGGTCTGGGAGAAGGGGGCAGAAGCAGAATGAGCTGGGAATTAGAAAATAGACATTGCATTATTAACACGGGTCATAAACTTTCAAAGAACTGGTTGGCATAAACATCTTGGCAATGAATTTTGTCTTTAATTAATATATATGTCTGCTGGGGTGTTAAGCTGATAAATGCCCTCTGAGGTGTTGAACGAAACGAATCCTGCTTTCAAAAGAATGTTTGTTTTGGAGCCAGACTGGCCTTATTATAACTCTTTCAAGCTTTGCTTTCCCTAATTTTTCAATGACTTAACTGTGTGTGGGATTATCTCACAGCCGAAAAGATTATGCACCGAGTGAAGTGCAACAAGAGTAGAAATAAACCAGAAAATGTTCTACTTAGCAGGAATCCATTTGCTTACACTATCAGAGCTCTTTGTGTTTTGAACACTGTCGAACCATAAATACATTAACATAGCCTTAAAATTCCAATGTAATCATATGTTGGAATTGCAATGCAATTGGATGGGCTAGGATGAAGCGGAAGTCTACCAGTAGAGACGTTTTGTGCAAATGGGAGTGAGTGAACATCGTCTGGAGAGACCCTTTGATACCTACGGAGAATTTCATAGGCATGAGTCAGTGCCGCAGGAAGATTTCCTGCCAGTGATAGACCATACATTTTATTTATGAATTAAATAAACTGAAGGACCTGCTCAGATTCAGCCTGTAGACAGTGGTGGGATGTCAAAAATTTTACTACCACACAGTGGTAGTGGGCTGATGTCGTGGGCAGAGCCAAAGTCATGATGTCATGATGTTGTGGGCAGAGTCAACATCATGATGTCATGATGTTGTGGGCAGAGCCAAAGTAAAAAAAATTTAAAAAGTAAAAAATTAAATTAAAACACACATTAAAATACAAATTAAAATAAATACATATACACATAATACATAAAATACACATAAAAACAAACTACGTAAAATGCACACACCTCAATCCACTCACCCATGTAGAAGACCTTGGACCACAAAATGACTGATTAATGTAGTAAAATCTGGTGGATTTCAGTGGATTTGACTAAACTAACTAAAAGCTGAGGTAGTTAAACAACATCAAAACAACACCATTAGAAATGGAAAAACTGATACAAATGGGTATTGTCCTTTTAAAAACAAGTTCATTGCTAAATCCTAATTATTATTTTTAGCTCACTTGGTGCCTTATTCCATGTGGGACATTAAGTAGAGAGCTTGTCATTGTTCATGAAGGTGGCTCTCTACTGTAGAAGGACACGCATCAGCTTCCTCCAAGGCTGGCACAGAGGCTGGCACAGAGGTTCCTTCAGACCTTGAAGGAATTACAGAAGAACAATTCATCCAGACAGATTTGGTGGGAGTAGGAGAAGGACCTCTCTTAAAGACCAATTCTAGCTCTACTGAAATTCTGCCTGTGATGAAAGCAAAAGTCCCCTTCAAATGGTAAAGAGGATAATAATAATAATAATAATAATAATAATAATAATAATAATAATAATAATAATAATAATAATAATAATAATAATAATAATAATAATAATAATAATAATAATAATATATTATTATTATTATTATTATTATTATTATTATTATTATTATTATTATTATTATTATTATTATTATTATTATTATTTCATGTCAGAAATTATTCTGAGTTGAAAGGATTTTTGCTGGAGAAACTTCACCCAGGGGACTCCCGAATGAGGCTCATTTCATTTCCCCAAGATCTTTCCCCACTGAAGTGGTCCCCATTTATCTACTTGCAATTTCTTGCTTTCAATCTGCTAGGTTGGCAGGAGCTGGGACAGAGATGGGTGCTCAATCCATCATGCAGTACCCAGGTCTCAAACTGCCGACTTGCTGGCCCTTCAGCTAACAAGGCGAGCTTCTTAACCACTGAGCCACCGCAGCCCCATGATAAAGAGGATGAGGAAAGCAGACAGTTACTGTCGGTGAGAGTGAAAATCCTGTGAGGTAAAATCAGACTCATCGACCCCATTGTACTGACTGTGTTGTCAGTGGAACACTTTTGAAGGTGACAGGAGACATAATAAAGGGCTCCATTTTCCTTGTGGCTTTCAGGATAGGCTTTCCAGGTCTCAGGATGGTGGCTAAAGTCTTGGGAAATTGCTATGCTTCTCTGGGCTTCCTGGAAGGAAGGCAAATCTGAGGACAATCTCTGCCAGAAGAAGGGAAAGTTTGGTTTTTGTGCGCAAGATGGCTTTCAAGATAGAGCACCCTTCTTCATCCACTCCCAAGTGTGACAGGCTGAGTCTCCTCAGAGACTCAGCACATTTGCGTTCAACTTATTTCCTTCCTTGATATCACAAAAGCACCACATCACTCTCCCCTTGTTCCATAGGAAAGGGACCTTCCTACGACATCAGAAGGAACCTGGCCTGCGCCCTAAGGTTTTGTATCTATATTTTTAGGAAATGAGCAGCTAGTGTTTCACCAAGCCTCTGCAGGACTGAGTTCTTGAAAAAAGAAAGAAAAAAGATGGAGTAAATGTGGGAGGGTGGGGGGAGTCCATGATTAAAATGGCTTAATATGTTCAGACCTTATTGACAATGCAAGCTTTATCGTTTTCTCTTGAATATTTTTTTTTAAATGTTGGTGAGCATATAATCTCATTTTGCAAGTGATTCTACACCTTTCTTCCTCTTGCAGGTGGATTCATAATCCCATATCTCATCATGCTAATTGTGGAAGGGATGCCGTTGTTGTACCTGGAACTGGCAGTGGGACAGCACATGCGCCGTGGGAGCATTAGAGCATGGATTGCTATAAGTCCCTACCTCTGGGGGGTTGGTGCGTTCTTGTTGATTGATGCCACGGTTTTCCTGTCCCCTTGCAAACCAATTCTGGGTTCTTTGATGTTCCTATCAAATCAGCTTTTCTTTCATGTCACCTATGGGTTCTAGATCAGCACCAGAGCGAGATGTTTTGCTGTCTGAGGACAATAGTGCCTCTTACTGTTCCATATACATAACCTGACCAGGCTGGTAGCTAAGCATAACCTGACCAGGCTGGTAGCTAAGCTCTGCTTTAGCATTGGAGATGGGTCCTTCTTCCATGTTTAGGTCAACCGTGAAGCTGCCAAAATGAAGGCACCTTTTGGTGAGTTCATTCTGCATTTCCTTTCGCCCTACCTAGTATAAGATTCGCCAGCAACAAAAGGTTGCTGTTTGCAAGGGTATGTCCAATTGTGGTTCAAAAATACCACAATCTTCGAAGAGGCTCTTTCTGTGTACCCCATAAATCAAATTGAACAAACTATATGAAAAACACTTTCTTATGTTGGGCTTATATTTTGACCTTCGTCTTTGGCAGCCTAAAGATCTCAATTTGGCTTCTGGAGGTTCGGCAGGTCATCTTGTGCAGTTGGAAAATCTACTTTTTTAAAAGAAGCAGATTCTATCTGAGGAGATTGAGAAGGCCATACAGGCAGAATGTTGATAACATTGTTAAAGTGATGGTCTTTTTTAAAAATTATTTTTCATTCTGTCTTTTCTTTCCCCAGGAATTGCCAGCGTAGTTGTTTCATTTTCTCTCTCCATGTACTACAATGTTATAAATGCCTGGGCATTTTGGTACTTCTTCCATTCCTTCCAGGTAGGTTCTGGGAATGCTTTAAATTGTGATTGTTATACAGTTGTATTTAAAGTGCTTTGCAGATAGTCAGAAAATATGCTGGGTTGTACACATGTTCCCTACCTTCTCCAAGACTGAGGTTTGGGCTGAATGTATTCAGCAAGTAGATCTACCATCACCTATCTGGAGCATCTGCAGTGTACAGGAAAAGGGGGAAAGACCCATGTCCCCATGGCAACCATAGTACTTGTTTACAGATGCCATGTCTGAAATCTTGCTGTACAGTTATGCAAAAGACACAACCTTTAGCGGCAAATTACCAAAAGTTAAGAAGTCTCCATAGAGACTGTGGTGTCTTAGTGTTTAAGACACTGGACTTGAGGCCTAAAAGGTCGGCAGGTCAGCAGCCTGAGACCCGAGTGCTGCACAGCAGTGAGCTCCTATCTCTGTCCCAGCTCCTGCCAACCTGGCAGTTCAAAAGCAAGAAATTGCAAGCAGATAGATAGGTACCACTTTGGTAGTAAGGTAAACAGCGTTCTGTGCACTCTGGTATCTAGTCATGCCTGCCACATGACCACAGAAACATCTGCAGACACAGACAGCGCTGGCTCTTTGGCTATAAACAGAGATGAGCACTGAACCCTAGAGTCAGATACAACTGGCTTTCGGGCAAGGGCGAACTTTATCTTAACCTAATAAGTTTCCATAGGCATTATTTGTTGTACAATGAGTTGTGTGACTCAGTATACAACATACAGTATATTAGGTCTAGTATATAGAGCAGGGGTTCCCAAACTTTTAATACTGCAAGCCAGACCATGCCCCCACCCCCAGGCCAGACTAGTGGTCCCCCTCCTGCATAAACGCTGTTGTAAATGGTGCCCATGGCTGTTGTAAACGCATCCGCTTCCACTTCCAGCACGACGCTTGTACCAATGCAAGCCACATGAAATTGTGCCATGGGCCGGTCCATGGGCCATTGGTTGGGGACCTCTGACATAGAGGATGGTACACTTCTCAGGGAGAGTTGGGGCCATATTATATATTGCAGATAGTGTACTACTGTATCAGTAGAGGCAAATTGTTAAATTCTTAAAGATGGAATGCCACAGCATGAGCTTTACACATTTCCTTTGTTTTGCAAATTAATTTACTTCCTTTATGATTCATCATTGGGAGGCAACAACAGACTTTGGAATCAAGTAGAATTGTTCAGGCATGAAAATATGCTGTGATCACATTTATGGGAAATTAATGTGATATTGGATTCCCTTGATGTGATGTCAGTCATAACGTTTGACCCTCTAAAAGGTTCGCCATCACTGAGCTAGACATTCTCTATCTTCCTATAACTGCAAGGCCATAACCAGTGGTGGGTTGTCAATTTTTTTGCTACCCCACCGTGACATCATTATGTTGTGGGCAAAGCAAATATATATATATATAATTGGTTTTTTTAAAAAAAAATCTGTGCATGTGTCAAACCTCCGTTTGATGCATACACAGTTCTATTTTTAGTGCACATGTGTCAAACCTCTATTTGATGCATGCACACTAAAAAATAGAACTGTGCATGCATCAAACAGAGGTTTGATGCATGCACAGTTCCAGGCAGCCATTTTGGTTGCCTGGAAATACCTTTCTGGAGGGGGCCCGGAGAGGCGACCAAACTGGTCGCCCGGGGGTTTACCACCACCATCCGGCAACCCCCTCCTGATGGGTGCTACCGGTTCAGGCGAACCGGTCCGAACCGGTAACATCCCATCACTGGCCATAACTGTTCCCTGTACTCAAAGCTTCCCCCTGTTGACTTTAGTGTGGTTCTCAACTGGAGAGGGAAGCTCTCGCCAAAGTATTCTCTCTGAGGGGGAAATATGCAAAGAATTCCATAGAAGGAAAGAACATAGAAGGATGTTCTTCTTTTGATTTGCATTTGTCAAAACTAGACTGAATCTTGCAAAAGGGAAACAAACAAGAATCACAGTCCTAGTCTCTCAGTCAGATTGTTGTTAGTATTGAACATCATTGTACGCCAAACATCCCAAGTTCAACTGCCATTCTGTAATTAAGTTTCTTCGGTGTCATAAAATGCAGGCTTATCTTATCAGCAAAATCCAGTGATGTCACCTTGAGAGTTATGATAGTGCTGACTCGAGAACTCATGAATTGTCGGGAAAAAGTGAGCTGGAAAAATGGCTAGATTAGAAGAATTATGTGCCTCATTAGTGGAAAATATATTTATTTTGGTTTCCAAAAGAAACACTGAGTTAGCCAAAACTTCCATAACTGTATTACTGTAATTACCATAATTAGACCAGAATATTTCATCACAGCAAGGTTTTCGGCTTCTTCCGTGTTTAGGCCAGACGTGAAACTAGCAAAATGAAGGCACCTCTTGGGGAGTTCATTCTGCAGTTCCTCTTGCCTGACCTAGTGTGAGAAAGATTAACCAGCAACACAAGGGTGCAGTTCTCAGGGTATGCCCGATTGTGGTTCAAATTAAGATTTGTGGTTGAATCTACACCCATCCCCAGCAGCCGCCATGTATTGGTGTGGCTGGCTCCAAATTGACCTAAGTTTCCCCAACTTCATCTTCTCTGTGACATCCCTTGTGTCTGATGGTACAGTACTTAGAAAGATCAACATGTTGAATATCTGTTTTGCGCATACACAGAATCCATTGCCATGGGCAAACTGTCCACTGAACAGTAATCGTACAGGCTATGTTGAAGAATGCGAGAAGGCAACATCCACACAGTACTACTGGTACAGGCAAACTCTCAACATTTCTCCATCCATTGAGGAGAGCGGAGGCATCCAATGGGAACAAGCGGTTTGTCTCATCCTTGCTTGGCTGTTGGTCTACCTGTGCATTCTAAAAGGAACTGAACACACAGGCAAGGTAATAACTGGCATGGGGCATGAAGCCACCTTCAATAGATAAGGAGAGTGTAGGAGAGCGAGGAAATCAATCCAGTTTGCGTGCAATTCTCTTCAGCTGAAGGAATATACTGTAGTTCAATTACTATAATAAAAATATATAGACAGATACTACACTTGAGGGACTGTGGTGGGTTAGTGGTTAAGACGCTGAACTTGAAGACTGAAAGGTCGGAGTTCGATAGCCGAGTACTGCACGATGGAGTGAGCTCCTGTTTCTGTCCCAGCTCCTGCCAACGTAGCAGTTCGAAAGCAAGAAATTCCAAGTAGATAAATAGGTACCACTTCTGTGGAAAGGTAAACAGTGTTCTATGCGCTCTGGTGTCTAGGAATCCCTGCCACATGTCCACGGAAGTGTCTGTAGACACAGACCTCGCTGGGTCTTTGGCTATAAACAGAGATGAGCACTGAACCCTAGAATTGGATACGACTGGCTTTCAGGCTAGGGCGACCTTTTCCTTTACCTTACTTTATTTGATCTTAGCCAAAAGCCAAGAAGCAATAAATTATTACTACTTTACTGACATTGATAGTCTTAGCATTTTTATACTCTGTAATCTTAGATGTTATTATAATTTATATCTTTTTACATCATACCTTTATTATACCTTACCTCATACAATGATTTTAATCTGTTCCATGGGGCTCGTTGTTGGACGAAACAATTGCTGTACGATGCATGCATCCTATAGCGATTTTCCCTATGGGATGCATCGTACTAACATTTTTTTTTTCCTAAGTGGTTTTTTCCATTGAAAAATTGTTCTACAATTTTTTCCATAAGGAGAATTGTTATGTGGGACACTATTCCCCCCAAAAAAAACCCTAATTGTTATTTAATTGCTATATGGTACAATTATTGTATGAAGTTCCACTGTATTGTGATTTTAACATGATATGTACTGGATCCTATTTGGTCTGACTAGAACATTCTGTAATCTCTTTTGTAGTCCCACCACAGTACTGTATGTTCAATCATGTTGTAAATGTTTTGTCTCTCTGTTCTGGTCTTTGACTGTAATAATAAATTGATTTACTGTATATCAGACAGCATTTGTTTGGGCAGGGAGAAATTTTGATGCAGGAGGGACCTGTGAAAGCATATGAAGTAATAACTTTCCCCTTTTGACGTGAAATCAGTGGTGCCTATGTTTAACTGCTCTCTACGTGCCTACGAATTGTGGTAAACAAAACTGATGTGAAAGTGATCACATGCTCAACATTTGGTGCAAGCTCACATTTCAGAATGTAGCTGCTGAAATTGGATACTGTATATACTCGAGTAAAAGTCTAGTTTTTTAGCCCCCAAAATGAGATTCAAAAAAGGGACTCGACTTATACTCGGGATCAACGACCCCGAGCGTCCCAAAACGAGGTGGTGTAAATTCAAGCATACATTTTTTTAAAGCACTAACACTACGGTAAAAGCTCAAAAACAAACCCACCCAAATGTCTAAATTAATTAATTTGCCATATTTTCATGTACAGTAAAATTTGGACAACGCTAAAACTTGGTTCCACAAGTCTTGGTGTTATCCAATTTTTAGTGTTATCCAATCCATGTTAAAATACTATGGGATGTATCGGATAACGTTAAAGCTCCATAGAGATACATTGTAACTGCACAGGCTTTAGCGGTTGTTATCCAGTCCATTTCATAGGACCTTAACGTTATTCGATCCAATTCTCCTCCCCAGATTACTTAACGGGATGCGATTCTAGCGTTATCCGAGCTGATCATTATTCTGTGTTTTACTTTATTTTAATTATTGAAACTCACTAGCAGCTGCTGGATTTTCCAACCCCGGTTTATACCCAGGTCGATCTACTTCTCTAGTTTTAGAGGTCCAAATGAGGTAGCTCGACTTATATTCAGGACGACTTATGGTCGAGTATATACAGTACTTTTTAGTGGGCAAATTTGAAATTTGGCAAAACTTCCTGCCAAATGTTACTGCAATGTGGAACTTACATCGCTCAAAGTCACTGTCTTTTTCTCCTCTGTGGAAGGGGGGAGAGATGTTATTTTAATCACTCAAGAGAAATACTGAGTGTTCAAGAACAGAGAAGTTTGAGAGCTTTTCTTTTGTTGTGTGAAAATTATCAAGATGATTTATGGTGCCTAGGCCAGGACCATCTCATTTGCTGCTTGATCGAAAGGCAAGATGACACCCTTTTCCTGATGTCACCTATTGACGCTGAATTGACCACCACCAACTGCTAGTACTTTGCAAGACCTGCTGCTTTAGTGAACTGCCTTACCAACAGTGCTCGATTCATCAAAAGCTGATGCTCACTTCTAAAACTAAAACGTCACTTGGAATATAGAAGAGAGATACTGTATAATATATGTTCCTAATATCTGCTGTGCAACTCTAATAACTCTGTTGTGTTTTTGCAGGTTGCATATGCGACAGCTATTTTGCCTTACATTGTCCTCACAATATACTTAATCAGAAGCCTAACGCTTCACGGAGCTGTGAATGGGCTGACATACATGTTTACGCCAAAGGTATTTCATAGATGCATACTTTCACAATAGAACTTTCCTGCCAGTGTAGAACCAGAAAAACGTTCATTTCCTATGACTATGATCTCACTCAAACACAAAGATACAAATGGAGTTCAGGATCTCAAAGTATTACATCTAGCATTCTGTAGCTCTCACCATAACTTGGCGATGGGCCGTGGCTTTCTAAACATACAAAATCTCTGTTCACTTTAGTGTGATAGCAGAATGGCCTCCTCTACAAAAGTGTAGAGGAATATACCAGCGCAGATTTTAATGTGTTATAATCAGTGGTGGGTTGTCAAAATCTTCGCTACTCCACCGTCATGGACATCGTGGGCGTAGCCAATGTCATGATGTCTTGACGTTGTGGGCGGAGCAAAAAATAAAAAACCAAAAAAAGTCTGTGCATGTGTCAAACCTCCGTTTGACGCATCCGCAGTTCTTTTTTTAAGTGTGCATGCGTCAAACCTCTATTTCATGCATGTGCACTAAAAAATAGAAGTGTGCATGCGTCAAATGGAGGTTTGATGCATGCGCAGTTCCGGGCAGCCATTTTGGCTGCCCAAAAATACGTTTCTGGAGGGGGCCGGAGAGGTGACCGAACCAGTTCCCCGGGGGTTTGCCCCCCCCCCGGTGACCCCTCCTGATGGGGTGCTACCGGTTCAAGTGAACCGGTCTGAACCAGTAACATCCCATCACTGGTTATAATGTTATCTTGATGGTCTCCAACACACATTTGAAAAGATCTTGAAATCTGTGTGTGTGTGTGTGTGTGTGTTTATTCCTGAAAGAAACAGGATTAGTTAACCAGATTAAACAGAGAAATATGCTATATTGCAATCCAACTGAATTTAATTTGGAGTTAGTGTAACCTTGTGTTACACCTTTAGAAATAATGCCCTTGAATGATGCATAGTGTAACTCAGGTGACAATGGCCTCTCCTTGATGTTAGACACTATAGCTGATGTAAAAACAATTTAATTATTAACAAATTCTCCTCTCTCCCTGCGTCACCTGCTCATCACAATCTGTGCAGCTCCAAGTGCTGACCCTGAGGCTGGCTAGAAAGGCTACGACTAGAAATAGAGCCTTCTCGGGGGTGGCACCATCACTTTGGAATGCACTTCCAGTTGAGCTGCATTAGGCTCCATCCTTGGACATTTTAAAGGAGCATCTCAAAACAGTGGTGGGCAGCAAAAAAATTCACTACCACACTGTGGGGGGAGCTTATGTCATGGGCAGAGCCTACATCATGGGTGGAGCCTATGTTATGGGCAATCTAGTCATGCCTGCCTTGTGGCCATGTATACATCTGCAAACACAGGCAGCACTGGCTCTTTGGCTGTAAATGGAGATGAGCACTGCACCCTAGAGTCAGACATGACTGGCTTTTGAGCAAGAGAGATCTTGAACCACTTGCAGGGACAAAACCTGATGGGGCAGGGCAGGGAGGTGGGCGTGACTACCCAATTTCGCTTCCCCCCTGCCAGAAGGCCATCTAATTTTGCCACCCCCCTGCCCAGAGGCCACCCAATTTTGCTCCCCCCCCCCTCCTGGGTGTGTGTGCAAACCTGTTGCTGCCCACCACTGTCTCAAAACCTTTCTTTTCAAAGAAGCTTTTAAGAATATTATACCTTTGCCATTAAGTTAGTTGTTTAGGTTTGAGCCTCTTTTACCTCAGACACTATCAGATATATCTTTTATTGTTTGCTGTATTATATTGTTTATATAATTGTTTATATGCCAACCAGGAAGGGACTGTGGTGGCTTAGTGGTTAAGATGCTAACTTGATGACCAGACGATCGGCAGGTCAGCTGTTCAAGACCTGAGTGCTGCGTGACAGAGTGAGCTCCTGTCGACTGTCCCAGCTCCTGCCAACTTAGCAGCTCAAAAGCAAGAAATTGAAAGTAGATAGATACCACGGGGGGGGGGGAGGTAACAGTGTTCTGTATGCTCCTGTGTCTAGTCATGCCTGCCACATAACCACAGAAACGTCTGCAGACAGACAGCGCTGGCTCTTTGGCTGTAAACAGAGATGAACACCAAACCCTAGAGCCAGATACGATTGGCTTTCAAGCAAGGGCGACCTTTACCTTTACACTGACCAGAGTGGGAAATATACCAGATGGGCAGTATAAAACTGTAATAAATAAATAATAGTTTAGATGCCTATTTAATTGCATTAAAAGTCATAAATATAATTTATTTGAAATATTTCTGGACGAGAGAAGTGTGATCAGATTTGTCAGCAAGGAGCATGACAGATCCAAGCAGATTCTGTTTACACTTACTCAAAATCAAATCCTACTACACTAAACGGGGCAAATATGCATAGATATACATGTTTGTTGTTCAGTTGCACAGTCGATTCCGACCCTTTGCGACCCCATGGACCACTGTCCACCAAGCACAGGGAATAAAATACCACCTTTGATCACATCAGTGGAATTAAACTGCACTCAGAAACCATGACGTTTTTTAATTCCCTGTTCAACGTATATAAAGGACTCATTTTGCAGGCAAAATGAAAAATAATAATTATTAAATGCTATTTAATACATTGATGAGCCTCATGGTTTCTCCTCTGCAGCTTGAGGAACTAGCCAACCCAAAGACTTGGATTGATGCAGCTACCCAGATCTTCTTCTCTCTTGGCCTTGGCTTTGGAAGTTTGATAGCATTTGCCAGCTACAATCAGCCAAACAACAACTGTGAGCGGCATGCGATCATTGTTTCATTAATAAACAGCGGCACCTCAATATTTGCCAGCATTGTGACTTTCTCCATTTATGGGTTTAAGGCAACTTTCAATTATGAAAACTGCATGAAAAAGTAAGTGGTTTTAAAAAAATAAATAATCCGTTCCTTTCTTCTATTCTGTATCTGAAAATGCATTGTACTCAACACTATTTTTATGTTATGAAATAGAATTAAAATTGGTTATTTCAATTTATTATTATTACAAAGATCAGAACAGATTAAAGCAAAAGCAAACCAATCACACTTATATACTTCCCCATAGCACTTAATGCACTCTTTCGGCGGTTCACGAGTTAACTAGCAGTTTGCCCTCAACATGCTGGGTATTCATTTTACTGATCTCGGAAGGATGGAAGGCTGAGTCAACCTTGAAACCTGGTCAGGATCAAACTCACAACCTTTTTAGTGACAGTCATGTTTGAAATCTGTGCTTACTAATGGGTTTACATGGTCAGATTTTTGAACCATGGAAGGGCTCTCTCATTAGACCTTGTGCTTCCACAGAAAGCCCAAAATGTCTTCTTTCACCTTAAGCACACTCATTAATTCACTTGAGGAATACTAAGCCCATTAAGCCTATTGACTGGATGAGTGTATTGTATTTGGGCCTTGGATTTAGCAATAAGATTTAGGTCTGTGTAGTACAACATGGTCCTGTAGTGGATTAGTGGTTAAGACACTGAACTTGATAATTGGAAGGTCAGCAGTTTGAGACCCGAGTGCTGCATGACAGAGTGAGCTTCTGTCTCTGTCCCAGCTCCTGCCAACCAAGCAGTTCGAAAGCAAGAAATTGCAAGTAGATAAATAGGTATCATTTCAGTGGAAAAGTAAACAGCGTTCCGTGGTGTCTAGGCATGCCTGCCACATGTCCACAGAAACCTCAGCAGGCACAGACAGCATTGGCTCTTTGGCTATAAAGAAAGGTGAGCACTGAACCCTAGTGTTGGATACAACAGGCTTTCGACCAAGGGCAACCTTTATTATGTTTATGTTGCATCTTCTTGTGTTGTCTTCCAAACTGATTGGCATTCCCATCCTCTTCTGTTGCAGTGGGCATACAAAACACAAACGCCAACACTGGAGGGGAATTCTGTTCATAGCAGAGCAAAAGAACAGGTTTTATCTCTGCCCTGGTTGTTCATAAGACCCAACATGGCCATTGGTGCCACACACTTTTCTGTGACTGATACAGTACTTAAAAATGGGCTGAAAAAGCAACCTACATTACCTGCTAATTATGAATTTTAGGACAGGATGGGTTACAGTGTGGAAAACCACTCCTTCTTTAAAGATATTCACAGATATTATGCTGGAATAATGTGTGGATCTTGAGGAATGGGACACATCATGCATTTAAGTTCTATCTGTACACCACCTGAGAGCATTATAAAACCCATATTGTTCCCCCCAGAATAGTTTCTTGAATGTTGCACCTGGGTAGTGCAAAATTACTTTTGAAGCATCTTTCTAAACACAAAGTATGGAAAATCAAGGAGTGCTCACAAATTAATTAACAACAACCGCAACAACATTGTATCTTGGCTCATTAGAAGGAATCTTATTTGCTTTTGATGCACAGAGTGATCTTGCTGTTGACCAACGGCTTTGACCTGAAAGAAGGATTGTTGACATTCGAAAACCTGGAAGATATGAAAGACTCTCTCGCAGCGGCTCACCCCAAAGAATATGCAGCACTGATACCACAGATTAAGAATTGCAGCTTGGAATCTGAACTAGACACGGTGAGTGGCTTCTTGTCAAAATTGGAAAGCCAACCAGAATGGCTGTTGAGTCTCTTTCCAAGGCATAATAAACCCCATGACTTTGAACTAATAGGACGACATGAGGAAACAACATCAGTGAATGGATGTAGCAGGTTCTCACCAGTTCTCTAGAACCGGTAGTAACTTTTCCCAGTGTCCTGGAGAACCGGTAGCAATTTTTGGGGGGGAACCACCTTTGGGGCTTACCTTTTCACTGGTTCCCCCACTGCGCATGCACGCCAAACACTTGGTGTGCATGCACACCTACAGTGCTTGGTGTGTATGCACAGCCTCCTTGCTGTCCTCCGAAGCGGGGAGGAGAAAGAGAAGCTGCTAGCCTGAAGCTCCCTATAGCCTGCTCCCCAGGGGAAGTGACTCACCTTTCGATGTGGTGTGTCTGTGTGTATTTTAATGTGTATTTAATACCTTTACCTATATTGACGTACTACCACGGTTCCTAAAAAGGCCTGGCGGCCGGCAGGCCTGGTGGCCTGGCTTGGGATTTTTAAGCAAAGCCTTGGAGTTACCTCATCAATAAGCTACACCTGTGCTGTTCCAATTGCTGTTCCAATTGGAGAACCCTTAAGGAGGTACAGCTGTTTTACATTTACATTAAGGCATATTATCCTAGAGAACTGGTTAGGCAAAGACCAGTTAAAGAAGTACCTAACTTCTTTAACTGTTGAAAAGTTGAAAAGTGCCAAAATGAAGCCATCTTGTGGTGAGTTCATTCTGTAGTTCCTTCCATCTGACCTAGTGTGAGAAAGATTAGCCAGAATAAGCTTTAAGCTCTGGTTTAAAAGCTCTGGTTGATTTGTGTTTGGGGTGGGTGGGTGGATGCTTGGGTGGGTGGGTGTATTTTAATGTATTTTTTATTTATTTATTTAATTAATTTATTTACAGGTTCGTGTTGTGGGTGGGTGGGTGGGTTGAGGTGTGTGTGCTTATTATTATTTTATTTTTAATTATTTTTTATTTTATTTTTTTCTTTGGCCCTGCCCACAATGTCATGACATTGGCTCCGCCCATGACATCATGATGTTAGCTCCGCCCACACTGTGATGACATCATGGTGGAGTAGTAAAAATTTTGACATCCCACCACTGGTTGAAGCCCAAAGTATCTAGAGAGTGCCAACAGGATGATCATGGAAAGAGTCAAATGTTAGTTAAGTAACAGCTTCCAGTAAAGTCTGTTCTAAAAACAAACATGCTAACATCGATGTTTATTGCACTAGTAGCTTTAGACTCCGGCTGGGGTCAACACAACAGCAACCTATGGCCCGGTTTGAGAAGGTATTCCTAAAATAGCATCCATATGCACTTTAGTACGAATAATTGTGTCAGAAATTATTCTGGGTTGAAAGGATGTTTGCGGAAGAAACTACGCTCAGGGAACGCCCAAATGAGGCTCCTTTCACGTCCCCAAGAGCTGAGACAGAGTCGGGCGCTCAATCCGTCATGCAGTACCCGGGTCTCGAACTGCCGGCTTGCTGGCCTTCCAGCTAACAAGGTGAACTTCTTAATCACCGAGCCATCGCGGCCCCTACTTTAGTACTGCCAGTACAGCTCCTTCAGTGGCTTAGTGGTTAAGGTGGTAGGCTTGGAGGCTGGAAAGACGGGTTTGATTCCCGAGAGCTGCACGATGGGGGACATGAAATGAGCTTCATTTGGGCGTCCCCAGCAAAAATCCTTTCCACCCAGAGTAAACTCTGACATGAAAACGAACGAGTCCATATGTACATTATCTCTTGAGGCAGTATCCTTAGTTTTCTTCACAATCTTTTAAATTAACACAGGTTTTTAATTGCAAGTATAAAAGCATTGGCTAGCGGCCTGTGATAACTGTTCCGCCAAATGACTCATCCCTAATCTTGGCATCTTCTCTTGTTCCCATGAACAGGCTGTCCAAGGAACTGGACTGGCGTTTATTGTGTATTCCGAAGCAATAAAGAACATGGAGGTCTCCCAGCTGTACTCAGTGCTGTATTTTTTTATGCTGCTGATGCTGGGAATGGGCAGCATGCTGGGGAACACCGCCGCCATCCTGACTCCCTTGACTGACAGCAAGTTCCTGTCCTTGCACATCCCGAGAGAGCTACTCTCAGGTGACTCTGTCTGCCGCTTACGGCACAGCACGGACAACCAAGTGTCCGTTTGTAGACTGACGATGCCACGAGGGTAAAGAGAATGCCCATGCATGCATTATCGCGTGGTATCAGTTGCGCATAATGTTCTAGCCACATCTGGGGAATGCAGCCACCTACACACAAAGGAGGTAGAGAGCGCCCTAGTCTTCACATGGGAAGGAAGGGGCATGCAAAGTGCAGCACGTCTTCAATTCAGCTATGGTACAATAACGGCCTCAGCCGACCTGCGAGCATGGTCTATGACAGTGATGACGAACCTTTTAGAGACAGAGTGCTCAAGGAGGTGGTGGTGTGCAGGCAGGCACCACAGGTGCACCCGCCTCCCCTTTGGGTTCATCCACCTCTTAGGACGGGCGAATGGGGATGGTTGGTTGCCTCACCTCATCCCTGTTGCCGACTGTCAGGCGGGATTTCAGTCTCCCCTCTCATGTCCCCATTGGTTGAGGGAGAGGGCTAGGTGGGTGGGTAAGTGGTGCTACTATTGGTGCCATCTGGGCTGGGTGGAGCTTGCCCATGTTAGTGTGCGTGCCCACAGAAAGGCCTCTGCGTGCCACCTCTGACCCACGTGCCATAGGTTCACTACCACTGGTCTATGAGGTTTCATTATATTTTTGTCACTGGCATCTGATGCACTGCCCAATCCCCTGCAATGTTTGAGTTTTAAGAGGTGCTGAAATCAAAACAGGATTTGCTACTTTAGACTGACGCTGCTTATCAACTGTCTACACCAGGGGCGCCCAAACTATGGCCCAGGGGCTGGAACCGGCCCACACCAATTCAACCGACCCACGAATCCATCATCGCTTGCAGAAGGGCACATTTTACTTCTGCTTCCGGGAACAATGCGGGCTTCGCAGGTTGGATGAATTGGCATTGCGGGCCGGATCCAGGCTCCAGTGACCAGCCCCCTGAATGTGACTGGCCCGCGGCCCAAAACCTATGGGCACCCCTAGTCTACACCTCATCAATACTAACACACCTACTGCAGTAAAGGTCAGGGTCTCCCATGCTCCAAAGCCCGTCGTGTCTGACTTTAGAGGACGGTGCTCACGTCAATTTATAACCAGAGCCAGCATTGCCTGCGGATATTTCTGTGGTCATGTGGCAAGCATGACTGAACACCAAAGCGCACACCCTTTCTGGGTGAAGCAGTACCTATTTATCTACTTGCAATTTTTTTTGCTTTCAAACTGCTACCGTAGGTTGGCAGGAGTGAGGACAAGTGACGGGAGCTCACTGTCATGCAATACTTGGATCTCAAGACTCCTGATCTGCCAACCTTCTGGTCATCAAGCTCAGTGTCCTATCCATTAAGTCGCCACAGCCAGTTACTGCAGTAAAACTAACACTAAAATATGTGCCGACACTAACTCATGCCATTTTTCAGCCCACACCCGAAGTAACTTGATGTATTCTTACAGGTGCCGTGTGTTTTATCAACTGTGTTGTTGGCCTAATATTTACCTTGGAGTCTGGCAACTACTGGTTTGACATCTTCAACGACTATGCAGCTACCCTCCCTCTGCTGCTGATTGTATTGGTGGAAACTGTGGCTGTCTGTTATGTGTATGGGCTAAGAAGGTGAGTACGAAGAGATACCAAGATGTCAAAATGACTTTTTAAAATTTGCTCATTTCTTTACCTAGAACAGTGGTGGCGAACCTATGGCATGTGTGCCAGAAGCGGCATGCAAAAGCCTTTCTCCTGGCACATGTGCCACCCCATGTAGCCCAGCCAGCACCACTTCCCACCCCTCTCTCTGCCAGAAAGGTGAGAGGGGAGGCTGAAATCTTGGCTGGGAGAGGTAAAGTGGGGAGCACTCGTGGGGGGGGGGGGGAGGCCCAGAGGAGAGGTAGGAAGGCCTGGTAGGGGAGGAAGGTCCCTGTGGAGGCCCAGGATATGCCCAATTGTGCTTCAAAAGTACCACAATCTGTGAAGAGGTTCTTTATATGTACCCCTAGGAGGAGGATGGAGTGGATTGCCAAATGTCAGGGGACAGGCTGATATATCAGGAAATTGTTTTGGTTCCCAGAGTCTCAGGATGGGGAGACAAATTTCTGGGCAAGCAGCATTGGACATGAATATTTGATAAGTGAATACTTTGCCCCAAACAGACCTGGTGCGTAATCTGGGGGTCCTCCTGGACTCACGACTCCTGCTCAAAGAGCAGGTGGCAGTCGTGCCTAGGAGGGCTTTTGAACAGTTGCGTGCCATCCGCCAGTTACGCTGCTCCTAGATTGGGACTCCTTGCTTGTGGTCACCCATGCACTAGTCGCCTCCAGACTTGACTACTGCAATGCGCTCTACATGGGGCTGCCCTTGATGACTATTCGGAGGCTGCAACTGGTCCAGAATGCTGCTGCTCAAGTGGGCGGTATGTCCATGCCTCACCCTTGCTGCGAGAGCTGCATTGTGCCTCCAGATGCAATTCAAGGTGCTGGTTATTACCTTTAAAGCCCTACGTTGTATCGGCCCAGGATACCTAAGAGACCACATCACCCCAAGAACATCTGTCCACCCCACCAGAGCAGACCGGAGAGGCTCTCTAACTGTTCTATCTGCTAGAGAGGCACATCTTTCTAGTACCAGAAAGAGGGCCTTCTGCGTCCGCTCCAGCCCTTTGGAACCTCCTGCAAACTGAGGTTCCTGAGGTGGGAAGACCCAGCAGGTGGTAGGAAGGATGTGCAGGGCTTTTCTGGAGCCTGGGAAGCTTTTCCAACGGCTGCACAGGGCTTTTCTGGATAAGAACTATGGACGGAACAAAAATGTATACCTGTATAAGGAGTTTGTTTCCCTCACAGATTTCAGAAAGCAGTTGGTGCGATGATTGGACATGAGCCAAGTTGGTACTGGAGGATCATGTGGGCTTTTGTTAGTCCAGTGATAATTGTAAGCCTGTTTATATTTTACGTTACGGACTACATCAGGACAGGGAGGCTGCAATACCAAGCCTGGGACGCAACAGAGGTATTGTACTCATTGCAATTTACTTCTTTGATCACTGGTGGATGAATGTTGGGACTGCGGTGGCTCAAGTGGTTAAGACGCTGAACTTCACAACTGGAAGGTCAGCAGGCCAGCAGTTCCAGACCTGAGTGTCTCTGTCCCAGCCTGCCAACCTAGCAGTTCAAAAGCAAGAAATTGCAAGTAGTCAAATGGGTACCACTTCGGTAGGAAGGTAAACAGTATTCTGTGCACTCGGGTGTCTAGTCATGCTTGCCACATGTCCATGGAAACGTCTGCAGATGCAGACAACACTGGTTTTGGCTGTAAACATACATGAGCACTGAACCCTAGGGTTGGATACAACCAGCTTTTGAGAAAAGGCGATCTTTACCTAGATCAAGGTACTCAACCTACAGCTCACCACCCTCATTCCCGTCGCCACCAGAAGAGGTGGAAGCAGCCACGTCTGCATTGATGGGTGTCATAAACACATTTACGGCAAGGGGAACCAGCAGTCCAGCCCTTTTAGCTGTCTGAAGGAGCGTGACCCGGCCTGCGGCTTGAAAAGGATGCGGCCCTCTGACATTGATGAATGTTAGCAACTATGTTTCTTGAAAAACTAATTTACTACATTCAAGTCCATCAGTTTTAAGTACACATTTTAGAGCTGATAATGAACAGATAAGAGACATATCTTTAAGTATTCAACATTTCCAAACTGCTTTCACACTATTAACAAATTTAGAAAACTATCTTTCACAATACAGTAATACCTCGGATAACGTTTACCTAGGATAACGCTGAAATTGCATAATGTTAAGTAATCTGGGGAGGAGAATTGGATCGAATAACGTTAAGGTCCTATGGGATGGATCGGATAACAACCGCTAAAGCCTGTGCGGTTACAATGTATCTCTATGGAGCTTTAACGTCATCCGATACATCCCATAGGATTTTAACATGCATCGGATAACACTAAAAATCGGATAACGTCAAGACTTGTGGAACCAAGTCTTAGCGTTATCCAAGGTATTACTGTAGCTGAAATCCAGCGGGCCTACACTGTGACCTACTACATGGATTTCAGCCTTTAGGTCTAGCATGAAATCGTAAAGATGTGATGCCTCTCACTTGATACAAGAAAACATGCTTCAGTTATTATAATTTCTGAGAGAAAATATTCTAGTCAAATACATTCTATAGCAGTAACGTTTTTATATCTAATGACTCTAGAATTTGTAACTGCACATGGAACTTGTTTTTCTTCAAATTCGTGCAATATTCACTATAGGAATAATGCTGTAGAACATAGCTTGAGTCTGATGATATAATCTGCTTATATTTTATAAAAGATAGCTTCAGTTTTAATCTTATGTTCAGAACACAGCTGGTCTAACAAAAACATACAAACCGAAACATTACCTGCCAGCATGTTGTAATTTTCAGGAGCAGAGATTACTGCTATACTATTTCAGCCTTAATCCTATTACTTGCGCTTACCCCCAAAAGGCCACTCACACAAATTGTCAACAATGAATTGTTGCTAGTTAAGAATTCAATGGTTTTTTTAAAATGAAACCCAGCACACAATGAAAAATGTAGATCCTAATCTCTGCTCTCCAAATCACCATTGAAATTTACCCTGAAACACACTGGTGGTGTAACAGGACTATGTACCTAATTAATCAGTTGAATTGTGGCCTTTTGTTTCAAATGCAGTTTACACCTCTCCTTTCTGAGCTTTGCCTTAAATATTCTGGATTTTGGCCAATTTACCCTTGCCTAATAGAAGTGTGGGACTGTGGTGGCTTAGTGGTTAAGATGCTGAACTCGACTGGAAGGTTGGCAGTTTGATACCAGAGTGCTGTACGACAGTGAGCTCCTGTCTGTCCCAGCTCCTGCCAACATAGCAGTTCGAAAGCAAGAACTTGCAATAGGTACCACTTCGGTGGGAAGGTAAACAGCACTCCATGCCTGCCACATAACCACAGTAACATCTATATATGCAGACAGTCCTGACTCTTTGGCTTTAATTGACACCAAATCCTAGGGTCGGATAAGACTGGCTTTTGAGCAAGGGCGACCTTTAAGTGTAAAAAGAAATACAGTAGTGTTATCTGAATTTTCTGCAGCGTTGTAAGACAGGAATTGCCAACCTTTTGAAGTTGGGGCAGAAGGGGTGAAAACAGCCGTAAACATGTCCATGGCTATCATGTGTTTATGACAGCTGCATCCACATTTATGGCTGTCATAAACACATTTATGACAGCCACAAATGTGTTTACAGCTGTTTTCAGTTTCCGCTGGGAGCAAGGGGGTGGGCCAGATGGGTGATATGGGCCAGATCCAGCCCAGAGGCTGTAGGTTGCCTAGCTGTTGTAAGACTTGCATCAGTAAATATTTCCACTACGAAGCATACATACAGTAATACCTCGGATAACGTTTACCTCGGATAATGCTAAAATCACATAACGTTAAGTAATCTGGGGAGGAGAATTGGATCGAATAACGTTAAGGTCCTATGGGACGTATCGGATAACAACTGCTAAAGCCTGTGCGGTTACAATGTATCTCTATGGAGCTTTAACTTTATCCGATACATCCCATAGGATTTTAACATGCATTGGATAACACTAAAAATCGGATAACACCAAGACTTGTGGAACCAAGTCTCAGCGTTATCCGAGGCATTACTGTATCACTTATTTCATTAATAATCTTCTGGTTTTAAAATCGGATCATTTCTCTTCCAGGGCAACTTAGTCACAAGAGATTATCCAAATAGTGCTATAGCAGTTATTGTGCTGCTTGTGGCTTCATCTACCTTATGTATGCCGCTGGGCGCACTAGTAATTTTTATAAAGAAACGAACGAAGTGTTGGTAACCGGGCTCAGAAATTTATGAATAACTGCATTTCCACACACCACCTTGAAGATGACGATGCCTACGGACTTGCAACTAATACGAAATGCAGAACTCATCCAGAAGTATTTTTTTTCCATTTTCAAATTGAAGAAAGGTGTTTTGTAGCAATGATTTAAAATTGCTTCCGAGAGTTCTGAGCAAAAAATGATAGTTTACAACACATCCACGCTTGTACAGTCAAGTCTGTTTGAAAACAAACTTCCAAGTGGAAGTATGTTTCTTTTGTATTTGAAGTGCAACAAGAAAGCCTTGCGCTACTGCTGTAATGTCACACAACTTTTTTCATCTATAGTGTGCAAGACTATACAAATTATACGATAGTTCATGGAATGTATCTTTTAGTGGATGCTAGCAAATGCTTTAAGAGCTACATTAGCTCATTACTCAAGCTACCAACATTTAGAAACAAAGCACAGAATCCTATTAGTAACATGTGTCCAATAGCAGCATTTTCACGTCACATGGTGCTACGAAGAGCCCAAGCATCAACTCCTTAGCTAGTAGCAATTTCCCCTGAGATTTATGCTGCTTGACCTTAGTAGGCATATGACAGTAACAGGATTCTGGCCACTTTCAATTTTTGTTACTACAAAAGTAAACAGCAGACTCCAGGAGTAGATTGCTGTAAAGTATAATAATACAGTCAAACCTCGCATAAAGAGTGTTTCGTTTAAAGAGTAACTCACTTAAAGAGCAGAATTTTCTCTGAATGTTCGCTTCGGTTAACAAATAAAACCAACCAAAAACTCGCTTAACAAATAAATCGGGGTTCACAATCCTCCCCACAATTGGTCACTTACAATGGTGCTTCACTTAAAGAGCAAACTCGCTTAAAGAGCAATCCTGTGGAACCCATTATGCTCTTTAAGCGAGGTACAACTGTATATTAAATTTCTGTTTTATATAAATACTCCATACCTCTTAAGAAACAGCAGGGATGGCCGGCTGTTAAGCATTAAGGGTTACACTGGAATTGTCATGAGCTGGAAACTAAAACAGGCAGGTGTTAGTATGATGTTTTGAGGATCTGAAGGGATTATTTTTTCATGATCTGCTGTCTTATTTAATATTGCTTCCCCAACCAAGTATTTTCAATGAAATTTACATTAAAGGATGCAACTACTTGTTTTAATCCAGGAATATTTAACTACAGTTGTAAATGCTGCATCCATTTTTCATGTAAGACTTTAAATGGCTACAAAGATATGACTTTATAGAATAATTTTACAGCAAGTCAAGATGTTAGGAGGAACTAATGCTTCAAGAAGTACCGAATACAGACAAATCAACGAAATGTATTTTAAATTACAAGAGATGTGACAGAAGACAAACTGCAACATGAAAATTCCAGAACTCAAAGGAGATTCCAATAAATTCCCAAGCTCTGAATGGAGAATACTAAAGAAAACAAAGACATGCCTAACCAGTTTCTATGACATATGTGAAAGTGACGAGATATTTTCCACACTGGTTTATTAAAAATTGACATTAAACAAAACCTGTACAAAAAATAGCTGAAGTTGTCTGCGGCTTTTCTTTTAGCAGCTATAAAGAAATTATCGCCTTGGGCCTCCTCTTCCCCTGCCACGTCCTCTACCTCTGCCACGTCCTCTACCGCGTCCCCTTCCTGCAACTGAATTTAGAAAGAAAGAAAAAACATTTTATTGGAATACAGAGGAATAATAGTATTTCATGGTTCTATTATTAAATAATAAAACATTCACTGATGCATTTTATATTTGTAAATTTAAGATACAAAAAAATACAGTTCTTATTTCTACTATGGACTCTCTAACAAAATCTTTTTATACATTAAATGGGTTGCTAGTCATTGTTTTATTTCACACATCAAAATGAAAACAAACATATTAAGGTACAGTTACTGGTGGGTTAAAAACAGAAGGTTGGGTACTACTATGAGTTGTATCACAAGGACACTGATTACTGTTCCTACAGGCAGCGATGTTAAATCTCAAAGAAAAAAAGTCTAAGGAGGTATAAAGTCTGTAAATTCCTGATCCCCTTTCGGGCACTAGGACAGATTCCACAACAATTTAATTCCCAGCACAAGGACTTACTTCAACCACAAGAACAGGACACAATGATCTTTTAAAACTCTTCGTCTACAAGGAACAAATTATATTGCTACCCTAACTGACCCAACTGTAGAAAAAAACAAAATGTTCCAAACATTAAACATTTCATTGGACCCTAAAAACGCTGAAAAAGTGAGATTACTTTGAAATGTTAACTAAATGAAATGCTTGTTTGATATCCTGAAAACCTAAAAGAAGAACAATGAAGAATGTGAACTTTTAAATGTAACTCATTAAAAGTGGTTAAAGTCTAGTAAAAAAAGAAAGCTTCAGTTTAAGACACAGGAACAGGAAACATATTGTAAAAGATGGCATTCACTATAAAGAGAAATCACATCAAAATATCCAACTGAGTAAGAGAACAAACAACCCTCACACAGATTTTAACAGGATACGTAAAAAAATGAAAATAAGCTGTTACGTGCATAAGAATATGTACGGTATTTCAGATAAACACAATAGCATTTGAATGTTTATAAATAGAGCCAACATAAATATAGCTGATGATTTTAAATAAAGTTACTAACCTGCCTCCCTTTTCTTGGATTTTACTTTTGGTTCAACATCCACCAGGAGGGTATCCAGGGGCAAACTATCTGGCAGAATGAAATACCTAATATTGTTGCCTCTAATGCTCAAGGTCTCCAACTGGACAGGTTCTCTGTTCTTCAGAGTCATCTTTACAGCTTTAAGATGTGTGTTCATACTGACATCCACTCCTGGGGGGGGGGGGGAATTAAACAGGCATACTTTTTCTTATAAACAAAACCATTACTCCCCTACAATAATCTTGTTTTTGCAGCAACATAGAGATAAAGAAACATATCTACTTACACTAAAATGAGGTAATTATGTCACATTAAGTCTGTGACAGTTTATAGCTTATAAGTTGTTCATGAAAACTAATTATCAACCTGTAAATAATAGATTTGAGTGGAAATGTTACATATCACCTACCTGCATCTCTTAAAATACACAAATAGTAAACCACAAAAAATGGCTGAACAGAGCGCCAGTGAGATTTAATGATTAGATTACATGAAAACCAGGTTCAACCCTCTAATATACAGCACTGTAATATTAAAATCAATAGGATGGTCTTGGACAAGTTTTTTTTTTTTTTAGAGTTCTGTCAATTCCACAAAATTGAAGTTGAAATGTTTATGGGACTGTCCAATATATGCTCCCTTATTTGCTTGAGCAAAAGTGAATTATGGGAAATACATTTGGCCAAAAAAGTGGATTTTTTGCTTTTTATGCAACAATTGTTTTTCCACGTTCTCACAAAATTCAAATATTAGATAAGTGATAAAAATAAGTATTAGATTTAGCTGCAAATCTTTTCATGAAATAAACAACTACCTAAAAAGAATAGAACAGCGTTTTCAAAACTCTGAATCCCATACCTGTGATGGTTCCGTGAACTTGGGTTCCATTCTTCAATTCAATTGTTACAGTTTCATGACTTAGTTTCATGAGAAACCTGTAATTCATAATGGAATAGAAAATGTATTTTTCTAAACACTAGAGGTAGGACCTTCTTATTCCATGAACTTCTGCCTCCTTAATTTGATGGAAACTAGCTAGGTTGAATTGTGGGAGTGAAAGCTCATGAATTTTTAAAAATGTAAAAGGTTTTCTCTATCGTTATGGTCACCAAAAAAAACCCCAGACAGATGGGTCCATATATAACAGGTTTGAAATCCTCACGCCACATCTTTGTATTAAAAAAGTTTAAAGTGAGAGATAAAAAAGATGCTTCGATTCACTCTGCCCTCCCGTTTGACTGTGTAGTGGTGGTATTAGTATTATTTGGCTGCTCAAAACACAGAGTACACTATTGTGCACTCCACTTTCTCTGGACATTGATTCATGATGTCGAATCCATCAGATGAAATCAAGAGTAAACAAAACAAAAAGACAAAAAACCAGTGGCACCTTAAAGACTAACTGCTGCACAGTATTTTAATGTGAGCTTTTGTGGATCAAGCTCACTTTGTCAAGACATGAGTGAGACTTCATGGCATCAATTTACACATATCAGGTGGATATCGGATGACATGGGAGGTCAAAATGGAAGCGATTTTAATGTGTTTAGTGTGCGAGTTGTGTTTACATCAAAAGGATGGGGTAAAAGGTAAAGGTCATCCTTCCTTGAAAGCCAGTTGTATCCGACTCTAGTGTTCGGTGCTCATTGTTTCATAGCAGAAGAGCCAGCGCTGTCTGCATTTGCAGACGTTTCCACGGTCATGTGGCAGGCAATGACTACACACCGGAGCGCACGGAACGCTGTTTACCTTCCTACCGAGGTGGTCCCTATTTATCTACTTGCAATGTCTTGCTTTCAAACTGCTCAGTTGGGCGGGAGCTGGGACAGAGACGGGAGCTCACTCCGTCCTGCAGTACTCGGGTATCGAACTACTGACCTGCCGCCTTCCAGTCAGCGTCTTAGTCACTTGGGTCACTGCAGTCATCAAAAAGGACGGGGTATAAATGTGATTTTTTTTTTTTAAAGTTCTTAATTTTTTAATCGGTTTTAAATTGTTGTTGCTGTTGATATGTTGTGAATCGCCCTGGGTCCCTTCGGGGAGGAGGGCGATAAACAAGCATTGTTGTTTTTCAGTCGCACAGTCGATTCCGACCCTCTGCAACCCCATGGACCACTGTCATCCAGGCACTCCTGTCCTCCACCATTCCCCTCAACTCGCTCAGCTCTGTGCCCATTATCTCCACAATACCATCCAGCCATCTCATCTTGGGCCTTCCCCTTCTTCTTTTGCCCTCGACCCTTCCCAGCATCAAGGCTTTCTCAAGTGAGTCCTCTCTTCTCATTTGATGTCCGAAGTACCTTAGCTTCATCTTTACTATTTGACCTTCTAAGGAGCAGTCAGGTTTGATTTCTTCTAAGATTGACCTATTTGTTCTCCTCGCTGTCCAGGGGACTCTCAAAACTCTCCTCCAACACCACATCTCAAAGGCGTCTATTTTTCTGCGTTCCGCTTTCCTAATGGTCCAGCTCTCACAACCATACATTGCCACAGGGAATACCATTGCCCTGACTATGCGAATCTTTGTTTGCACTTTAATGTCTCTACTTTTCACTATGCTCCCCAGGTTTCTCATCGCTTGCCTCCCGAGAATCAGTCGCCTTTTTATTTCATGGCTGCAATCACCATCTGCAGTGAGCTTTGATCCTAGGAAAGTAAAGTCTGTAACTGCCTCTACTACTTCCCCACCCCATCTATTTTCCAGGGACTGATAGGGCCTGTTGCCATGATCTTGGTTTTCTTGATATTTAGTCTCAAGCCATCTTTTTCACTCTCTTCTTTTAACCTAATCTGGAGCTTTAATAATAAATAATATTAATTTAATAATAAAACAAGCATTAATAATAATAATAATAATAATAATAATAATAATAATAATAATAATAATAATAATAATAATAATAATAATAATAATAATAATAATAATAATAATTTTTAAGTGCCGAGACGAAGCCGGCCTAAAAGAGGGAGGGAGGAAAAGGGGGTGTTTTCCTCCTCAGGGCGCTCCGTGAGGAGACGCTGGGGAAGCTCATTGTGTCGGATGAAGTGGAAGGCAAGATGGGAGGGACAGGCTTCAAAGCGGGAAATTGAAGGAGGCTCCAGGGAGGGGGGGAAAGAAGGATGATGATGGAGAAATGGCCTCATCTTTTAAAAGAAGGAAGGGGAGTTAAGGGGTATTCCCCCCCCCTTCAGGAGAAGCGCACGGAGTCCAGGCCGAAGCCTCGTGCTTTCGGAGCCCGCGTCGGCCCGCCCTCCTTCCACACGCTCTCATTTACCTCACGAGCTTCATGGTAGCAAAGCTCCGCTCACGACTCCGACCACGGGCTGAGACTCGAGACCGCGCCTTCCCCGACGGAGGGAAGCCAACGGCGAGGGAGGAAGAGACAAAAATTGAGCGCGGAGCAGCCGCTGGAAACCTGCCTAGGCCGCGTCCGTTACTCCGCTGAGGTGAGGAAAAAAACTAGGCCTCCTTTAGCGCGGCGCGCGATGAATGGCCGGAAGTGCCGCCCTCGCCTTTATTTTCTACACCGGAAGGGCGTGCTCAAGCGGAGAAGGAGGGGCTGTGAGGGGTGAGCGCCACCTGCAGGGCTGGAAGACTCAATGCAATTTGAGAGCGGGAAAGGGAAGGGTTTGCGCGGGAAAGAAAATAAAAGGTTGATTTTTTTTAAAATGTGCTCGTGCAAACTAACACGGCTACCGCTTCGAAAACTTTTTTTTTGGGGGGAGCCCCAGAAATATCCCAACCAATAATACGAGGCCAAACAAAGTTTATTAAAAACGGTGTGGTCTTCTGAGACCACACAGATCTCTTGTCCAGTCAAGATGTTATATATGGGCGTTTTCACCACTTACCATATCGTGAAAGAACATGCATATGTGGTTCTCCAAATGTTGAAAATATCCCTCATATTTTATTCTATTGCCAGTTATACATCGATATTAGATTTAAATACCTTCCATCCCTATTAGAAAAAACAACTTTTTGGGACTAATCGCAAACTGTCATACAGTATCTCTTTCTGGGTTCTAACATTATATCCTGCAAGGGAGATTCACTTACTGTGTCTGACTATGGATATGCATCATGTATGAATTGTATTAAGGCACCTTCTCCAGTTTACAGTCCTTTTAAAAATAGCTCAGGTATGTATATACAGTATTGTATTGTATTTTATTGCACTCCACTGTATTGTACAGATTTTAATTCTTCTGCTATGTTATTCATAAGGTTGTAAGACTAATCAATTAATAAACATTCATTCATTCATGTTATAAAAGTGTGTATTCTATTCTATTCTATATTCGATTTATATCCCACCCCAATCGCGAAGTGCGACTCTGGGCGGCTTACAAACATATCAATACAATATCATACAATATTAAAAATTCAGTAAATAATAACCATCTATACAATAAAACATCATAAGACATACTAAATATCCATCAATACAAAAAAGACACAAATTCAGGTACAGAATCATATGGGGAGAATTATACTTAGTTTCAGAAAACAAAATAATAAAATAACAAAATAATAATAATAAAACAAAAACACTGCATCCCTTTAAAGACTAACTGCTTTAAAGTGCTGCAGTGTTTTTTTCCCCTGATATGCCTGAACCACAGACTAACACAGCTACTATTCAATAAATAAATAAATAAATAAATAAATAAACGTGTGTGTTCACTTAAAGTCGGCTGCATAGCATTTCCAGATGCCTCGGAGGTGGAAGGGCTCTGCAAACATTCAAAATAAGATTAGTTAACAGTTGATTTCATGGTGTCAAATTTAACCAGGTTAAAGGGAAACATCTCTCTTGCTCGAAAGCCAGTCATGTCTGACTCTAGGGTGCAGTGCTCATCTCCATTTATAGTCCAAGAGCCAGCACTGTCTGCATCTGAGGATTTTTTGGTGGTCATCTGGCAGCCATGACTAGATGCCAGAACACGTGGAACACTGTTTACCTTCTCCACTGAAGGATTACCTTTGTATCTGCTTGCAGTTTTTTGCTTTTGAAATGTTAAGTTGGCAGGAGCTGGGACAGAGATAGGAACTCACTGTCATGCAGCTCTTGGGTCTCGAACCACTGATCTTCTGATCTTCCAGTCAAGCTCCGTGTCATAATCATTGAGCTACTGCGGCCCTTATTTAACCAGGAGTAGCCCATAAATTTGCTAGGAACTGGAAAGAAGAAGGAGACCATTAGAACTTGTGTTTTTTACTGGTTCAGAGTTGCTGGCTTATCAGGAGGGTTGTCAATGACCAAATATGTTAATTACAACATTAAGCAAAAATATGACAAAACACCTTTAAAAAGTCAAAATAAGAGTTTTCAGGAAAATAAAAAGCATCTAATGTCCACCAGATTACTCTAAAACATAATTTAATTATCTTATAAATTAAAAAAAAGGTTGCACAAAAATATGACATGTGATAGAAATCCTCACCCTTCTAATAATTGAACATTAGTTGTTGTGAAGTCCAGCCCCACTATTAAGCAGAGTGAAGCTGTTACCTAACACATGATTTTGGGCATTTTGAAAGTAAAGCTTATTGTTATCCACTTACTGGCTAATTAGTTCCTTAGACTGGCATTTTTCCAATGGGAAAAATTTCAGCAACAATTTTTGGCTAATAAATTGAAGGTTGCATTTCTTGTTGGGCACCAAGTCTTGCAGCTGTCCAGAATACAAGTGTCGATTTGTTAACTTGCAGCAATTTGCCTCGTAAATTTTAGTTGTCTAACAGATGATAGTGGGTGTGAGTATTAGGATTCAGGCCGTTATTTTTTTTCCTGTCAGGAATGAAGAGATAGGCTTAGGAGAGTTTCTGCATTCTCTGCCAAAATAATTTGTCTGGGCTTGGTACTTGGTACCTTTAGTTACATGCCTGGAGAGAAGGGCACCACACACTGAACCTGCTATCGTAATAGAGTAGCCCGTGATGGTGAACCTTGGCACTCCAGATGTTCTTGGACTTCAATTCCCAGAAGCCCAAGCACCCTGTGAATCACATGAATGGGTTTACTGCGTTTGATCCAGCCTGCGCTGCCTTCGTCGCTCCTGGAAACGACGTACGGGCACATTTTACTTCCGCTTCCAGGAGCGACGAGGGCAGCGCGGGCCGGATGAATAGCAGTAAACCAATTCTTGTGGATTCACAGGGTGCTTGGGCTTCTGGAAATTGGAGTCCAAGAACATATGGAGTGCCAAGGTTTGCCATCACGGAGTAGACCATGCTGCCAGTGACTCAACACTGAGTGTCAGGCGGCGGTTAATTAACCTGACCACCCTGAGAACTAATGGCCTTGGGTGCTGAAGTCCACAAGGAAGGATGATAGTCCCCACATGTGGATTAAACCCTTGAATCCATTTTGATGGATGGCAACAGTTGCCCAGAATGCTGCTTGCACCAATTGCGGCAGGATATAGAATAAAATAATATTTTTCCTGACATAACAAAAAACAACAAATCACCCGTTCTCTCACATGTGGGAAGTGAAGTGCAGCCTCCTAAAACCATGAACATTGTTTAATCGCGGTAATAAAATGTTTCTTAAAGCCTAGGCCTTCAATAGTGGGAGAGGAAATTTAAAAATGTCAGCCGAGCCAGCCAGGAGTCGAACCTAGAATCTTCTGATCCGTAGTCAGACGCGTTATCCATTGCGCCACTGGCCCCGCGTTGCTATTGCGTTTCTCATTTCTGTTCTAAACTTCGCGTGCTTGCTTGGTGAAAGGTTCCAGCCTATGAGAAACTGGCTTGTGGGCGGGGATTCCTAACAAGACTAGCCAATCAAAGCCGTCGCGCGCTCAGGCCCAGCTCCCGTTTCTGACGCGACGTTACAATGCCATGGCCAGCCAATCCCGTGCCGGCTGGTGTTCGATGTGGCTCGCGGCTCAAGCGCCCGCCGCCTCTAATTCCCGCCCACCCAAACCTCATAGGTCGGATGCGGTGAGCGCCGCAGGCTCCACCAATCCCAGCGCCTCCCGTGTTTGTGAGGCCTTTCCCCCCCCTCCTAAGAACCCGAAATGCTTTATGATGAAGTTTGTCCCTAGTGCCTTCCCGTCTTGGAGGCCCTGGCTCCGCGGTCAGGTGAGGAGGGCGGAACAGAAGGGAAAGGATCCCGGACGCGGAGCCGGTGGCTACTTAGCAGCCAGCAGGAGCCGAGGGCGGCCGGCCATGGCGGCTTCTGCGGGAGCCTACGAGAACCTGAACCTGTGAGTGGCCCGAGGCAGGGGGTGGGGAATGGCCTTCTTCGGCTTCCGTACTTCGGGGAGAAGGCGGGTTCTTTTCCTTCCCTCCCTCCCCAAGGGGTTCCCTGTCCTTTCCCCACCCACCCCTTAGTGCAGGAGTGCCCGAACCTGGCCTTAGGCCGGTCACGTGGTTCAGGGAGCCGGCCACATTGGCCCGTGGTGGGCCGGATCCGGCCCCCCCAACACCAATTCATCCAGCCTTGCTGCGAAGCCCTCGTCGCTCTTGGAAGCAAAAGTAAAGCACGACGAAGCCCTCGTCGCTCCTGGAAGCAAAAGTAAAGCACGACGAAGCCCTCGTCGCTCCTGGAAGCAAAAGTAAAGCACGACGAAGCCCTCGTCGCTCCTGGAAGCAAAAGTAAAGCACGACGAGGGCTCTGCGGGCCAGATGAATTGGCGTCGGGGGCCAGATCCAGCCCCCCGGGCCGTAGTTTGGGCACCCCTTGCCTTAGTGGCAGTGTCCGTAGTCGCTCTCGACCTTTTTCCTCCCTCCCAGCCCTCCGACTGGCTTGTCCTTCTCCCTTATCTGACCTCAGCCCCCCCCCCGTCATAAAACAAACATAGTCTGCGGAGTGCTGACAGGGGCTTCTGGGAATTGAAGTCCAAGAATAACTGGAGTGCCTAGGTTTGCCATCATGGAGGTAGAGCCATGATGGCAAACCTTGGCACTCCAGGTCTTCTTGGATTTCAATTCCCCGTGCAGTAAACCCATTTGTGTGGATTCACAGAGACTTGGGCTTCTGGGAATTGAAGTCCAAGAACACCTGGAGTGCCAAGGTTCACCATCTCGGACATAGAGTCACTCAGGTAACCTTTTCTGTTCCTTTCTATGCCCACCTCTGCCCCATCAGTTGACTCCCTCTCCCCCTAAACTGACTCCCATTTCCTCGCCACACTTTCAGCAAATTGGTCTCTCTCTCTTATGAGGGTCGTTGGAGTAAAGGTAAAATACCTCGGATACTGTGGAGTTGCTATTCAGCGAGGAGTCTCTGCGTGGGTAGAAATCTCCGCAATGACATTCTGTGCAACCCCTGCCCACAACGATCTGTCTCTAGCAGTTCTCCATGTTGGTCCAACATTTTTCTTGAGAAAATCTTCCCATCTACGAGATGGTCTTCATAGCAGCCAGCGGTCTCTCGGATACCAATTCATTATTCTGGCACTCCATCTATTGTCACTTCTGTGTACAACATATCCAGGCCCACCTTAATTTGTTCATCAGGTATTCAGCTACTACATCTTTTAGCCATGATCATTGCCTAATGTCCTTATTGTTTACTGTGAAGTGAGATTCTGAGCATTGATTTCTCCATTGCTTGTTGTGTAATATAACTCCTAAATAATACTTCCCAAGTACAGGTACCTTGGTATTTCTGAATGAGATCTTAATGCTGTCTGTTTGTCTATCTTAATTGTTTTAATTTAGTTTATTTTCTGTGACATCTCTCTCTCTCTCTCTCTCTCTCTCTCTCTCTCTCTCTCTCTCTCTCTCTCACACACACACACACACACACACACACACACACACACACACACACACACACACACACACACACACACACACACACACACACACACACACACACACACACACACACACAGTAATGTAATGAATGGGGTGGGAAGTCATAGTTCTCTTGAAAAGGATAGTTCTCTTGAGAAGAAGAGATTTTGTAAACATTTGTAGAAAGATGAACAGCATCTTATCTTGTTCACATTTATATAGAAATGGCTTAGAAAAGTAGGTTCCAAGTATGTACACAGGGTTAGTGTTAAATTTTGAGGAGCAGTGATGCTGTTGCTTTTATTTCTCATATACAGTAGTCTTCAGTGTATTGATAATTACAGTGTGTGTGGCCAAATTAATTCTGTGGTCAGTTAAGATATTTCTTTCTTGGGTTCTGCCTTCCTTTACATTGTTACAGCAGAACAAATATTTGTGGGAGCTTTGTAGTGTTTCAAGTCTTTTTGGTTATACAGTATAGGTATCTGCAAAAATGAAAATTTGGTATTAAATTATTCAAATGATGTTTTCCCCTGTTGGATTTAAATTCTTGGGTAGTCTAGTACAGGTGTTCCCAAACTTTTTGCGCCACATCACGTGGCTGATCAGGCTGGTCATGTGATTCCTCCCACCGGAAATGGAAGTAAAATGTGCCTGTGCATGTGCAAAACGTTGCTGTAAATGCACCTGTGGCTGTCGTAAATGCGTTTATGACAGTCATGGGTGCATTTATGGCAGCGTTTTGCCCATGCTGGGTGCATTTTACTTCTGCTTTCGGAGTGGTGCATGCAGTGGGGGATGGGCCATCGTTTGGCCACCCCTGATCTACTATGTTTGAGGTCCTGTTATCGCCAGGTCAATTTGGGAGGAACCTGCAAACAGCTTTTCACCTACCAGTACATTTAGATCTGTCTTAACAATAATTGAATATTTTACTTTGCCTCTAGGACTGAGCCAGAACTAAAAGTTGACATACTGTATATGTTTCAACATTAGAATATAGAAAAGTAGTTTCAGCGTTACAATGTCATTTATCAGCTATACTCTTGCCTTTCTTTGTGTCAACAGTGTTTCCCAATCTCTGGTTTTGGACTAAGTCAATTCCCCAAAGCACTGATCAGCCAATGTACTGACTTAGGCTTCTGGGAATTGAAGCCTCCTGTGGGACATGGGCCCCACATTGGGAAACACCACTCTATGACTGTCTAGTTTTTCAAGCCAGGCACAAATGATGCCATTCAGTAAACATAGAAGGGAATGCTTTCCTTCTAAAGCAGCAAACATGTAGATTAATCAGTCCAGTGTAAACGGAGATATGCAAGGTATTCTAAAGTAAGTACAGTCAAACCTCGCATAAAGAGCGCCTCGCTTAAAGAGTAACTCGCTTAAAGAGCGGAATTTTCTCTGAATGTTTGGTTCGCTTAACAAATAAAACTAACCAAAAACTCGCTTAACAAATAAATCGGGGTTTGCAATCCTCCCCACAATGGGTCACTTACAGTGGTGTTTCACTTAAAGAGCAAACTCGCTTAAAGAGCAATCCTGTGGAATGCATTATGCTCTTTAAGCAAGGTTCAACTGTACTGTAGTATGGATATTGTCAATGGTTGTTTTAATTTGCTAATAATCATATCTGTATTTGTGAAGCGTTGGCTGAGTGTAGCAGGAATGCCATTTGCAATAGTAGTCAAGCAGAATACCTTTATCTTTGATGAGCTTAGAGCAGAGGTGCCCAAACTAAGGCCTGGGGGCCGGGTGTGGCCCCTGACACCAATTCATCCGGCCCGCGAAGCCCTAGTCACTCCTGGAAGCGGAAGTATGGCCGCATTTTACTTCCGCTTCCAGGAGCGACGAGGGCTTCACAGGCCAGATGAATTGGCGTTGGGGGTCGCACCCAGCCCCCGGCCTTTACTGACCGGCTTCCTGAACCACATGATCGGCCCACAGCCCAAAGTTTGGGCACCCCGACTTAGAGTATTTCCAGCACTTTATAATTGTTCGAGACGTGACAGGTTGCTGTAATTGGTGGCTTCTTTCTCTACAGTTCAGCAGAACTGGTGGCTTTGTGGTTAAGATGCTGAACTTGATGACTGGAAGGTCAGCGGGTCAGCAGTTCGAGACCTGAGTACTGCATGATGGAGTGAGCTCCCATCTTTGTCCCACCTCCGGCCACCCTAGCAGTTTGAAAGCAAGAAATTGCAAATAGATAAATAGGTACCACTTTGGTAGGGAGGTAAAGAGTGTTCCGTGCACTCCACTTCCTAGTGATGCCTGCCACATGTGCATGGAAACATCTGCAAATGCAGATTGTTCTGGCAATTTGACTATGAACAGAGATGAAGACTGAACCCTAGAGTCAGATACGACTGGCTTTCTAGCAAGGGCGACCTTTATCTTACTACAGTAGTACATGCTACAGCAGAGTTGTGCTCCATTTAAATGATAGATAGCTGCAATGCAACATTGCTGATGGATGATGCTCTACCAGTATTTGAACTGAGATGTCAGTTTTGGCCTAATCGCCCTTGCCTATCCAAATGTATGAGTTTAAGGCATGGAACCATTGCTCTGTAGTTTCTTATTGGCTGTATCTTTAATGGAAATAGTACTAGTGCAATTTCCAACAGCTTTCCCAAGGTAGAAAGGATGAATAAGTGCACTGTGCATGAAAAAAAGGGTCACAGTTTCTCGGGTAACCATATTTGATAGTGTGATCTGAGTTTTATCTTACCTTTTGGAATGGAAGAGATATGAAACAAGCTGTAGCAGCAATAAATGATGCCTCTTTATACCTGCTAGTGCAGAGGTGCCCAAACTTTTCAGGCTGTGGGCTGGTCACGTGGTCGAGCATGCAAGTCATGTGGTTCCTCCCACCCAGAAGCGGAAGTAAAATATGCATGCATGTTTTACTTCTGCTTCCTGGAGCTGCAAAGACTGGAGTAATTGATCCTTGTCTGTAGGCACAACTATATGATTGATTAGTTTGGTCTCTTTTAGCAAGTGCTCCTCATGTTTGAGAAGCACATAATTTTCTTTGGAAGTCAGCAGTGCTAATAACCTCTGGGTGTATAGAAGATTTTTGCCCTTTTAGCTAAATGAAGGTACAATAGTACTGTACTGTGTTATTGAAGAAATGTCAAACATGAAATGAGTTTAATCTTCCATGAATTTCCATTAATAAATAAAGTGAAATCAGAATTGAAGGGGTGTTTTGCATGCCATTGTTATGTGAACTTTGCATTGTGTTAGTGGGATATACAAGTATCCTAGAGAATCATTATACCAAGCAGCTTGTATGAATTTCTGGCTATTCTCTCAGCTTTTTAAAGCTACATATGACTTTGCAAACAGTAGAAGCTTTGATGCTCCAAATTCTCAAGAGTCCACTGTAATCTTGACTCTAATATGGTTTAACACTTCCCCCTCACTTTGTTACCAGTAGCTGAGTTCATAAGACTCCAATATACCTTTCTCCTCAGACATATTACAAAGCTTGTCTGGCCTCTTGTTTGACCTCAATACCCTTTCCCTTCACCTTCCTTACTCCATCTGAGCAGTATAGAGATACATAGTTGTCATGTCGACTTTTCAGAACACGTATGGCAATCCAGTGGCTCTCTACATTTTCCCCCTATTGCTGCTATCAGAATAATATTCTTAATTTTGACAGCAGTGTGCCAGGCAGGTTAAATGTTTTTTGAATGGGAAAGAACCCCACAGGCTTAGGGAATAGGAGCCTTTGCTGTTGAATGACATACACTGTCTTCCATCTTCGGCAATTTCCAAAGAACTAGTCATGTTCATCTGCTTCAGGATGTTGGCAAAGAAAGAAAGAGAAAGAAAGGATAGATAGATAGACTGATTGTAGCATATTAGACACTAATAATTTTAGTTCAGTGTGTGCTTTTGTGGCTCAAAGTCCTTTTTCATAAACATTGATGTATGAATACATGGTTAGTATATTTATACATATCTCCATAAGTAGATAAGGATTCAGATAATAAACATGGTGACAATGGTTCATTAACAAAGGATTGCAAATGTTGCTTTGTCTGTTACCTGCACCTTCCCTGGTCATAGGGATGTGTACTATACTGGTCTTGTTATTTATACTCCAGTACTGTATCTAAAAAAATGGTCATTGATTTATAAAACCTCACACAAAATAGATATTTTGTCCTATCTTCCCTCCTTTTTCTTTTACCTTCCACATGGGAATATTGTTCCCACCATGGAAGGCACATTTGAGTATTCTTCCAATTATTATATTATTCATTCACACTTCCAGTCTCACTAAAATTACAGGAATTAAGTGTGAAAACATAATCTATCTTATTTTCTTTAAAAGTAACTAGTAGCTGCTTTGTTCTTTAAATTAGATTTGTTAATAGAGGTTCTCGTAGAGATAGATGTTTGAAAATTACGTGAGATAATCTGATGAACATAGCAATATAACTGAAATATAACATTTTATAGAAGTAATAGAATTGCCCATGTTTCAAGTTTCAGCATAATATTAGAGCTTCCTTTTTGTCTTCATTTACCTTTAAAATGCTTTGGGGGTGCCTTAAAGATGCATAGATGCTATATTACATAACACAGTGTCAGCCTTTATTGGATGTTTCTCTCAACAATATGTTGTATCTAGCATCAAGGAGTTTATTGCAGGGGCATCCAACCTAAGGCCCATGGGCCAGATCTAGCCCAGGGCACAATTTCATGTGGCCCCCTACCCCTCAAAGTGCATTCAAGAAACAAAATGGCTGCCCACTTTGAAGCTGTTGGGTCAAAATGGCTATCCCCATCATGCAGGCAGTGCAAAATGGCTGTCTGGTTGGGAAATCCTGTTTTATTGGAATAATATTGAGCATTCATAATGGAAATATCTAATACAGTATTATAGAAATTGAGGTTGGTGCAGCTAGAGCTAAAAGGATTCTTAAATAATGCTGATTGCAGAGTGCTATCTTTAGATGCCATTAGAGCATCAAAGAGTGAATCCATAATGTTTTTCTCCCTAATTGGGGAGAAAAGCCAGGTGCTTTGGTAGATGAGGTTGACATGTATAAATCCCAAATGAGCATTAATGGATCTAAGTGATATTTCTCTGAAATCCCTTGTATGAGATCATTGTGAGTGAAACAGTAATGCCGTTTTTGTGACTTCGCTCTAAAATTTTCCAGAAATGTTTATATGATGCTAGATGCTAACAATTTGGTTGCGCTTTAACATGGAAATCTTTGTCTTGACTTTAATCTGAATTGGTTGGAGGAGGCCCACGTTTGAAATACTGTATGTTGTCTTATTCATTTTCCATGATATGGTCACTTCTTCTTTACATTAGACAAACCTTGATTGATTTTTTATTATATAGAAACAGTAGTTTTATTAGTATCCTCAAACAAGTACAGTATATGCTAAAACCTGTTTGATTAACCAGTGAGATTGCAACATTTGGATTGTTAGAGGAGAGAAATAAATTACCAAGATAGATGTCATACTAATACATATAGTTTTAGCTACAAACATTAAATCTGTCAAAGTCATGAAAAGAATATTACAGCAAATATGGAGTGGCCCATAAACTAGCAATGTTCATTATACATTTCAACCCAAAGAAGGAGAAACCAAAGATTGCCATAACTCTAGGATTATTGTATTAATTTCCTTTGCAAGCAAAGTGATACTCAAGATTTTCAACATAGACTATGGAACTAGATATGCAAGATGTTCAACCTGGATTCAGAAAATAAAGAAACATTGGAGGTCATATTGCAAATAAACATTGGCCGCTGAAGTGTGCAAAAGAATTCCAGAAACCTGTGATTTATAAATTATATCAAAGCTTTTGACTGAGTGGATCATGAGAAGTCATGCACTTTTCTGAAAGAAATGGGTATATGACAACATTTGATTGTCCATTTCTGTAACCTGTATTCTGAAATTACTGTTAGGACAGAATAGGGAGAAACATAATGTTTTAAAGTTGAGAAAGGTGTCAAACAAGGGGCATTTTATTTCCCTGAATGCAGGAAATATATATGAAAAATTCAAGATGAATGAAGAGTTAAAATTAGTGGAAGAAATATCTTTAGTTCAAGATAATTACACCATTTTATTGACAGAAAGTGGCAATAATTTAAAATGCCTATTAAGGGAAATTAAAGAAGAAAGTGAAAAATCAGCACTACAGCTGAAGACTTAAGACGACAAAAATGTGACTGTAGATGTAGTACATGAGATGATTATTGAAAATGAAAAAATAGCAGTAAATTGTTTTCTTTGTCTAAGTTCAGTCATTAATCTAAGTGGTGATTGCAGGGAAGAAAGCAGGAGACCCGGACCTGGAATGGCAAGTATTAATTAGAAAACATCCTTCAGAGTAAGGATGTGTTAGTGAAGATGAAAAATGCAGGGCAAAGGTAGACAGTGGGAAAAACTGATAGGAAGAGAATTAATTTGAAATGTGTTGTTGGAGAAAAACACTACAGCTCCTGTAGATTGCCAGAAAGATAAATAAATGCTGGGAATGGTGGAAGGCATCAGGAAAAGAGGAAGACCAAATGTGAAATGGATTGATTTCGTGAGGGAAGACACAGTGTTGAATTTGTAAGAGCTGAACAGAGTTGCTGACAACAGGACATTTTGGAGATATCTTGTTCATGGGCTGCTATAAGTCAGGGTTGTAAAGGATCTTCTGGTAATCCCTTGTTCCTAGGGGCTTGCTTCATCAAGGACCTGGACAGCACATAGCAAAAAACAGGCAGAGGTAAGGAGGAAAATGTTAATAGGTTTTCAGGCTACTTCTAAATTATGCAGGTGGCGAAGATGGCACAGGATCAAGCATGTCTTCTCATAGTGCAAAGGCATTGAGATTGCATAGAAAGGCTACTTTTAGGCAATAAGAGGAAAAGCATCTGTGATCCAACAGAGAGAGTAAAGGTAAAGGTTGCCCTTGCTCAAAAGCCAATTGTATCCAACTCTAGGGTTCAGTGCTCATCTCTGTTTATAGCTAAAGAGTCAGCGCTATCTCATTTGTAGACATTTCCATGGACATGTCGCATTCATGACTAAACACCGGAGTGCACTGGACGCTGTTTACCTTCCCACCGAAGTGTTCCCTGTTTATCTACTTGCAATTTCTTGCTTTCAAACTATTAGGTTGGATGGAGCTGGGACAGAGATGGGAGCTCACTTCATCATGCCACAGTCAGGTCTCGAATTGCTGACCCACTGACTTTCCAGTTGTCAAGTTCAGCATCTTTACCACTAAGCCACCGCGGTCCTTGACTTAATATTGCTGCTGGACTGTTCACTTTCCCTTGGAAGGGAAGGGGTTAACATCTCAAATGGAGAAGAAAGGAGAAAAGGATGCCTTGTTTCCCCCCACTGCTCTTTCACAGGTGCCGGATCCCTGGCCTGCCACAGAGGCAATTCAAGGTCAGAAAGAGGGGAGCAAGACACAGCCAAGGCTAGAGTGCATTCCTTTCTAATTGGCAACAAATCATTCTCATGAGAAAAATAGACTTTGGGAAAAGAAACTAATTGCTATGATGTAATGTGACCTGATTGGTGAATTCTAGGATGAGAGACAAGGAGAATAATAATTAACTGCAGTCAGATGGGAGATGTAGCTAGTTAGTTCTTAGTTCTGCTGTGCAACTTAGTTCCTAGCAGTCCTTGTTTTGGGAAACATTTCTTGTGTAGCTTCTTAGGGAAAGTCCTGAGAGCCAGCTATAATCTCTCAGGATGGCTTTGCATATTTCTTACTTAGAATTAGGGCTTAGATAGATCTTTTTCTCTCTCTCTGAGATCTGAGGAATAACTGATTTTCTATTTTTAATCTTTTGCTTTTGTACTGCAATTGCCACTTTTGAGATGTACCAGCCTGGCCAGGTTACCCTGCTGTGGTAATAGAGTAGACCGTACTCAATGCTGCGTATCAGGTGGCAGTTAACTGCCCTGACCGCCCTGAGGACTGACAGCCTTGGGTGCTGAAGTTCACAAGGGAAGGGTGATGGTCCCCAAGTGGATTGAATCCCACTTGAATCCATCTTGATGGATGGCAGCAGCTTCATCAATATTGGCCTGGGGCTGAAGAGGACTTTGCGTGCCAAAAGAGCTCAGGACCAGAAAGTGACTCAAGGAACTGGATCAGTGGTGTGGGTGTCATGCTGCGATGTGGGAGGCAGATGAAAGGCCATTGCATTATATTCTCAGGACAATTTTCATGGCTGATTGCCATGATGATCACCTATATTCATATTTGGAAAGAGGAGGAGGAGGAGAAGATGATGTTTTGGAACTTTTTACTTTTTGTATCTTTTTTACTCTTATTAATAAATTTTAAATATTTTACCAAGGTGTCATTTTTGAAGCAAAAAGGGTTGAGGTGCCTAAAGAAGGTGCCTTGGCAAAGGGCCTCACACTATACTACATTTGCAAGTTTGGGTTTACTGCTGTTTGATCCTCCTGGTCTTTAGTAAGAACCTGGAAAGGATTTTGTCTCTGGCTACATGAGACAGGAAAACCTAGAGAAGATTCCCCCAAGACCCCCACATATCCACGCACCTTAAAGTGGCAAGGTTTTTGGGTGGCCTCAGGAGAAAGGTGATAGGGGAAATAAATGTAAAATTTAGGAGGTAGAAGTCAAAGTAATGGTATTCCTGGTGGTAATGTATGGTTGTGAGACCATGACCATAAGGAAAGCTAAGCGCAGAAGAATAGATGCCTTTGAGATGTGGTGTTGGAGGAGAGTTTTGAGAGTCCCCTGGACAGCGAGGAGAACAAATAGGTCAATCTTAGAAGAAATCAACCCTGACTGCTCCTTAGAAGGTCAAATAGTAAAGATGAAGCTAAAGTACTTTGGACGTCAGATGAGAAGAGAAGATACACTCGAGAAAGCCTTGATGCTGGGAAAGGTGGAGGGCAAAAGAAGAAGGGGGCGGCCAAAAATGAGATGGCTAGATGGTATTGTAGACACAATGGGCACAAAGCTGGACAGGTTGAGGTGGATGGTGGAAGACAGAGGTGTCTGGCGGGCAACAGTCCAAAGGGTTGGAATTGACTGTGCGACTGAACAACAACAAGAAGGGACTTTTTCTAGTTAAACTCAGAGGATTGACTCCCTGGGTTCATTACAGTACTTTCTTTCACTGATGCAGCACAATCTCCTTGGGTTTGGCTTACCTTGGGTAAGAAGGAAGTGCAAGATTTGGTGAAAAGAAAAGTTGAGCCTGATTGACCCTGTTTATGGGGCATGTAGGATGTTACTGTGTGATGCACAAGTAAGGGTGCAAATCCTTCTTTGTTTAATCTGTATAAGAATGAGGAACCCTAAAAGTATTCTTGTCTTCTTGAGAGAGAATGAGGTGTTTTGTGGAGGTCTTGACCGATGAAGATGGGGGAACAGTTTTTGCTTAGATAGCAAAACTGAAAATAATAACAGTCACTGCTACTTTGTTTTAGACTCATAGGAGCAGTGATTTCCAAAGATGGCACAGGATCAGGCATGTTTTCTCATAGTGCAAAGACATTGAGATTGCATAGAGAGGCCACTTTTAGGCAGTAAGAGGAAAAGCATCTGTGATCCAACAGAGAGTAAAGGTAAAGGTTGCCCTTGCTCAAAAGCCAGTTGTTTTCTGCTGCCTGTGAATTGTTTGGTTCTTAAAGGAAAACACTAGTTTTGGGCAAGATATTGAACTTTCCATGAACTATAGAAACTATAACCCATGATGAAAAAAAGATTGTATTTCTTCTTGTTCTGCTCTGGAGGTGTGAATCTTGGGCATGAAAATTCCTTGTTGGAATGTCTCATTAAGCCCTGACAGCCTGAAGCAATGAGAATGAAGAATTTAACAGGTATACAGTACTGTACTTTACATTCATAATGTACAGACATGATGTTGCCTCCTTCCACCCTTGCACTGCTCACACTGTTCTTCATGTTGTTCATAAATAGACCTGCCTTATAGTTCCTCTGGAAGTAGTCTGGAGTACAGTGGAATCTCGGTTAATGTAATTAATGCATTCTCCGGGGCGTTTCTCACAGCGAAAATTACTTTAACCAAATTTCCCATAGGAATGCATTAAATGCAATTTGCCATAGGCATTGCATTAAATGCAATTTGCCATAGGGATGCATTGAAAACCGAAATACATTAACTGAAATGTGGTTTCCCATAGGAATGTATTGGAAACCAATTACAGTAATACCTCATATAACATTAGTATCGAATAACACTAAAATCGCATAACATTAAGGAATCTGGGGGGAAGAATTGCATCAGATAACATTAAGATCCTATGGGATGCTTCAGATAACAACCGCTAAAGCCTGTGTGGTTACAATGTATCTCTATGGATCCCATAGGATTTTAACATGCATCAGATAACACTAAAAATCATATAACACCAAGACTTGTAGAACCAGGTTTTAGTGTTATATGAGATTTTACTGTAATCCGTTCCGGAAAAAAATCTGTAAACTGAGCCACTATGGATTTCCTTTTCTTATGCGATTTTTATGTTAACCGAGCCATTTATTAACCGAGGTTCTACTGTAATTGGATTCGTTTGTTGGACATTAAGGAAGAAATATAGCTCAGTGAACTAAGTATTTGACTATGGAACCAGACGTTGGGAATTCTGTTCCCCACTGTGCCTTGAGGAAGAGAAGTCAGCTTAGATAGCCATGGGTAAGGTTTGACAGCACCGTTCAAGGACGGCCCCAGAAGAAGAGAATCACAAACCATTTCTGTGTAAAGTAAAACCTCGGATAACGTTAAAACCTGGTTCCACAAGTCTTGGTGTTATCCGATTTTTAGTGTTATCCGATGCGTGTTAAAATCCTATGGGATCCATAGAGATACATTGTAACCACACAGGCTTTAGCGGTTGTTATCCGATGCATCCCATAGGATCTTAATGTTATCCGATGCAATTCTCCCCCCAGATTGCTTAATGTTATGCGATTTTAGTGTTATCCGATACTAATGTTACCGAGGTATTACTATATTCTCTACCTAGAAAACCCTGAAAAGGTTTGCCATCAGTGAGGATTTTGTTGATGGCGTGCAGTTATTATTGAGGAAGAAATATAGAGGATCCAAAGCAAGCTATGTCCTAGGATTCTGATGTGCAGGAATTGCATGAGCGTTCAAGGACCTCTATCCCTGTTCCAAAGTTTGCAACATTCTCTCATTTTTTGCTGTTTGTTGCCATTGGGTGAAGCTTGAAGCAATGTTGCACCTGGGATGGTGTCCTTGGTTATTACTGTGCCTGCCTCTGAGGTATCTGGAGAGGATGTGAGATGATATATTGGTAGAAGCAGAAACACATAACACATTTTCTTGGGAAAATATAATACACCGGTGCAGAGTTATATGTTCATTGTTTCTCTAAAATCAAACTAGCCAGTGCCGCTGGTTTGCAATAGCACAGAAGTATGTGAATTCAGCTTCTATTGGGTCAGTTGACTTCTTCCACCACTTTTCTTTTTCCTTATCTCTGACTGGGCAGGAAAAACCAGAGCTCCAAGGTAATAATTTACCTTGAAGGATGGGGAGCCCATTGCAGGCAAAACAGTTTACTTTTCTTCTGATTTATGTTAGTTACAGATATGGTAAAGGGTAAGGTCTCCCTTGCTCAAAAGCCAGTCCTGTCCAATTCTAGGGGTTAATGCTTATCTCTGCTTGCAGCCAAAGAGCCAGCACAGAATGCTGTTACCCTTCCCGCTGAAGCAGTACCTATTTATCTACTTGCAATGTTTTTGCTTTTGAACTGCTAGCATGGCAGGAGCCGGGGAGAGATGGGATCTCCCTCTCTTGTGCAGCACTCAGATCTTGAACCACTGACAGACACAAATAAGAAGATATACTCTCCCCCCAATAATATTCAAAATCTCACCCTGAAATCTCGTGACCAGATGTAAAGATGATGTCCATAATAAAAGACAAAATGGGGAACATCCAAGAGTACTTAAAATTATTTTAAAAGGTAAACAATAGAAGTGTGCAGATTTGTGTTTTGAGTGACAATTTCCAGAATTCTCCAGTTAGCCATTGAGTTGTTATGCAAACACACACATCTGTATCCTCTAGTTAAAAAAACATGTGCTAAGCCAGGAGTTCTCAACCTTTTTAAATCGGTGGCTGGGTCACGCTCCCTCAGACAGCTTGGTGGGCCGGATGGCCATTTTGCCCTTCCTCCACCACATGGCACTTCCTGGTATGGTGGAGGCGGGGGGGGGACATGAAATGGCACCACGGCCTGCACCCAGTTGTGGGTCACAGATTGGGAATCCCTGTGCTAAGCTCTTAGAAGTAAAATGCTTGCAGTCCATGGGCATGAGTAGGAAAGGAGGCATCAGCATACATCACATGCTCAGATAAAGAGTAGGTGAGTAGGTTGATAAAAGCATCCAGGGATCTATATCGATTTATACAGGGGGTGAAGCATCCTGGGCAACCAAATGTAGTCAATCCAGTGTAGCCAAGAAACCAATCCGAATGTTTTTTGAGTCCAGGCTGGGAGGACTTAATTAAAAAGAAAAAAAAGAGAGAGATGCAGTTAATGTAATAGAGTGTTCCAGTAGCAGCCAAAGGGGTTTGCATTTCAAAGATCTGGGAAGGCCAAGAAAAATGTGTGGTATTCCAAGTGAATGATGGGCACCAAGCCATCTTGTTTAAGATTGCCTTGTGGTTTTAATGAAATAGACACTGAAGGTCAGTCCAGCATCCCAGTGGCCCTGGAGAAATAAGGGTGGCTCCTCTACCATGTTAGATAGTTGACAAGATGAGATTTTAAACTTCTCCCATGTTGGCTTTTGGTTGGATTTTACCTTCCAACTTCTTAAGCCAGTGGTGGTGAACCTATGGCATGCATGCCAGAGGAAACACCCAGAGCCCTCTTTGGGGGCATACGTGCCATCTCCTTCCTCCCAGCACAGAGTTCACCCCACCTCTCTGCCCAGAAGCCCAATGGGAGCGCTTCCCCCTTCCCCCAGCACAGAGTTCACCCTGCCCCTCTGCCCAGAAGCCCAATGAGAGTGCTTCCTCCTTCCCCCAGCACAGAGTTCACCCCGCCCCTCTGCCCAGAAGCCCAATGGGAGCGCTTCTTCCTTTCCCCTAGCACAGAGTTCATCCCGCCCCTCTGCCCAGAAGCCCAATGGGAGTGCTTCCTCCTTCCCCCAGCACAGAGTTCACCCTGCCCCTCTGCCCAGAAGCCCAATGGGAGCGCTTCTTCCTTTCCCCCAGCACAGAGTTCATCCCGCCCCTCTTCCCAGAAGCCCAATGGGAGCGCTTCCTCCTTCCCCCAGCACAGAGTTCACCCTGCCCCTCTGCCCAGCAGCCCAATGTGTGTACTTCCTCCCGCCCCTTTCTGGGGTAAGGCGGGTGGCTCACATGTGGCGTAAGGGTGTGGTGTGGATGGCAGCCTGTTGATTTTGGGCACTTGGTCTCTAAAAGGTTCGCCATTAGTGTCTTAAGCAAAGGGTTCCCAAGAATGGAGTTAGAAAACCCATACCCAGTGTTTTTTGACAGTTGCTTTTGAACTCCCTTTTGAGAACAAGATGGAGACAGACAGCGGCCAAGAATTTTTGAGACTCTTATATATATCCACATATATTTTGGTGCACAGGCTGGAGAAGATGGGCCTACATTGAATGATAGCTATTTGTTCAGATCTTTAGTGGCCCAATAAAAGTATTGCCTGTCCTTTCTTCTATCAACAAATTAGAAATAAAACTAAGGTTACTTGTTAGGTAAAGTTGATTGCAGCAATTTAACAGTGCCGCCTAATAGTTGGAAGAAGTGGTCATCAGTTTATCATCCTGCTTGGTTAATGTTAATGTTGTAGAGGGTGCCCTGGGAAGCTAGACGGGGTATCCTTTGTGGACCACAAAAAGAGAAAAAACCATGCGGTGCCATCTGTTAGACATGGACCTTTCACATCTGCCAAACAGGATTTGCACAAAACAGTCTTGGCAGATTGTTGAAGGGGGCACAGTCTCTAGTACTGCCACTGCAATTTGATTTCCAGTTCTCCTTTCCTTAGCGCTTCTCTGCTTAAAATCACTTTACAGTTCATCTCATTCATATTTTAAAATCTCACTTTCACAACCTGTCTCTAGTTCTTGCCTTTTCTGTCACTCAAAAAGAATAACAAACGAGGATAGGCGCCAGAAGCTAGCCTTTCCGAGCATCCAGGTTTCCTTTTTGGGGGACGGAAATGGCCCTGCCAAATATGGAGAGAGGTACCTAAAACAGCAAAGAACTATCTATTTTCCAGCTGATAAGTGTGGAAAGGGATAATTTAGCTTAATCACCCAGCAATCCTGCCTAAAGGCCAGGGGTGCCCAAACTTTTTGGGCCGTGGGCTGATCATGTGGTTCAGGGAGCCAGTTACTAAGACCCAGGGGCTGGGTGCGGCCCCCAACGCCAATTCATCTGGCCCACGAAGCCCTTGTCGCTCCTGGAAGCGGAAGTAAAACTCACCCATATGGGCACATAAAGTCGCATTTGCGAGTGGAGCAGCATAAAAATCTAAATATAATAATAATAATAATAATAATAATAATAATAATAATAATAATAATAATAATAATAATAATAATAATAATAATAATAATAATAATAATGGCAACCTTGGGTTGCTGACTAATCTTTCTCATACTAGGTCAGGTGAAAGGAACTACAGAATGAACTCACCAAAAGGTGCCTTCATTGTGGCTGTTTCACATCTGGCCTAGACACAGAAGAAGTACAGTGATACCTCGGATAACGTTTGGGAATTTGAGGCAAACATTTGCATCAGATAATATTATGTTAACATCTGATGCAAATGTTTGCCTCAAATTCCCAGAGGCATGACTGGGACTCACCAGTTTGCCTTGGGAAAAGGGGGGAGGACTGCCTGCTCTCTTTCTCCCAAGGTTGCAGGATCTCAATAACAATCACAGCATCTGATCCTCAGCTAAGCCCCTTAGCAAGCCAGGCGGGGGGCCTGATTCTGAAAAGAAGAAAACTTTTTTCTAGCTTCTGTTCAGAAAACCTCCATCTGGCTTGCTAAGGGACTTAGCAAGGGGGATGTTTCTTAAGAGAGGCTTGGGACCCTTTTCCCAGCCTCTCTTAAGAACCCCCTCCCCGATAGCTAAGTTCCTTAGCAAGCCAGGTGGGGGGCCCGATTCTGAAAACCTCCTTCTGGCTTGCTAAAGGACTTAGCGATCCAAGGGGTTGGTGGCTTCTTAAGAGCGGCTTGTGAACAAGCCAGGCCCGGGGGGGGGGGGGCTGATTCTGAAAAGAAGCTAAACGAGGAAGCAAAAGTTTAAAAATGCTGTATGGTTTTGTTCCCCTAAAGTCAGGGTGGTTTGTCATGTTTTTGCTATATAGAGTTGTGTTTTTACCTTTTAAACAAGCACTTTAAAAAGTTTTCAAAAGTTTAAAAATGCTGTTCCCCTAAAGTCAGGGTGGTCTGGCATGTTTTTGTAATGTATTTACTCTTTAGACAATTATTTCTTAAAGTTCTTTAAAGTTCCAGCAGGTTTCCTTGACTTTCCCTTGAAGTCTGTGTTGTTTACAATGTATCTCTATGCAGTTGACGTTATCTGAATCATCTCCATAGGATTTTAACATTATCTGATGGATGCATTGGATAAGGCTAAAAATCGGATAACGTTAAGACTTGTGGAACCAAGTCTTAACTTTATCCGAGGTATTACTGTATGTTTCTTTTTATTTTCTGATGGAGGAAGATGTCCGTTGGTCTCTTCTGGCATTTTTGTAGTTCTGCTCTTTCAAGATTTCTGCTCTCTCTCATCCAACTTGCTGCATAATAAAGCTTAGACATCACAAATCAACTTTTCAAATGCTGTTTATTCCCACTTCTCATCTTGCATTCCATTTGAAGTTGCCAAGACTTCAGTTCTTCTGCTATCGATAAAAATACGGGCTCTCATATGCATCCCTCAGTGAAACGAGAAGGGAGTGTTTTTCTTTTTATGTTCTGGATAATTGCCACTTCCTATAACGATAGGAACAAGATAGCTTAATTGATTTCACAATGTTTGCATTTTATGTCTGTGTGTCCTCAATAATGCAGTTCACTTATTTATCACCGTGTACTAGTCTGAGCTGGGGACAGTTCAAAAGAAAGTATTTTAAAGATGTATGCAGTACTTTAAAAAATGTGCTTTAAAAATATTTCTTCTCATTGCCTGGCCAAAGCCACTGTGGTTTTATGGCTGACATTATATTTCAGTTTAAAACTGTCAACTTCTAGAATCATATTTTGGAGACATCAGACTGTTGCTATGCTTATGGCTTGTGTATGATGAGCATAGAACAGAGAAGTAGAGTGAAATGGGGGGGGGGGATTTTAACTTCTGTCTCTTGATATACCGTATATACTTGACTATAAGTTGTCCTGAATATAAGTCGAGGTATCTAATTTGAACCTCTAAAACTAGGAAAATAGATTGACCCGAGTATAAGTCGGGGATGGAAAATGCAGCAGCTGCTAATGAGTTTCAATAATTAAAATGCATAAAAATACAATAAAATTAATTAATTTAGACATGTGTGTGGGCATGTTTTTGAGTGTTTACATTGACCCGAGTATAAGTCAAGTCCCATTTTTGGACCTCATTTTGGGGGTTTAAGAACCTGACTTATACTCAAGTATATACGGTATTTCAACTTCAGTTATTTTTGTTGTACTGTGTTGGTCTTGGACCATAATAAAGATTGATTTGATTTGAATTGAGTGAAATGGGAGAGGCAGAACGATGCTTTCACAGGATTGGAATATGCAGAGAATTATGGTGTGAGAATTAAACCACAAGATTATATGTGTGACAAATTTGGGGCTATAGATGAGGGATATCTTGTCTTTTAAGTAAAGAATTCTTAATTTTAAACTTTCCACTTTTTTTTTACAAAGTACTGTAGTTACTTGTAAGAACTAAATCTCTTGACAATTAAACAATAAGAATGTTTTCTGTTTTACAGTAACCAGTTGATATCTATTTCTTAGCTTGCTATTCTCCAAAATACAGTAATAGAAATATAGAATTGATTCTAAGATCTACAAACAGTAATAATATTATAAGAATCATGGTAGTCTCCAGTACAGGGGTTCCCATCCTACGTGTTCAGCTCATAATGCCATTCCATTCGGCCTGTTGGTTCCTCCTCCACACCCGGAAATGAAAGTGGATGCGTTTACATCAGCTGTAAAAAGCGCCCATGCATGCACAAATGCACCTGCAGCTGTTGTAAATGCAGAAGTCGGGACATTTACAACAGTCGTAAATGCGCCCGCTTCTGGGGGGCGTGATCTGGCCCACTCAGCTATTTGGGGGCATGGTCAGGTGCACAGTGTTAAAAGGATAGCCACCCCTGCTCTAGTATTTTTAAATGGTCCTAGTTTTCTGGTGGTACATTGAACTATTTCTTACATTGTAGGCATATAACACCGGAGAAGTTTTATGTGGAAGCTTGTGATGTTGGAGCAAATGATGTTCTTGCTATTGACAGAGTCTCCACAGAGGTCACTCTTACAGGTATCTCCATTGTTTTGAAGAAAAATTCTAGTATAGCATTAGACTAGTTTGCTTTAAGTTGAAAAAACAAAACAAAATTAAATATTGGTAAGAACTGGCTTATTTTTGAAGCATCCCTGTTACAGTCTACTTGTTATCCTCATTTATTACTGTAACCCTAATCTTAACTCTTTTGCCCAAATACTCGTCAACAGTAATCAAAGACAATAGAACGTTGTTTCATCTTAAACACTAATAAGTACTATGGCCATAATCTGTTGTATAGTGAAGTTATAATGTTGCCTGCAGATGGTTAAAGACTTCTGTTACCCTCTCAGGGCTCCCATATTTTTCATGCAGTGAACTAATTACAGTAAGTGCAAACGAAACAAGTGAGGGGACAAAAGTAATAAGTTTTTAATTATTGAAAATCTCCCCTTGCTGGTGTTGTTACTTCCTTTCCACAGGTATAACTTACGCAACAGGATTTTGGCCATCCTGTAATAAGTTTCCATGGACTGGAGTCTGCTGGGTATCTGTTACATAAACTAGATCTAAGAAAATGAATTGTACTTCTATACACCCCATAGCACTCAGTGGACTCTGGGTGGTTCACAAGTTAATTAACATTTTGGCTCCCCCACATACACACATGCTGGGTACTCCTTTTACTGACCTTGGAAGGATGGAAGGCTGAGTCAACCTGGATCCCCATCAGGATTGAGCTCACAACGTTCTGGCTGCCATACAGCAGCTTAGCCACCAAGGCTCTTAATACAGCAGCATGGTAGATTTCCCCTCTCCCCAAGCAAGCTTTCAATTCTGATTTTAGGAATACTAAGCTACTCATTATGCACATGATGTGATTTAATTGTATGATTGAATGTGTTATTTTTAATCTCTGGTATAAGATGGCTAGTCATGCTATTTTTCCTTTGCAGTTAAGAAAGATATTCCACCTTCAGCAGTTACCAGGAGAATACATGGTATTTTGGGAACAATCCGTCTAGTGGCAGGTACAGAGATTTCTGGAAAAATGAAAGTATACTGGTGACTGTTCTTTTAGAAGGAAGGGGATAGTGAAGAAAAGAAGCATGTGTGAAACTACTGTGCAGGCATCCTTAGGCTAAGTTTGAATTGGGGGATAAACATAATCTTGCTGCTTTAGTAGCAAAACCTGAAAGGACTTGAATTTCAGTCATGCAGGTACATTAAAATGTCCTATTCCAGTGGTTAATATACCTTTAAAACGGCTCTTCAGCGTTGCTATAACAACAGCTAGATTCCAGACTTTAAATCTGGGGTTCCCAACCTAAGGCCTGTGGGCTGGATCCAGCCTGAGGCACCATTTCATGCACCCCTCTTCAAGGGCATTTGAAAACAAATTGGCCACCCCGTTGAAGCTGTTGGGGCAAAATGGCCACCCCCCCCCCCCCAATCATGCAAACAGGGCAACATGTTCGTTTGGCCCTTGAAGCTGACAGAGAGTGTGACCCAGCCCCTGGTTTGAAAAGGTTAGGAACGCTTGTTTTAAATAATCACGGATGCAAGTTTTTTGAGATAGGAATATTTTAAGTTGAGTGGTAGATATTTTATATTTTGATGCATTCTTTATGTGTTGATTTTGAAGCCATGTTGCACTTATGTAACCTATTGGACTGTGATCTTCCATCGATATGAGAGTTCTCAAAATTTTGTCGACTCCCCCAACCTAGCAGTGACACTTGCAGGTCTCTACCTGTAGTTCTGTGGAGAAAGTACTAATGCGCACGAGTCTTCTCTGAGCATCTCAGCACATATGCCCATGTACATATTCACACATAACTGTGTGATAGAATCAAATTACAGTAATACCTCGGATAACGCTAAGACTTGGTTCCACAAGTCTTGGTGTTATCCGATTTTTAGTGTTATCTGATGCATGTTAAAATCCTATGGGATGTATCGGATAACGTTAAAGCTCCATAGAGATACATTGTAACCGCACAGGCTTTAGCGGTTGTTATCCGATCCATCCCATAGGACCTTAACGTTATTCGATCCAATTCTCCTCCCCAGATTACTTAACGTTATGCGATTTTAGCGTTATCCGAGGTAAACGTTATCCGAGGTATTACTGTATGTTGAACCCTCCAGATCACTGGTTCCCAACATGGGGCACACGCCCCACGGGAGACTTCAATTCCCAGAAGCTTAAGTCAGTACATGGGTCAGTGGTTTTGGGAATTGACTTAGGCTTTTGGGATTTGAAGTCCAAAAACCAAAGGTTGGCCACCCCTTTGAAGCTGTTGGGGCAAAATGCCCACCCCCATTGTGCAAGCAGATTCTTCAGATTGTAGTGTTGTCTCTTAAAAATGTGATAGCAAAAATATATAAAAAAAAATTTTTTTTGAAGGTATGGTATGTGTCTCAGCACAGTTTGGTTTGCTTGTGCTGTAATTGTTTTGCCATTTTAAAGCTATCTACGGTAAGAAAAATAAGAATTCATGTAGTTGACTTTATTTTGCTATTTTACAGGTTCATACCTTATTGTAATTACAAAAAAGAAGAAAATAGGTGAATTTTTCAATCATGTAGTCTGGAAAGCAGCTGACTTTGACATCCTCTCTTATAAAAAGACAATGTTGCATTTGACTGATATTCAGGTAAGGATACGTTTGAAAATTTTTTAAAAACCCACTTTTGGATTATTTCAGTATTTTTCAGGATATTTGAGATGAAATGTGGGTAGATCTCTCTGTCAGGGCTCTTGAAATTTATTCAAGAACATGATTGTTGAAATGTATAAAAGTCTTTCTCTGAATTCAGTAACTAGATGATAGACTAAGATCCAAAGGCCAGTCTTTTGGGTGGAGATCCTTTCTCCCTGTATTTTATTGCACCCTTAAAAACTCTTGCTGACGATCAAAGGAACCTCTAGAATAGAATTCATTGCAACACAAAAAGATGAAATTTTAAGGGGGGGGGGGGAATCAGAAGTGTGTACCCTAACCCCGTGTTGGTGAACATGTGGCTGTGATGGTGAACCTTGGCACTCCATATGTTCTTGGACTTCAATTCCCAGAAGCCCAAGCACACTGTGAATCCACACGAATGGGTTTACTGCAATTCATCCGGCCCACGCTGTCCTCATCACTCCTGGAAGTGGAAGTAAAATGTGCACGGAGAAACCTGTCTGTTGGCATGTACGCAGTTGTCCCAGCGCAGCATTTGCCCCGCCCCTCTGCACAGCAGCCCAATAAGAGCGCTTCTTCCTTCCTCTGAGCAGAGTTCGCCCGCCCCTCTGCACAGCAGCCCAATGAGAGCGCTTCTTCCTCTCCCCGAGCACAGAGTTCGTCCCACCCTTCTGTTTGGGCACTCAGTCTCTAAAAGGTTCACCATCACTGCCCTAACCTGTACCCATGGAAATGTCTTTAACTAACACTTGTGAGTTTCTTTTGATTCTGTACAAACTTTTTGATGTCCAGCTTGGGTGATATTCTATAAGTTTGTTAATATGGCATGGCATGACCTTTCTTAAAAATTTATTGAAATTTCAGCTTAGTTTCTTTTTCAATTTTTTTCATGCAATTAGTTGAACTTTAAACTAAACATTTTATGGCTTCTAAAATAAGTGTTGGCTGTAATAGTGTATGTAGGTATATTTTTAAAAAATAATTTAATGTTTCTCAAATGATCATTAGTGAGAATCGAAAGGTCTGCATTCTAACTTAAAATATTTTGTTCTAGCCCTCACTAAAATCTTGAAGCCTCTGGAAATATCCACATGAATATCATGAGAGATTTGTATCATTATAGGAAATGTGCTTTACTAGGGAACTTAATCTTACCGGATGCATGGTAACTAACAGTATTTTCCATCTAATAGTTACAGGACAATAAAGTCTTTTTAGCAATGATTAGCCATATACTGAGCGTGGATGGATTTTATTTTTCTACAACATATGACTTAACGCACACTCTACAACGTTTGGCTAATACAAGTCCGGAGTTTCAAGAAATGAGTTTGCTAGAGAGGGTAAGAATGTTTATGCCCAGTTTCTTGTCAGCCTCTTAAAACACAAGAAAAATGAATATTTGTGTTAGATGAGAAATTAATTTTTCTTTGTATTTAAACTTTAAAAATCAAATTTATTCCAGGCAGATCCACGGTTTGTATGGAATGGGCACCTTCTTAGAGAATTTGCTGCTCAGCCTGAGGTAATTATATCGGTGATTTCTGATAATCTTCAAAATATTATTCGCAGTGGTGAAAAGTCTTGAATTTATAGTTGCCTGTTACCTGTTGCTGATACACGATCTCGCTGCCTATATTGCAGCAAAATATCTGATGATGTTTATATAACCCTGGGGTTCTCAACCTTTTGAAGCGGGGGGCCAGATCACGGCCCCTCAGACTGTTGGTGGGCCAGACTGGTGTATTCCCCCCACTGCCACAGGGACCACTCTGACCCCTGCTGCTACCAACACCCCCCACACCAGCATTCCAGCCTGTCAACACATCCCCCCTTGCTGCCACCTCCGCTGCTGCCAATACTCCCACACACACCACCACCACCGCCTCCCTGCTTACTGGCCTGCCGTGGGTGAAGGAGGGTTCCTGACTGTCCTTACCCGCACTCGGCCAGAGTGGCCCCTGGGAAAGATGTGGATGGCAGTGTGTGTCTGCCACTTCCTCTTCCACCTCCATCACCGCCGTCCTTGTCCCCTCCACTTGGCTTGGCGTGTCCCTAATGCTGCTCCATAGCAGGGCAGATGTTGTAAACTTTCTTACAACATCTGCCCTGCTATTGAGCAACGTTAGGGACATGCCAAGCCAGGTGGAGGGGACAAGGATGTTGGTGGCAACGGCAGTGAGGGCGTGGGCTGGATGGAATGGTGCCATGGGCTGGATCCAGCCCTTGGGCCATAGTTTGAGAACCCTTGATATAACCAATAGTTTTCATTTGAACCTTTGCTTTTCGACTTTAATTCCCAGAAGCCTAAGTCAATTCCCCAAAGCACTGATCAGCCAGTGTACTGACTTAGGCTTCTGGGAATTGATGTCCCCCTGTGGGGCATGGTCCCCACATTGGGAACTACTGATTTAGAGTGAAGCAATAGCTCTATCAAGCACATAGCTTTTTTTACAAATTTTATTGTTATGGAAAGACATAGTCTTACTATATGTCATCAAGTTATTTCTGATCCATGGCAAGAAGCCCCATAAATTAAGGATCTATAAAATGTCCTGTTCTTAGCACCCCTGCTAGGTTGTTGCAGACTAAAGATAGTATCTTCCTTTATTGAGTCAGTCCCTCTCATATTGGCCCTTTCATTTCATTCTGCCTTTCGCTTTTCCTAGCATAATAGTCTTTTCCAGTGCGTTCTGCTAACTTTCATGATACAGTAATACCTCATATAACATTAGTATCGAATAACACGAAAATCGCATAACATTAAGGAATCTGGGGGGAAGAATTGCATCAGATAACATTAAGATCCTATGGGATGCTTCAGATAACAACCGCTAAAGCCTGTGTGGTTACAATGTATCTCTGGATCCCATAGAGGATCAGATAACACTAAAAATCATATAACACCAAGACTTGTGGAACCAGGTTTTAGTGTTATATGAGGTTTTACTGTATGTTAAATTACAATAGCCTCACTTTATTCTAGCTTTTAATGAATCTTCAGCATTGATTTAAACTACAACCAATGCAGTCTTCTTTTTGACAGTCCATGGTATTCATAAAGCCCTCCTCCAACACAACTTCTTTTTTGCTTCCTCTTTTAGCCCTTTGGGTGTTGAGGGAGATACAAGGTTATTTATTAATTATTTAATCATGTTAGGATCAGTTCACTAACATGGCATCATTGCACAGCATGTTAGGAAGAGTGTTTTAATTTTAATTATGCATGCAAGGGACAGAATTTCCTGGCCTTAGTACAAACAATTGGCAGGTTATCACTGTTGGTGATAAAAGCAAATTACTGTATATCCTGTCAACAGTTTTATTGTAAATTGAAAATACTGAGTGGTTCTATGCTTCTCTTAATAAGGCATAATTCTGCAAGCTTGTGGTTACAGTCCAACAATCATTATTCATAATTGCATCTAGACCAGACCAGCATGTAGTTGATACCATTCTTTGCCACCATAGTGAGTGGGTCTGTTTGCTGTGGACTCAGAAGGTGGTACCTAAATTCTTCCCTGCCTCATAAAATCAGTAGGTGAGTTGGAACATGCCTCTCCATATCAAGAGCTGGTCTGGGATAGGATCTGAGTAAGGTGTCTGAGTGGAATTTCATCTTGGTGAAAGAAAGACCCAAACTTGAATGGATTACCGTACTTCAGGGATTCTCACTCTTGGTCCTCCAGATGTTCTTGGACTTCAATTACCAGAAGCCCAAGTCAACACACCTGCGGATCGGGGCTTTTGAGAATTCAAGAACATCTGGAGGCCCAAGGTTGAGAAAGCCTGGATTACTTGAATAAGGAATGTGCATTTCAAATATTCTGCCTCTGTCACTAAGTCCCAAAATTGATGTTAGATATTTTGTTGGAAAAAATACTGCCTGTATTATGTTTCTTACTTGAAACAAGCCTTTTTATATACACATTCTCCTTACACATATACATTTTTGTCTCTTGCAATGACTGATTTTGCTTCTTATGTTTCCTCCCCATGCTGTGCTATTGATACTGTATTCTGGGTTTTGGGTGTCAAATCCCATCTCAGGTAGGGACCTTCAAGGTAGCCTTGGGAAACTGTGCTCTCTGTTTCTTCTCTCCCTGTGCATAATCCAGGGATAAGGAATATCCAGCTGACAAGTTTAATTATAAGGATTGTTGAAACGATAGATATATGAAGTACAAAGCTCTAATGTATGATACTGTATACTGAGCAGTATCTTATTGGTTAGTTAACACCAAAGTCAAATACAGTGGCGTAAATTGCAGCAGTGAATTGGCACTAGCTAACAAGTTGCTGTTTATATTTCTTCTTGTGTGATGGTCTTACGGACTGGTGCACAACAAGGAATTCAAGCAATGACTCATTAACGGGTAACAGTTTGCTCTAGCAATTAATGCCATTGCTCTTATGCCAGCATAACTAACCCATTGAATTCTAGACAGTGATGCCACTTTTTGTGGTATAATTAAGGCACTGATAAGCAAATGTGAGTAGAGAGAGTCTTGCTGTATACATGATTCTTTCTGTAAGTATGTATTGGTTGGTTGTCTTAGAGTTCCATAAACCTTACCGTTCCTATCTTCATTTTCTGGTGAGTTATCTTCAAATACTAAGGCATGGCTATTCAACTGTGTTAATTTTCCTCCATTACAGCTCCATAGATTTGCTATTCCAGTAATGCATGGATGTATCCTTTCATTATTTTGCCAAACAAATTCAGTTTGCCTGATGTTTAGAACTTTAGGGTATGTTTTTGTATTTTCGCCACAGTCCTGCAAAGCGTCATACAGAGAGAATACCTGAGCAACTTGTAGGTGTGTATATGTTTAAATGAAATAGTTAAGTTCCGGCCTTTTTATAGCACTTCTCTGATCTTTCCACATTGGTTTTGAAACTATCTGTTCCACTCCCCAAAATTGGCCTGTATCCATCTCATTTTCTGCTGCCTCCTCTGCCTTTTGCCCTTTCCCTTTCCCAGCATCAAGGCTTTCTCCAGTGAATCCTCTCTTCTCATTTGATGTCCAAAGTACTTGAGCTTCATCTTCACTATTTGACCTTCCAAGGAGCCGTCAGGGTTGATTTCTTCTAAGATTGACCTTTTTGTTCTCGCTGTCCAGTGGTCTTAGGCAGTAGTATTCACCTAATATATGTATTTAATGTAACAAATACTAAGAAAAACTTAATTTAACAAAAAGAGATATCCTTTTAGATCCAAAAATATTGTTCATGAATTTGTCTCTAAGTTGAACATGTCATTGTTAATTTAATTTAGGATTGATCTTAATCTTAATTGTGTAAGCTTAAATTTAAATTGATGGCTTTTGGAATGGTTGGATTTGGGTTGGGGTTTTGGTTTTGTTGCAATGTGGGCAGAACCTAGTTTTATGTCGGCTATTTGGGTTCTGTGTAGCAATTTTTGCTTTAATACTTTGTCTCGTGGTTGGAAATCCTGATTTAGTACGATGTGGTGGTTTTCCGTTATTGAACTCACTCTGGTCGTCCAGCTTAGAGCAGTCCTTGTTGCCAAACCTCTGACTATCCAGTTGTAAAATTTAGCATGGAGAAATTCTTCATTTCTTGTTCCTGCTTTGGAAACGACCCATCATGTTTCCACGGGAGCTGGTGCCGTTCTGGCACAGAAATCCCAGCTGTTCTGATCTTGGAAATGTGTTGTCTTTGAGAGCTGCTGCCCATTTAAAATCTAATGCTGCAGTCCTCTACACCAGGGGTGCCCAAACTATCGCCCGTGGGCCGTAATTTGGGCACCACTGGTTTGAGCAGAGAAAATGGAAACCTAAAAAATCTATCTCATCCTGTTGCAAAACATATCTGTGGCAAAATAGACTGCAAGGCACGTTTTACTTACACTTCTGGTGGGAGGAACCACGTGACTGGCCCGCTAAACCACATGACCAGCCTGCTGAACCATGTGATCAGCCCATGGCCCAAAAAGTTTCGGTACCCTTGCTCTACACAGTTACTTCACCTCCTGAGTTCAATGGGACTTTTTAGTAAACATGCTTGGTAAAAGGGCATGATTTGTCAGTTGTAGTAGTACTTATTCAAGGATACTGTATATTAAAGAAAGTTCTTAATCAGGTACCAGTTTCAGTAACCTCCTTCTTTAGAATGTGTTAGTTGCCATATATTTTCTTGTTTTGAGATACAGATACATTTAAACCTCGCATAAAGAGCACTTCGCTTAAAGAGTAACTCGCTTAAAGAGCAGAATTTTCTCTGACTATTTGCTTCGCTTAACAAATAAAACCAACCAAAAACTCGCTTAACAAATAAATTGGGGTTCGCATTCCCCCCCACAATTGGTCACTTACAATGGTGTTTCGCTTAAAGAGCAAACTCGCTTAAAGAACAATCCTGTGGAACGCATTATGCTCTTTAAGCGAGGTACAACTGTAGTTGTATCATCGGATCTCGGCAATAATTTCAGGCATAACGGCTGTCTTTTTAAGAGGTAGAAAGGAACTTGTAACTTAGTTAACTAATTTAGATGATTAATAATAATAATAATTGTGTGCTGTCAAGTCACACCTGACTTAGGACAAACGTTTATAGGTGTTCTGGGTAATTTAGTGATGGCGAACCTTGGCACTCCACGTTTCTTGAACTTCAATTCCCAGAAGCCCTGATCAGTAGGAGTGCTGACTTGGGCTTCTGGGAATTGAACTCCAAGAACACCTGGAGTGCCAAGGTTCGCCATCACTGTAAAGGTAAAGAATACGCAGAAGTGGTTTACCGTTCATTTCTTCTGAGGCTGCCCTGGAGTTGTGCAGCTTGCTTGTGGATTCAATGGATGCCTCTTCTCCAAGGTGTCACAGTGAGGAATTGAACTTCCAACCTCTGGTTCGACTTAAATCACTGATCTATCCAGCTAGCTCACTTAGATGAGTACTATATTGTTATCAAAATAGCTTTCCTCCTATGTCAGGGGTGCCCAAACTTTTCGTGCCCCAGACCAGTCACGTTCAGCGGGCCGGTCATGTGGTTTAGCAGGCTGGTCACATGGTTCTTCCAACTGGAAGCAGAAGTAAAACATACCTTGCAATCTGTTTTGCAACAGATATGTTTTGCAACAGGGTGAGATAGATTTTTTAGGCTGCCATTTTCTCTGCTTAAACCAGGGGTGCCCAAACTATGGCCCATGAGCCAGATCTGGCTCCCAATGCCAGTTCATCCAGCCCTCGTCACTCAGCCTTGTTTTACTTCCACTTCTGGGGGCAACTAGGGCAGTGCGGGCCATAGTTTTGGCACCCCTGCTCCATGTTAAAGAATAATGCTTTGAAATTTGTGGAGCAACTTTAAAATCAAAAGGATTTTTGTTCTTTAAAAGTTAATTTGTGGTTTTCCATACAAAAATCGTTACACAAGTCGAATTTTATGTAAATCGTTGCGTACGTAAATCAGGGTTTTACTGTATTATTGTATTAAATCTGTGCATTTCTTCCTTAACACATTTCCTTGTATCAGTTATTACCATGCACTCTTGTTCCATTAATGGAAAATATTTTGATTGGATTCTGATTTCACGAAGAAGCTGTTTCAGAGCTGGCGTGCGCTATTATGTGAGAGGTAAGGCAAATGTCATTATTAGATGGAAGGTAAAGGGTAAAGGTAAAGGTCACCCTTGCTCGAAAGCCAGTCGTATCCAACGCTCGGGTTCAGTGCTCATCTCTGTTTATAGCCAAAGAGCCAGTGCTGTCTGTGTTTGCAGACGTTTCCGTGGTTATTTGTGACATGCATGACTAGACGCTGGAGTGTATGGAACCTATTTATCTACTTGCAATTTCTTGCTTTCGAACTGCTAGGTTGGCAGGAACTGGGACAGAGATGGGAGCTCATTCCATTTTGTGCAGTACTCAGTATCGAACTGCTGACCTGCCGCCTTCCAGTCAGCATCTTAACCACTTGAGTCATTTATGCTTTGTTACCCAGTTCTGTCCTGTCACCTCCTGATACAGGTTTGGCTTAAAAGAAATCTCTGTCGGCTGTCTTTGGTTTGGATTCATGTTGCCTCAGGCTAAATGACATATGCGTTGCTATGGAATTATGTTCAACTGTAAATGATTTACAGTAATACCCCGGATAACGATTGTACCGGATAGTGCTAGAATTGGATAACGATGCAAGATTTTTGGAAAAATCTTGCATCGGATAACACGATTTTTAGCGTTATCCGGTACAATCGTGTGTGTGTGGGGAGGGGGTTGGATTGGGTAAAACATCTACTCAATCCAACCCCCTCCCCAGCACCCGCCTGTCTTTCCCCCGACGCTACTTTAGGCTTCCCTCTGCTTACCTTCCCATCTCCGACTGCCAGCTGATCGTAGAGGCTTGTTTTTTTTAAACTGCAGGGAAGGGGGGAAAGAGAGAAATGTGATTGGTTCTATAGAGAAGTAAAGGAGGCCAAAGTTGCTCTTCCTGTCATTTCCCTCCTTCCCTACTCTCACCCCCAGCAGTTTGGGGACTCCCCACAGCCACCCCACTGCCTGCTCGGCCACAGAGAATCCATCCCAGCTCTGGTTACCTAATGTTCTTGAGCTGCAATCTCGGACGCTGTTTTTGCTTTACTTCCTGTATTGAAAAAACAGGGAAGGGGGAAATACAGAGATGTGATTGGTTCTCTAGAGACTGCCAGCTGATCAGTGGGGTGGCTGTGGGGAGTCCCCAAACTGCTGGGGGTGGGAGTAGGGAAGGAGGGAAGTGACAGGGAGAGCAGCTTTGGCCTCCTTTACTTCTCTATAGAACCAATCACAATCAGCTGGCAGTCAGAGAAGGGAAGGGAAGCAGAGGGAAGCCTAAAGTAGCGTCGGGGGGAAAGGCACTTTCCCCGACCCTACTGCAGTCGCATGGGGGGTGGCTTTAAAGGCAGGGAGGTCTCTTTCTTTCCCTGCCTGCCTTTAAAGCGGTTTGTCCCTGAAGTCAGGGCTTTTTCACCGTTCACCTTCACGGTGAAGCATCCAACAAAAATCATTTTTAAGATAAATAAGCATTTGAAAGATTTTGAGGAAGTAACGGGACTAAAAGTTAATTGGGATAAAACAGAAATGATTTTAATCAATGGAAATAAAGGGGACGAAGAAACAATAAAACGGAACCATAATGTACAGATCACACAGAAAATGAGATATTTAGGGGTAATTCTATCAAATAAAACTGGGGAACTTAAAGGCCTGAACTATGGCAGACAAAAGAAGGAGATGGAAAAGAAAATATTACAGTACAGTAAATTAAATCTGTCATGGTTTGGTAGAATAGCTTTATGTAAAATGATGTTGTTGCCTAAATTGAATTTTTTGTTCGATGTTTTACCGTTAAAACACACAGACAAGGAGCTGAATGAGTATCAAAATATGATTAGTAGGTACTGTAATGGAAACCGAGGAGCCAGAATAACTAAGTTGATGTGGTATGTTTCACAAAAAGAGGGAGGATTGGGGATCCCAAACATTACTAAATATTATAGGGCCTTCCAAATAAGAAATATTATAAAATTATTAATTAGAGAAGAAACAGTGTGGGGGAAAATTGAAAGGAAAGATTTTTCGAAGCTTGGCAAGGCACAGTTTTTATGGGAAGGGAAGGAAAAAGGGGGGGAAAAGGCCCAGGGATTGATGTTAAATTCAACAATAGAGACATGGAGTAGAGTGAGAAAAGAACTTACTTTAGGAATTTCACCGGTTTTAGAGGTGGAAGATTTTCATAATTTTCCAATAAAAATCGATAAAAAGATCAGGGACATATTGGCGGAAAAGTAAAATTACTGAAAGATTGGGTCAACACTTGCAGAGATCAAGAAAAAAGACGTGAGCTGTATTTGCAACTGCAATTGGATTGGTTTAAGATCCTTCAGATAAACAATTGGAACAAGGCATTTTTATGGGAAAACGGTTTAAATAGAGATTGTACAGAATTCGAGTTACTGTTGATTAGAGTAAGAAATGGAGAAATAGGAATCAAGGGAATAGTAAGTAAAATTTATAAAATTCTGAATAAGAGTCAAAAAATACAAGAGGCGTTGAGACAAAGCTGGGAACAAGAGTTAGATATAAGGATAACAGAAATAAAATGGCAGAAGATATGGAAAAGAAGGATAATGAGGACTATGTCGGTTAGAGTTAAAGAGCATAACTACAAAATAATATGGAGATGGTACAGGACCCCAGTTGGCTTGCATCGAATGTATAGTAATTTGAGTGATACATGTTGGAGGTGTAAAAAAACAAGGGGAACATATGAACATATGTGGTATAGCTGTGAATCTTTAAAAGGTTTTTGGGAAAGAATTGAAAAAGAGATAGAGAACATATTAAACATGCAAGTTAAACTGGGGTCAGACACAATTTTGCTAACCGACATAGATGAATATGACATGAATAAGGATAATAAAGAATTGTTGGCCATAATGTTGACTGTTGCAAGACAATGTATAGCTAAAATCTGGAAAAGCAATGATAAGATAAGTATCCAAGATTGGTATAAGCAAATGTGGGATTTGGCCCTTAACGAAAAACTTACATGGGACTTAAATTGCAGAAAAGGAAAAATGCAAAGTAACAATTTCTGGAGGATCTGGGAACCTTTTATAAGTTATACTTTGGAGGGAAAAAAAGGCATACCCCCTGTACAAGATCAGAACGACTTTTGGAAACTGTGAGGATATAGGTCTCCCCGGACATTGTATATAGCACAAGGGTGATGTTAATGATGCAATTGAAAATAATGTGGAGAAGATTATGTTCTAAGAAATGTGGTTAAAATAATATCGCTATTTAGAGAAATTTGTTATATGATCTTCACAATTATATGTATTTTTGTAATTGTTTTGTTTTGTATTTTTGTATTTTTTTAAATACCTAATAAAAAATTTAAAAAATTTTTTTAAAAAAAAGAAGTCAGGGCTTTTTTTCAAAGCGTTGTTCGATGCATGTATTGGACAACGCTAAAAACCGGATAACGTCATGACTTGTGGAACCAAGTCATAACGTTATCCGGGGTATTACTGTATTGTCAAATTAGCACTGATGAGGATTTAAGTTTGGCCAACAACAAAGGCAAGAAAGTGGCTTTATTTTGACAGGCCAGGGTTTGACTGGGACATGAAAGAATAATAATAATTAGTTTAGATCTTATTATCCACTGGAGAAATGTAACTTGGATTTAGATATGGAAAACCATGTGTTTTCAAATCTCTCAGTTACCAGAACTGCAAAAATGACCTTTGTACAAGTAATTATATTTCAACCTTTCCTAATTTAAAGGGCTGCTTTGAGGCTCTGAAGCTACTCCTGGCTTTTCAGAGAAAGGGAGGAAAGCAAAAGACAGTTGTATGAATTCAGGGACTGTCCTTGTATAACGGTGATTGTTTTTAATCCCCTGGTTTTTTAAAAATAGCGTACGATATTAAAATTCACGCTGGGTAGAGGATTTTAACTATAACATGGACAAAGTACCGCAGCACTTTGAAGTGGACAAATTAATGCTACTATTTTCATCTAAAACACTTGGGAAATAATCTACATCCTGCCGTAGAAGTACGCTGGCAGTGCAGAATCATAAATACAATATAATTGTATATCTTCATGGGTCATGATTAATATTTGAGATAATTCTGTGATCTAGTTTAGCCAAATAATAATAATGTTTCCTCATACTGTACTTCACAAAAAGTGGCATGTAAGCTAAAAGTTCGAAAGCAAGAAATTGCAAGTAGATAAATAGGGACCACTTCGGTGCGAAGGTAACAGTGTTCCGTGTGCTCCGGTGTCTAGTCATGCCTGCCATATGACTATGGAAACGTCTACAGAAGCAGACAGCGCTGGCTCTTCGGCTTTGAAACAGAGACGAGCACTCTAGAGTTGGATACGACTGGCTTCCAAGCAAGGGAAACCTTTACCTTTACTTAAGCTAGAATGTGAAATAATAAGTAATCCTTGTGTTATAAAAAGGAGCCCTGGTGGCACAGTGGTTAAACTGCTGTCCTACAACTAAAAGGTTGTGAGTTTTATCCTGACCAGGGCTCAAGGTTGACTCAGCCTTCCATCCTTCCAAGCTTGGTAAAATGTTGGGGGCAAACTGCTAATTAACTTGTGAACCGCACAGAGAGTGCACTTAGCGCTATGGGGCGGTATATAAGTGTGATGGCTTTGTCTTTCCTTTGCTTTGCTTTGTGGGTGATTAGTATAAATTTGAATTTCTTATTCAAACAGGTATTGATTCTGAAGGACATGCAGCTAATTTTGTAGAAACAGAGCAAATTGTACATTACAATGGGAGCAAAGCTTCTTTTGTCCAGGTACATTTTTCTTGCTGTTGTTCTGTTGGGTTGGATGGACAAACCTTTGTTGCTGCAATTAGTTTCTACTCTTATCTTCTTGATGTTGGTATACAGTGGAACCTTGGTTAACGTAATTAATGCGTTCTCTGGGACGTTTTTTGCAGCGAAAATTACTTTAACCGAATTCTGCATAAGAATGCATTAAAAACCAAAATACTTTAACCAAAATGTGGTTTCCCATAGGAATGCATTGAAAACCAATTAATCCGTTTTGAAAAAAATTACCTAAACCGAGCCACTACTTTCTACTGATTTCCTTTTGTTATGTGATTTTTATGTTAACCGGGCCATTTGTTAACCAGGGTTTCCACTGTATTCCAAGATGAAATTCAGAAAGTAGGTGGGCAGATGCATAGATAACAGTGTTGTTTTCTGTCCTTTTTGCTTTCCAGACACGTGGATCAATTCCCTTTTTCTGGTCACAGAGACCAAACCTTAAGTATAAACCAAAACCACAGATCAGCAAAACAATAAATCACGTATGTTTTGAAAGTATATCTTTTCTTTCTTTCTTTTTTGCTAACCTTCTGCACGAGAGGTTTAGTATAAAGTCCCTAAGCAAATGCAAGATGTCTTTAAATGGTTGTACAGTAATACCCCGGATAACGTTATGACCTGGTTCCACAAGTCATGACGCTATCCAATTTTTAGCGTTGTCCGCTGCATGCATCGAACAACGCAAAAAAAAAAAAAAGCCCTGACTTCAGGGACGAACCACTTTAAAGGCAGGCAGGGAAAGAAAGAGACCCAATTGGGTCTCTTTCTTTTCCTCCCTGCCTTTAAAATCACCCCCTACCCACAGCGGTCTCTGCCGCTGCAGTAGGGTCGGGGAAAGGCGCACCTTTTCCCTGACCCTACTGCAGTCGCAGAGACAGCTTGTGTCTCTTTCCCCCTCCCTGTATTTAAACTACAGGGAGGAGGAAAGAGAGAGACGTGATTGGGTCTCTAGAGAACCAATCATGTCCCTCTCTTTCCCCCTCCCTGTAGTTTAAATACAGGGAGGGAAAGAGACACAAGCAGTCTCTGTGGCTGAAGTAGGGTCGGGGGAAAGGCGCGTGCTTTTCCCCAACCCTACTGCAGTCGCAGAGACCGCTGTGGGTGGGGCTGGATTGGGTAGTTCTACCCAAACCGCCCCACACCCGCAGACCATTGCCTTGGATAACGCTAAGAATCATTATCCAGAATCGTTATCCGATGCAAGTTTTTTCCAAAAAAACTTGCATTGTTATCCGATTCTAGAGTTATCTGATGCAATCGTTATCCGGGGTATTACTGTATTTTACTATGGAATATAGCTCTTTTAAGTGATTCTGACGTAGAGGCACATGCTTTTTTAAAAGTTGAAGAAATCAGCTGTAGCATTCATCATTGAAAGAGACCTTGGTCCCAATCTTGAAATGAAAGGAGATCAAACATTTTCAGTCTCTTACTTCCTATCTTTCATATTAAGACCTGATATGCTGTTACATAGAGCCAATTGTTAGTCCCCTTTGAAACAGACCTATTGAGTCAAAGAGAAATGCATAAGTTTTAAAGGTAACAACCCCATTTATTTAGTAAGTCTAATTTAATTGAGCCTCGCAATTTGATTTAGCCCAGAGGCTTTAGAGCAGGGGTTCTCAGCCTATGGCCTGTGGGCCAAATCTGACCCACGGCACCAAATAATCTGGGCCCCGCCCTCACTCCAGCCACCGCCACTAGAATCAGCCATGGACTCATTTACAGAGGCCGTAAATGGCAGGGTGACAACCAGTCCGCCCCCCTCAACTGTTTGAGGGAGCGTGACCTGGCCCCTGACTTTTATCAAAAAAGACAATATTATGCCTGTGTCCTTTTGTGCATATTTTATGAATAATTGTAATCTTAGAGAACAATGTACAGTAATACCTCCGATAACGTTTACCTCGGATAACGCTAAAATCGCATAACGTTAAGTAATCTGGGGAGGAGAATTGGATCGAATAACGTTAAGGTCCTATGGGATGGATCGGATAACAACCGCTAAAGCCTGTGCGGTTACAATGTATCTCTATGGAGCTTTAACGTTATCCAATCCATCCCATAGGATTTTAACATGGATCGGATAACACCAAAAATCGTATAACACCAACACTTGTGGAACCAAGTCTTAGCGTTATCCGAGGTATTACTGTACTTTGTCCACAGTTTCATCACGACATCCCTTGTTACTGAAGTGTTGAATAACTACACAATTGGAAATCCATATTGTGTCATTATTAATATTTCTTTTATAATGCTCTGTATTGAAAGAATTCTGCATCCCACCTTCTGAAGATTTTTAACATGAGCAGCTCAGTCAAATGTTTCACAATAAAGGTATATTTTGTGTTCTTTTTCAGATGGATGGCTTCCAAAGGCACTTTGACTCTCAAATTATTAGCTATGGGAAACAAATGGTGGTTAATCTGGTATGATCTTACTTTAATTCTTCTTCTAAATTTAAAGAAATGTGACCTTGTTATCGCTTCTTTCTAAAAAAAAAATTTCTTCTTAGGTTAACCAAAAGGGTTCTGAAAAGCCTCTTGAACAAACATTTTCACAAATGGTAAACAGCTTGGGAAATGGAATGGTCAGGTACATGCCTTCAGAAATATATTTTCATACTTACACTGAGGAAAGAACTGTTTGCTTAAAGCAGGGTGCCCAAACTACGGCCCGCCAGATGTGCCCCCTGATGCCCAGGAGCAACGAAGCCCTCATTGCTCCTGGAAGTGGAAGTAAAACGCGCCCGTACGGGTCTTTGTGGGCCAGAGGAATTGGCATTGGGCCCCACATCCGGCCCCCAAATCATAGTGACCAACCCACGGCCTGAAATGTTTGGGCACCCCTTTCTTAAATAATTTAGTGGAATACTTCTCTATATACTGTATCTGAATAGACAAGTCCTATGATGACATCAACATACATTCTAGAGTTGTACTGACTTTATTTCTGATGTTTAAATTGCTCATTTTGGGTATATGAACAACAATAAGCCCCAGAAAGCAGAAATTCCCTTTCACTCCATAGAAGAAATATATAATGTGTCACGTCATTGAAACGAACTCTTGCAGGTTCTAAACTTGCTCATGTGAAGTGAACCATCAAAGCTTCAAGCTAAAGAATGGAGGCACAAAGTTGAGTGATGGTCTTGGTAAACCATGGTGGAAGGCCTTGTGGTTCTCGATTACAGTTCCTATCCCTAGCCTGCTGGTTCATTGCTAGGCATAACGACAAGGGACAGTGTGACTTGTCCAAGACATCGGGAGGGTACCAGTTTGGGGAAAGCCATCTTAAAGCAAATACTAAATATCAGGCTGCACTTTTATAAAGTTGGGGGCAAATCGAGGGTACAGTAAAAGATCGGATAATGCTAAAACTTGGTTCCACAAGTCTTGGTGTTATCCGATTTTTAGTGTTATCCGATCCATGTTAAAATCCTATGGGATGATCGGACAACGTTAAAGCTTCATAGAGATACATTGTAACCGCACAGGCTTTAGCGGTTGTTATCCGATCCATCCCCTAGGACCTTAACGTTATTCGATCCAATTCTCCTCCCCAGATTACTTAACGTTATGCGATTTTAGCGTTATCTGATCCAATCGTTATCCGGTGTTTTACTGTACATGTAAATGATGGGCAGTCTTGTTGAATAATAGATGTGATTATGAGTTTCGAAGACTAGTGTTGTACTGGTTAGGGTGTTGGACTAGGGCAGTCATGGCAAATCTTGGCACTTCAGCTGTTCTTGAACTTCAATTTACTGCGTACGCGCAGTACACCCATTCATGTGGATTCACAGAGACTTGGGCTTCTGGGAATTGAAGTCCAAGAACACCTGGAGTGCCTAGGTTCACTATCACGGCCTAGGGCTTAAGATATTTGGGTTCAGATTCCTACTTGGTTGTCAGACTCAATAACCTCAGGCCTTGCTAATGTGTAAGATAACCTAAGGTAGGGATGCCCAAACTGCAGCCCATGGGCCGGATCCAGCCCCTGACACCAATTCATCCTGCCTGCGCTGCCCTCATTGCTCCCGGAAGCGGAAGCAAAACACGCCCGTACGTTTTACTTCTGCTTCTGGGAGCGACAAGGGCAGCGTGGACCAGATGAATTAGTGTCAGGGGATGGATCCGACCCATGGGCCGCAGTTTGGTCACCCCTGGTTTAAGCAGAGAAAACGGCAGCCTGAAATCTCATCCTGCTGCAAAACAGATGGCAAGGCGCGTTTTACTTCCACTTCCAGTGGGAGGAACCACGTGATCGGCCCATTGAACCTTGTGACTGGCCTACTGGATCATGTGACCTGCCCATGGCCCAAAAAGTTTGGGCACCCCTGATTTAAGGCCTATAGACTTGTTGCTGGAGAAACTGGATTACAATTCTCCATAAACTTGTTTATCAAGAGCAACATTATAAAAGCTGTATGTGATTAGTTTCCCAGATGCAGCAAAGTAGTACTTCTTCCTATTTACACCCCCCCCCCCCAAAAAAAAAAATCATCTCTGGGTTCAAGTACTGATGAAAAGCTTTCGCATTCATATTTGATTTCTCTGCCCAGGTACATGGCATTTGATTTCCATAAAGAATGCAGTCGAATGAGATGGGATCGGCTCCAGATTTTATTGGATCAACTAGCAGAGCAGCAAGATGAATATGGGTAATATATGCAAATGCAGTGTGCAGGCATTTAATTGTGGTTAGTAGAAATTACAAAATAATTAGATTGTGCACAGAAGGCTCTGCAAGGAAAACTACAGTATCTAGTGATTTTGAAGTGCAGTGATCTAAGGCGATGGCAATTTGACTTTCAGTTCAGACCTATTTGTTTTGAAGTAAAGTTCAGTTCAACAGACTTCCCTTCCATTTGAATTGTCCCCAGTCCCAAGATCTGATGTGCTTTTTTGTTTAGCAGTATAAAGCTCTTCATGGCTTTGCCCTGGCACCATGCAACTTGCTTGTGTTGTTATAACTTTTGTGTCCCAACTGTGTGGCATCTCTAAATTTGGAGGCATACATTTAATTTCATCAAATTGTTGCAGTAAGAGGTGAAGCTAGCAAATTGTGTTTAATTTCCTGAGAGGAGTTGAATTTTCCAAAGCTAACGGTGTCTAGTCATGCCTGCCACATGACCACGGAAATGTCTGGAAATGCAGACAGCGCTGGCTCTTCATGTCTATAAAAGAGAGATGGGCACTGAACCCTAGAGTCAGATATGACTGGCTTTTGAGCAAGGGAGACCTTTATTTTTACTTTAATGAACAGAAAATTAAAATTTATATTCCAGTTTCAAGATGATTAAATAAATATTGCTTTTTGAATAAGAATTAAGGATGCCGTTTCAAGAGTATACTTTCTTAGTGGCTAATTCTGGACTCTGGAGCTCCCTATTAGTGCGAAGTTGGTTCTGTTCCAGTTTTGCCTGTGTCTTTTAATGCTAGGTTTTCAATTTCATTGTGATTGCTTTTAAATCAATATTTTGTTTTAAAGTTTGAGTCCCTTTTTAAGTAGAAAGGTTAAAAAAATATTATAAATAAATAAATACAATATAGCTACTGGAAGGCTGCCCTGTATGCTACATAGCATGGGTGGATCTAAGTAAGTAAGCTACTGGAAGGAATTTTTGCCAATACAGTTAGTAGGCAATAGGATGAAATACTAGCTAAAGTTTTCTAATAAATATCATTATTGTGAGGATAAAGTTAAGCCCAAGTACTCTGTTTATATTGCATGTGTTATAATTTGGGTGTGCATGGGTGGATACACTCGCCGCTCCCATTTTGTACAGCACAATTGTGTCAAGAATCAGTTCTCACAGCAAGGGTCCTTTAAAGGCAGGCGAAACAAAGAGATGAATCAGAAGAATTGTGATCTTCGAAGAAACAGTGTTAAACTGATCTTTCTTCCTTTTCAAATATTCTTGTTCCTGGGATGTCTCGAAACAGCAAAAGTGAGTCCTGAAAAAGTCTCTTTTCTGCTGGATTGTGCCCAGTGTGGCTGTATCCAGATGTACTGTAGAGAAAGAACCGGGTTTTGGCTACACCCAGTGGTGGGCACCAGCAGGTTCGCACCAGTACGTGCATACCGGTAGTAAAAATGGCTGACCTCACCCTCCCACCCACTTCATCCTAGAAGAGGCTTTGGAGGGGGCTGGCTCCATTTCCCCCTTTATCAAAGGCTTTTCCTGGGCCCCGTTTCACCCCAAAGCACATCCCCAGCCACTCCAGAGTGGTTGGGGAGGCACTTCGGGGTGAAACAGAGCCCAGGAAAAGCCTTGGGGGAAGGGGAAAATGGCTTCACAGGTTCACCATAGAGTAATGAAAATAGAAGAGGCTTCTATTTCCATAGCTATATAGCGAAGAGCAGTCATATGGCCAGCAGGCCACGCCCACCCAGTCATGTGGCCACGCCCACAGCTTGGTAGGAAAATTTTTTTATGCCCACCACTGGCTACACCCCTTTACTTTTCTTTGCTTATCACTTCTGAAAGCTGTGAAATACAGTTACTGAGGGGTCAGATGGTTTCTTCAGTGTCCTAAAACACAAGAGGATGGGCTGTCCAGTGGGATTTTTAAAAACTTTAATCTGTAAATGTTGTGTCTTTTTGCCAGTAACCTTCGACTCTTTCTTTGATTTTGAATGTACAGTAATACCTCGGATAACGCTAAGACTTGGTTCCACAAGTCTTGGTGTTATCCGATTTTTAGTGCTATCCGATGCATGTTAAAATCCTATGGGATGGATCGGATAACGTTAAAGCTCCATAGAGATACATTGTAACCACACAGGCTTTAGCAGTTGTTATCCGATCCCTCCCATAGGACCTTAACGTTATTTGATCCAATTCTCCTCCCCAGATTACTTAACGTTATGCGATTTTAGCATTATCCGAGGTAAACGTTATCCAAGGTATTACTGTACGTTACTTCTTCCTGTGGCGGCTGCTTTTTTAAAAAAGTCCAGAATCTCAATAGCCACATGGAAACTTGACATTTTTGTGAGTGTATCTAGGTAGGAATTTTAGCCATCTGGTAGGAAAGACCTCAGAACTGCCTTTTGAGAGGTGAAAAGTCAAATAAAATTTGCAACTTAGTTATCAATATCAATTGAATTAAGTGGTGGACATTTTTTGGTTAAATAACTGTGTTTCTTCCATACTTAAAAATAATGTTTAGATGTTTGTGGACATGCTTTAAAACTAAAGGGACTGCTTTGATTTTTAAAAATTTACCTCATGCCAAGGATGGAGAACTGTGGACCTCCACATGTTTTTATCTTACAAAATCACCTCAGCTCTGCCAACCATACCCAACAGTTAGGTATTATGTGACCTATAGTCTAAAAGTATTGTCTGGTCAGGCTGTCCTGCTATGGTAATCACTGCAATTCATCCGTCCGGACGCGTTTTACTTCTGCTCCCAGGAGCGATGAGGGCAGCGTGGGCCGGATGAATCGCAGTAAACCCATTCGTGCGGATTCATGGGTGCTTGGGCTTCTGGGAATTGAAGTCCAAGAACATCTGGAGTGCCAAGGTTCGCCATCACAGGAGTAGACCATACTGCCAGCGACTCAACTCCGAATGTCAGGCAGCAGTTAACTTAACCTGACAACCCTGAGGACCAATGGCCTTAGGTGCCAAAGACCACAGGGAAGGGTGATGGTCTCCAAGTGGATTAAATCCCACTTGAATCCATTTTGATGGAGGATAACAGCTTCATCAATATTGGCCTGGGACCAATGAGGACTTTGCGTGCCAAAAGGGCTCAGGATCCGGAAGTGACTCATGGAACTGGATCAGTGGTACGGGTTTCACTCTGCGATGCAGAAGGCAGACGAAAGGCACTGCATTATATTCTTAGGATAGGCTTCATGGCTGTCGCCATGAGGATCGCCAATATTTGGATACAGATATGGCAGAAGAAGAAGAAGTCTAAAATTGGAGGGTGAGTGGGGGACAGACAAATCAGATATTTCCCTGACATTCTGATGTGTTAGTCTCCCAGCAGAAAAATAATAAGCAATGCCTTGTAAGCTCTTTAACAGAGCTCCATTATGTTTTGCAGGTACTTTCTAGTAGATTCTGATGGGAAAGTTTTGATGCAACAAGAAGGAACATTTCGCAGCAATTGTATGGACTGCCTGGACCGAACCAATGTGATACAGAGCCTTTTAGCGCGCCGCTCTCTCCAAGCACAGCTGCAGGTTGAGATTAGCTGTTAACCGTTGTTTCTCTTTAACGCTTGTGTGTGAAAAAATGTGATTTTTCTGGTCTTTCAGGAACATAAAAATGTGAGAATGCGCGTGATCCCTGAATGCATATTAAATGCGTCATTCTTGAAAGGCATCTACTTGAAATAGAAAAAGATGCTTTATTCTGATACTTTGCAGTATTCCAATTATAGAGAATTAAAAATGTTAGCAGAAACTCTAATGAATGCGTAAACGGCGGCTTCGTTTGTCATTGCAGCGATTAGGCGTTCTTCACGTCGGTCAAAGACTTGACGAACAAGCAGAATTTGAGAAACTTTATAAAAACGGTAGGGTTTTGTTCTGACGAATGAATCATTCTGCATATGCCGCAGCCTTGCTGCCTCTTGCTTTAAACAGTTGTTCTCTTTTCGTAGCATGGGCTGATAATGCAAATGCTTGTGCCAAACAGTACGCTGGAACAGGTGCCTTAAAGACAGACTACACAAGGCAAGTTTGACCCAGTTTTCTTGAAGTCAAATGTACTTGACGTTTGCTACAGTAAAAGCCTTTAGCTATTCTAGTAGCCAGAAAAAGTCTTAACCCAGAAGGAATTTAAAATGTCTTTATTTATTTATTTATTTATTTATTTATTTATTTATTTATTTATTTATTGGAATAGTAGCAGTGTTAGTCTGTGGTTCAGGCATATCAGAAAACAAAACAAAATAAACAAAACAAAATAAAAAAACACTGTAGCACTTTAAAGACTAACTGCTATATTTTATTTATATTATATTTATTTATTTATTTATCTATCACATTTGTGTCCCGCCCTCACCAAGAGACTCAGGGCGGCTTACAAGACACTAAAAACACAATTAAAACACAGTAATTACATTAAAAGGTTAAAAAGTTGAAAAGAACAAGGAGAGAGGTGGGGAGTCCAAAGAGCCAGCTGGACGAAGTGATCGTCTGGCCTGCACCCCACACATGCCCCACCAGCCAGGTCTTAACCCCCTTTCTGAAGGGCAGCAGCTCCATCTGGAGACACAGGTCACTTGGTAGGAGGTTCCATAGGGTCGGGACGGACACAGAAAAGGCTCTCCTAGTGCTAGAGAGGTGAGCCTCTCTAGCTGACGGCACGACCAGAGAGCCTCTCTGGTCCGTTCTGGTGGGATGGACAGATGTTCTCAGGGTGACGCAGTCTCTTAAGTATCCTGGCCCACTACCATGTAGGGCTTTACAGTTAATAACCAGCACCTTGAATTGCACCCGGAGGCATATTGGAAGCCAGTGCAGCTCTCAAAGCAGTGGTGAGGCACAAGCATAACGCCCGCACCCCATCACAACCCGAGCAGCCGCATTGCGAACCAGTTGCAGCCTCCAAATGGTCACCAAGGGTAGTCCCATGTAGAGTGCATTACAATAATCAAGTCTGGAAGTGATCAAAGCCTGAGTGGCCATGAGCAAGGAGTCCCGGTCCAGGAGCGGGCATAACTGGGGTATAAAATGAAGTTGTGCAAAAGCCCTCCTGACCATGATTGCCACCTGCTCCTCGAGCAGGAGTCACGAATCCAGGAGGACCCCCAGATTACACACCAGGTCTGTTTGAGGCAAAACCGCCCCATCCAGAACCAAAGATGATAGCTCCTGAGATAACACAGGAACCCTTTGACCAGCCCAGTTAGATCTCAAACCAATGTATATATAGCAAGTGACTGTCATTCTTAAAATACACAAATAATAGATGGTAAAACAAGCAAGTTAAACTAAATAAGCATAATAAAATTATCACTGAGCAATTCTACTGCTCATTGTAGATGTAAATGATTATGATGCATTTTTAGATTCTTAGTTCTATTGTTTGCAGTTTTTCCTAGTCTTTAATGACAATTATCTTTCTTAGCTCAAAATGTAGGATGTTTATTTTCTCAACTGCTATGCTGAGAAATTCTTACATCAGCCCCCCCCCCCCTTAAAGCCAGCTTGCTGAGAATTGCTAGGCCAAATTCCATTGAGGGAGCATAAGACATCGCTTTAAAAGCTGATGCCAATGTTTAGCTTCTTTGGTGGTATCCAGCGAAAAGAAGTCTCTGAAGGGTTTATGTTTGAAGTCAAGTTGCCCTGGGAAAGGAGCATTTGAATATTGTAAGACAGAGGATTTCCAAGCCTCTCTTTTCAGTCATCAATGTCAGAACAGTTCCGTATCAGTTTATTCTATGTGCAGTAGTAATGAATTGGATGACAGGCAAGGAACCCCACTGCAGATCAGTGGATGGTGTCTCTAAGTGTTAGATTTTGGGGTTAAATTTCAAATTCCCCTTTTTGACCTCCCTATCTTTTGGTTATGCTGAAGTCTTTTGTTGTTGTTTTAAATCAGAACTGGAAAGAGAACTCAATGGGGCTTGCTTATGGATGGTTGGAACTCGTTGATTCGTTACTACAAAAACAATTTTTCTGATGGATTTAGGCAGGTAAGACCTTTCCAGTCCTTATAGCTTACCGTTGCTGCTTTTCATTGGACTTTTCATTTAGCAGTGTGCTATGTGTTAAATGAACCATGTGGTCTCTGTACCAAGGGCTTCTGGAGTTTTTAAACACAGACAGGTAAGCCAAGGCCTTCTAGCGCATGATGATGGTTAGTAGGTGGGAGATGGATTTGTGATTCAGAAAAGTTCTTTTCTCTCTCTCTTTCTCTGTAGATAGATAGATAGATAGATAGATAGATAGATAGATAGATAGATAGATAGATATAGTGGGGATATTATTTTTGTTCTTGCAGATATTTATAATTTATTCAGCTTAATTTTTTATTGTAAAGATATTTTAAAAGTGTGTTGCATGCCACCTAGAGTGGGGAAATATCTAATATGGGTGGGATATAAATGCAATTAAATAAATAAAAGAAATGTATAAAGGTAAAGGTTTCCCTTGCTCGAAAGCCAGTCGTATCCGGCTCCCAGTCAGCGTCTTAGCCAAACGGACAAATTAGCAAACAGGCGTTTACTGCAGTCATAGGGGAAAGATACTGAAAGGAGAAGCATAAGGAATGTATATTTCTTGGACTTGCGGTAGAATACAAAGAAGGGAAGGAAAACATGGAGAACCATTCAGTTGGTTTGTAATTTCCTTTGCCACGTTTGTACCTGGCCATCCCTCAAGGGTCCTGCAAGTGGCATTTCCTAAGTGACTATCCTATTGCTTTATTGTCTCAATAAATAGACAATAAAACAGATTTGTCACATCTTTTTGGATTCTTGTGATTGATGTAATTAATAGCATAGGGAGGGCTTGCAGAATGCATGCAGTGAGAAGGAGATATTTGTTCTCTGTTTTAGAGACAATAATAAGAAGACCCTGGCTTCAGGGGGATTGTGAAGGACTCTTCTTTTTAAGTTAATATAAGACTAATTCTCAACCAGGTGTCTCTGGCTTGTTTTGCAGGATGCTATAGATCTCTTTCTTGGAAACTATTCTGTGGATGAAGTCGATTCTATCAGTCCTTTCCATATACATAAGGATTGGAAATTTTTGGCTGTAAGAAATTTAGTATATTTGTTATTTTTGCAGAATTTTTTTAAAAACCAAGTTAAGCTTGTATTAATAACTTTTAGACATATCGGAAAGCAAAAACAAAAAATGCTGCAGGACTTTAAAGACTCACTGCTATATTTTTAATGTGAGCTGTCGTGGATCAAGTCCACTTCTTCAGACATAGGAGTGACACCTCAAGGCACGAGCTTATATACACCAGATACAGAATAACAGATAAGTGTGCTAAGGATACTTAAGAGACCGCATTGTCCCAAGGACATCTGCCCGTCCCACCAGAGCGGACCGGAGAGGCTCTCTGGTTGTGCCATCAGCCAGAGAGGCGCACTTCGCTGGCACGAGAAGGAGGGCCTTCTCGGTGTCCGCTCCGGCCCTATGGAACCTCCTGCCAATAGAACTACGCATGCAGATGGAGTTGCTGCCCTTTAGAAAAGGAATGAAAATCTGGCTGGCAGGTTTGATCTGGGGATGGATGGTGCAGTTTCCCCAGCCAGTTGGTTGGTGTAACCCCAGTGTGCCTGTGTTGTAATTTTCGGCTTTTAATACCAAGTTTTTAAAAAGTTTTTAGAGTTTTTAATTTTTAAAAATGATTTTATAATTGTTGTAAATCACCCTGGGTCCCTTTTGGGAGGAGTGTGATAAACAAATTTAAATAAATAAATATAGCTTCCCACAGCTGGCAGTAGCAGATGATCTCTGGTTGTTATTTGGATTAGCTCTAAATGTCCCCTTTTCAGTGTTAAATAGTGGTGAGATACAAAGCAATACCTGGCATTGAACATATGCTAATGAGTTTAACCTCTGCGTTACTGTGAGAGCACATCCTTTGTTCTGTGAGACTTGTTGTAAAAGAGATTATTACAGGAAGGTTATAAAGGTGGTGTAATATAACAAATAATATACAAAATATATAGACGCATACAACAATCTGTGTATCAGATTTGATAATGTTAGTCTTTAAATTGTTGCAGCGTTTTTGTTTTCTGATATGCCTGAAACACGGACTAACATGGCTACTATTTCAAAAAATTCAATAACTTTGGGGGAGTATATATATTTTTAATTTTATTTATTCGGAATAAAAGCTTAGTTTGGTGGTTTTTTTAAAAAAAGTAAAGCATCTTTCAGCACTTACCTCTTGAGTGTGAAGGAAAACAGAAAGTCCAGTATTTGCTAGATTGCATCCCATCCTTCTTCCCGGGAGGGCAAGGTGTGGTTTGGGTGCTTGGAAATTTTGAAGGGAAATGTGACTTGTGACTTTTGGTGTCCTGGTATGGCTAATAATTTCCTGCCTTAGCAAGACAGGATATGCATATACAGTAGAACCCCACATAATGAAGACACTCAGTTCCACAGAGCACTTCATTATGCGGATTTTTTCGTTATTTATTTTATTATTCTAACTTATTATCCCGCCCCAATCGGGAGAAACCCCAACTCTGGACGGCTTACATAACAGGTTTAAAAATACATATTAAAAACCACCAATCAAATTCAATTCTCTAATAGTAGTTAAACAATATAAATTAATACAATATTAAAAGATCAGCTAAAAAGAGATTAAACATCTTCAGTTAAAAATCACAAAGATTATAAAAGGAGACAAAGACAGGAGTAAGGAGGTAAGAGCAGAGGATGGCTGCCTCAACCGATCAGCCACCCAACATGCGATCCAGCACTCTTCGATCCCCAAATTTGTCCTGCCAGCCAGGTTTTAAGGCCTTTCTGGAAGGGCAGGAGCTCTGTCTGTTGTCGTAGTTCGATTGGCAGGAGGTTCCACAGGGCCGGGGCGGTCACGGAGAAGGCCCTCCTTCTAGTGCTAGAGAGGCGAGCCTCTCTAGCTGATGGAATTACAAGAGAGCCTCACCGATCCGCTCTAGTGGGACGGGCAGACGTTCTTGGGGTGACACGGTCTCTGAGATATCCTGGCCCACTACCATATAGGGCTTTAAAGGTAATAACCAGCACCTTGAATTGCACCTGGAGACATACTGGCAGCCAGTGCAACCGCCGAAGCAGTGGCGAGGCACGAGCATAGCGCCCACACCCCATCACTACCCGAGCAGCTGCATTCTGGGCCAGCTGGAGCCTCCGAATGGTCACCAAGGGCAGCCCCATGTAGAGCGCATTACAGTAATCAAGTCTGGAGGTGACCAGTGCATGTGTGATCCTGAGCAAGGAGTCCCGGTCTAGGAGAGGGCGTAACTGGTATATTACACGAAGTTGTGCAAAAGCCCTCCTGGCCACGCCTGCCACCTGTTCTTCGAACAGTAGTCATGAGTCCAGGAGGACCCCCAGATTATGAAGCAATATGCGAAGCATTATTGGCGGTACCCCGCATAATGGGGAAAAAGTTCGTTAACCGGGGTTTCAATTGAGCGGGTATTTATTTATTTATTTATTTAATTTAGATTTATTATCCCACCCCAATCAGGCGAACCGGACTCTAGGCGGCTTACAACATGAGTGCAAAAACAAACTAAACAATACAAAATCCCACATGAGTGCAAAACAAACTAAACAATCCCACTATACCCCTCCAAATTCAGCAATTTAGTTTAAAATGAATTTAAAAAGAAATTAAACTGTAATTTACAAAATACTAAAAAATATTTAAAAATTTAAAAAGTTTAAAACAGCGAGAGGGGTGCTTCAATGCTAGTCCAACAAATTTCCCCTCCATGGTATTTCCAGCTGTCCTCCAATTCGGGATCTGGAGTGGAAGCTGTATTGGGGGAAAGGATTGTTTCACTCCCCATTTCCACCAATGGAAACAGTTCCATTGGTAGAACTACTTACACAGGGTCCAGGTTTTATCAGTGGCGTTGCATGGGGTATACCCCAGCTACTGAAAACCCTGCATAACGAACTTTTTTTGATATGTGTGGTATTGCCCTTGCATAGCAAACATTTGTGCGAATTTTTCACTATGCGAAGCATTCGTTATGCGTGGATCCACTGTATTGTGCACCAGGGTGGAATATGTATTCCTGTTACTCTTGCTTTGTTAGCACAAATAACCCAGGAACCATCAGTTAATTACCTTATTTGCTGGCATATTAGACACACATTTTCTCCTCAAAATACACTGAGGAAACAGAGTGGGTCTTATATGCCGGTAAGAGCTTCCCACCCAGCTAGCTGCTACTGACTGCGAGGAGCCGGACGAAGGGCGGCTTCCAAAAGAGTTATCTTGCCTGGCCAATCCTGCCCTCCCTGCCTCCTGATGGTCAGCTGGGGTCGGATCAGCCAGGCAAGAGGCTCCTAAAGGAGCAATCTTGCCAGGAATGAATCCCGGCCAATCCCGCTCTCCGTCTCCTGAAAGGATCCTTCTTTACCACCACCCCCATCCCACTCTCCTTGGTTGCTGGTAGAATGGGGTGGAAACAGGCTTAAAGGATCCTTTCCCCCTCCCCATCCCACTCTCCTTGGCTCCTGGGGGCTGTGGGATGGTGGGGAAAAGGCCTCCCCCCAATCACATCCTCCCCGGCTCCTGGAGATAATTTTGGAAATTCATGAAAAAATGTAAAAAAAAATCCCCTTTAAAATGTAGTGCTCTTATACATTTTATACTCTGGTGCGTCTTATACGCCGGTTAATAACTTTGCAGCTGTCATACTCAGTTCATTACATATAACTAGGGGAAAATGACATGCCATCTCTTAATTCTGTTTCTTTCTTTTCCAGTTGCCTATTATCATGGTGGTTGCTTTCTCAATGTGCATTATCTGTTTACTTATGGCTGGTAAGTAATCCCTTGGCTTTATGTACGTTATGCAGACCTTATTACAAAGGCTTAATGCAGGTGAATAAGAGATGTTTGTAGCTGCTGCTTCTGCAGCTTTGTGTCTTTGAGGCGAGATCTCAAACCGTGAATGGATGAGATCCAAGCCTTGTACTGTATGGCAGGTGTAACAGAAGTCCAGAGGACTAAGCGTTGCTCAGTGTACTGACAGTCCATTGATGCCAGGAATATAAAACTCCCTCAGATGCTAAGAGCTGGAAAGCAATCTAGACGGTTTCTCTACTCAGAGGAATAAGGGGTCACGTTGCAGGCTGGATCAAGTGCAACCTGTGTGTTTCAAAGTTGTACAGCGAGAGCAAAAAATAAAGCATCAGGAGTTAATGCAGAAAAGGCATTGCGTTGGTGGCCTGTGGTTCAAGATTCCTCAGAATTTAAGACCTGGATTTTAATGATTGCAGAGCTGATGTTACTGTCATGGTTGGCTAGGGGTAGTGTAAAAAAACCCTGCTTATCTTTCAGATTCATATTATTGAAATAGTGTCTCAAACTGAAACCGTCCTGTTCATTTTGTTTTCTAAAGTACATGAGAATCATAAGGGGAACATAAAAGAGGGAGATTTTCCACTGCAAACGTTTCTATAGGTTTGGGTTGGTGTTTGGTTTTATATCTCTGTTGATCTGGTTTCTAGGCTACCAAATGTAATCCCATGATCCAAGCAAGCCTTCCAGACAGTTGCCTGGAAGGAATTTATTCCTCCGGAACGCAACTTGGTTGTACCATGTACTTTTCCCAGGAAACGGCTAAATTTTTTTGGTAGTTTGTTTCAAAACTACGTCTCCCCATAAAACCATCTCCGATGACAGTCTGTCTGTGGTATGCAGCTTCTTAGAACTAGCAGTAACAAGTTTGGGGCATATCACTCTGCTTCTAGACACATATTACTTTCCAGAGATGTGTGTATGCGCATGCGCTGAAAGCCTCCAACTCTGATCTCCTTCAGTGCCATGCTGCTTTAGCCTGATAGCATTGGAGTCTATCACCTGATGGGCCATAAGCAAATACAGTAATACCTTGGATAACGCTAAGAGTTGGTTCCACATGTCTTGGTGTTATCCAATTTTTAGTGTTATCCGATGCATGTTAAAATCCTATGGGATTAATCGGATGTTAAAGCTCCATAGAGATACATTGTAACCGCACAAGCTTTAGTGGTTGTTATCTGATCCATCCCATAGGACCTTAACGTTATTGGATCCAATTCTCCCTCCTAGATTTCTTAACGTTATGCGATTTTAGCATTATCCAAGGTAAACGTTATCCGAGGTATTACTGTACATCCAATATTTAAGCTCATATGGAACCAGCGATGGAAGCAGCTGTATCAATCTGATGTGCCAGTTGCACACAGTTAACAGTTAAAATACACATCCTCTTAGCATGCAGTGAAATTACAGTAAAACCCTGATTAACGTATGCCTCTACTTACGTAAAAATTGACTTAGGCATCCGGATTTAGGCAAAAAAATCATCTTACATAAGGGGTTTTACTGACCTGTAATTCTAAAATGGCACTGGATCACTCATGCTTTTAAAAGTTTTAAACTAGATTTTTAATTGGTGTGGGTGGGAGCTTTTTTTTCAGTGTTTTTAGGAATGTTAAGGTTTTCTATAGTTTCTGTAGTTTTTAAACGTTGGGGATTTTATGTACGCCGCCCAGAGTCGCATGTCGATTGGGCGGCTATACAAATTGAATAAATTAAATAAATAAATCTTAGAATTACAAATTCCACCTCATGCCACCCGCCTCCCCCCCCCCCCCCAGAAGTCTCAAGAAATCACTTACCTTAGTGGTGGCGGTAGAAGCAGCAGCGGCGGTGGAGGCACTTTTGCTGTGATTTCCAGAGCCCCCCAGTGCTTCTATGGGGACTAGGCGAGCGCTCAGCTGTTTGTCAGGTTAAGAAGTGGGGGATAAATGCCTGTCATTACCATCTCGGCCATTAGGGGTGCAAATCGCGATTTGCCGATCGGGCTTGCATGATTGGGGCGGGATAGCAAGTATGAGAAATAAATAAATAAATAAATAAATAAATAAATAAAACCGATTTCAATCCTGTTTTTAAAAATTTTCAGTGCATCCCTATGGAGATGCATCAATTTATGTAAAACGCCTATTTATGTAAGAAGCTAGGGAAGACTTTTACGTAAATCGGGGTTTTACTGTATATTAGATACATAGCTGTATGTCTCATTCTTCACTCCATGCCTTAAGATTTCAGCCACAATCTCCCCCTTTTTATTACCTCTCTCTCTCACACACACACACACACACACACTTTCTGGAGAGATCCACACAACCTGCTCTGTGGTTTTTATGTAGTCCTTATGGGCATTTCCAATGCTTCCCACGCACTCTGTTGACTCTCCCTTTCATAACTGAGACGCTGGTGTTTTGTGGCATCATATAAAAAATTCTCCCACTACACTGTGATAATTGTCCAGTTACTAGCAGAGTATGAGCATCAAACATGAAAAACTTTCCACTCTTGGTTCATTAATCTGAAATAATGCTTCAAAATCTACTCTTTTTAGCAGGCTTGTTTCTTTGATTTGTATGACAATTCCCACATATCTGTTGTACGTAATTTAAAGTTATTTTTGTTACGTTGCCCAGGTGACACATGGACAGAGACACTGGCCTACGTGATGTTCTGGGGAAGTGCAAGCTTTGGGACTCTTGCTATCATCCTTTACAACGGCAAGGATTTTGTGGACGCACCCAAACTAGTCCAGAAGGAGAAGATGGACTGAATTTGTGTGTGTGGAAAACGGCTTGGTAGAGATGACTCCTTAAGCCATACCTGGAGTCTCTACTGACCTGCTTTCCACACCAACTCATGATCTGTTTATTAGCTTTCATCTTTGGGGGTGAAAATGTGAATCCAACGTATTACTTGGTGTAGGGGATTAATGGTTTTGTTTTTGTTATCACAATGATCTTCTGAGTACTGCATTTACTGGAGTTCCACACACATAACATTAGGGAGATAAGAACCAGATAGTATTGTGGATACATAAACGATCAACCAGCAGTGCTTTATTGCAAGAACTTCAGATAGCTCAGCCTTTCAAAGGAGATGCTCATCTTCTGACATGTTAAGAGATTTAGCTGTCGCCTGGTTATACCAGAATAGGTCTAAATTAAATTACCTGATCCTATTTAATGCCTTGCAAACTGTCACAGAAACAAATATTGCTGCTTAATTAAAACTTCTGGTTGAGTGCCCTTGTAATCAAGAGAGCAATTAACATTTGCCGGCGCAGGGTTTTATTTTCTACTTTTCTTTTTTCATATATGTTTGCATTTTTCTAAAAGGAAGATGTGTCTTTCCCAACCCTCAAAGTCTTTTCTGCCAGTTCTGCTACAATATTGATGCAATAGTCTTTTAAATCATTGTCGAGAAAATGAAATCTACAGTAGACTTGCTCTGGAATGTGTCTGATCTGCTTTTATCACTATGGTCCGTAGACTTTGATGATAAATTTCAGTGTTTCAGATCGGATTGTTTTCTTTAAAAAGATGTAAATGCAATCAAAGAATGTAAAACTGCTTATTTGAACCTTCTTATGCTAAAGGTCCAAAGTATTTGTTTCTTTCAGAGCCTCATATGTAGAAAGGTATTTCTTAAATTGGCAAACCGGCTGCTATTTAATGCTGCGCTGGTTTTAATCTATAATCTGTTGAGAATACAGAGTTGATCAATTTTCTTACACTAAATTCCATGATTGCACTTGGGGGCAACATCTGCTTGCTTTTTGTGCATGCCATTAATTATATTTCTCACAAGTGTAATTTTGTTTTTAAATGACTAAAATAGAAGAATAGCCTTGTGCTGGTTGAAAATAAATGTCTGTCTCAACTTTCGTGCTTCCAAGCTTTAGATTAAAACTAGATCTAAATCAAGGACCAAGTTTAAATAACATTGTCATCCATTTTCTAACCACCTGTGTTCAGACTCAGACATGAATTGCTTTCAATTACAGTGCATTATTATATTTCTTGTACTTACAAGTATATTATTCAAGATTGCAATTATGAATTTAAATGTTAGGCGCGTATGTAAACTGCTATGATTGATACATATTTGAGATTCCAAGCAAAAACAGCTCACTGTTAACAGTGATCTCCTGATATCGCAAATACATATATAACCATCTCTGCAAATAATTGTTTATTTTAATCTTTGGATGTTGAAAGTTTCTTTGAGTTTGTTTAAATTATTCTCTCATTTGTAATCTGTGTGGTTCTTGTTTGCTTTGTAGACGACGTAGTAAAAAGGTCAGTGAAGTTTTAAAATTAAAATCCAAATCATCCACTCAAACACGTGGCATGTAGAAAGCCATGCATTATCATCAGATGGTTCTTGGTCCTTTTAGTGCATTTTCCATTAAGAACTAGTTGCAGCAAAAGAAAAGAAAAAAGATAAGTTTGCTAGATAGCGTTCCTGGAACAGAACAGAATTTTTGTAGGCTTGAGGTTCGAAAGATACCTTGTAGTCCAGTGCTTTGCAAAGCAGTTGCATTTCTAAGTCAACATATGGTGTATTCCAACAATAATAAAAAAATACAATCTTTTCTAAGTAATAACTTCTGTGTCTGACTCTCAGAGAATGAAGGCCGAGTGCATGTGGGGACTGCCGATCTTCAGAAATAGGTTTCTGATTAACAACACAAGAAAAAATACAGCGCCAAATAGTTCTCCATTGTATACTTCTTGCCCATACCGGCTGAGTCAATAGCTGCTAATTGCCCACGGAAGAACTGTTCCGAGGAGTTAAGAACAGGAAGACTATCGCCATGATGATAGCCAATATCCGGAACGGATATAACACCTGAAGAAGAAGTAGTTGACTATTTGATTGCCCCTGGGTTGCTTCTTAAAAACTGTTTTCAACAACTCTGTGCTTCATGGTTAAGTTGCCAGTCAGATTCAATTACAGTAAAACCTCGGATAATGCTAAAACTTGGTTCCACAAGTCTTGGTGTTATCCAATTTTCAATGTTATCCAATGCATGTTAAAATCCTATGGGATGGATCAGATAACGTTAAAGCTCCATAGAGATACATTGTAACTGCACAGGCTTTAGCGGTTGTTATCTGATCCATCCCATAGGACCTTAACGTTATTCGATTCAATTCTCCTCCCCAGATTACTTAACGTTATGTGATTTTAGCGTTTTCTGAGGTAAACGTTATCCGAGGTATTACTGTATTTAACCCTCCATAAAATGCCTTCAGTAAACAGAATACTTATACATGATGGTTTCACCAATTTTTAATAAAAGGCCAGCATTTGAAGGCAAACCAGCTATTATATAGTAACTCAAATAGACTACTCGGAAGTTGGACACATTCCTCGCTGCAAAGGCAGAATTTATTGGCACTCGGTAAGCTTGGATTGCATCGGGACAATCAACTGATAAATGTTTGAGGCAAACAGATTAAATTAACATTCATTTACTCGAGTATATCATGTATTAGTATACAAAAATGTTCAAAAGCCTGTTATGACATACAATTACAGAGGTTATGATTTATAAGGCACTGAGTTCAAAGGCAAAAATATAATGTTTTATTTATTTTTTCCTAGACACAATCTAGTCCAATTGGTGAAACATCTGTCAGCCCACCTAATCAGTAGGTGATAGAAAATTAATACATGTAAGAAGTCCATGCTACAATCGCGAGTTGTTGCATGTGCTCAAAATAAACAAAATCTTGAAAGCTGTAAGCTGCACAAACTCTTACAGTGTGCTCTTCAGTTATTCTGACTTTCATATTATTGGTGATGTCCACGCTTTGGGAATAAGTTGAGAGAACTGAGTTTTTAAGGTGAATGTTGAGGAGAAAGACCAGCTTCTCACTTGAATGCTACATCCACGTTGTCACTGTTTGTGCCTTTTTCAGTAAAGCAAAGCAATCACACTTATATACCACCACTACCCCTCATAGCGGTTAGCGCGCTCTCTGGTTCACAAATTAATTAGCATTTTGCCCCAAACATGCTGGGTACTCATTTTACTGACCTCGGAAGGCTGAGTCAACCTTGATCCCTGGTAAGGATCGAACTCACAACCTTTTGGTTTGCAGGACAGCAATTTAACCACTGCGCCACCAGTATGCATTGTCCCAACAGGAGCAAGGGAAGGGAGGGTTGAAAAGGGGGGAAAACTGAAAGGGGGATGTGATTCTATCTTGGTCACCATGTGGACTAAAAATGCAGAAGTGATAGTAGTTCCTTAAATAGGGAAGGTACAGTAGATTTCTGGAGGAGAAAACAAGATTTGCTTATGTGGGAAGCAATCGCTACAGTGGGGTGGAAATGTAGATTAAAACAAGCCGCTGTGTTAGAATCAAAGGTGTGTAACGTGATATAGTAACTACAAGGAGCCTCTAGAACAGTGGTGGTCAAACTAGGGCCTGGGTGCGGCCCCTGACGCCCTCGTCGCTCCTGGAGCGACGAGGGCATCATGGGCCGGATGAATTGGCGTTGGGGGCCACACCTGGCCCCCGGGCCTTAGTGACCGGCTCCCTGAACTACATGATCGGCCCGCGACCCAAAAAGTTTGAGCATCCCTGCTCTGGAGTACAGTGGCAATGCATGTTACGTTCAAGTGAGAAGTTGATCTGTGCTCATTCGTCTTACAAACCTTCAGTTCCCCCAGTTGCTCAGTGGGTAAAGTACTGAGCTTGGAGACCGAAAGGACGGGGTTTGATTCCCCGAGAGCTGCACAATGGGGTGCATGAAAGGAGCTTCCTTCGGGCAATCCCTGCCAAAGAATCCTTTCAACCCAGAGTACTATGAGACACACACACCCGTATAAACCCAGTCCTCTTAGCCAGAGCAGGAGTGGGTGAAGTGCAGCTCTATTCGCCCTTCTCCTGACTTTCCTTCAAAATTAAACACTGTTTGGGGCCAAAGTCCCCTTGTGATCTCTAAGGACATGGGAGGCCAGTCTGCCGTGTTTTGGGGCCCTCGGCAACCCAAGGCTCCTCCTTACACCCATGTTTGCCATTCAAAGGGATATAGAGGATTATATTTTTAAAAGTTATGAAAACTATTTCAGGGATGAGTCGGGTGCAGAAGCAAATGCTCCCCCGCCCCGCGGTCCTGAGATGTACATATGCAACTTAAAAGTTGTCCACCGTTGCTTTTGTTACTAAATGTTTCAAAAGAAAACATAATAACCCCTGGGAAACATAAATTACAAGTTTACTACAGTACGTTTTGTCAAAGACCTTCTTTGTGCAGAATTCCTACGCTCAAAACGCATGAACAGGACACGTGCTTTTTCTTCACCCTCTTGCTGCCAGCTGACCAAATCAAGCACAGACTAGATGCTACTGGATTTTGTTGAAAAGCTCCTTGAAGTTTCAACGGGTGCTGCTGCCCTAGTAGTGATGCCGGTATGACGTTACTGGGGTTGTGCTTTTTTCTATGTGTTTAAGATGGCAAGAATGGCACAGCAAATGCTCGTCCAGTGGATAACAACGATGTCCATCTTCATCATTGAGTTCCATGCCACAGTCCTATAGAAGGAGGAAGGGGTACGTTAAGGTACATAAGGAACGTCTTTGCTCTTGAAGTTCTCACTGTTGTATGTAGAGACACAATCATAAAATTACTTATTGTTACTATACAAAGAGGCGTCAATTGGTTCCATTTTCAGCCACAGGTATACAACTCTTTGCTATGAAATCACTAAGGATACTGTCACATGCCACACAGAATATGCAACCCTTTCTCAAGTTGACCCAGTTACATCTAAACAGGCTTTAATTTATCTGTCTTGCATGTATTTGTTATGAACACAGAGAACCAAACATTACCTACTACGTTGTTTTCTATTGCAAACAACTTTGTGAAACCAAATTTTGCTAGTGCATCTAGTAGGAATTAAACTACCAACATAATGCAAGTGTCACAAGCAATTCCCTGTAACTGCCCACATATGACAGAAGGCAGTGGTGGGCAGCCAAAAAAATTACTACCACCCTGTGGGTGGAGCCAATGTTATGGGTGGAGCCAATGTCGTGGGCAGAGCCAACATCATGGGCAGAGCCAAAGTTAAAAAAAAACCCTATTAAAATAAGTACACATACAAATACAAATTAAATAGATGTAAAAATACATAATACACATAAAACACATAAAATACACATTAAAAATAAATACAAATTAAATAAATATTAAATAAACATAAAAACTCTTAAAATTACAAATTAAATACACATAAAACACAAAAATACACATTAAAAATAAATACTCATTAAATACACATTAAAATACACCCACCCACCCCACACCCAAAGGCGAGTCACCCTGGGGAGCAGGCTGTAGGGAGCTTCAGGCTAGCAGCTGCCCTTCTTCCTCCCTACTTGGGAAGACAGCAAGGAGGCTGTCGAGGGCCTCAGCGGCAGCCACCGATTCCTCCGTGGCTGCGCGTAGCCGCCTGACACTCTGCGCTGCCACACTCCCAAGCAGCAAATGGCTGCTTGGCTTGGCAGGCAGAGCACTGTAGGTGCACATGCACGTCAAGCGCTGTAGGCGCGAATGCATGCCAAGCGCTGTAGGCGTGCCAAGCGCTGTAGGCGCATATGCAGCCAAGTGCTGTATGCGCGTCAAGCACTTGGCGCACATACGCAGGGGGGGGGGACCGGAGAAAAGGTAAGCCCCTGAGGTGGTTCCCCCCAAAAGCCACTACCAGTTCTCCGGGACAGTGGAAAAAGCTACTACTGGTTCTGGTGAACTGGTGCGAACCAGTTGCTGTCCATCACTGACAGAAAGGTCTTAGGGTTGATACCCAGGAGCAAGTTAGCATCTTGAGAGTTAGTTTAGATCCAAATCTTTCAATGGAATATTAAATATCAGCCATGGTCAGGTCAGCTTAGACGGTGTTCCTCTGTGCCCATTGTTGGAGAGATCACTCACATTTTCTAGCTACCTTTGGCTTACCTCACAGCGATAACACTCCACGTGGTAATCTTTGTCCATTGACACAACACGGATCGTCTCATCAGATCCCTATTTTTTTAAAATGAAAGCATAAAGAATATTTTATAGGGCAAATTATCTCAACAGGGATAATACAGCATTCCTTTTGAGCAACTGATCGTTCATTTGACAAAATGGCAGCTGAACCTTCTCGTTTATACTGCTGCTAGATAAAAGAAAGCAGAGGCAAAATGCATGCAAACTTTCAGTATCTTTCTTAAACCAAATGCCCAAAGGCTGCAGGGAAAGAAAACTCTTGAATACAAGATAAAATGAGACATCCGTTAGCATTCAAGTACAGAGTTAGGCTTTCATGACTTAAACGATAAGAAAGAAAGGAATATTCATTACTGTATTTCCAAATATCAGCTAGGAAAACACACACAATTGAATATTTGTTTATTATGTAAAAAGAAGCATTTCTAAACATATTTGCTTACTGCACAAAATAGGCTATACTTGTATAGAATTTGCTATAAAAAACAAGGCAAGACAAAGAAGGAAGAACAGCGATTTTGGTATAACCTGAGAAGTATGCTTACTCCACTGAAGCCAAAGGCACTATATAATGACTAATTCAAGATCAATTGCAAACAAAGTAATTGAGCTTGTCTGTTACAGGGAAAAAAAAAAAAACTTCACAGATTTCTTGACACAAATCAAATACATCTATGCTACATTATTGCAGTGGGTTAGTGGTTAAGACGCTGAACTTGATGCCTGGAAGGTCGGAAGGTCAGCAGTTTGAGACCCGAGTACTGCACAACAGGAATGAGCTCGTCTCTGTCTCAGTTCCTGCCAGCCTAGCAGTTCAAAAGCAAGAAATTGCAAGTAGATAAATAGAGACCACTTCGGTGGGAAGATATACAGTGTTCCGTGCACTCCAGTGTCTAGTCATGCCTGCCACATGGCCATGGGAACATCTGCAGACACAGACAGTGCTGGCTCTTTGGCTGTAAATGGAGATGAGCACAGAACCCTATAGTCGTATACGACTGGCTTTCAAGCAAGTGAGACCTTTATCCTTTTACCCACATTACTGCACCATAAATCTGTGAATTTTTCTACCTGACCCAATATTTTCATTAGGAACTCTCTTGACTTATCTATGGAGAGATGTTCTGTTAGCCAAATCAATTGCCACATTTTGAGATGTTTTAAGCCTCATGTTACTTTCCAATCCCCAAAAAGGGTAATGCCAAAGAATGTTCAAATTATCGAACAATTGTGCTCATCCCACACGCTAGCGAGGTGATGCTCAAGATAATACAGGATAGACTGCAACAGCATGTGGAGAGAGAATTACCAGAAGTGCAGGCGGGGTTCAGAAGAGGCAGGGGGACTAGAGATCACATTGCCAACATACGTTGGATCATGGAAAAAACAAAGGAATATCAGAAACAAGTCTACTTCTGTTTCATTGATTACACTAAGGCCTTTGACTGTGTGGACCACAACAAAATGTGGCAAGTAATTAAAGAGATGGGAATACCAGAACACCTTATATGCCTCATGAGAAATCTGTACAAGAGGCAACAGTTAGGACAGAATACGGAATGACAGAGTGGTTTGGAATAGGAAAAGGAGTAAGACAAGGCTGCATTTTGTCACCCTGCTTATTCGACTTATACACAGAGCACATAATGTGCAATGCAGGGATGGAGGAATCACAATTTGGGATCAAAATTACTGGGAGAAACATCAACAACTTGACATATGCAGATGATACCACCCTAATGGCAGAAAGTGAAGAGGACTTAAAGAAGCTCCTGATTAGGTTGAAAGATGAAAGTGCAAAAGCTGGCTTGAGACTCAATATCAAGAAAACTAAGATAATGGCAACAGGCCCTATCAGTCCCTAGAAAATAGATGGGGAAGAAGTAGAAGCAGTGACAGATTTTACTTTCTTAGGATCAAAGCTTACTGCAGACGGTGATTGCAGCCATGAAATAAAAAGGCGACTGATTGGAGCGGGGTAGAAATACAATAAAATAATAAAAAATAAAATAAAATAATAATTCTTGGGAGGCAAGCTATGAGAAACCTGGGGAACATATTGAAAAGTAGAGACATCACATTGCAAACAAAAATTCGTCTAGTCAAAGCAATGGTATTCCCGGTGGCAATGTATGGTTGTGAGAGCTGGACCATTAGGAAAGCTGAGCGCAGAAGAATAGATGCCTTTGAGATGTGGTGCTGGAGGAGAGTTTTGAGAGTCCCCTGGACAGCGAGGAGAACAAATAGGCCAATCTTAGAATAAATCAACCCTGACTGCTCCCTTGAAGGTCAAATAGTAAAGATGAAGCTAAAGTACTTGGGACATCAAATGAGAAGAGAGGATTCACTTGAGAAAGCCTTAATGCTGGGAAAGGTGGAGGGCAAAAGAAAAAGGGGGCGGCCAAAAATGAGATGGCTAGATGGTATTGTAGAGACAATGGGTACAGAACTGAGCGAGTTGAGGAGGATGGTAGAGGACAGAGGTGCCTGGCGGACAGTGGTCCATAGGGTCGCAAAGGGTCGGAATCGACTGCGTGACTGAACAACAAAAATCACAAGAATGGTTTAAATAAGTGCAAGCTACAACATTCTTGGAAAATGGGAGGAAGAAAGTATCTGATTACTTACCTCACTCGGCAGAATCGGAAGACCGCAAGCAGCACATTTTGGTGCCAGAACTCTTTATTTTAAAAAGAAAGAAAGCCAAATTACACAGATTAAACAGAATCACACACTCCCATCACACAATACAAGGTTCTCTATAGCAGGGGTTTTCAATCTCCATTCTCCAAATGTTTTTTGGATCACAGGTCTCACAAAGCCTGGCCAACGCATCCAAGTGTAAAGGCTCCTGGGAGCTGGAGGCCAAGAACATCTGGACCCCCAAGGTTGGGAACGACTGCTTTGTAGTATTAGGATTTCTGTTACAGACCTCTACAAAATATGACCTAAGATGTATACACATTAGAATACTTGCTGCTGGATGCTGGCCCCTTACCCTCCTGGGCAGAGGAAGGAGGAAAAGCTGGGGAGGGCTGGTTGCTGATTCAGATGATTGTCCCTTGGCCACAGTTGTCAATATATGTGTTGGTCTTTTACATTTTATTGCACTGTTGCCTTTTATTGTATAGTTATATTTTATTGCATTGTTGCATTTTATTGTGTTGTTATATTTTGTACTGTAATGTTTGATATGTTGTCATTTTTGTGAGCCGCCCTGAGTCGGCGTATGCTGAGTGGGCGGCATACAAATCAAATCAATCAATCAATCAATCAATGAGACAGGGACCAGATTGTAGAACTGTTTGTACCACCTTCAAGTTCTAGGTGAGGGAGGAGGGTTGACATCCTCTCAATTTAAATCTGAAGGCAGACATGCTCTTATAGCCTAGAACAGGGGTCCCAAAGCTACTGAACTACAATTCCCATCATCCTTGAGGCCAATGAGGGTACCGTCCAGAGGTGAGGAACCTACTGCCGAGGGGAGCCTGGGCTTCTGGGAATTGAAGTTCCAGAATACCTGGAGGACTAGCCTTTTATTTATTTATTCATATTTATATTGCTGCCCACTTGCCGAGGAGACTCAGGATGGCTTACAGTCAAAACAGCAACAGTACAGTAAAAATTATAAAACACCTCACAAAAAAAACCCCAAAGCAGAACACAGACTAACTCCCATCAGGCCGCTGTTGTGGGCCCAGAGGAGGGGGCGATGTTCTCAGCCGCCTGTTAGGCCATGGTATCTTCTCCCTCAGGCCGTTGCTGGGGCCCAGAGGAGAGGGCCCTTTAGGCCAGGGCTTGCTTGCTTATTTATTAGATTTCTATTCCGCCCTACTCGCCGGGATGACTTCTTGTACTTGTACTTCAGTTCCCAGAAGCCCAGGCTCCCCTGAAGGTTGCAGATTCCCCATCCCTATAGTCTTAACAAAAAGTAGACGGCCATGACTTAATTGCATAAAATCACAGGGCAGACTATGGACAAGGGGTGTTTTTTAAATTAAATTAATCTGAGGTTTTCTTGAAATTTTTTACTACGTCTTAAGTTGCATTAACTTCATATTTAATGGACTTAATATTGGATAGCAGCAATTTTACAAACAGAAGTGCAAGCCAATAGCACTTTGTGATTTTCAATGCATATTAAAGAATTACACCACACTTTTTTTTTTAGTTTCAGTACTGCACCAAGTGGCTTCCAGCTTTCAGCCAGAACTGTGAATGGCTGGCAATGCTAAAAGCATAAATGAGAACCAGACATGAGGTCTCAAATTCTTTGCAGGAAATGTAGTACAAACATAATAAATAAATCCAGGCATTGTGATCATACTTGGTACAATGCTGAACTCTAAAGTTTATCTTGTGTCCATTTTGCGTTCAACATCCTCCTTTGCCTATCTATAGCACATAAAAGGAAAATCTGTATTTGAGCTTGCTTATTAATATTTGTTTTCTAGTCCTCATACCTCATTCTAGTCAAGCCTAAAATATGTCACTGAATATATCTCTGTATTTCTGCCTTTATTTTTATCTTCTCTTCTGTTGCCTCACCATAGTATCTTGTATGTAACACTGTAAACACCTTGGGGGCGTAGACATCGTAAAGCATAAAGCACATTAAAAATGTACTGATATAATAGTCTCTTGGTTATTTTTTAACTGAGATTACATTACAGTTAGAGTTTGAGTACTGTACACTACTTCAAAGATTGCCAGAAAAAGTGAAATGCAGTTTTAAAAATATTCAAAACCAAACATTTGTGAGACCTACATGACAAGAAAAGTCTGCACATTTCTTAAAACACACTGAAGCTTTTTACACTTCCCTAACTGCACTGTTAAGTAGAAGTAGGGAAAATGGTTAGTATAAACTCAACCCAGAACTAAATGAAAATACAAGTTGCTACTATTTTATTACAGTTAACAATGTCTTCATTGTTACCAGGGATCAAGAGTATCCGTTTCTATTTCAGCAGATCTATTGCTGAGAATATTTAGATTTTAACTTTGGCACCTTCACCAGAAATCCATTTTCTTCCTTACTTGTGATAATCTCGGACACAATAGATTTTGTTATCACTGTCTACCGTGAATGGCACTCCATCAAGACAGTCATTACAGATTACACAGCGGAAGCAGCCAGGATGATATGACTTCCCAAGCGCCTGCAAAATCTTAAGAGAAGACAAAGTACTCATGAATAAACACTCTGTTTTACACACACACATACAACGAAGAAGCAAAATATATAGGACTTTATAACATACATTGGGATTTGCAACAATGTAAGAAGCTTGTAAATTGTTCTCTTTGCTCTTACACTGCTTCAGTTCCTTTGGTTTGGAAGAGCAAAACCAAATTAGGAGATGGAGGAAGGAGTTCACTGGACAAGGAATAACATTAAAGAAGGATATAGCTGAAGAACTCAATCTTCTCTATGTCATTTGGAGGACCCTGAATAGGCTGAAGGTTGGAGTCCCTAAATGCAAGACCAACATGCTCTAGTGGGGGCTGCTGGAGGACAACACATGGTGTGAATGTGGAGAGATACAGAATCCGGCTCATTTACTGGTATGCTGGTTACTGCCACAGATATGCACCAATGAGGATCTTTTTGAGAGGATAACTATCACAGCTGGTGATAATTAAAGGGCTTATTTTTGTCCTCTTCATAAATCTTGTGATCCAAAATTCGTGATATCATTTTTCCTTTTTGGCCTTCTTCCTTGCCCCAAAATGGACTTTACTTGACACTGGCTGTAGTGGCAGAAGTGGTGAAAATTCTGCATTACTAGAATTTATACAGACAGGATTCTTGCTTAGAGCTTACAAAAGAGTAGGGCCCTCTTTTCTATGGACTCACAGTTGACTCTACAAAGAAAATAGAGTAGGGGTGCCCAAACTATGGCCTGGGGGCTGGATCCGACACCCAACGCCAATTCATCTGGCCCACGAAGGCTTCATCGCTCCTGGAAGCGGAGGTAAAACGTGCCTGTATGGATGAATTGGTGTCAGGAGCTGTATCCAGCCCCCGGGCCATAGTGATCAGCCCCCTGAACCACGTGACCAGCGTGCAGCCCAAAAAGTTTGTGCACCCCTGAAAGAAAAGTTTTGATCCAGCAACCTTTAAATAAATCTAACTATGTAATGCCAGAACAAGATTAGGAACAGCTGGAAAAGCAGAGCTGTTGTTCTGACTGGCAGCTAAATCTCTTTTTAACATGTAAATATATTTTTAACATGTAATTCTGCTGTGAGTTTCTACCATTCAAATAGCCCCGAATGCTGAAGAGCATTGATATGCATTAGTGGTAAAAGATGTCATGTTTTTAATAGCCTGTAACAGGCATCCTCTACTTTATCTATCAGCAGATTTTATTTATCTTTAAATCAAGCACTGTACCATAATTAAATGTGCATCATTTTAGAGAAGGTATCCTGCTTTATGTCAGAAAGAAAGTGTGGTTATCTCTTCTAAAATCATTTTGGCAGCAAGACTGCTTTTAAATGATGTACAGATAACGAATATTATTTCTTTTATATCCTTCTTCCCTGATGGTGGTGGTGGTGGTGGTGGTGGTGGTGGTGGTGGTGGTGGTGGTGGTGGTGGTGGTGGTGATGATGATGATGATGATGATGATGATTTCATGTGAGAAATTATTCTGGGTTGAAAGGATTTTTCCTGGAGAAATTCTGCTCAGGGGACACCAGAATGAGGCTCCTTTCATGTCCCCAAGATCTTTTCCCACAAAAGTGGCCCCTATTTACCGACTTGCAATTTCTTGCTTTCGAACTGCTAGGTTGGGAGGAGCTGGGACAGAGACAGGCACTCAAACCATCATTCAGTACCTGGGTCTTGAGCTGCCAACTTGCAGGCCTTCAAGCTAACAAGGCGAGCTTCTTAACCTTCTTCTCTTAAAAACTGAGACACCCACTTTGTTGATTAAGCAGACAATTGAAACTTATATGATTGATCAACTAATATTTCTTCAACTATGTTAATAGCCATCAAAACTCAACCTGGCCACAAAACACACAGGTGGATCTTGGACAAGTCATTCTCTCTCTCAACCCAATCTATTTCACTAGATTTTTGTGAGAATAAAAAGGAGAAAATTTTGTTGTTGCCCATGTTTCACCGCATCTTCTTCATACTAAATGGGTCATACTAAGTTGTTAAAACTTTTATGTATATTTTATTTTTCACTTTGGATATTGTTCTGAATTACTATATTTTTTAAAATTTCGCCATATACTGAACTTACCATGTCCATTATCAAATGGCCACATATGAAACACCTGTCAGCTGACTGCTGGAAACCTGAATACTGTAGCAAGAGGAGAAAATAAAAGAAAAACAGTTGAAACCTTCATAATGCCAAGAAAAAGCCTAACTATTTGTGTCATTTGCTTAACTGGATTATGACCAACTGGCAGAAATGCCTTACCATAATAACATTGTACTGCAAATACTTTCCTTTAATGTCTTCCCTACTGCTTCCGTTTAAATAAAAGCCACAATTTACCAATTAAACCAGGGATGCCCAAGCTACAGCCCACGGGCTGGATCCGGCCTCCGACACCAATATATCCAGCCCACTAAACCCTCGTCGCTCCCGGAAGCAGAAGAAAAACATACTTAAGTACGTAAAAAGTACTTCCGCTTCTGGGAGCGATGAGGGCTTAACGGGCCAGATGAACTGGCATCAGGGGCTGGATTTGACCCACGAGCCATAGTGACTGGTCCCCTGAACCATGTGACTGGCCCATGACCCAAAAAGTTTGGGCACCCCTGAATTAAACATCTATTCCCCTGACAAACAGGGATGACTAGCTGAAAAGGAAACAAAAAGGAAACGGAAAGGGGACAGATTTGAACAAAAGAACCAAAAACTAGAATTTACTTGCATGTGGTACCTGTAATCCCAAAATAATATACGCAATATCCATTAAAATTAAGTCTTCAGTACTGACGACATCACTTAAGATCATTTCACACCTCACAAAGACCGATAGTTTCATTTTTTTAACCTCAACTTCTCAACACTAATCTAGCAAAATGTAGAGTAGAATCTGACCCGCCAGGAACTGACCATTCTAATCTTCTTTTGGAAAGTGCTTTTTTAGTCAAAAACTATAAGATTTGTCTAAACAAGCAACAGCATGAAAAAGTTCGTAGCACACTCACCAGGAAGTCTTCTTCGCAAAACACTTTCCCATTAACAAAATAAAAAGCCTTCCCTCTCAACTTTCGACCTAGAATGGAAAACAGAAGATCAAAGACCAGTAAGTAAACTCTTTAAATTCTACTTCTGGAAAATTCAGTTTTAACATAACTGACTGCTGGGCAGAGAACCCAAAGTATATCATTGTTCCTCAAGGGAAGCTGAGCAGGAAACATGCAAGAAAAGCATCAGTCCTCAATGCTATGTCACTTTGCACGCCTGTTGTGAACTGCGGCCATTTTGTCCTGCTGCTTCAAGGTTGGGAGGGACAAAAGTGTGGCTACCTGGCATAACCATAAACTGCCGTCAGGTATGGTGTTCTCTTCCAAACACAAAAGAAGTCCATAGACAGGTGCACAAGGAGTTTTAGCATCATCCTTTCCACAGTTGCTTTTGCTCCAGTATTATTTAGGGACCTTGAGCTATTCTCCTCAGGTACAGGCAGATGCATACATTGATTCCTCTTGCAGAACCCACCAGAACTGATTGCCATCATGTGTCAGCTCACCACACAATCCAAGAGTGGTACTCTCGGCCAGGGGTCCCCAACCACCAGGCCGCAGACCGGTACCAGGCCACAGGTTGTCCTGAACAAGGCCATGGGAGGGGGTGGTGGCAGAGATGGAAGCCCGATGGCAGCCTTCTGCCCTTAACATGCTCGGTCAGGTCTGCCCGGTAAACAGAGCGAGTGCATGGGCTTCAGACATAGCACATTGCTTAATTACGGCAGGGCTCCGCCCCTCGCCTGTATGCAGTGTGATACCTCACTGCTCAAGTCGTATGGTGTGGCTAGTAGGTAGCTGGGCCCTTCATCCTTGATTTTGAGCTACAGCAGGGCTCCCCCCCTCCCCGCTGTGTACAGTGGGGTGTCACACTGCCCATATTCAAGCTGTGGCTGGCAGACAGGAGAGATTTTAAAAAGATATTTTAGCAAAAATGAGTATATTTTGAGAATAGTTAGTAAATGAGCAAATTACAGCCTGAACAGAAATATATATACAGTAATTTCTCTGCACTTGCACAGCCCAATTCCACCACCCCCACTTACCAGTCCATGGAAAAACTGTTTAGCATGAAACCAGTCCGTGGTGCAAAAAAGGTTGGGGACCCCTGCTCTAAGCTATCACAGCAACAGTGTACAGTAAAACCTTGCATAAAGAGCGACTCGCTTAGAGATTAACTCGCTTAAAGAGCAGAATTTTCTCTAAATGTTCGCTTAACACTAAAACCAACCAAAAATTTGCTTAAGAACTAATTCAGGGTTCGCAATCCCCCCCAACAGAGGTCACAATTGGTCACTTACAATGGTGTTTCACTTAAAGAGCAACTCGCTTAAAGAGTAATCCCGTGGAATGCATCATGCTCTTTAAGCGAGGTATCACTGTATTTGTTTGTTTATACTGGGGTGCCCAAACTACGGCCCGTGGGCCGAATCCAGCCTACGACACCTAATAATCCATCCCACACTGCTCCTGGCAGCAGAAGTAAAACGCACCCACACATGCACAAAATGCTGTCGTAAAGCATCCACCGCTGTTGTAAACGCATTTAGGATAGCCGTGGGTGCATTTATGGCGATTTGCGCAGGTACATTTTATTTCTGCTTCCGGTGGGAAGAACCACGTGATCAGCCCACTCAACCAAGTGACCAGCCCGCAGCTTGAAAAGTTTGGCCACCCTTGCTTTATACTCTGCCCTTTTGATGTAAGCACCACTCAGGGAGGCATACCAGAGATCATGTTGTTTTGTTCTTGTGACTGACTTCATGAATATGATTTTTTTTTTAAAAAAACCAACAACACTTCTCTTATGCTTTATTATGCTTTTATGATGTTGTAAACCGCCCTGGGTTGCCCCGGCGAGAAGGGCAGTATAAAAATGTAAATAAATAATAATAAATAAATAAATAATAATGACCCAAATAGTTACCTCTGTTTCCAACAATATTTCACTATTATGATTTTTTTGGCTACTTTTGGCTACCTTAGCTCTCATCAATATTACAAATTATGACCTAGGACAGGTAAATTGTTGTTGTCCATGATATTTGTAAGTCATTCTGACTGCTTTGGGTGTGGGTGTGAACAATATAGTAAAAATGACTTAAAATTTAAAAATATTTGTGGATATTCTAATTAGTGTTTCACCTTTAAAATTGAGCAGCAACATCTAATCCCAAAGTGCAGTGTGGGACTTTATTATTAACCTATTTATTTAATTTACTTATTTATTGGACTCCCACTCTGGGCGGCTTACACTATTTAAGAAAAAAGGCAAAACAAACACCATTAAGACAATAAAACAACTACCACCTACCTAATCAAAATCAGAACTAAGGACCCCAAACTCTTGTGACAGAAATGCAATGGAGTCTATAGTAAAGTAAAGGTAAAGGTTTCCCTTGCTCGAAAGCCAGTCGTATGCGACTCTAGGGGTCAGTGCTCATCTCTGTTTCTAAGCTGAAGAGCCACCGCTGTCTGCTTCTGCAGACGTTTCCATGGTCATGTGGGAGGCATGACTAGACACCGGAGCGCATGGAACGCTGTTACCTTTCCACCAAAGTGGTCCCTATTTATCTACTTGCAATTTCTTGCTTTCGAACTGCTATAACAGTGGTTCCCAACAAGGGGTACACAGCTCACAGGTGGACTCCAATTCCCAGAAGCCTAAGTCAGTACATTGGCTGATCAGTGCTTTGGGGAAATGACTTAGGTTTCTGGGAATTGAAGTCCAAAAACCAGCATTTGGGAAACACTCTACACCTACAAACCTGACCAGAAAATCCCTTTACAAAGCTCACTGTATTAACAGCAGAGGGCGGCATAAGACAAGATGGGGAAAACGGCAGTCTAAGCAATAATGACAGATTTTACTTTCTTGGGATCAAAGCTCTGCAGATGGGGATTGCAGCCATGAAATAAAAAGGCGACTGATTCTTGGGAGACAAGCAATGAGAAACCTGGGGAGCAGAGTGAAAAGTAGAGACATCACATTGCAAACAAAAATTCGCATAGTCAAAGCAATGGTATTCCCTGTGGCAATGTATGGTTGTGAGAGCAGGACCATTAGGAAAGCTGAGCGCAGAAGAATAGACGCCTTTGAGATGTGGTGTTGGAGGAGAGTTTTGAGAGTCCACTGGACAGCGAGGAGAACAAATAGGTCAATCTTAGAAGAAATCAACCCTGACTGCTCCTTAGAAGGTCAAATTGTAAAGATGAAGCTAAAGTACTTTGGACATCAAATGAGAAGAGAGGATTCCCTTGAGAAGGCCTTGATTCTGGGAAAGGTGGAGGGCAAAAGAAAAAGCGGGCGGCCAAAAATAAGATGGCTAGATAGTATAGTGGATGCAGTGGGAACAGAGCTAGGTGGGCTGAGGAGGATGGTGGAGGACAGAGGTGCCTGGAGGGCGGTGGTCCATGGGGTCGGGGAGGGTCGGAATTGACTGTGCAACTGAACAACAACAAAAAAGCAATAATGAAATAAAATAACAGCTTTCCCATCTTTAGCAATGGTTTTCACATGGGTAAAGAGGGTTAGTGAAAGAACAACACAGATGTTTATCTTTTAATCTAGTAATTAATGTAGTAATGTAATTTAAATGTAGTAATGTTTTAAATTGATCTGTCTTTTAATAATTTCTGAGTAAAATAAAATAAAATAAAAACAACCCCTCGAAACGCCCCCATAGGCGTTGTATGTCACACGATGGCAATGGTTGGGTTGTTTGTTTTTGCTTGAGTTTGATGAACACCTTAACTAGCAAAAAAGACGCATCATAGATAGCTGTCATTATCATTATGTGACAGACGTAAGTCATTGAACAAGAATTCTGCATTGTGTCTATTTTTAAAACTTGGCAACAGTAGTGGTTTATACCAGGATGAGATAGTTTACACTATTGTATTGTCTATGAAAATCTGCTTCACAGAATAGTAAACCTTCAGGAAAATATATCCGTAGTTATTGCAAGACAGCAACCCCAAGAGATTACGGTTATACTCAAATGCAGCAAAAAAAAAAAAAAAACTGAATGCAAATGTTTAAAAATATGCCAAAACTGAGAATATTGGAGCCAACAATTCTTGGAAAGAGATAATGCAATCATTTATATGCCTAAAATATCTCACTGAATTAAACAAGGCTATACCTCAAACAAAAAAGTTGCCACTGTTATATAACTGAGGAATACAGGGTGATTAATTTATACTAATGGTTGGAACCTTGATTTAAATTATCAAGTGGGGGAAAGGAAAGTAAATTAAAGAAATGACATACCCATATATACTCAAGTATAAGCCGACCCGAATATAAGCCGAGGCACCTAATTTTGACCTGAAAACCCAGGGAAATAGATTGACCCAAGTATAAGCCAAGGGTGTAAAGTGCAGCAGCTGCTAGTGAGTTTCAATAATCAAAATACACAAAATATGGTAAAATTAATAATTTTTTTGACACGTCTCAATCCAACGCCGTCTTGGGACCCACATGATCACTGACCCGAATATAAGCCGTTTCCCCGTTTGGGGGCTCATTTTTGGGAGTAAAAAACTAGGCTTATACTCGAGGATATACAATAAATAAACTTTTTTACTAAAACATATTCACAGACTTTCTAAATAATAAATACTGACAATTAAAACATGTTATTTACTGTAGAAAAAAAGGAGTGTTTGCAGCAGGGGTTCCCAACGTTTTCGAGCAGGAAGCCGGGTCATACTCTCTCAGTCACCTTTGAGGGCCATATGGCCATTTTGCTCAGCAGGCACGATGGGGACGGCCATTTTGTCCCAAAAGGGGTGGCCATTTTGTTTCTTGAATAACATTGGAGAGGGGGACACATGAATAGTGCCACAGGCCACATCTGGCCCATGGGTCTTAGGGTGGGAACCCCTGGTTTACAGTGTTTCACTATTACAGGTATTGCAATTCTTTCTCATAATAAATATCTTCCATTATTTACACAGGGAATATAAAAATATTCCCATACACAGTCTTTCTTACAACAAATGGCCAGGATAGTTTGCAAGAGAAACTATGAGAATATAAAAGTATGCACTCTGGGTAATTTTATCTTTTCTTTCTTCTATTCTCCTTCTCCGGCTCTGCTATTTCATTGATCCTGTCTCATACGGAAAAACAAAGTTGCAAAGAAAAATGGGCTTCTGACAAGCAGGTTAAAGTGAAGCTTCACAGTTAATAGACAAACTGGATCAATCCTATGGACTGAATCAAGACTTTGGCTCTACCATCTTCAGTGCAACTACATTAATTACACCAAAACAGTATCTCTAAAACAGGGGTGCCCAAACTTTTTGGGTCGAGGGCCGATCATGTGGTTTAGGAAGCTAGTCACTAAGGCCCAGGGGCCGGGTGCGGCCCCCGATGCCAATCCATCCAGCCCGCGAAGCCCTCGTCGCTCCTGGAAGCAGAAGTAAAATGTGCCCGTACGGGATCAAGACTTTGGTACGGGCGCATTTTACTTCCACTTCCAGGAGCGATGAGGGCTTCGTGGGCCGGATGAATTGGCATCAGGGGCCGCACCCGTCCCTTAGTTTGTGCACCACTGCTCTAAAATGAAGTTTAATTATCAGATCCAAGATGTTGTTAGACCGCAAGTCCCAAAATTCATCATTGATAAGCTCCAAAGGAGGGCAAGGTGTAGAAGATTCCCTTAAAATACTTGCATTTTTTGGAATAGTAGCCGAGTTAGTCTATGGTTCAGGCATCTTAGAAAACAAAACAAAACAAAATAAACAAAATAAAGTAAAATAAAAAACACAGTAGCACTTTAAAGACTAACTGATGAAGTAGATTTGATCCACGAAAGCTAACAGTGAAAATATAGCAGTTAGTCTTTAAAGTGCTACTGCGTTTTTTATTTTTTATTTTACTTTATTTTGTTTATTTTGTTTTGTTTTCTGAGATCCCTTAAAATAAAGGACCATAAGACAACTCTAGGAGACAGAGATGGCATTTTAGTCCTACCGCAACTAGCCACAAAGATATTTCTTTGAAAAACACTACCTCAGAATAACTCTACTATGGTAGCCTCTAATATAGATGTCAAATGATTTAATTTATGGGTTACCCAAGAAAGAGCAGCTGATTCGTTCTTGGACTTTAGCAATGCTCATCATTACTAGCCAAAATCCATGCAAATATAAATGTGTTGGCATTTCTACTGTCCTTTTTACTGTACATAATTACAGGACATATTTTTTCTTTCAGCTTGTAATTACATCTTTCATGCCTCTTCTTTTGTGTATGGGCTGTTTCATTTTACAGGAACTACTACATCAGAGAACTACGACAACACTGATCTTTTCTCACTATACACTGGATTTACAGTATAATATTTCTATGTCCCAGAAGCTACTTATTCTACAGTAGACAGCAATACCCACACAATCAAAATGATCTTTTGACCTTTGTAATTAATATCAAACTAAGAGACCTAACCTCATGTAGTTTACCAGCAATAAACAAACTCCACTGACCTCAACAGTACTCCTTTTAATCTACTGGAAGGATGTATTTTATTTGTATATAATTTGTCCTGAATATGATCTTTTGCCTATACAAGGGATTCTCAACCTATGGCCTGTGATCTGGATGCGGCCCACAGCGCCATTTCATGTGCCCCCCCCACCTTCACCACACTAGGAAGTGCCATGTGGTGAAGGAAGGGCAAAACGGCCGGCCGTCACCCAAAGCTGTCTGAGGAAGCCACCCCTCCCTCACTCTTTTAAACTTTTTAAATCTTTTAAAACCTTTTAACCTTTTTAAATCTTTTAGATTTTTGTAAATTCATGGTTTAATTCTTTTTAAAATTGATTTTTAAGTAATTTTGAACCTCAAGGTTTTAATTTATGAATTTTCTGTAAGCCGCCTAGAGTCAGGTTCGCCTGATTGGGGCGGGATAATAAATCTAAATAAATAAATAAATAAATAGAGAACTTCTGGCCTAGACCAATCGAACAGCAAATGGGTTTGCAACAATCCTATGTACTTCTGACTGATATGGGTTCCTACTTTTGCACTGGTTTCCCTACACCTGGTATGCTTTAGAAAGAAACACAGCAGCAAGCCCTGGCCAACAAAACAAAGAACCCACCATTTCTTGACAATATTTAAATTAAATCTTTAATAGAGTTAGCATAAACAGACAAGTACCCAACACACATTACTGCATGCAAGAATGATAGGGGAAGAAGAAGATTTAAAGCTGCATCCAGATCTCATTTTCAACCACTGTCATCTTTGACAAGTGAACGACATCGGGGGGGGGGGGGGAATAACCTGAAGGGAATGAAGCAAGTAGAAAAAGACAACATCAAAACTTGTTATAGCTGTTCTGTCCTTTGCTATCTCTCCCTGGAGAGCTGAGTGATGCAATTTTTTTTTTAAAAAAAGGATTCTAATAACGTGATAATGGAACGGGGGAGAAGGAATATGGGTGTCTAGCAGGGATCACAATTAAAAATGCAATTTCTTTTCTGTTTAGTTGTATGTTTGTGCATTGATTACAACAGCTCGTGGTCAAAACAAATTAACTTCTATATTTAGTCCAAGGGAGGCTTGGTAAGAGACTTTGGAACTTCTGATGAAAGAGTATTATTTCAGAATATTATTACTGCAGTTCACCTCCCCAAAACACAAAATGCTGCATCATTTGTCACTGTAACCCAGCAATGGCCCGTCACAGAATTAGCAGCATGTTCTGCCTTCAAGCATCATTTTCAACCCAATTATTTAAAAAATAATAATAAAAGCTAGGAGGACAAAATTCCACCATCTACTTGCTTGTTTTCCCCAAAACACAAACAATATTCTAACTGAGGTTTTGATTTTATTACCTACCTAACATCTGGGACAACCTTCCCCAATGGTTCTCAAAATTATGCTTTTGTTGCTGTTATTGTATTAAATAATTTTATTCCTCCCCACATCTTTCAGTCATTTCAAGTGCAGTAAAACCTTGGATAACACTAAAACTTGGTTCCAAAAGTCTTGATGTTATCAGATTTTTAGTGTTATACGATGTATGTTAAAATCCTATGGGATGCATCGGATAACGTTAAAACTCCATAGAGATACATTGTAACCGCACAGGTTTTAGCGATTGTTATCCGATGCATCCCATAGGATCTTAACGTTATTTGATGCAATCCCCCCCCCCGATTGCTTAACGTTATGCGATTTTAGCATTATCTGATGCAAATGTTATCCGAGGTATTACTGTACTTCCAACTACACTTTTACCTTTGATTCTCACCCTTCCTTTTATGAACTCACTGCCAAAAAAGCATGGGAATGATATGAGGAAAACTGCCAAGTCTAAGCAGGTTTGTAGAGGCAGGAACACCACTGAAAATGCTTTGTATTCCAAAAAGCACATAATGAAGTGTGAAATAAAAGTGTCAGAAGGTCCTAGGATGCCTGGCAGTTTAAACTGCTTATTTAAAGATTTAAAATAATTATATTTGTGACAACATAAAACATACGTGTTACCTACAAATGTATTAATGAAACATAGGACTTAAGAATTATGGGCAAAAGTTTATTAGGTAAAGGTTGCCCTTGCTCGGAAGCCAGTTGTATCTACTCTAGGGTTCAGTGCTCATCTCTGTTTCATAGCCGAAGAGCCAGCACTGCCTCTGTCTGCAGACGTTTCCATGGGTATGTGGTAGGCGACACTGAAGTGCAATGAACACTGTTTACCTTCCCACCAAAGTGGTCCCTATTTATCTATTTGCAATTCGTTGATTTCTAACTGCTAGGTTGACAAGAGCTGGGACAGAGACAGGAGCACACTCCCTTGTGCAGTACTCTGGAACTGAACTCCAACCTTCCACTTGTCAATTTCAGTGTCTTAACCATTTGAGCCACTGCAGTCCCTAATAGCTTGTTAGGGTTGCTTTGAATCACATGTAACTTGATGGCACATAAATACACAGGGACATATGCAGAACATGATTAGGAAAGTCCACTTTCTACCAGAGACCAACAATTGGTTAACTGACCATGAAGTCTTAACTAGTATAAGATAACCTCCTAATCAGGTGATTAGTAACATATAGGAAGCAAAGTCCCCACAACACATTTGTTGAACCAATTCTGAGCTCCACCTCCCCAAATGCTAGCAATGAGATACCAAAAATATCATTTGGCGCATACTCAGATTGTCCATGGAGCTGGGAAAGGAGGACTAGCCAGGTCCCAAAAATCACACTTACAGCCTTTCACAATTTCCAATGATTCTCCAGTATATTTCCACAAAAACACCCTCAGAAAGGATGAAAGTCAGCCTATTAGCAAATACTGTTATCAAAAGCATGTTGGATGGTTCATTTGCCATCATGACTTCAAAGGACAAAAATCTGGAATTATTACGAATAAAATTACCAAGAATAAGCATTTGTTTGAGTATAGATTCAGATAATTAATAGGAACACAATACTCGATCTGCACCAAAGCTTTATTGATATAGATCTGAAGAATCAATATCACTGTGTATCTTAACTACACACTAAAAAACGGCTTGTATTGACGTAGTAGGATTCGCTGATATTCATCAAATATTTAAATGCTGTACATATATTTAGATCAGTGGTTTCCAAACTTTTCAAGCCAGGGGCCAAGTCACACTCTCTCAGTCAGTTTCGAGGGTCAGATGGCCATTTTTCCTTGCCTGCATGATGGGGGTGGCCATTGTGTCCCAACAGCTTCAAAGGGGCAGCCATTTTGTTTCTTGAAGGCCCTTGGGAAGCCACATGAAATGGCACTGTAGGCTGGATCTGGCTTACGGGTCTTAGGTTGGGAACCCATGACTTAGTTTCTGATTTCTTAATTTGGATATTTAAAATCAAGAACTTAATTGAGCCTTTGGAACAGGTGTCGAATGGCAAGAGTTTGAGTTTCAGCTTTTACTTAATTGGATGCTTATGTAATTCTGTAAAATAGGATTAAATTTAGAGGCTTACAACAGTCATAATCCTGGCAACTCAGAAGAATTCACTGTTACTCTAAATATACAAAAGAATGAAAACCCTCTTGGCAGGGAAAGGAAAGGAGAGGAATTCTGAGATAAATATTAACAAGCTAAGTGGTCTTTACTGCTACGGAATATACACTGATGCACATTACTTTAAATATGTATGTGAAATATCTGTCTAACTGAATGAGACGGACTGAGTGGGTGTACGGCATTCAGTTTCTATTTTGAGCCCTACCACATTTCTGTTATTATGGGACGTTGAGCAAGTCACTTCCTCATTCTGTACAGTCATTTACCTTTCCCATCTGCGGGTGGAGGAGAAAAACTGAAATCGCTTTTCCACTAAGAAGTGAGAAGTCACTAACATGGCTTCTAAATTCCACCAGGACTAGGGAATAAAAGGTCTATCTGGTTCTTTAGCCAAAAAACATTAATCTCCACAGGCTAGAAACCAGTTTTCATGCTGGGACCCATAGCTGGATTCCTCTTCTTTCGTGCCTTGATCAAACCCTGGACTTGGCTTTGTCGTTGGCCCACAACTGGATGAAAATATGCTACAGCCTGGATGAAAATATGCTCCAGTCAATTTTAGTGCAGTAATGCGATAGAGCCCTCTTTTGAAATAATCTTTTGAAAAGTGCTCCTCATATATTCTTACTTTAAAATCATAGAATCATATAATAATTGAACTGGAAAGGTCCTATGAAGCCAACAAGTCTTTTAGCTTTTCTTTTCATGCCTACCTTTCCTCTGAGTAGAGCTCAGTAGTTAAGTCTGATCACTTGCCTAGACAGGAGATTGATAATCTGGCCCTGAGAAGAACACAATTTAAAGTGAGTAAAATTATTCACCCACACAACTGACACCAAGCCAAGATTTTTTTAAAAAAAATTATGAGCGGTCTATTAACTTGTGCAGGACAAACAACTGGTTTACATGCACAAGAAAATTAAAAGTGTTTGAAGAGCCAGAACAGCAATTTAATTGGCTCTAGGTGTTGGTGAGTGCCTGAATTTGGATAGTAGGCCTATGACTAATTCTTTAAGACGCAGAGTTTTAACAGTATCACTTACTTTCTGAAAATCTCAGTTTCACCTCTGACTCAAGAAACTTCCCCTCTCTAAACAGATACTTACTACAAGCTCCACAAGTAAAGCATCCATCATGGTAGAGATTCCCCATTGCCTGGCAGGCCTGGTTTGTACCATAGACACCTTTGTTGCACTTGACGCAGGTTCCTGAAATGAATAGTTAAAAAGTGACAGGTAAGAAGCAGGTTCCACAAATAAAACAAACACAAACCAAAAATAAACAGAGCATACTGGAGAAACAGGTAGACTATGTTAGATTTTTATTGCACTGTATTTTATTGTCCTGTAATGCACTGGATTGATACCTATCTTTTCTCCCAGCAGTAGGGCCCCTTATGAATTGAAAACTAACTTGTCATAAAACAGTTCGACATATGCTTTACAAATAAGGTAAAAGGCAGAGACAGTTGAGAACAAGGAGGACAATCTTTAGCAAGTACAGTTGTACCTCGCTTAAAGAGCATAATGCGTTCCACAGGATTGCTCTTTAAGCGAGTTTGCTCTTTAAGCGAAACACCATTGTAAGTGAACAATTGTGGGGGGGGGGGGGATTGTGAACCCCAATTTATTTGTTAAGCGAGTTTTGGGTTGGTTTTATTTGTTAAGCGAAGCGAACATTCAGAGAAAATTCTGCTCTTTAAGCGAGTTACACTTTAAGCGAAGCGCTCTTTATGCGAGGTTTGACTGTAAATTGTTTTCCTCATCTTAAAAACATTCTCTGTTATTACCATTATTTTTTAAAAGCAAACACGTTCAAAGATAAGATTTTTCTACACTTTTAATATAAGCAAGCAGACTGTTGTGCAGAAATGATCTGACTATTGCCAAAGGATTAAGACTGCTCTAATATGCTGGTCATGGACTGTAAATAAAATTGAATTGAATTAGCTGCTCTAAGAAAAGGTATTTTTCTTCCCACTAAATCACATGATTATAGTAAATACTTCCTAATATAGCTTTAGAACAGGGATTCTCAACCTGCGCCCCGGGAGCTGGATGCGGCCCACGGTGCCACTTTTTGTGGCCCTCCGCTGCCTCTACCGCACCAGGAAGTGCCATGTGGTAGAGGAAGAGCAAAATGGCTGCCAGGCCCCCAAAGCTATCTGAGGGAGCGTGACCTGGCCCGCAGTTTTAAAAGGTTGAGAACTACCTTAAAAGGAGAATGCATTACTTTGAGTTTTCCAGTCTCTTCCTTAGTCTATCGCATACATAAATATAACTACAGTAAAAACCCAATTTACATAAAAAGTCAATTCTGTAGGTTTTTACGTAATACAGTTTTTTATGTAAAACGGAGCAAACCCATAGGAAAATGAATCTTTACATAAAATGAAGCAAACCTATAGGAAATCTGGAATCACGTTACATAAATCAGGACACATTTTCTGCAGAAAATCAATATGTAAGTCGAATTTTATGTAAAACAAGGTGTGTGTAAGTTGGGATTTTACTGTATATGTTTTAAGTGAAAAGGTTTTGAGTTAAAAATAATAATAACTAACTTGGCATAATCTGAGAACCCATAGGAGATTGATTTCAATGATGGGTCCGATTTTACTAATATTGCTCAGAAACTCTGAAATTCACAGGTTTCACAAAATGCTTGCCAAAACAACTCTAGGCCAAAGCTAATCTATGACCTCAGAGCAGGCAAATCAATGTCTGCCAAATCTGCCTGACCAGGCAAAGTTACATCAATGTGGACATCAATAACAAGGCAAAATGATAAAACTGTAAATGTTCAAAGGAAATTAGCACATACAATATTAACAGTTATACAGTAGAACCTTGGTTAACGTGATTAATGTGGTCTCCGGGACATTTCTTACAGAGAAAAATACTTTAACCAAATTTCCTATAGGAATGCACTGAAAACCAAAACACATTAACTGAAAAGCGGTTTCCCATAGGAATGCATTGAAAACCAATTAACCTGTGCCAGAAAAAAAATTCTGTAAACCGAGCCACTATTTTCTATGAATTTCTTTTTGTTGTGCGATTTTTATGTTAACTGAGCAGTTTGTTACCTAAGGTTCCACTGTACTAAATTAGCAATTAATAATATACAGAGAGTTAAAAACAACATATATTTGATATTCAGTTTGGTGTAGTGGATAGAGTGACAGACTTAGGACCATTGTGGCGAACCTTGGCACTCCAGCTGTTGTTGGACTTCAATTCCCAGAAGCCCAAGCCCCTGTGAATCCACACAAATGAGCTTACCGTGCATACAGTAAACCCATTTGTGTGGATTCCCAGGGACTTGGGCTTCTGGGAATTAAAGTCCAACAGCAGCTAGAGTGCCAAGGTTTGCCATCACTGGACTAGGACTCAGGAGTCCTGAGTTCAAATCTCCATTCGGTCATGGAAGCTCACTAAAGGCATGGAACAGGTAAAACCACTCCTTAAATATCTCACTTACTTTGGAAGCCTCATTAGGGTTGCTGAAAGTCAATTTTGACTCGACAGCACATAACAACAAGTAATAGATATGTGTACAGCTTCATGTGCAACAAAATACAAAATGCACAATAAAATATGAAACAATGTAAACAGTTTTCTAAATACTGTTTAATGAGCAGTATAAAGAGAAAACAACAATGGGAATTCCTATTGGAACCACCATGAGAATCTGTGGCACTGCATAATGAAAGAACTATCATAATACAGTACTACAATACTGTGCTTGATACACAGAAGTATAACATATAGAGCTCAACAGGACTTGAGGGTAAACAAATAAAAGACTACAACAGATAGTTATGCTAATTTGCCACTCCTGTTTTCCTCACAGATTTTCATGTGCTCAAAAAGTAAGATTTTAACCTGTAATTTTTAATATGTTTTTAACACATATGTACCTTTTCTCGATCCAAAATTTGCCTAATCAGATTATACTCAATATTCTATAGCTAAAATATGATATGAAAGTATGTTTGGGTGGATTACACATACAGTGGTACGTCATATAATGATTTGAATCCATTCCACAGGGGTCTTTGTTGTACGAAACAACTGCATGCATCGTGTAGCAATTTTCCCTATGGGATGCATCGTACAGTACAATGATTTTTTTTTTTTTGTGAAGTGGTTTTTTCCATTGAAAAATTGTTATACGATTTTTTCCATAGGGAAAATTGTTATGCAGGAGACCATTTCCCCCCTCAAAACCTAATTGTTAGAAATGTAAATAAATAAATAAATAATTTCATTGCTATGCAGGGCGATTGTTGTATGAGGTTTCACTGTATTTCCTATTCCTAACTGTACATTCCCTAGGTGTCCCTAAGAAGAAAGAATAAACCACTTTTGACTACTTTACAACTTGAAAACTCTGGAACGAGTTGCCATAATTTGAAACCATATAGGCGATTAAAATTGGGGTAGAACATGCAGAAAGCTGTGCTCCACTAGGTGTCAAGGAAGGCATCTACTATAGCGTGGTTTTATCAGCCCATGTGCTGTATAAACTCTGCTTCTCTGAATAAGATTTTGCCAAATTCCAAAAAAGTTGCTGGTGTTTACTTTTACCCTTTTGCACCATAGATTACTGTGGTATCATTAATGACCCTAAGCTGAACCAAAATATAAACAAGATGAGAGAAAGCAGCCTTAATAGTGAGTCTACAATACAGCAAAATATTTCTCTCACCATTCTAAATATAAAGTGCAGGCACCTGTTCCAGGCACATGATTTTCTTCCCTATCTCTACCCCCACTGTACTTTTTTTGTACAGTAAAACCTCGCATAAAGAGCGACTTGCTTAGAGACTAACTCACTTAGAGCAGTGTTTTCTCTGAATGGTCGCCTCACTTAACAACTAAAACCAACAAAACCTCGCTTAACAACTAAATCAGGGTTTGCAATCCCCCCCCCCCCTGGCCAGAAGTCACAATTGGTCATTTACAATGGTGTTTCGCTTAAAGAGCAAACTCACGTAAAGAGCAATCCCGTAGAATGCATTATGCTCTTTAAGCGAGGTACCACTATACTTTACTTCACAGAAATCATTGGCATTAATTAAAAGCTAGAGCTAAGGTGAGTGGGCGGCAATATAAATCTGAACACATAAATAATGCTGCATCCATGGCACTGTGGCAATGACTGCAGTGGTGGTGATGGAAGAGAAAGTATTCAGGACATATGGAGTCGTGTGGTACAGTGACTGGAGTGCTGCCATGAGATTTGGACATCTGAGTTCAAACCCACTACAAAGTTCATTTGGTGAATCTAGGCTAGTCATATTTTCTTAGCCTGATGACTCACCTTACAGGACTGTTGTGAGGAGAAAGTGGGAGAATGAAAACCATATGTGTTGCCTTTGAGTACTTTCCACAGTTTGGATAAAAATCGTCATCGCCTGCAATTCATATCGTAGAATGCATTTTCCCCTGAAGCAGGAAAAATGCCATTGGCGTGAATTTGTTTAAGGTGGATCCCAGCTTGCCATGAAGTGACCCACACACTATGATCACAGAGCCATCTCCTGCAGCACATATGAAATGAGACATGCAGGATTTAACACCGGGACTGCAATGGGCTGCCGCAGCCTTGGGGATATTATCAAGGCACACCTTCACAGCCAGTCCACCTGACATGGCCTCTTCCGCCGCCATGACGTTGGGAATCAGAGTTCCTCCTCTGCTCATTTTGCCGTTGGGCCCAATAGGATGGTTTCCAGTGGCATCTCTTCCACTGAGGGGGACCATCATCCCACCTAAAGTGACTCATCCACCTGTAGCTGTTGGCCCCTTTAGGGAGTCAGGTTATTTACCACCAACCAACACTAGGGACTGAGTTGCTGGCTGTATGGTCTACTCCATTACCGTAGCGGGATGTCCGACCAGACAGGAGGATAATAATAACAATTAAAGAAACTAAATGAGAATTTAAATAGCCTAAAACCTTCCATTATGAATTAGATTAGCAATTCTCAAGAGTTGCTAAAACATATTACAGTTTAAGAATTTAAGAATATATTTGAAGTGGTGAATGTGATAAACAGTTTATAAATACTGTACAGTCAAACCTCGCATAAAGAGTACTTCACTTAAAGAGTGCCTTGCTTAAAGAGCAGAATTTTCTCTGAATGTTCACTTCACTTAACAAATAAAACCAACCAAAAACTCACTTAACAAATAAAATGGGGTTCACAATCCCCACACACACACAATTGGTCATTTACAATGATGTTTCGCTTAAAGAGCAAACTCGCTTAAAGAACAATCCTGTGGAACACATTATGCTCTTTAAGCGAGGTACAACTGTATATGCATGGTACAAATGCATCAGAAAGTTGGAATTTTCAGTAGCTTCCTGCTTAGCATATTTAATGGAAAACACTAATTGCTATAAACTAAATGTTGCTATAAACTATGTGAAGTAGTGCTAAGCAGACCACTATGCCTTACTCTCAGTTCATAACATACATTTAAATTAATAAAGCAGGAAATTAAATAAATTCTTAAATCATACTATAAGAGGAGATTATTACACACCTTTGCCTACTCAAAAGACAGACTTGAATATAGAAAAAAACTAGAACACTTTTGCTTGGCCATCTCTTTCTCACAAGAAAGTTGTGAGAACATCCTAAAATTTAACATTATTGTCTCTGGAGTGACAATACATGCTCTCTAGAGTCTGTTAATTTAAATCATAATGTCCTTCTCCCCAGCATGGGAGATTTCGCAATAAATCAGCAACTTGGAAAAATACCAAACCCACAGTCCTTCCTGTTTCCAGAAAATTTCTGAAAATGAAATTTCAGTATGAGCCAGCATCTCAGGCCAGATTTCTTCTCAGCAATAATTTCCATGTGGAAGAGCAGATGTTCCCTCCTGATGGCAACAGGGAGAGCTAGGATGGATATGATCCTCAGGACTAGCCGTTAAATGACACAGTCCCAGGGAGTCTCCAGAAAAAGGAATGGCAATCAACTTCTGTGTATTCTCTATCTATAAAGTTGGGGGGGGGGGGTCTTCATAGTCAGAACTGACTTGGTGGCATGCAATTATTTATTATTATCTTAGACTTTAAAGTCTTGGCCCAGCAGCTTCCATAATCCTTCATTGTTGGCTATGTTTGCTAGAGCTAATGGCAGTTATAAATGAAAAACATGAGTAGCGACACAGTCGCCCAACCCAAATAAAATTTTAAAGAACAAAAATTCCTTTGGTATTAAAGTTGCGCCACAAGTTTCAAAACATTATTCTTTAAATCAGAAGAAAGTTATTTTGATAATATAGCTATGTGGCAATCATCTATGTTAGCTGGGTGGAAAGCTCAGAAGTTTAGGTGGAGCCACTGGTTGGAAGTTCAATTCTCCACTGTGCCTTCTAAGAGCCAACCTGTGTAGCTATGGGCAAACTGCACAATTCCAAAGAAGCCGGAGAAGGGAATGGTAAACCTCTTATGTGTATTTTTTTTTAACCTAGAACACACTGGAAACAGTTGCCATAAGACAAAATCAACTTGATGGCATGCAATTATTATTTTTAAGGTCTTAACTACAATACACACTGGCCTGAATCCAAATGCTACCATCAACTGGGCAGACTCATTGAAATCAATGGTGTTACTAAAGTGTTGCCTATGATGATGATGATGATGATGATGATGATGATGATGATGATGATGATGATGATGATGATGATGATGATGATTTGACTTATACTCCACCCTTTTGGGATACACTCCCACTCTGGGCGGATCACAATGTTAAAAAAGAGCAGAACAAACACCATAAAACCATAGAACAACTCCACCTCCTCCAGTCCAATCAGAACCAAGGACACTAGCCTGAGTGGCAAAAAAAGAATGGGAGGGTCTACTATTTGAGCTTCAACGGGCTGCCAAAGGTCTCCTCGGAAAGAAAGGTTTTCAATAGTTTCTTGAAGGTCCCTAAAGCATTCCAGTTAGCCAGAGCCACCACCAAGAAAGCCCTCTGACAGGTAGCGGACTTTCTAGCTGAATTCGGTAGCTGAAGTTGGTTGTTAGAGAAGAGTGGGTGAAGTGTGCCTGATTTCTGAGGGGTAGACACTCCACCAAGTAGGAAGGTCCTAAACCAGTGGTTCCCAACAAGGGGTACACAGCCCACAGGGGGACTTCAATTCCCAGAAGCCTAAGTCAGTATATTGGCTGATCAGTGCTTTGGGGTAATGACTTAGGCTTCTGGGAATTGAAGTCCAAAAACCAGCATTTGGGAAACACTGTCCTAAACCATTTAGGGCTTTGAAGGTCAGTGGACTCAGCAACTGAGACCATGGGTCTAATTCAGTTGATACTTGGAACTTGAATCTAGAAGAATCAGAAGAATGTTTGTAGGATCAAATGTCTGTGCTAAGCATCTCCACAAAGTCATGCAGATTTTATAACTTTTATTTGTATAGCTGGAAATCTTACTTCGTGGCCATTACTCTAGGAACAGACCCAATGAAATGAACAGTTGAATATGAGAATGCTTTGTCTAATAACAGTGACATCTAATTCTCCTATCATTCAAATGTCTCCTTGGACATTTTTTCCTTCTGACTGACCATTCTTCCCATTCTGCCTCTTAATCCTTATATTTGTGTCTTATATTTGCTTAATACCCTACCGTGTAGGCAGGACTAATTTGCTTTTATGTTTTCAGCCATCAAGTCTTTTATACATAACTACAAACCTGGATCCTACCCGAAGTCTTTAAATTATAAAATCTAAACATATACCATATTTTGTAACTCCACTTCTCTCAAGTCCACTGGCTTACTCTGAATAAAAGGTGTCCTTTATTATTTTAAAATAAAACTTATTTTGACAATGGAAATGTACTGTCCATAAATCAGACTTAATTCTGAATAGTGCTATAAGTATTAAAATTACATACAACTATTTGTCATAAACCAATGAAACACAAGTTTGTGAAATCGTAAAACTATGATCACAAGATAATACTGTGAACAAGCAGACAGAAATTTTACCGTTAGAGTTTTTCTTAAATACGGAAACAGAATAGTGGTTTTTAGATTTAGACGCAGGACTGGAGTGACAATGACAAATACAAAGAACAAAGGCATATGATTATTTAGAGAAAGTCCCTTAAACCAAGACACTTGAAATACACGTACAGGACTTATGATAGCACTTTTTATGAAAAGTTGTAAAGGGAAAACAATTTACCAGTGCTGATAAAGTTCTAACATCTTTTCAGCTTGACTAGCAGAATTATGCCAAAACTAATTCTAAACTCAATAATTCTAAAAGAATTCTAAACTAAAGGGTTCTTTGTAAGCTGCAATTATAAGCACATGCATTAACTAACAAGTCCCACTGAACACAGTGGAACTTATTTCTCAAGAAAGACACAGAGCCCTGCACAATTAATCACTACAGCATGAAAGGATGTGCAATCTGGGAGATATTTGAAAACATGTGTATTGTATAATTTGCTGCTGGAAAAATATATAACTTTTCTTTCTCAACATGAAACATGATCATAGATTTTGAATGTAGTAGAAATTTATTTATTACCAACACATCCAAGTAAAAATTCTGTTAGAAAATTGCTATGCAAGTAGCCATCATGCCACAATCAGGATAAAAGCCTAAGGAAGGGAGCTCAATAATATAAAGAAGACACTGTACTTACTAGTCCAAGTTGTCCTGGACAAGTGGTAACCATACCAAATAAATCTGTAAGTACTTTAAAAAGTGTCCTGCAATTTTTACTTGAAATTGTTTTTGATCAAATTTTTATACAGATGTTACATAATCAGGTACTGTCAACACAGTTAGAGAGGAGTATTTGGCCATGCACATTCCACATTAAGGTCTCCATGCAAATGACACTAAGTATGAAGAACAGAAACCCTTGCTTGCATGTACAGTGGTACCTTGCTTAAAGAGCATAATGCGTTCCATGGGATTGCTCTTTAAACGAGTTGCTCTTTAACACTTGGAAAAAGAGCCACCACTGCCATTGTAAGTGACCGATCGTGACTTGGGGAGGGGGATTGCGAACCCTGATTTAGTTGTTAAGCAAGTTTTTGGTTGTTTTTAGTTAAGCGAGGGTGACCGATCATTCAGAGAAAATTCTGCTCTTTAAGTGACTTAATCTCTAAGTGATGTGCTCTTTATGCAAGGTTTTACTGTAGATTTAATATGCAAATTATAATCCTGGAAATCTGAATTCCTGCTCACAAGTAAAGCTTAGCAAGGAAGGAAAACCTCTGATCTTCAGACTTGCCATCACTCAGACACAAACAATGATGGGAGAGGTGGGCATATACTGTATTGCTCTCCAGCCTTTCAGGCAGCACTGGATTTTAATAGAAATGAAGAGTCTCTACTTTCAAAGCAGTGGAGCTTTTCTCAGGTTTTCAAATCCACTTAAATAAACATGGAATACTACTATCAAAAAGACAACAAAACAAGTCTTTTTTGTATTTTGTGAACCAATTAGCAAATTCTGGTTATTGTATGGTACAGAAATACAGTAAAAAATATTGTAGAAATGCTCTAGTTCAGTAGTTCTAAGTCAGTAGTTTCCAGCCTTAGGATCCCAAAAACCTTTACCAGTGGTTGTGCTGTAGTCCCAAGAAAATCTCCAGCCCAAAGGTTGCGAACCAGTTCTAGATCTTGTTCTAGATCAATTAAGAACACTGCTTCTCCTGATTACAACATGACTAAAATATATCTACACCACATTAAAAAACACACACAACTCCACTATGTTTTCTATAGGAATTAAAGTGGTTAAAATATATTCAATTCCTGCAAACTACACAATGCAGAGATAATTGCATGGAAGCAGAGGACGAGATGGCTAGGCGGCATTGTTGACACAGTGGGTGTAGATCTGGGTGGGCGACGGAGGATGACAGAGGAACCTGGTTCGGGGGGGGGGCACAAACGGTCGGACTCAACTGTGCGAATGAACAACTATCCTTTTATCAGTGGCATTTCTGTCTTTTTTTAAAAAACCACCAGAGAGTTGTTTAGTCTGTACCAATTCAGCTGCCACCACAATCACTCCCTTTTGGCTTACGATTGGCTCTCTCAGTCTAGAGCAGTGTTTCCCAACCTTTGGTTTTTGACCCTCAATTCCCAGAAGCCTAAGTCAATTCCCCAAAGCACTGATCAGCCAATGCACTCACTTAGGCTTCTGGGAATTGAAGACCCCCTCTGGAGCGTGGACCCCATGTTGGGAACCACTGGTCTAGAGGGAAAGTCAGGATGAGTCCTACACTGATGTCTCCAGTAGGATGTAGCATGGTATTACAGCCGGATAACTTCAACCATGTGCCTGTAGTCTCTTCACCGAATAGGATTTTTTAAACATGACTGTCACGTTTAGTGCTGTTATAACTCCTGAACTGTCAATTGTGATTTGCTTGCTTGAGCTATAAAAATCTATATTGGGGGGGGGGGGGTTTACACCACACACCCACGGTCTTCCTACTGTGATGGGAAAGACTTGCTAGGACACAGAAGAGTTTAGTCAATGTTTCTTGCCACTTTTAATAACTTATCAGCCTCCCCTCCCTTCTAGCTATAACTAAAAAACTTCCCTGGAATGCAGATGCAATTGACCAAGCTAGTCAGTAGGTTTTTGGCCAGTTTTAACAACCTTTTGTTTCGCCTCCCTTTCCACTTTCATGTCTGAGTTAAGAGCTTTTGTGGGAATCTGATGCAATCGACAACATTAGCCCATTTCATTTAGATAATAAGATGCTAAAACAATTCAGTGCTAGTCACTTTAATTTTTAAATGAAGTGTGTCCAAGGAACTCACTGAAGGGATAGGTGGAAACACAAAATTTACCACTGTCACATGGGAAATGATGATTAATTTTTCCTGACATATGCACTTACAGCCCTGACGGATGACACAAACAGCAGCTGAGTTGAGGTGGTTAAAGAGTGGATGATGAAGGTCAGTATTAATAGGGTGGATCTGTGAACCTAGTCAAAACTGAGCCATATGGAAAGGCAGTGTGGATTATTACATCAGGTTATTTTGTCTTATTGCTGTGGACGGCTAAAATGATTTTGGCAGTGGAAGTTACCAGGAACACAATTGTTAAAAAACTGCCAAGAAACCCAATTTAATCTGGCATTCCTCCCCAATTTGAGGAGGACCATCCAGAAGGAAAAACTGCAGCTGCAACAAATGCTCAAAACTGTTTCTGCCTGTCATAAAAGGTTAGATCATACTTCTGTATGACACCAGGATTCAATATTTTATTACTGCAACTTTCAGACAAGAACATTTCAAAGGCCAGAAGGCTGGAATGCTCAAGGACTGAGAGAACAGTTGTGATGAAAGAGATGCCAACAGCCTGAAGACAGCAATAAATTTTATCATAGCTGCAAACTTGTATGATCTTGGCTTGCTGAGATAACCACCTCAAGTGCCTTATGAATTGGCAATTTTTGCAAATAGATATACTATACTGTAATGTGGGTTTCTTAGCTGGATGTTCTCTTGATTAAGTACTAATGAACTTTCATCAAGAGCACTTTCACAAGGCTTTCAACTGCAGCACTGCCTTCTATCCTCCAAATCTTGCCCAGATTAATTTGTGCTCTAGGACTTTCAAGGGGATCACATAGTGGACTCTGGTTTAACAAATTTAATGCATTCTCTGGGACCTTTTGTACTACGAAAAATTTGTAAAGCACCATTTCCCATAGGAATATATTGAATGCAACTTCCCATAGGAATGCATTAAAAACCAAAATTTGTTAACTGAAACACAGTTTCCCATAGGAATGCATTGAAAACCAATTAATCCATTCCAGGAAAAAATTGTTAGCAGAGCCACTATTTTCTATGGATTTCATTTTGCTATGCAAATTTTGTGATAAGCGAGCCGCTTGTTAAGCAAGGGTCCACTGTACTGAGAGAGTCCACATTTACTCCAACCTTCCCCACTAGGTGCCTTCTAGGTATTTTTCAATTACCACTTTCATCTGGCTAAGTACACATAGTCATCTGGAGTATAAGAGTTTGCAGCATCTGCCCTGACCAATCAGTTTTACAGACTTCAACCATATTACAACTATCCAATACTGTATTCTATCTCACACCAAAGTGAAACATATCTCCCTATTATAGTCCCTAACAGTAGATTCTTATTTATCTAGACTAAGTTACTTCTATGTATCTTTTACAACTCAATTATAATTCTATTACAGTCAAACCTTGCATAAAAAGTGCCTCGCTTAAAGAGTAACTCGCTTAAAGAGCAGAATTTTCTCTGAATGTTCGCTTTGCTTAACAAATAAAACCAATCAAAAACTTGTTTAACAAATAAATTAACAAATAAATCGGGGTTTGCACCCCCCCCCCCCGAAGTCACAATTGGTCACTTAGAATGGTGTTTTGCTTAAAGAGCAAACTTGCTTAAAGAGCAATCCTGTGGAACACATTATGCTCTTTAAGCGAGGTACAACTGTATTGAGAAGTGAACATAATGGCTGAAATCAAGTAAAATAAAGTTACACCATGTAAGTTTGATCACATAATCAGCCAAAGCTGTATTTTGGTAATTAAATGTTTCCTATATCCCTCAGTATATCAGACAGTAGCCAAGACCAAAATCATGACACCATAGATAGTAACTGCTGTGTTTTAATGATAGCTTTCGTGGATCAAGCCCACTTCATTAGTCTTTTTTATCTTTTTGTTTTTACTCTCTGATATTTCCCTCAGAATTACTAAACTATATTTGGCTCCTTTTGGTTCTGGGAAGACTTTTGGGGTAGCTGGATAAAACAGGGAGACATAAATATCCCAAGTTAGTTATGCCGATTGTGGCTGCCAGAGGCAGTTTTGGGACATCTAAATCTTCCCACAGTCCCTAAAGGGTTCACCTGGACGAAAGGGATCCTAAGAAAGCCTAGGAACGTGGGGAGGAGAAGGAGGAACAGGAACCTTCAACTTACCAAAAACAACAATCATGATAAAGTGATGTTATCAATCTTTAAAAAAAACCACAATTTTATATTACTGGATTTCGGCCACTATTTTTTATGCCCAATAGTGCTGTATGAGTGCACAGAAAATATGGCCATACTGAGGCAAAAAAAAAAACCTAGGCACATGAAGTCTATTTCCTAGACTTTATTTATAAAGAATTTACACTTATAATAGACTCTTGGGCACACTGTAAAATAAGGGTTGGCATGGTTTACAAATGAGGAAGTCAACTTTTTTTTCCTATCTGAAGGTCGTCACAAGACTTTTAAAGACTAATATAAGATTCCACACACATGCAGTAAACAAGTCCAGAAGTACATGTTCAGCAGCTTGAATGTTGGCATTCACGAAGTTCACTCAAATGGAAATACAAATCTTTTTAATTATAGCCAGTGACAAGAAGCATATTTTTGCTCCTGCTCAAAATACATTTTTTCCAAACGTGTTCTACAACTTGCACAAGCTGTCTATTCTGATCTACGGGGCTGCTTGTCCCTCTGTCCATTTCTCGGGCTGTAGACCATCCTAACAGAGGCGTCGATTGTTACAGTGCTGCTTCACGCATTAGGAGTGTGAAACAGAACATACCTTTCTCACTGCCTCACATATTCAGCACTTCTCTGTGACAGTGACTGAGCATGAAAAGAATGTTGGCATGGAAAATTAATTCAGAAACAGATCTATTCTGTTTTACCAGCAAGCTGTTTCTATTCACATAACATAAAAGACAGTTCAATGTCAAAAATATTTAAAGTCTCATGACCAAACCTTAGATGAGACTCAACTCTAAACTGCACAATGAATTCAGACCTATTATAGAAGTGCTGTCTCTAATCTACAAAGCCAAAATCCCTCCACCCTCAAAATCTACTTAGTGTATAGAGCTGCCAATTAATTTTGCCATAAATCAGTCCTTGAAACTTTCATTCCTGTTTGACTGAACAACAAGGAATAACTCAATCCTAACTACTACGACAAATTGTAGAAGTTCTTGTCCTCAGTCATTATTTCAAAGAATACTATTAGGAGATCTCTACTTCTGCTTTTTCTTTTTCCAGACCACTGGTAATGCAATTCACACACACCCATGCCCCCAACACTGTATACAGGAATATCATAATAATCACCTGTAATCAAAATATTTTTTAAATGATCCAATCGGTCCTTCAAACATACTAAATGGATTTCTAAAAAGACTAAAAGGATTACAGTCAAGTTATCATTCTTTCAAGGCTTCTAGGTCTGATGCAATCATTTTTCTTCATTAGTTCTGCTGGTAGAGAACTCACAATAGGTTCTTTTCAGCTATTTCTTGTATGGATTTCTCATCATTTACAAACTACACCTTGTTCTCAGGAGGAATGTACCCTTTCCTGCCTATATATACTAACATAAATTGCTTTCTACTGATAGAGGGTCCCAGTAGCTCAAACACTCAACTTGCAGTGAACAGAGCTAAAATGACCATTGCAGAATCAACACAGTGGTGGAAAATCAGTACCATTTTGCTCTTGATTGAACTAAAACATAAGACTTTTCCAGAGCAGCATCAAGCTACAGGTTTGAAACAGTACTGGATGCTACCCTCACATGTTCATAACTACTAGCAAACTTCAAATCATTGTTCACATTCAGCACCACCTGTTTCCTACAAACCAATGGCATACACACATTTGGGCTTCATTAAGTATCTTAAACATCTTCAAGCACAAGACCAAAAATTGCAAAGGTACACTTTGCTTTTGAGTCTTGCTTATTTAGTACAACCAAGTGTAACTCCAGATTTTTCAGCCGTATGCATTGGGCTGGAGGTAGGAAATATTTTTCAAAACCAGTATCTCCTCCTTAAACAGGACTGAATAAGACTTAGCTGAAACCAGTTTGAAGATGTAGGTATGCACCTGCTCAAGCACATAGATTCTAAGATCCTGGAAACTGTGCATTACATGTAAATTTACATTACACTTACATCACATGCAAGTTTACATTACATGTAAACTGTGCATTACATGTAAACTGCTTACATGTAAATTCTGAAACTGCTCTGTGATTCAACGGACACTAACAATTGTTAGAACTAGGAGTGTGTATTTGTTTTTGGACTACAATCCCCAGAATTCCTAAGCAATGTGGTCAGTCATCATGCCGCTATGGTATTCTGGGAATTATAATTCAAAAACACAGAAAGGTACACCTTTAATTGCAAACATAGTACAGTTGTAGCTTGCTTAAAGAGCATAATGCGTTCCACGGGGTTGCTCTTTAAACGAGTATGCTCTTTAAGCAAAACACCACTGTAAACTACCAATTGTGTGTGTGTGGGGGGGGATTGTGAACCCCGATTTATTTGTTAAGCGAGTTTTTGGTTGGTTTTATTTGTTATGCGAAGCGAACATTCAGAGAAAATTCTGCTCTTTAAGTGAGTTACTCTTTAAGCGAGGTGCTCTTTATGTGAGGTTTGACTGTAATCTGAACATTTAGCGGGGAAATGTTTACATATATGGAATTCGGTGATAGGTACATGTTAATTCTTAAAATACACACTTAAAAGCCCTGCCAGAACACCAACCATGTTTAAGTAAGAAAGGAGAAACAAGTAAAAACATTCATGCTGCCTTCTGGGCTTGGCGCAATGGCTCTCAACACAAAGATTCCTCTGTTCCTCTCCAAATCATGTGGAAAGTAAACACCCATCGTGCATGTTGGTTTCTAAACAAGGGAAGCTTTGGAGCACAAATGTGACTGAAAACATGTCTTGTAAGCCATGCCTTGGCTCTTATCAGACTTGGGTTCTTCATCATAAATCACAAGAAAAGTTGCTACCGGAAAAAGCCCCACCTCTTGTGGCCCAGGAGTCAGAAGCCTTGCAGTTGTCAGTAATGAAACCTGATCTTCTGAAATAATTAAAAATGCTAGTCCTACCCACAAAGCTCAAAGAAAAGCAAAACACTTATTTCAGCCTTATGGAGAACAGACACGCAAAACGACAACCGTACATAATTAATTATGTCGATGTAAAAGGAATTAAATATGATCTTCATGGTAATCCATTCTTCAAACCCTTACGTGTGACACTAAATTACAGTCGTCGTCGGCCGTCGGCTGCAACTCGTATCCGACAATGCGTTTTTTCCTGATGCAGAAAAATGCCATTGGCATGAATTTGTTTAAGGTGGATCCCAGCTTGCCCACACACTATGATCACAGAGCCATCTCATGCGGCATATAAGAAATGAGACATATAGGATTTAACACCAGGACTGCAACGGACTGCCACAGCCTTAAGGATATAGCCACTTCCACCTCCATGACTGTTGGGAATCAGAGTTCCTCCTCCACTGATTTTGCCATTGGGCCCAATATGATGCTTTCCAGTGGCATTTCCTCCACTGAGGGAACCATCACCCCACCTAAAGGGGCTCATCCACCCATAGCTGTTGGCCCTTTTAGGAAGTCAGGTTATTTACAGCCAGCCACCCAACACTCGACATTGAGTTGCTGGCTGTGCAGTCTACTCCATTACCGTAGCGGGATGTCCGGACAGACCTAGTACTGAACTGCAGTAAACAAACCATAATTGCACAACAATTCTGCATTCAACAATTGCTGGTGGCAAGAACCATGTGCCTTCTGGACACCCCCCTCCACCCCTACCAAAAAAACACCATACTGCAGTTATATGCTTAGTTGCTTCAATCTACCTTCAAATACAATTGGGGACACCAATCATTTTATAAGAAATTTAAGAGTGTTTCCCTAAATTTAGGGCCTATGAAGAAATAAGCCAACTGTGTAAATTCAGTCCTCAGATGCCTTTCCTAGTCAGGAAATTTCAATCTTTATAAGACATAAAGAAGTTGAAATAACAAGAGAAGTACAGTACAACCAGTTCTTTCTAACCCATCTCACAAAAATCTTGACTTTATTTGGCATTTCCATTTTCCCAATGCATAAGAACTTACAGATGTGTATGCTATTTATTACATTCCCTCTGAAAGACAAAGTTATTAAAAGAAATAAAAACAGATGAAACCGATATTTAGTTAAGCCTTAATAAAATAATATAAACCTACACAACCCTAAAAATCAGCAACATAGACTCTTAAAAAATCATTAAAATTGCAAATGACATGAATTAAAAACATTACTTCAGGATAGGTTAAATAAAAAACTCAGCCTAAAAAGATGTGTTTTTACTTTTTTAAAGTAGATGGAGTGGAAACTGAGCACAACTTAGAAGGAAGTACCGGTACATAATTATCTAGCCTAGGACTCATACTAGAGGTCCGTTTCTTGTGTACTTCATAACTGGGCTTCTGAAACTGTTGGTCCTTTTAAGAGGTTCCTCTCCTGAAGATCTTAAAATCTGGACAGGCTTACAACAAGACAGGTGGTCCTTCATATAGCCAGGTTCCAAGCCATTTAGGGCTTTAAAGGTTAAAACCAATACAGAGGTACCTCACTTAAAGAGCATAATGTGTTCCACGGGATTGCTCTTTAAGCAAGTTTGCTTTTTAAGTGAAACACCATTGTAAGTGGCCAATTGTGACAATTAGCAACAATTAGCAGTATCAGGGTCATATGATCATGATACTGTCCGCCTGTTTGGAGTCTATCTGTTACTTACTGTAGTGACTGAAGATTCTGGACTCTCTTTGAGGGCATCCTCACGTAAAGTGCATTGCAAGTCAAGAGATAGCTAACACATGGATGCAGTGGTGGGCTCCAAAAAAATCTACTACCACACTGTGGTCATGGTATGGTGGGCGTGGCCAGGGGGAAAGCCCTGTGTTGCACCCAAATTAGGACTGCTTAATTTCAAAACTTGGATGGGCGGGGACAGCCAGAATTTTTGCTACCGGTTATGGAGAACTGGTGTGAACCTACTGATGCCCACCACTGGGTGGAGGGCAGATTTCCATAGCACCACAGTATTGTTTTCAATAATATTTCAACCCAAAGTTATTGTTTCACATGATCTTAGGTAAAGGTAAAGATGCCTACTGTGAAACCAGGATAACTCAGGAAATATGAAACTGGCAAGCCAGATGGCTACTCCTCGTCACCCCTGTCATCTTTTCAGTTTGGTGACAATGCAGAGTCAGGAGCACTCCCAAGCAATGAACCTGATCTGTGATAGGGAGAACAACTCCTTCCGCAACAGGTTGAATGCCAGCTACCAAATTTGATTTTTCACTCACCAGCTGCACCTCCATCTTGTCAGGATTTAATTTCACCTTTTTCATTCTCATCCAGCCTATTATCAAGCTCAGATGATGTTCAAAGGTCCTGACTTCTTCCACAGTGGCGGCAGTTATGGTTGAGTTGGTAGATAAATATCATGCAAACTCTCAAAAAGTCTGCATCTCTGATGTTTCTTAGAAAATATATAGTGTATATGGTCTTCTAAATCTCTTTTGCCACAAGAAAGGGATGAGTTTGGATTCTCAGAATAAGGTGGGGGAGATTTATCTTTTTTCATACACCTGGTTCTGAAAGGAACTGTAGAAAAGAGAAAAAAGAGACATAGCAGCAAGATAAAGGTAAAGATCTTGCTTGCTCAAAAGCCAGTCGTAACCAACTCTAGGGTGCAATGCTCATCTCCACTTGCAGCTAAAGAGCCAGCACCGCCTGTGTCTGGAGATGTTACCATGGACATGTGGCAGGCATCACTAGACGCCAGAGTGCATGAAATGCTGCTACCTTTCCCACCAAAGTGGTACCTATTTATCTACTCGCAACTTCTTGCTTTGGAACTGTTAGGTTGGCAGGACCTCCTCATACTAAGATACAGAACTGCTACTGTATATACTCAAGTATAAGTCTAGTTTTTTAGCCTCCAAAATGAGATCCAAAAAAGGGACTAAACCTATACTCAGGTCAACAACCCCGAGGGTCCCAAAACTGCAGTGGTGCAAATTCAAACACACATTTTTTTTTTAAAAGCACTAACACTACCAGAAAAATTTGAAAACATATCTACATAAATGTCTGAATAAATTAATTGTACTGCATTTTCATTTATTTTAATTACTGAAACTCACTAGCAGCTGCTGCATTTTCTACCCCTGACTTATACTTGGGTCAATCTATTTTCCTAGTTTTAGAGGTCCAAATTAGGCACCTCGACTTATATTTGGGACGACTTATAATTGAGTATATACGGTAATTTAAAATGTGTTCCTTTTTAAATAACACACCTTTATAAAAGCAATAATCATTTTAGCTATGTCTCTGAGATCACTTGTGTTTCCATTTCTTGAAAGCAGATGTTGTATTTACTATTACAACAGAGAAGAAAACTTAAAGTTTAGTTGATAGTTGCATTGTGATTCCCACTAAAAGAAAAATCAAAATTAAAAGTGCAATCCTAAACCTACCTACCAGGAACTAAGCCCAATTACATTCATCAAGACTTAATCCCAGGTAGATGCATAGAGAATTACAGCATAAGTGATCACTTGCACAAGAGAAGATATATTCACTGAAAGGGTTTGCAGACAACTGCAGCTACAGTACTGCCAGGATAACTACAGTGTGGATAACTCCATGCTCTTAACTTGTTCAAAGCCAGTTCTACCACTGATGCTTAGGTAACTATCAGATAATGAACAGATCATTCAGTAGAAGAAAGGAATGTGGAAGCACAGAGAAAACTAGGAAGAAATTCTTAACTTCTCACTTGAGTAATTTCAAGATACTTTATGCAATGATAATTCTAGTGCAAGCACTTCCTATTTTTATTTTTTAAACAAGGTATGGTTTCAGAATTATGAAACAAAAAACCACACCTATACAATATTCTATCAGAAATAAAAAGCTCCATTCATCAGGGCGCGGGGACTTGAGTAGTCTAACTAGGCAGTGTTGCCTATCTCTTGTCAATGATCAGCACAGCTGATTCCAACCCTTTGTGACCCCATGGACCATTGTCTGCAAAGCACCTCTGTCAATGATATTAGGCCAGGACTAAAACTGTGACAATGATGTTAGGCTGGAACTCAAACTCACCAACGCGTCCTCTGTCGGATCCCTTGGGCAAAGTGAAAGCAGAGGGCACACGTCATAGTCCACCTAGCCAGCAGGTGACGTGATATCCAAATGGCTAAAAAACCACATGCAAATTGACTTGATTTCCCAGGTCCATTTGCATGTGCGGAATGTCATTGCAGAGACATCTACCAATGTGCAGACTCATTGCTGAATAACAACTTCAAAGTATGCAAAGTACTGCTAGCAGTATTATTAGTATGTACCATGAAATGGTTTCCTACTTGTGGCAATCCCAAAAGGGTTTTTGAAGTACACCAAAAATGTGAGATGTTTAACGAGTGGTTTACCAGTGCCACTGCCTGATATGTATCCATGGCATGACACATATTTGAACTGGGGTCTCTCAAGTCTTATCCTAACACTCTATCCACCGTACCACATTCACTCTCATTAGACAGTTATTTTACAGAAAAGTTTGTAAATAATGCTCCCTGGTCTTCCCCAAATTAAAACCAAGATGATTTCAACTCCAAATGTTTTCTCTGTTTACTCTTCTAGAGAAATCATTCTGAAAATGGTCTGAGACAGAAAGAGATCTGAAGTCATCTGCACTCTTTCTTTTCCATTTCAAGCACTTCTTTTTTAGATTCTTGAACTGACGTCATAGCTCTCACATCCTTCTCAAGCTTGTTTCTAAGACAGAAGTCTGGAAAAGATGGGTGTGAGTGTCCCTCTCTCATTGGATTCCACAGGGATTTAAGTAGTTTCAGATTTCCTCTTTCCCACAACAACATTAATTAGAATAATCCCACACACCCACTGTCTAGACCTTGTTACCAAAATTACTATTGTCTTTTATTACATGTTCACAAGGAGACCAAAGTGTACTGCCTGCAATGCTGACTATTTAAAGAAAATAGAATGTTTAAACTAAGTTTACACACACTGTCTATACTGCTGTGCATCTACCTCCCCTAAATATACACAGCGCACATGGCTTTTCCTTAAAAATTGGAGTTTCCCCAAACTATGTTCCACGGAACACTGGTGGACTTCAATTCCCAGAAGCCTAAGTCAGTACATCGGCTGATCATTGCTTTGGGGAATTGACTTAGGCTTCTGGGAGTTGAAGTCCAAAAACCAAAAACTGGGAAACACTGGACAATCAAAATCTTACATGCAATTCATCCTGAGATCCTCCACCCAATCTCTAACTGAAACAAGCCATCCTGGTTACTTTCTGGACCTGGTAACCCACAGTTCAGGGAGAGGAAAATTCATGCCTGAAATCTACTACTAACAGTACCCAGACTGGTACGCTTTTTAAAAAATTTGTTCAGTCACACAGTTGAGTCCTACCCTTTGCGACCCCATGGACCACAGCATGCCAGTTTCTTCTACCATCTGCCATCCTCTGTAGTCCACTCGGATCTATGCCCACGCCGATTAAAAATGAGGACCCCCATTTAAATGTGCACACAGAATCCATGCATTCTACTTTACACTGTCCATGCTTTACACTTTTCAACCATGGCAGGGAAGAAATGAATCCCACTAAGTATTTGTCTTGACTATCAAAAGGATTGATTTCCAATCATTTTTTAAAAACTGGGTTAAGATCATGTGATGCTTGTATCTTTGTCTTACTTTGTGAAATCCTGCCCAAACAGGAATTTTTCAAACACTGCAGCCACAGCAACCAAGTACTATACAGTCAAACCTCGCATAAAGAGCGCCTCGCTTAAAGAGCACCTCACTTAAAGAGTAGAATTTTCTCTTTCGCTTAACAAATAAAACCAACCAAAACTCACTTAACAAATAAATCGGGGTTCGCAATCCCCCGCCCAACAATTGATCATTTACAATGATGTTTCGCTTAAAGAGCAATCCTGTGGAATGCATTATGCTCTTTAAGCGAGGTACCATCTGAATGTTCCTTTCAACATATCCTAGTTTTTTAACTGGGTCTTATCCTAACCTTTTTTTTTTGGCATTTTTATTTTCTTAAAGCTTAATTTCTATTGTTCTGGTTATCTTATAAGCCATTCTTTGAAGGCTCTGATCTTGAAAAGAGGAATATGAACTCTTTTCATATGGGAATAGTAGAAAATTAACTAATGGATATAGTTTGCAATATAAACTAGATAAACCAGTGGAAAACAAAGATTATTAAGTAGCTTCTTTTCCTAACAGTAATCCTTATTCCACAATTACACATGTGCAGCTCATAAATCTTCTAACTACAAATTAAGAGCTGTCTAAGATAAGAATTATGATGTTTTAATGTTGGAAGAACATGTCTATCATCAGGACAAACCTGGTGCAACACAGCAATTATGAACATGATAGTTGAGCATGATTTTAAATCACCACCACAAACTCACTGATTGAGCCTTAAACAAGTCATCTCCACATCAACCTCTGATGCTCCACCTGTAACATGTGGCCAATAACACTGTTTTCAAAGACAGCAGACTTCTAATAATTTAATGCTGGGACAATGACATGGCTATCAACCTCATGTTCCATTTGGAACTTTCCCTTAGGGAAAGCAAGTCAGATGCTTCATTTCTTGGAAAGGTGATGATGCTGATTCTACAGACCATGTACATTGTACCATCCACTCCCTACCTGGCCTGCTACCATCATAGAGTGCTGTTCTGTTAATAGAAGAAGACTTCACTGCTCATCCATTGGGCTTTTTGGAGATAAGTCCAAACCCAATATCCTTCAGACTCCTCCAGAAATGGTGCACTTACCCTCTTTAGATCCTTACGACTGACACTTGTCAGACAGAACAGAGAGGGTGAATGGCAAGCAAAGGCTCTTACTAACAAGATTGGTGGACTGAAATGCATCATATTGCCCATTAAAACAGCCTTCAAATTGGTTACTAATTGGAGATTGAACACCAATTTGCCAATGATTTCTAGAAGTCTACAGATAATATTCTGGTTCAGAAGTTTGTAAACTTGGTTGTCTACACTGGATACAATCCTAACAAAAA